>OX352245.1:8062536-8808100 GCA_947086465.1 Eupithecia exiguata | reverse complement strand
TAGTGGCCAACATTTGGATGGAGTATTTCGAGAGTGTGGCCATCTCGTTTGCCCCGGTACAAGTGAAGTTATGGAAGAGGTCTGTAGATGACGTTTACTGTATTGTGAAAAGAAGCACACAGGAGATTGAACTTCTACTGTCTGACCTCAATGGAGTAACAAGTTAGATCAAATTCACATACGAAATGGAGAACAACTGGCGTTTGGCATTTCTGGACGTGTTGGTTAGGTGATGATGGAAGCGTAGGCGACTCCTTCCACAGGAAGCTCACACATACGGCCCGGTATCGTCGGCCGACATTGCCGACTCACCATCACCACCCTCGACAGTTTAACTCGTTGGTAATATCGCTCACTAACCGCGCTTACGACCTATGCGATGATAGTGAAGCCTACATGGTGAGTGGGCCCACGTTAGAAATGTTTTAGGTATACATAATAAGAACGGGTTTAAGGTTCGTTCATTGCATTGGCTAAGTATCAAAAGAAAATGATAAGGACAATGAGTGAACGCGTCTTTAAGACTTTTATGTAGTTACTTAGTCGGGCTAAGTTAATTAAATATATTTTTAGAAATAGGGGTGTTAAAAATTTAGCTTTAGAGGAGAAGTTAGAGACTTAGTACTTAAGTTCAGCTTTAGAAAGAACCAATCGAATAACATAAGAGATCATCGATGCCAGCGAAACCAAAATAATATTTTCTTAAATCCAATTGGTGAAAATGCAATGCCTGCAACTTGCCTGGTTTAGGTCCAACAGCAAACGGCGTATCCGTAAATATCAAGTCACCGGCACTTAAATCTTTGTTCGCCACGAGATACCTCCCGTATTTATCATTTTGTAGCACATCGTAATGCCCACTCATTATCACGAAAATTTATTTGAAGAACTTCCTTCAACACTAATTTCTCAGTGTGAAGTTAAAGTGAACATTAGCCAGAGAGTGAGCGCGTCGGCAAGATTTGCGTCTATATTAAGACTCGGGCGCAGACCAGAGCGTTCGAGAACTGGGACAGTCAATCTCGCGAAGCATCCATGATGCTGACATGACATACCAACAAACCTATTTGTATTGTTTGATGTTACGTTTCTGAGACTCGAAGATTCGTTGGCGAAAATACATTGTAAACAATTACGATCTCTGATCAGAAGAACAATCGATGTCTCTGTTGTTTTACCCACTAGCGGCGTAAGGGGGGGGCGGAGGGGCGGTCCGCCCCGGGTACCGAGCTCCAAGGGGTGCCATCACGGCACCCCTCGGGGCGCGCAGATGGCACTTCAAATCCGAATCCGAAGGGGTGATACCGAAAACTCACACGCAGACATATAAAAAATTGCGGCTCGCTTCGCTCGCCGTTGTTTTTTATTGTGGTTGCAAAATAAATACTTGAATACTTTAAAATCGGGTGTAGAAAGGTTGCCTAGCAGAGATCACTCAAACCGATAAGGCATTGTACATACAACTTTATCTTTTCCTGCCCTGTGTAACTATTTTACTTGATGTGCAATAATGAGTAATTGCTTTGTACTGTGCTTTATTTTGTTGTAAATCGTAAAAAAAATCTTTTCTCATTCATTGTCATAGCTTACTTTTTTTGCTAAGTATGCCTCACCAATTTCAAAACAGGTTGTGGCTCACTCCACTCGGTGATTTTATTTTGTATTTGGTTCATAACAATCTTCGCAGCCGCCGCAATTTCTCCAAACATTTCAGGGCTCGCTGTTATTAATTTTTCATACTCTCCTTAACTTGTTTGTGATCACCCGAAAGTAACAAAAATTTCGGCGGCTCGCTACGCTCGCCGGTTCGTTTTTATATTTGTTGTAGATCGCCAAAAAAAAAATTTCGTCGTGGTCTTAGAATACTTGTGTTTTTGCTAACCTCACCGAACTCCGAAATTAATAAGGTCACAATTAAGTCAATTATTAAGGTCACCTATGACAAACTTAGTTAGGTACTTTTCACCTAACATCCGAAAATCCAAAAAAATATCGCGGCTCGCTTCGCTCGCCGTTACTTATAATTCCTGTTGTTAGAAAGTCAACCGACCCCCAAGGGGGGGGGGGTGCTTGGTAGAAAAACGCCCCGGGTGCCAGCCCACGCTACGCCGCCACTGGTTTTACCCACAGGTATTACCTAAAAGGACCTACCGAGATGCTCGGTAGGTCCTTTTAAAAAGTAATGAAGGTACTTACTAATGAAATAAAACAAATCCAAATACAGCTATATCAACAAGGTAGGTACCTCAAGACCTAGCTGTAGCAAAGCCTTATAGATTGATATAAATTTCAAAATCTAGAGACATTTTCTTTGTCACTATTTTGTATCAAGATAAATATATTTAAATGTTTTTTTAGTAAAAAATATGTCAGCCTTTGATTATTTATTTAGTTTTACGAAAAGGATTTACTCTGAGGTACTACAGGATCTATTTATTACAGTAAAAGCCGAAGAAAAAGTGCCATGTATGAACCGAGTAAGCATTTCGTTTTTATACGTTTAGTTTACGCTGAATCATTTTGCTAATCCGATTAGGTATTTTTTTCGTACGTAGATAGAGATACTTGGCATTCCCACTAAATCCGTCAACTATATAAAAGACAGGGTCCAAAGTTACGCCTTGAGCAACACCGACTTATAGTCGTGCTCGTGCTAATGGTATCTACCTAGGTATACCTATGGTATGGCACTCAGGTTTGATAATCAAGTAGGTACAAACCTAGCTTACCATTCTATTCAACTATTTTGTAATCTTTGTGGTATCAAAGTAAGCCATAAGTAGGTAGGTAGGTATTTGCCAACTTAAAGTCAGATTGAAGCCGACCGAAGGCAATCTTCAGTCTTCGCGCTTTATCGGTCTGCCAATAAAAATATTGCATTGTATTCGTAATGCAGTCGACTGATACATCTTGAGTTTAGGTGGGTATGTGGTAGGTACCTAACCTACCTACCAGAAGTATTATAATGATATAAATCAGTAAGTGCCTAAGAATTAATAAAAAACAGGATGGCACACTTGGAGAAATGGTGGTCTGTACTGACGAAAGTGGACAAAGAATATCTTGCCCTTGTGGCGATCGCGATTTGTCTGAAGACGAAATAGAAGAGGAGGAACCTCGCGCTTGCGCGTTCGGATATGTGAGTGAAGAAGTTAAGTTATTTTATGTAGAGCAGAGCTGGTGAGTGTGTGACGCAGAGCATCAGCATTGCCAGACAGCGGGGCAACAAATAAATACAAACCAATTTAGTAACCTATAATAGGTACTTAGTTGTCATTTTCTTTAACACTATGTACAGAAAATAGCTAGGAAGATTAGGTAGGTACCTACCAAAAAGATTTCCCGATAAGTATCTCTACCTTTAGCTACCCTACCAGCAGCAGTGAGATGTGCAACGACAACATCGCATCGAAAGACTGGGGCCGCAGCGGCTGTGTAGGGGGTAGAGGCCTGTATAGTTAGGTATGTACCCAGCAGTAGTTATAGTCGGTCGGGTTTTTGTCATTTGTGGAGGTAGTTAGGGTACCATAGTCCGACCAGTCTCAATAGATATGATGATGACGAGCTAGGTACCATAGCGTCATCCTAATACATATGTATAACAAGTTTGCTACCTGCCCACTATAAGCGCCGCTAATACTTGGTAACAGACTTTTGGCGGTCTTATCGCATAAAAAGATTTCTTCTTTTATTTTCTTATACCTACCTAGCTAGAGCGACTATGAGTTAGCTTAGTATTTGGGAGTAGCAGAGCCGCGGGGAGGTGTGATTGCGAAAACTTTAAAATCCTCGCAAGTTTTAATTTATTCAAAAATAAAAAGTAATTAAATTAAGAACAACTACACTAACTATCTAGGTATACAAAGTCAAAGTATTTTTATTGTTACTTATACCATGTTGTGTTGTACAAAAGATCTTGGTTAAACTTATAGGATTCAAACATGGACCCGTTACGTACGTAAGTAGGGGAGACCGGGGCAGAATGGGATAGTTAAGAGAAAAAAAATCATATCAGGAAAATTAAACTCTTTATTAGAAAAACGATTACACAGATAGGAACATTAATAAATCAACTACATAAATTTTAATAGTTTTAAAAGCTAAATCACATAGTTTTTTGGAAATCACCAACAATTAAAATTATATCAAAAATCCCGTTTTGCCCCATGACCGGGGCAAAATGGGATGTGGCATGGGGTAAAACGAGCACGTTTCTACTCAGGGCGCGCTTTTCGGACGCGACGTTCCAAAGTCAATTTTGGCACATTGTATGTGGCTGTAGCTCAAAATAAACCCCATTCTTTTTGAAATAACAGCGCTAACTGCTCTTCTCATGTCATCTTCATCCCATTTTGCGCGTTCTGTTTTTCTTTCGTAATTGCGAACCATTATGTCTGAAAAAAAAACGTTATAAAATATCGGCATGCGCTTTAGGTCAGTTCGGCAAACACGGCAAAAATTTAAGAAGACCACAAAATTCAGCAAACGTTAGAAGCCACAAACAACCACAAAAGCCAGCAAAGCAGGCAAGACTGGATATCCCGTTATGCCCCGATTGTTTTGCCCCGTCAACATGATTTCACAAAACAATCGAACATTTCTAACCTAAAAGAATGAAAGGTTGTAAGCACTACCCAAATCAAAATATAATACACCTGCTAACTGCCTTTGATGGAAAATACATAAAAAACGTGCGTACTTACTTCATACCACATCGATGATTGCTCCTAAATATCGTAACAATATCAACAAATTTGGTTTTTGGAAAAAGTTTTGCTAAACTCGTAAACAAACACTTCCGCGTGCACTGACTGACGTGAGCGGTCTGAAGTTCGTACAAATGGCACTGTCGGTGGCTCATTCGCGTGTAAGAGACACGCACACTAGCAAACATCCCGTCCTGCCCCGGACCTCTTTTTGCCCCGGTATCCCCTACGTACAACTGTGTGTATGAGAACCTACTGTGTGTTACTGTTTTTTTGGTTCAGATGCGCGCGCGATAGCGAAAAATATATCTGCGCTTTATAGGTAGGTACTATTTAAACAAGACAGCGTGGACGGCTTTCATAGTTTCCAAAAAATAAATAAATTGGTAGGCAACGGAACCCTTCACTCGGTTGACACGCACTTGTCTATTTTAGTTTTTTTTTTCAAAGATAAGTCAATGGCTTTGTCTTGTAGAAATAAAAATTAATCAATTTGCGAAGCTTTTCACAACTTTTCCTCGAATGTTTTCAAGGTTTTTTCGGTTAGCTGTGAAATAAAACCATTACTACTCTGACTTTATCATTTTTACGTCACTGTCAATGGTGCAATAAAATAACTGTTTGTTTCTATGAAAACTATTTAATTTGAAACTATTTGGTGACAAAAATCATTTGATTAATATTTTAATTTAATTTTTTGTTTTTATTTAATAGCTAAGAAAGCTCGGATGTTTTATTTTCCTGATAAAAATATATTAGGAGAGAAAATCAATAATGCTCTTTCCGCTACATTGAGCGCCCTCACTCGGTGACCTGTCTAAACTAAAGTTGTCTTGTGGTGTGGTGTGGAGCTGAACAGCAAAATTTTCGGATTCTTGGCGAAATTGCCTAGAATCCTATCAATATAAGTTAATTTTAGTGACTCAAATAACCCCACAGTGAGTATTTGTCATCCATCTATCAGAATTACATTTCCAAGACAGGCTTCTCCAAGGGGTTTTTCGTTTCAGAAAGGTTACGTCCAGTGCCTTGAGCCGGTTTTACAGGGCTTATTCGACGTCATTCAGCCTTTTTACTCGGTTTTATGTATTTATGTTTACTACTATTCATCACAAATTACCTACTTATCCTAATTAAACGTAAATCCTGAAATGCGCGCACGATGAGTTGGTGTTTGCAAAGGTGGAACGTCATTGGTATCCACGCATGTGATTTCGAACTTGAGGACTTCGGCACCGTTTGCGCTACCCAAAGGTCAAGTTTACGGTCATCTGATTAGGATCTTGAAACCAAAAATTGTTGTGCCTTTTTAGTTCATGAATAGGTACTTGGCTGTTAGAACTTAGCCATAATACCTGGATGTTATGTAATACTATGACTGAAAGTGACTTGTGTTTAATATATCTGCTACTAGTGAAGTAGTGACCCTGACATAGCTGGCACTGATCATTTCGCGCTTCATACTAGGTACTGATAATTTATATAGGTCAGGTGACACATTTTTAATTATCACCTTTTGTCAACAACATACATAAGTACCTATTTTGTAGGGAATGGCGGAAGCGGCGGCGAAGTCTCCTTCCTATGGAGATCTTGGCAAGGAGGCCAATGAAGTCTTCAACAAAGGATATAACTTTGGCATATACAAACTGGACCTGAAGACCAAGAGTGAGGCCGGTGTTGAATTCACCAGTGGAATCAACTCCAACCATGAAAGTGGCAAGGTAAATTACTGAAGTCTAGACTCGTGCTTAGATAATGCCCCCAGATATGTCCTTTTGTGAACGGATAAATTAAAGTATGATATGAGTAAATAATGCTTGAATTTTGATTTAAGGTCACTGGAAACCTGTCATCTAAATACAGTGTGAAAGACTATGGTCTTTCATTCACAGAAAAGTGGAACACAGACAACACACTTGGAACTGACATTACCATCGCAGACAAGCTTGCTGCAGGGCTCTCAGTCACACTTGAGGGCACCTTCGCACCACAGTCAGGGTAAGATGGCTTTGTCAGCATCAGAGCTGGGCTACATGCAGTAATAGATAAATTTAGAGAGCTAAGATAAATCTATTATGAAGATTAATAACTCAAAAATCTGTTTAAACTGCTGATGTATGACATACTTGATTAGGCACATCACAATTATGATCTAATCAAAGTGATGTCTTCAAGTGCTGTTTGCCATTTTTGTTACAGAATTGTCTAAGTCCAGTTATAATCATGAAATTAAATTCAAATGCCAATTGATTCTTACTATTCAATTATTAAGTTATGTATTAGGATTAGGAGAAGAATTTTATTTGAAATAAGAGGGGCACAAAAATTTAATCAGAATAGACTACTCATTGAGTGAATTTTGAGACTAACAAATGTTTGCTTTCAGAGCCAAGACTGGCAAGTTGAAGACCTCATTTGCCAGGGAGAATGTAGCCATCAACACCATGTTGGACCTTGACATGGGTGGTCCCACCGTCGATTTAGCTGCTGTCCTTCACCATAAAGGCTGGCTCGGCGGGTTCAACACACAGTTTGACTCAAAGAATACCAAGTTCAACAAGAACAACTTTGCACTTGGTTACAAGTCCAAAGACTTTGCCCTCCACACCAATGTGTAAGTATTTTACCTTATCATGATATAACTTACAGCAGAAGTATGATGTAACTTATCAGTTTTAAATTAACATATGATAAGCTTATAGTAAACAATTATGATAAAGTTCATCCCCCTCTTCATTCTTGCATACAAGTACTTAATAATACAGTACAATGCATAGAGACTATCATTAATAGCTATGGGCTGATATGGGAGCCTGTATTGAATTTTTTTTAAAGGCTACCCTGTATAAATACCTAATTAGAAGGTAGAGCATTTCGATTGATTGCTCTTTATACCATAAGCTATTGAATTACTTGATTGCATAATACAAACTCCTAAAGCTGCAAATAAGTACCATTTTTGCGTCTTAGTCTTGGATCATACCTTACTAAGAACTAGAAGCTAGACTGTTCTAGTTATAGCTGGGCAGCACAGGAAACAATAAAGTACAATTGACCCTGGCATCAATGTGTGAGGTATAACTCATCTGGGACAATGCAATATTCTTTGCTAAAAGATGTCTGTAGATTTTGCGCCAGCTACTGTTAGTTTTAGCATCTCTGCAATGATATAATTTGCAATAAATGAATATGCTAGACATTTCACATTTTGTGTAGCATAATGATTTATGCTGAGGTGTTAAGAATGGGATACCAGATGACTGCACTGCATTAGATGGTATCTTCACATCAATAAATGTATTTCGTCATTCGTAAATTCAATAAAAGCTGATAAAATAAAGGAGCTTGGGACTGTAACTTGTATATTAAATGTTAGTATCTTTTAAAAAAATATTTTTTCTTGTCTTCCAGTGACAATGGCAAGGACTTTGGAGGGTCTATCTTCCAGAAGGTGTCCGAGAAAATTAACTGCGGTATCAGCATGAACTGGACTGCTGGAGCTGCCGAGACGAACTTTGGAGTTGGTTTCAAGTACCAGTTGGACCCTGACGCGTCTCTGCATGCTAAGATCAACAACAAGGCTCTCATTGGATTGGGATACCAACAGAAGCTAAAGCCTGGTGAGTAAGATGGTAGTTGAAGTCGCAGGTCAAAATACTAGTGGGGATTAGTGTATTTTATACAATAGAATTTGCAAAAATGTATAAATTTGAAATAAGACTGAAAATTGCTAGCAAGACCTTGGCCAAGTCTGCTAAATCTAATATTTCTATAATATTTGACATTCTTAGACGAAGCTAGAAATAAAGGTAACATGAACTTACTACCTATGGGAATTCTCAAAATTCTAAATTAAAACAATGGTAACAATTTATGTGTTATTTTTATAGCACAATATAATTTTTTGCATATCTGTCTCACATGACTGATAATAAGAGTGATAGCAAGAAAAAATAAAAGAGCAGATAAGATAACCAGGGGGCCTACTCTGAAAAGAAAAAACGAAGTTACTTATCCTTTTAAAGCAAAACATACTTATGTCACCTACTTATCATAGTATCAAATACTATGTTGTGTATGCAAAAACTAATCAATTAAAAACTGAATTTACACTTCACAAATAAGTATTGAGGTGTTATTTTTGTTTTCAGGTGTGACCATTACTTTGTCTTGCTGCATCGACGGACAGAACTTCAACGGCGGCGGCCACAAGGTCGGCCTGGCCCTCGACCTCGCGCCCTAAGCGCCGCGTTCTGCTTGTAGTCTTGTAGATAATACATGCCGCATCAAACAGCATACACATAATCAATTTTACCATTATCTACATATGTATTGTCTTTAGTGTCTTTGAGCGTTGAAAACGCGTCATCGTCTATGTGTAGCGTTGCCGCAGTGGACCGAAGCGTGCCCTCGGTTCATACGTGTTATGTAGCGTTCTGATGTATTACGTAAAGCACGCGGCGTGAGCCTCCCCTGTTATTTATCTATTATTAAATCATATCTCCCAGTTACTTGTAAATAAGCACCTATGGTGTTATATCCTATTGAATGGTAATAAATGAATAGTCTGTTGGAATCAACATGTTCTCTTTCATTGCAAAATTACCCATTTCTCCCGAATATCCCGCTTTACATCCTTCAAATAAATACTCCTAAACTTTACGAAATAAAAAACTCTGCGGCCACACAGTGAATGGTTCTGTTAATGTTATTTGATTTTTTGTCTGACAATTGAATTATTTTTCCGAGAGTTTTCTCTAATTTTCGTTGAGTGGCGTAATCAAGGCGTAATACCGAGACATCTTCCATTGGTCGTTTAGAAATTTGGAGCAGGAGACGTAGCCAAAAACCAAAACGAACGACCAAAAAGAATGTCTGTGGCACATTTACGAAATTTTAAAGGCCACTATACAACCCTAAAATAGTGTTTTAGCATTTTTAAGTTGATCCACCCGTAATCTTTTGTCGTGTAAACTACTAGTGTAGGTAGGTGTTTCGAGTTTGTTATTTTATTTTATTGTATATTTTAATTTGTGAAATAAATGAACTTACAACTATAGCGAGTTGTTTCTGTGTATCAAGGATTCAGTTTTTTAAATGAAATCTCTTAGCCCATCACATGAGGGGTAACAGCTATTATTATTAAAATAATTCGCAATTAGGCTAGATAAGTTAGCTTTTGCTTTTTGTTAGCTCAGATAAGTTAATATTACTTCGTAACGGATACCTTGCTATAGTTATCACCAAAATACCTAAGGCCCTATACTACCCTAAGTCAACTCCGCCGGACCTCCATATCTTCCAAACTATGGTACAATCTCACTAATATTATAAACGTGAAAGTTTAGATGGATGGATGGATAGATAGATGGATGTTTGTTCCTTTATCACGCCAGAACGGCTGAACGGATCTGAATGAAATTTGGCACAGAGATAGATTATAGTCTGGAATAGGACATAGGCTACTTTTTATCCCGGAATTCCCACGGGAACGGGAACTACGCGGGTGAAACCGCGAGGCACTGCTAGTACTATATATTTTAAGGACTATATCGATCATATGTTTCGAAAACACGATTCCATAAAATTTTCTCCATAGAAAAATATCGCAGTGACCTTGAATAACTTACGACACAGACACGTGATTTGACGAGACTTTTAGGACACTAAAATGAAGGTGTATACGAGTTTACAGCTTATTATCTCTCATTCCGAGGTTGACCCCTTTTTTGTTTATTTGACTGCACTACTAGGTACTTCTTTCAGTTTTTTGATAGTCTACTTTATCAGACCTGCGCGTCTTCGTGCTGATCCTTGCGATGTCCGAGCGAAACGAAACATATCGTTCATTTATTCGGCTCGCGGCTGCACTAGAAAGCGCCGCCCCGGGGTACGAAAACTGTAGGTATATATTACTCAAAACTGAGCAACTGAGTGACGGAGCACTGCTAGTAGTCCCAGCCACAGAATAACTATAGTAGGTTCTGTCCCAGGCCCAATTAGTACCTAAGAGAAAGCGAGCCATCGGGCAAGCAGCCCCGCCATGGGATTTTTTGGCTAATAAATAGTACCCCGAGTTCCTCCCGGTGCCAAAAATAGTGCCTCTGAAAATTAAAAATAATTTGCTTTTTTTCTGTAAGATTTTCGGGGGACAAAACAGTGCAGTCTCTTGGGTCAACTACTTATGAAAAAAAATAGAAAATTGCTTACAGGTTTGTAATTTAAGAATAATAAGTAGAAATAAACTAGACTAGTTGAAGAATCACTGTATCATCTCCTCCTCCATAAGTTTGGCCATCCACTCTGGCTCCGCGGCGGCGATCTTCTCAATCAGACTGTTCACTTGGTAACATAGGCTTTGGATCTGCTTGTCCCATTGCGGCAGGATTTCTCGAGCTGGAAATACAATTATATGGAATTTAACACTTCAAAGTTTGCAAGTAGATAATTGCTTATAAATTGAGGTCATCACTACTTTTCACTTAACATATTCATTGCTGACGACGCGCATGTCGTTCTAGCACTGCTTGTGGCCGTAGAGGCTGGAAACGTCTCAAGTGTGAAAACGTTAACTCGGTTTCGGATTTGGCCATCTACTCGCATGTAAAAAAGCTCTGTATATCGTAAACACAAGACAAGAGCCAGCACTCTGGGAAATTGTAGGCTTCGTTTTATCCATGTGGATAAAAGGGGGGTTCGGTTCGGGTAGGTACCATGTGAGCGAAGCGGCGGGCGGTCAGATATATATTTATAAGTAATTTCAGAGAATACTCGTCCCTAACAGCTATTTGCAGATTTTACTGCGGCGGGAAACGTACTCGCAACTTTCTGCACCTAAGGACCTTCGCCCACTACACCACATAAGATATCATCGTCGTTCTGATACGTACAGGCAAGACACAAAAGCGCAACTTCAAGCTAAATCGGCTACTTCTGATCGATGTATCCATTCATGCGTCCCTTGCTGATCTTAAAAATATAACTGACTGTACACTCTGCTTTTACCGGCGGAATTACTAACAACGCCTTGAGTTGAAACATGCATCCATACCAATATAGATAGATAGATAAAGACTTTACTTGCAACTTCAGACACACACATACAAAATACAACAATTATACAGTACACTCATCGATCAAAAATGTCCGGCTTTGCCGGCCCCCCTTAGATTCACAATGCGCACGCCACAACCTTCAGTAGCAAAAGAGAGACCATTTGACATGTTAGGGAAGCTTTTCAACTAGTGTCATTTTAGCGTTCAGACAAAAAGCATGGGTACAAAAAATGCAAGAATCACTCGTCCAAAGTGCTGAAAAAGGATGGAATTTCTTATTTTCAGTAAGTTTATATATACTTTTTACCCGTATATTGAGATGTGAGTCATATACTTGTGAAATCAGCATAAAATATTGTTGTTTGGTTTGCCTATGTTAAAATATTAATTTTGTTCTAAATTGATAAATGGAGAGGCTATTTCTTCTAAATTTTTTTTTTCATTTATAGTATGTATTAATATATTTTTCATAAAAATAAGTTTAATATTACTAGTTGATGATTTTTAAAATAATTAGTTGGCCCGCCCTAAATTTTCATTTGCGTAGACTCTCTAATAAAAGAAAGACTAGGTTCTTACCTACCTACCAGAAGTATGAATTTATAAAACGTTTATTTTTTCCCGTAAAAAAAACTCGTGCAAAGCCGCAGACAGGAACCAGTTCTTTTTAATCTAGAGTGCCTGCCTGAAATTGTATTGTAAAATTAAATTATTGTATGTCTGAAATGACCCTTTTGTATAAATACCTACTGTTGAGACACCAATTTATAGTTTCATCAATAAATGATGCGTTATCTTTACCTGAATTCTGTTAATTAATCATTATAGAAAATAAACTGAGTAGGTAGGTATATAATTCTCAGGTAGGTACCTACCTACTTACAAAATAAAATAAAATGAATTCGACTCCACCAATCTCTTGTTCCGTATGGAAAAAACTTGTCAGGCTCTGCGCAAACTGTCTGCGTCAAAACAAAACGAACCCAATTTTGAGTGACATTTTTGTAAGGCTCTAGGTATCTACGGGGGAGGCCGCGAACTCCTTATTTTTGATCGAAGAGTACACTAGTAAAAACAAACAATAATACGATTAAGATTAAGAGTAACATAGTGTAGGAAACGTTGTGTGTGCTGCAGCAAGACAAAAAGGCCGTGGCTCAGTGAAATTTTTGCTTAAAAGCAAACACTGATTTTCAGCCAAAACCAGATCGAGAGCGAGCAGAACGAGTCACAAAATAATGTGTGCCTAGCTATGAATTATTGTGGTAATATGTATAATAAATTCGATAGTAACTCTGTCTATCAGTCTGTTGCCTTTGTCTGTTACCTTTTCACGTCTAAAAAACTGAACGGATCTCAATGAAATGAAAAAGGTAGATGGTATCCAGGCTACTGACATATGCTGCTTTTTATCCCGGAAAAACGCGAGCGAAGCCACGGGCAGAAGCTAGTCTATAATATATTCATATATAATAACTGACTTTCAAAATGCACCACTGAGTATATCTGATCGATGTATCCGTTCATGCGTCCCTCGCTGATCATATGACTGGCGATGCGCTCGGCTTTCAACGGAGGAGTTTCTAGCAGCGCCCCGAGTTCCTCAAACGTTATGTTGTTGTACAACTTGCTGGCTGACAGGAGATTGTGCTCGAAGACTGCGCGGTCGAGGATGGACGTCCCGTACTGCGTTTGTGCCTGGAAAATTAAAATTTGTTTAAGTCGTTTGGTTCCAAAAAGACGACAAACCTTCCCATTCCTTTGTATCGGTTTAGAACGAAATAGATCAAGCGAAAAGTTTACTTATAATTAAATTAAATATTTTAATATTTTTTGGTATATCTTCTAGACCTTCGTGATGCATCATTGGCCACATCTTCACTTTCCATCACGTGGGTCGTCAAACGAAGGTCTATAAAAAAATACTATGATTATGCATTACGGATGTAAGCGGGTTAACTACGAACCTTATTTGTGTTGGAAGAACACCAACGTTTCATCTCTTAACGAGGGACTTCTTCAGGGTGAGTGCGGTTCTAGGCGCGCGCGTTCCGCGTCCCTCCGAGCACTGCATACCCGCTTACATCCGTAATGAATTCGTCAAACTACGATAGTTTTTATAGTAAAACTATGATTATGCAATTGCGTTATTACAATATTATGCAGTAATTTTACCTTCTGATGTGTCTGCATGAGCGCTTCAAACTCGTGTAACTCCGCGCGTCGGATGATGCGGTCCAGGTACATCTTCTCGAGGATAGCGTAGGCGGGTAGCTGCTGACAGCGCTCGTCTTTAAACAGTGTTGCTAGCATTCTCGATCGCTGTTGTCCTGGGCATAAAATTAGATTAAATACAAACATATTTTATTTACAGCAAAAACAATCACGAAGCTTTTCGATAACGCGCGTCTTTAAAACCATCTCGGTCGTTTTCTATGTATAATAAAAAATATCGATTTATTGTACTGCAATAAGTATATCACTTATCTAGTACCCATAACACAAGCTCTGCTTAACTTGGGGCTAGATAATGCTGTGTGAATTGTTCAGCATTATTATTATTAATTTGGTTCTCCACATTCGTACACGCGCGTTTCTAGGTACACGCGTTTGAATGTGTACGGATGGATCGGTACAGACAGTTTTTAAATTGCCTTATGTGTACGCGCTTTAACCCAAACCAAAAGACAAACTCAACATTCCTCTTATATAGCTACGAAGACGTAGCAAAAACACGCGGACGAACTCAGAACGCGAATTGGCTGGAGCGTGCTATGACACGCAGGCGGACCAGATCCACAGGAAAAGGGCCCTTATTAGAGGTTATTATAAGGCAGGGAACACATAGCCACATACAGAATTAATTATTCAGTCATCTGTGGCAGGGAACTGTACTCACCAGCAGAGGCTAAAACAGTGCAAATAAGTGCGTTTCTCAGGCACGTCATCCTTTCATCTTCGTGGATGATGTTTCTGTACGAGAGCTCATTGTATCTCTGCGCAGCTTCAATGAACTTCCTGCAAAAAATATAAGACGCGTAATGGGCGAAATGCCTAATAATGTATCTTTGTGCCTTTTTGTAAATTGTAATACATGATAATCAAGACACATTATAAATACTATAGTAAGTATATACTATAGTATAACTTATTTAAGTTAACTCTTTGAATTAGATATATCTAGTTTTAAGTTATTTTGTAGCGCCCCAACGGGGTACATGTTGGATACTAGAAATTGTCATAAGATCGTGACAAGGATCTTGTACAACAACATGTAACAAATGAATAAATGATTCTAAATGTAAAGAGATAAATAGATGGCTAATAACTTGTAGAAGTTGACCAGTTAAATTACTTAAAATTATAATAAGGGCTCCATTACTTTTATGAAAATGTTATCTCCTAAGTAGGTCAGACATAACAAGGTTTATGCGTGTCTGAAATTAACAGTTTGTTTTTGAACTGTCTGTTTTACTTTTGACGAACTCAGTGCTCAGGTCAAAGGTCCGCCTGCGACGCAGGAGGTTGCGGGTTCGATTTCCGCCTCGAGACAAATGTTTGTACGATCTGCAGATTTTTGTTCCAGGAATTCTAGTTGTCTTCTATGTATAATAAAAAAATATCTATTTAGGTATGTATTGTATTATGTATAACAGTTATCTAGTACCCATAACACAAGCTCTGCTTAGCTTGATAAGATAATGCTTTGTGAATTGTCCAGCATTATTTATTATTATTATTATTTTGTACACCATCTTAAGGTGTATTGTCACAGACTCAACCGAGAGAACTGGAGCCAAATAGAATAGACCAATCAAGAGATGACAATGATCTGTTATTGGTCAATTCAGCTCTGCTTCGCGTCAACGAGAAAGCACCCCCGGAAATTTTCTGATCTTAATTAAGCCTACGACAAATGCAATACAAGCGTCACGTTGCTTACATCCAGACAGGGATCAGAATATGCTCACCTTCTGTAATCCAACACCCTCGCATAGCAGACCTTATAATAGATCTGCAGTTGCTCATTCGTGGTCTCAGCTTGCAACAACGAGGCTCTGTTGACGAACGCCTCGGCCTGCACGGGGTCGTCGACCTCTAGGTAAAGACGGGCTATCTTTAGGTAGGTCTCTAGTTTGTAGTCCACCGAGTATTGCCTGGAGAGATAAAAAAAGTGTAAAATCCTCTAAATTTGGTACTACCTACCATTGTGAAAATTCAAATATATCTTATACATTAACAAAAATATTCTTTATTTACAGCGAAAACAATCGTGCTAAAGCAAATAAGACACTTAATAGATAGGTAGCTAACGTCATTATGACGTTAGCTAAGGTTTTTTTGTTACAGTGCTAACTTTGGGTATCTCTAAGAAATTAAATAAGTTCCCAAAAATTATCGGTTTCGGCGGGACTCGAACCCGCGCTCCACCCTCAGTACGGGTGTGCTCTAACCAGTTAAGCCGCGAAACCCTTAGTCGGTTCAACCGAAAATCTTTGGGACCTCTTACGGACTATACCACCGGCGCTATAGTCCGTAGTGCTGGAGGTCCAAGCTGATGATTCTAACATAATGTGAAGGTACTTTGTCCTGGTGTGAATTGAATTCATAAAGTCCTTCCATCTTAAGGGGCCTGCGGATGATGATTTGCCCATACAAACGTACTACCAAAATGATTTGTAATTCGAGCATATTTCCACCATATCATGTTGTTTTTTGTATTCGAATAGTATTTATCTAGGTCCGTGGTTGTTTTTCTTAATAACACACACCTATAATGAAATGTAAGCCAAAAATATGCAAAACGCAATTTTGCATATTTTTACGTCGAAAATGACATGTTTTCGTCCTATTGGTTTTGTACTAAAAACAACAATATCTTACGTTTTGTTTAATAAGGGACATAGCTTATATTGTCTAGTTACAGAATAACAACACTATGTGGGAAATACAAAATGTTTTCAGTCACTATTTTCAGGGTTCCGTAAAAACGGGACCCTATTACTAAGACTTCGCTGTCCGTCTGTCACCAGGCTGTATCTCATGAACCGTGATAGTTAGACAGTTGAAATTTTCACAGATGATGTATTTCTGTTGCCGCTATAACAACAAGTACTAAAAACAGAATAAAATAAATATTTAAGGGGGCTCCCATACAACAAACGTGATTTTTTGCCGTTTTTATAGATAATGGTACGGAACCCTTCGTGCGCGAGTCCGACTCGCACTTGGCCGGTTTTATTGGTATTACGGAACATAATAATTTACGAATTTAAGTTGCTAGCAGCTGTGGCGGGATTCTTAAATTATCTTGTTTAGTAGTTATGCAAGTAATTCTAACAATATTTAGAAAATACGAAATAAAATAAACAAAGTTCCTAAATAGTTCTTAGAGTAGAGATTACCCAGAGTGCGAGGGCACTATAATAACAAAATCGTAAATGTCATTTTTTTCTTTTCCACATAACTTTAGCCAAAATGTATTAGAGTAAGAGAATCATAATGACAGTTATTTCTGATAGAGTTCAGCCTGTGTCATCATCAGCCTGTGTTAGTCCACAGCTGGACATAGGCCTCCTCTAATGAGCGCCATAGCGCTTAGTAGATAGAGTTTAGTTTACTTTAATTATTAAAGGTCTAAATCTAGCCCACTAATATTATAAATGTCAAAGTTTGGATGGATGGATAGATGGATGGATGTTTGTTACTCAATGATGCCAGAACGGCTGAACGGATCTGGATGAAATTTGGCACAGAGATAGATTTTACTGGTCTTTAATAGTTGTACTACTAGTACTTGTCTGGAATAGTACATAGGCTACTTTTTATCCCGGAATTTCCACGGGAGCGGAAACTACGCGGGTGAAACCGCGAGGCGCTGCTAGTTGGAATATATATTACCTTATATTATTGGAATTTTGGGATGGCTAAATTGTTTTTTACCAACTGCAAAATAGGAGGTTCTATGTTCAGCTGTATGTTTTTAATTTTTTTCCATCAAATATGGACTGAATTTAATAAACCTTTCACAATTGTATAGTGAACAATCCTGAGATGGTTCCATAACAATTTTATTCCCAGGTGATTAGTATTTGTCTTGAAAAACTTAAAAACAGTGATTTTTATAAGGAGTTTGAAGTAGGTTTCATGAAATTAAACATACTTTTGTCCAGTTTCTAGTGGTATTCCAACCAGAACATTTGCAGCCTCTTTCCAGTTCTGATTGCGTTCATAGATATCTGCTAAATGTTGACGAATGCTGGCAACCTGAAAATATTACATTTGATTCATCAACAACGTGATTATTTACAATCATGATTTGATTGCCCCAAGCTCTGCTTAGCTTCGGGCTAGATAATGGAGTGTGAATTGTCCTGCATTATTAATTATTTATTTACACATAGGTAGGTTATTTTATTTTATATTATTATTTATTTGATTGTTCAAGTAAAGATAGTTAATATTCATTAATACTCCAATAAAGTTATTTACAATAGATGTGCATTTGGAAATTAATTAATAACAAATAAATTTTCCATACCTGTTCTTCAAAAGAAATAACTCTAGGCTGGATGACGTCCAGGGCAAAGTGTGAAACCTCCTGGGACACAGGATCCGGCAGCAAGGCCAGATCTGAGCTCACATCAGTGAGAAGCTGTCTTGATATCACTAGACTGACATTCTCGTTCACAACTGGGAAACATATATCGAGTTTAGAGGGTGCAATGCACACTTGCGTATTGTATTGTAGACCGCAGTGTTCCTGAGACCTCGACCACATTATGAGTAAAACATTGCATTTTCATGTGTTTTTTTCTTATTTGTGTTTTCATTTTCGAGGAACCAAAAAAGTAGAAGAAAGAAGAGAGTTTTTTACCACAGGGATCCTATGAATAATGAGATCTACGCCTAGTTTGACAAGCAAAACCCTTAGCTTCACCTCCTCGTTCAAGTATACAACAAGATAAATGTAGGTAAATAATGTTTAATGTAGCGCATCCTTATCCTTAGCCTGACTAACAATTTAAACATCATCAGCATCTAAAGGAATAGAATCTTAGCTACAAGCTAAGGCACATATTATTTCATGGTAAGTGGTGACAGTAACTTACTTGCTTCAATGAAAGCTTTTAGACTCTCAGCTAATTCTCCTTCTGGATATTTTAAAATTTCCACCAAAACATTGCGGTATCTAAAATAATAATATAGTACACATCAAAATATAAATATGCTGATATAGTTAGCATGGGATGCTTGCTGCCATGATTGGGTCATGCAATAGGAGTGATAAATTTAATGTTGTGTACAAGTAGGTACAAACAAATGGTTGGTCTCAGAGTGGTAGGTCTTGGTATAAACAGGTAGACCTCCGTTAGTCACGAGAATGAGAATAAAGAGAACCTCTGATATCAGAGGCCTCGGCAGCTGTATTAGAAGATTATGCTCCGAGAATTTAGCTGTTTTACAATAGGTACAATACAATGTTTAATCCTTACTTTTCCGCCTGGTCTTTGTGTAAACCTCCAGTATTTCTGAGTTCACTAAGGTATTGTCTTACGCCTTGTAAATTCATCGGCATTTTGGTTGCAATAGAAACAAAGAGTATACAATACAATAAAATAACTGAAAGAAAAGCTCATAAAATACCAAAACAAATGGATCACACACTTCAACTTCTTTCATAATGGCGCCGCTTTTCTCGGCGCCGCCGCCGCCGCCGCCCCGGCCGCCGCGCCGCCGCCCGCGCCGCGCCGCCGCCGTCGCCGCGCCGTGCCGCTTGCTTTTCTTTCGCTACGACTCTGCCAGTGTCAGTAAGGAGTGTTAACTTCAAAAAATAATATGATCGAAAAATTAAAAAAAGATAAAAAAATATCTTGTACAAAAGGCTTGATTTTAAGATTTTTGGAAATTTTTGAAAAAAAAACAGCATAAAAAATTTCTTCTACAGAAATTAAGTTTTAAGTCACGATAGTCACTCGTTTGTGAGTTATTGGTTGTTTTATCGTCATTATCACATAATGAGGGGTTTTCGTTTTGCATTAAAAAAAAAAGCTAGTTCTAAATATCTCGATAGATGGCAGTGCGTCAACTGGTGACTAAGGTATGTCTATGTCATTCATAAAAATTCAAGGGTTTGCTCCACTGTCTTGTCACTCCTCATAGTGACATTTCTTTGTTTATTTGCAGTATTTGAGAAAACAAGTTTGTTTGCCAGTTTTTTCATCGTTTATACCTCGGTTTATACATAAACAATGAAAAAACTGGCACGATGGTCGAGACAGAGAAACATTCATTCTATCTGATTTCTTCTCAGGCTACAAGCATATTTTTATCTCTCTGGTGTGAATGAGATGGGTATATTCACTACCTCTAGTGCTTTGTTCCTTTAAGCGATCGACCGATTATCATTTTGACGTTTTCTTTCATGTGACATTAACATACCATAGTAACCAGTTGAAGCCCTGTCATCTATCGAGATACATGGAACTAATTTTTTTTCTTTTTAAAAATGCAAAACGAAAACCTCTCATTGGCATGAATCATGGCTTTTATTTTAATAAAATAGACCCACTACTTTAGAAGAAATAATTTTTTTTAGTAAATAGAGTCATTAGTAATACATTTTTTTAATCATCAATAAATTAAGCTTTTTTTTCTAATTTTTTTGTCGATAATTTTTGATATAGTTTCATCCACTTACGGGGTTGCACTTTATCCAGGGACACCTTCGATCAAAAATAAGGAGTTCGCGGCCTCCCCCGTAGATACCTAGAGCCTTACAAAAATGTCACTCAAAACTGGGTTCGTTTTGTTTTGACGCAGACAGTCTGCGCAGAGCCTGACAAGTTTTTTCCATACGGAACAAGAGATTGGTGGAGTCGAATTCATTTTATTTTATTTTGTAAGTAGGTAGGTACCTACCTGAGAATTATATACCTACCTGCTCAGTTTATTTTCTATAAGGATTAATTAACAGAATTCAGGTAAAGATAACGAATCATTTATTGATGAAACTATAAATTGGTGTCTCAACAGTAGGTATTTATACAAAAGGGTCATTTCAGACATACAATAATTTAAACTTACAATACAATTTCAGGCAGGCACTCTAGATTAAAAAGAACTGGTTCCTGTCTGCGGCTTTGCACGAGTTTTTTTTACGGGAAAAAAATAAACGTTTTATAAATTCATACTTCTGGTAGGTAGGTAAGAACTTAGTCTTTCTTTTATTAGAGAGTCTACGCAAATGAAATTTTAGGGCGGGCCAACTAATTATTTTAAAAATCATCAACTAGTATGTAATATTAAACTTATTTTCATGAAAAATATATTAATACATACTATAAATGAAAAAAAAATTTAGAAGAAATAGCCTCTCCATTTATCAATTTAGAACAAAATTAATATTTTAACATAGGCAAACCAAACAACAATATTTTATGCTGATTTCACAAGTATATGACTCACATCTCAATATACGGGTAAAAAATATATATAAACTTACTGAAAATAAGAAATTCCATCCTTTTTCAGCACTTTGGACGGGTGATTCTTGCATTTTTTGTACCCATGCTTTTGGTCTGAACGCTAAAATGACACTAGTTGAAAAGCTTTCCTAACATGTCAAAATGTATCTCATTTGCTACTGAAGGTTGTGGCGTGCGCATTGTGAATCTAAGGGGGGCCGGCAAAGCCGGACATTTTTGATCGATGAGGGACACACATATTTGGATTCTCCACAAAATTTCCTACAAATAATAACTCTATTTATTCAGCATTCTCAAGAGTGAATATATGATAATTTTTTAACGAATCTTGCCGGTTTTTTCGGTTGATGGACACCACTGTTATGGTATAGTCTGTTACCGAAATTAGTTTTTGAGAGTTGGCCTCAAGTGACGTATAAAATCAAAAGAAGCGCCATTTAATTTAGTGCTTGTTTGTTTATTTTATTTAATATAAACTGTCTTCTGACATGTTTTGATCACTTTAGTCTAAACCTCATGCTACAATCTTCGTCTGGAATTAATTTCGTGAAAATTGGGGCGATTTCCGTGCAAGAAAGTCGATTTTAGCTAGTGCGTTGATTTGTTTTCAACTGGCTCGGATGATCAAAATTTTTGACAACCCAAAATGGCGGCGTGATTTGAACGTATTGTGGTATTCATTGAAAAGTGCACATAAAATGTAAAGTTTTGGTGCTACGTTTCTGTATCTGCAATAATAAATTGATTTTATACATTATGGATCCAAGTCTCGATGAGTCCCTGACCCTGGAGGGTGTAAGTTTTTCATAATAATCTTGCTCTAATGAATCGCAGCATTAAATGCTGTGATAGAAATTTTCTATCGCTAATACCACATTATTTGTCCATGACCAATGCATTAAATGAGGTATATCAATATGTGATAAACTTGCCATAATTACGTTTATTTAGGTTCGTATTCTAAACCATGTTTCTGTTCCATAATTTAGAGATTTGTTGTTAGTACTGTGCACAGTACAGTACACTAACATTATCTCTTAAAAGTAAATGCAGGTAATTGTGGATTTTTAAATGATTATTTCTAAACATACATACTTGGTCTTATCATGTAGCTAAAATCTGAATTTATGAGAATATTACCTTATTCACATAACACAGATAATCATAGCTGAGAAATTTTCATTAGAAGTTACCTCCATAGTGACCTATCTAAAAGATATTTATTTATTCTATACCATTTTATAATTCGGTCTAAACATATTTGATGAATTGCTAGATGGACTTTGACCATTCCGAAGATGTGGTCAATCAAGAGGACATCACATTGGAAGATACCGGGAGACTTGATACTATCTCCATGGATATGGACGATATCGGACAACCGTCACACAATCTCATGGACGCAACTAATGATGAAGTAATAGGTAGGTACTTGTTTGAAAGTATTCCATAGAAATATGTTAAATATTTCTGCTTGTGTGAAGACGGATCTATGCACCTCATCTATATGAAAATAAATAATGGCTAAATAACGATTTCTCTGGGTTAAAGGTTTGAGAATTTAAAATTGGATAATATTTTACTGCTTCGTGGTTAGGTGATTTATCCAGGATGTCAAGTATCATGTTTACTTGCCCAAAAGGGGATGATTCTCAACCCCATAAGGATCAAGTTATGATGGTTCTAGAATACTAGATATTTTATGTTAACAAAGGTCTTTAAGATTGAATCTTCACAGAAACTTATAAAGATAACAGAAAATAAAAAGTAAATGACTAAAATAACATAAAAAAGAAACACAACAACACTTATAATTGATGCTGATGTGCAGCAAAAGGTTCAAATTCTTCAGCTTTCATAACCAATAATTTTTTAACTTGTGCTATTTGCCTCATGATAGCTTTGACATAAAAAAAACCATCTATATTTCATTGATGTAATCCCCTGTTTACAAAAAATATAGGATCCTAGAACTGTCCTGGGACTGTTTTTCATATTATATTTTTATTTCAGTTTCTGATCTGATTGAGGAACCATTTCCTTTCCAAGAGTATACAACACAATGTGATACTGGAGACAGCTCCAATATTATGATTGATCCTAATGTAAGTTGAAAAATTAAGTACAATAAGTAGTTATTAAAAATAACTATGTAATTGTAAATTAGTTTGTAAATTTCTAATTGTAAAATGACCTGCATTTTAACACCAATTAGGGGGCATCCATAAATTACGTGAGGTGATTTATGCGATTCTTCGACCCTTCCTCTCCCCTTGGTGAGATATCGTGAGCACAGAACTTAAAGAGTCGTGAGATTTTGCTAGAACCCCTCCCCCCGTCCTTAATCTCACATAAGATTTTTCAAAACACGTAATTTCATGTAAAATTAATTAATGAAAAAAGATCGTTTCGCGTTGAAGCGAGATTCATATTTATCCATGGCTTTAATAAAAATAACGGAAAAGTAATTCGCCGCAACTGGTTAACGATTTCCTTTCCCAAAATTGAATCCCGCGCCAACACGAAACCCACAACCTTTAGTAGGAACTGCTAAAATTCGTAGAAAAAAATGTAATGCAATTAATGGATGCCCCCTTACAAATCACATTATCTCACTAATATTATAAACGTGAAAGTTTATATAGATGGATGGATGTTTGTTCCTTTATCACGCCAGAACGGCTGAACGAATCTGGATGAAATTTGGCACAGAGATAGATTATAGTCTGGAATAGAACATAGGCTACTTTTTATCCCGGAATTCCCACGGGAACGGGAACTACGCGGGTGAAACCGCAAGGCGCTGCTAGTTAGGTATAAATGTACCTATTTAAGGAACTTCTTCACGCCAGAACTACAAAAGGGATCAGGGATCGCGCTCAAATTTATGCATATAGATATGTGGAGGTCTAAACGTGGAATAACAATAGGTTACTTTTTACCCTACAAATCCCAAGGGATAGAAAATAACATTCAAATTTTTCCTCCATAGAATTTTTTTTTTATTGTTGATATGGAATGGTTTTGTCGTATGTTCAGCACACAAATTCCATCATTATGATGACGATGACTTGAAAAAAGTGTGGCTACTTTCGATCCCGAAAACAACGTGTTCGAAGCCCCGCCGGGCAGAAACTAGTTAACTTATAAACTTAGCACTGGTACTTAGACAATCATAACATAGGCTATAAGGCATTGCTAACTAAGTCATGTATCAAATTTTTTACGAATAAATGATCTATAAAATTCACGTATTCTTACAGAAAATAAGTGAACTAGATACACACCATGTTGTTGCTGCTGGTACATCAAACCTGCAAGCACAGCATGTTACTGCTGCTAGTACATCAAACCTGCAGGCATTGCTAAAGGCCCCTGCAGCACCCATGTCTAATGTGCTCACTTTAAAAGTGAGTATCCTTGTCATTAAAGAGTATCAACTCACACACACACTCACAGGAGCTTCAAACGAAAAGACGTCCAGTGTACGGTGTGGAACGGTTTGGATTTAGGTCTTCCTAAGTTAAAGCTTAATTTAATCAAATTACTTTCCGGACAAACGTATCCCGTATTGGCTAATTAATCCTGCCAGCTACAGTTCGTAGGATGCTGTTCTGGCTGTCCCACACTTTGCGCATGGGTTGCACTGTTTTATACCAACACCATCAACTTTGTAGGTTGAAGAGCGAGGGAGAGCTTCTTCCCCCCGCACTCAAACCTATATGCATAAGAGAGAGCATTGGACCCCTTGATAACATCGCTCTGGTGTCCGTACCAAAATCGAAACACATTTCACACCCCTATCTCTCAACTTTCCCCACAGGATATCATAGGAGGCGAGATGAAATACCTTGGGAGAGGTCGAGGAAACAGGCGTACACCGGCTTTTTGCTCGCGGCTTAAATGTCAGGATATTTCTATAACATCAGTGTCATTACAGGGTGCATGTACCTATTGAATATTTACCTAGATCTAAGCTATATAAATGTACATGCACCCATATTATTTCACCAATGAAAGTTGCATTTCAGGCGCCACCTAGAGTAGCGAAACGTATAGTAGCGACCGCTCCACCTCGTCAAGTTGCTATAGCACCCAAACCAGTGCCCAAGACCATTCAATATGCCATAGCTCCGAAACCTGTGACACTCGTGGCTAACAAACAAGCTGGGAGCAATATGAAAAAGATACCTCTAACTACTGATGGAAAGGGGAACACGGTTTTAGGTAAGACTGGCAGAATTTTACTTCAAAACTTTTCTTTTAAATGGTATAATAACTTAAGTTTGCTCGTAATACATAATTTACTAGAACAGACCAAAAGGTCCATTTCTGATAATTCTATTACAGATTTGTAGCTAAATTATCCTAGAGTGCTAAAGTTTTAGTACTATGCGAGCTAAAAAGCAAGTATGTAGATGATAGAAAACAAGCACATTTTGTATTCAATATTGAATGAAATTGAAACACCAAATAAAATCGTCAAGTGCGAGTTGGACTCGCGCAACGAGGGTTCCGTAACTAAACATTACATTCATTATATAATTACACAAATCCTTGTTTCTTGCCAAATTTCATGGTTCTAGGTCACCGGAAAGTACCCTGGTACCATAGGTTTTTGGTCCATGGCGAGAATCATATTTTTTTTGTGAATTAACAACAAATTTACGGTTTTTGGGTTTTTTCCTTTACTTGTGCTACAAGACTTTACTTCTTGCCAATTTTCATGATTCTGGGTCAACGAGAAGTACCCTATAGGTTTTGGGTGCATGTGATTCCAAAAAAATTGGATATAAACGGCTCTAACTTTTGATTGCGTTGACTTAGAAGTTTGATTTATATCGTGGCTCTAAGAGGTTACGAACCTAAGTATATGATGTGACTTTCAACTGGATACCTCCACGCGTTTCTGAGAAAAGAGGGTTGACAGACGGACAGACGGACAACAAAGTGATCCTATAAGGGTTCCTTTTGAGGTACAGAACCCTAAAACACTCAAAACCAAGAATCGTAAAGGGACGAAACGTTGCTGTTCTTCCAAAAAAAAAAGAAAGTTGTAAATATTGAACATAATGAGTCCTTTCAACTTATTTTTAATTCCAGCTCAAATTGGAAGGCAACTAGTCATGGTTCCGAAGAAGATAAAGCTGATGTCTTCAACATCATCATCATCATCAGAGGGCTTGCTGAACACTTCCTCGACATCCGGCCTGCAGTACCAAATGACGATGACTCCAGATCAGATGCAGATGATGAACAACAATAAGGGGAAACCGATGCTCAAGTTTATACAGTTGCCGGCAGGTATATGATTCATTTTTACCACACTGATATTATTATTGTAGGCTTAGCATAACATCGATTGATAGCCAATAAGGTATATGCATAGTTTTTTTAAAATCGATTATTAATATTTTACGTTACCGAAAAAAAATATAATAACACCCCCTTATTTTTCTTAATAACGAAAAAAAACTGAACTTGGTTTCGGGTGATAAAAACGCTTCAATTTTTCTGTGATGTCACCGTTCGTCAACTCGAAATGCTTATGTTCCTTCAATCAAAATAAAATTAGAAATAATAAAAACCTCATGTTTTTGTGTTGTGTCAAATAAATAGTTTTCTTTCTTTCAAAAAAGATATCCCGCTAAAGTTTCATGAGAATACGGTGAACGGTGACGTTACGTTTAGAATTTTTGTGATTCGAGTCTTAAAATATCTATCTTTTCCATTATTAAATTTTACAATAAAAATACCAAAAAAAAAACAGAATACAAATAAAAATAAACAGCTCTTTTGAAGTCACATGCATAGGATGTTTCTCACGCCAAAACAACGGAATGGTTTATAATATTATGTTTTCTACGTATATTCTAGAATCCAACAAACTAAAATAAATCTTAAGAACGGAATGTAATGTGACCTGTTTCTAGTTGTGCGCCGCTTCAACCAATTAACATCAGGTTTATGAATCTTAAAATCTGGATTCTGGAATCCAACAATCTAAAATAAATCTTAACAACTGAATGTAATATTACCTGATTCTAGTTGTGCGCCGCTTCAACAATTGACGTCAGTTTTATGAATCTTAAAATCGGGAATCTAAAATAAATCTTAAGAACTGAATGTAATATTACCTGATTCTACTTGTGCGCCACTTCAACCAATTAATGTCAGGTTTATGAATCTTAAAATTGACACTAATTTATTTTACAGGTCAGTCAGGCATAGACTCATCAAGCTCAGCTACACTCACTAAGCTGGCGCCCGCAAACGCGCCGAGAGCGCGGTATGTGATGCAACAAAAGACAGTGCCTATTTCTTCCCTTGGAGCCAATAAGGTAAATATTCAATCGTGAAATCAACTACTATGATAAGCAAATTGTAGTTTATGCCAAGATACAGTCGTAATGTTGTAAAAAATCAAACTTCTAGGGTTTAAATTCCCTCAAAAGCCAGTGAAGTTTACATAGTTTTTGTTTTCAGATGGTACAAAATCTCAAGATTGCTGGCAAAAAACAAATTATTGCGATCAAACCGTCCCAAAACCCCCAAGTGGTAAATGCGTCACAATCGCAAGGTAATATACTAATTAATAGGCACAATTGGTCTGTCTGTTGGCACAAAACCTTAAGTAAATTATACCCTGTCCACGAATTTGTTTTATATTTGGTATACCTGAGTAAAGTCAGTAAAATAATACAAAATGTTGAGCAACATTAACAAAAGCGATTACAAATTCATACACAAGATTGATTGTCATAAAAATCTAATTGGTGCGGGTGCATTAGGACGTGACTATTTGATTGTCAGCCAAAAATAAAACAAGGAAAAGGTATAGCGTAAAAATGTCCTGCCTTTTTTACGATAGAAAAAGAGGGACGCACTGCCAATGTCATAGTTATCTTTTCATTGCTGTTTTTGACGTGTTCATTTAATTTCAGGCAATGTTACTACGAAAAAAGTTGTTATATCGTCCAAAACTGGCCAGAAACTTATGATCAGATCAGCTGCGCCTACTACCACGACTCAAGTGAGACCTATGAACATTATGTATTATACTATAAGCAACACTAGCCAAACTGATGCAAACTTGGCCAGGCGGAGCTCCCTAGAGCACTATATCAGCCTGTATGAGCGAATTAAAGAACAGATAAGGGAACTCAATCTGGCCATGGATGCGCTTCTCAGAAGCCAGACAGAGCAGGGTTCTGGAAGGCTGCGGCTGCTGTAGTCCCAACTTGCTTGGTGACAACTCAAGTCCAGGCCCAGTCGGGCCCTTGAAGGCGTTTATTGATGAGGCTGATAGAATGTGTCTGGTAATAGGTTCCAATTGTGTACCACTCGATTGCTAGTAAAATGGTGCGCGGCAAGGGATTTTGTAGATTTTTCGTAGATTAGGCATAAAATTTAAAATGAAATTTGTCACAATAACTTAACAATATTACTTGGAAATGTAAATAAGTACTAGTAATAATAGTACTTACTACTTACAAAGTATTGTACTATTTTACTATAAAAACTATCGTAGTTAGATGGATTCATTACGAGTGTATCCGGGTTAGCTACGAACCTTGTTTGTATGAAAGAACACCAATGTTTCATCCCATAACGACCTAGGTTGGTAGTTAACCTGCTTATATTCATAATGTATTGTTACTAATTCTAATTATCCAATCTTTGCAGACGGTCAAAGATGCAGGGCAACGCACTCAAATTCATCCAATCAATGTACCTGGCAAAGGCGTAAGTTTGATGTAAAATTCGATACAAAAAGCTGTGCAGTAAAACAGTTATAGTATTATTATCAACTTCTTTTATTTTTTGTATTTATGTGCTCGGCAAAACATAAAAAACATACTAAACGTTTCCTTAGAATAAATAGATTTTTTATTTTTGTAGATACAATACATCAAGTTGGTTACGAATCAGTCAACGCAAAAGGTGGTTCCGAAAGTTACGCCTTCAAAGAATTTTGTCTTTACTGACAGCCAAGGTAAGCTATAGAAAGCTATATACTAGAAATAGAGAAGTTACTTTTGGTTTTCATTAATTTGTAATCAATAATTTTATAACTGGCAAATTAATAAATAATGCTGGACAGTTCACACAGCATCATTCAGCAAGAGGCTTTTGTGCTGTGAACTAGATGACGGATACCTATACAACCTATACTTTTTTTTACATAGAAAAACAACCAGAACAGCCGGGACAAATATCTGCAGATCGTACAGACATTTATGCCTAGGCGCAAATCGAACCCGCAACTTCCTTCGCAGGCATACCTATGCCCGCTGCGCCACAGAAGTAATCAAAAAATTTTAAAAATACATAAAAAGTACATCGAACTTATTAAAGGCATTACCTTTATACGTATTTTTTACACCACAAACTAATTTATGTTATATTTTGCTAATAACGGTAGTGAGTTTTCCAATATTTCGGCACTTTTTCATGCGCCATGATCACGGAATAACTCTCGATATGTATAAGTTGGTTTTTATTGGCAGACACATCGAGATCTACCCTCATTCTCTACGAACGTTACCGCTACCACAGGTTTCATTTTCGAACGCAATTCGATCACGACAGACAACACTAACGGTTGTTACATCACTTCTTCAGTTAAATATCCCGTTATACCATAATAGTTTATAAGTTTTAAAGGTAGTGAGTGCTTCCCCTTACAATAAAATCAACTGATTATTGTCTACTTCTTAAATAATAAAATCATGTGTTTATTAGGGAAGACCCATGTCCAGCTGTGGACTAATATAGGCTGATGATGCAGGTGATTAAACTTATAAATGTCAGTTATCTATTGCCCATAACATAAGCTTTAATTAGCTTGGGGCTAGATGATAATTTGTGAATCGTCCGGCACTATTTATTTAATTAAGTAATTTATTTATTGCTTGTGAATCAGGTACCTAAAATTACAGTAAGAGTGTTTCCCACGAGGCACGACACGACAAAATGCGGTGACGACTCCGGGCGTCATATATTTCTATGAACCGTTTACTCACGCAACGACACTGCACAGCACGATACATACATTGAAATGTATGACGCCCGGAGTCGACACCGCATTTTGTTGTGTCGTGCCTCGTGGGAAAACGGCGCGTAAGACTTAGAAAACTTAGATCACTGGATTCTGCCACTTGGGCGTACAAACAATTCAATACCTTACATAAACGTATTTAAAATTAGAAGTTAGAAGCTACTTTTAGATTATTTGTAACAGTCTGCAGTTAGCTCAATTGTTTCAATTGTAAACTAGTTTTAATTTAATTCTATTATTTGATTGTAATTTTATTTTTTAATAAATCTGAACATTAGAAGTAACAATCTAAATTATTTAATTTAATTTAGAAGCATGGCAGCAATGCATTCATATTATAATTAAACAAAACATAAGATTTATAATTTATTTCGTATTCATTTTAAAATTGATTAGTCAAGAAACCTACCTTTCAGGAAAAGTGATACAAATGACGGCAGAAAAAGTCAGCCAACCAACATCAGTTCTGATACCGGGACCGAGTAATAAAGGTATAGTGTATGTTTATAATTGGCTAAATCTTATTTGATGAAATTCTTATCCTTTAATTCTCCTATTGCTTTTCCGGATTTTCAATCCTCCTCCCAAGTATAGCTTAAAATGCCATAGGTAGGCACTACTTCTACTGCGAAAATCTACATAAGCCTCTGATATCTCGTGATCAAGAAAGAACCATAATTTTGTGAAAAAATTACAAAACTCATCATACCTACCTTTTTGTGATAAAGCCACTTTCAAAGCTTCACATGAAAATACTCGCAATTTGAAATTAAACGAATATGGAATAGAACACGCTAATTTAAAAATCCTTCAATTTTAAAAATGGGAGTTCCATTTCGGTCATTTCATCAGTTGTCATTATTGAAATAATAATTTGGGTGTCGTGAAAATAAAATATTTTTGCAGGACATGTAAAGACGATAAAGTGTAAGAAGAAATTAGTGAGGATAACACCGATATCAAAAACGCTTACGCAGCCAACTTCGGTAAGTTTTTTTTATTTTTAGCGCGAATTTGCCTCATTTGAAGTTATGACGTAGGTACGCAACATGAACTTCCTCCGGAAATATTGCGTAAAAAGTTCATATAATTTATTTTGGATCCACGGTTTCCCCAGTTTCACTACTTTGCATAAAACATTACATTTGTTTCCTGGTTTTTCAAAGTACTTACGTCATTTTCCGTCCAACCAATTTTATGCCTTGAGTATAAATAATACAATTCAAACTCCAGTTTCTTGATGAATATCTATTTCAAAATAGCACCTATTGTTTTTTCATCGCAGTACACGACACCTTGTTGTAACATTTATGAACATACTTACATATTTGTCAAATCTTTCGTGATTATATCATGTCGCATGCAATTTTCCCAAAATGTAGGGAAAATCAATCAAATCAAATCTAAACTAAAATCATGGTAAATATGCCTTTACCAGTGATTTTGTGTAGAGATAGAGTAAACCAAAAGCGATAGCGATTAGATCATTATTATACTAATAATTCGGGTTTTTATATGAATAATAAAAAAATATCGTCGAGGGACGATATCACTATATACATTTTATTGTGATTTTGTATCCATAACGTCATAAGCTCTGCTTAGCTTGGGCTAGCTAGATGCTGAAGTATTTTTTATTTTATTTAGGTACGGGCATTTGTCCGGTTTAATTACCTGTTTCCCCCGATGCGACGTGTCAACTCGTTTACAGACTATCGTTGTTACGGTATAACTATAGAATACTAGCAGTGCCTCGCGGTTTCATCCGCGTAGTTCCCGTTCCCGTGGGAGTTCCGGGATAAAAAGTAGCCTATGTGCTATTCCAGACTATAATATGCCTTTGTGCAAAATTTCATCCGTTTGGCCGTTCTGGCGTATAAGAAACATCCATCCATCCATCCAAACTCTCACATTTATATTATTAGTCGGATAAGATATTTTTATATAATAATAATAAATAAATGGCAAATATGGCCTTCACTCAGCATTGTGCTGGGTGTACGCACACTGATGCACACCCAGCGCTGATTTTCAGTGAAGACCAGAGGGATCGTGTCACGCCATAATCGTCAGGCGCGTGGTAAAGCTTCGGCCATACCTACGCGTCAACCACGCGGGTCGCAAAGCGGGAGCGTCAACAATGCGAAATTTTTCCCTAACAAACGCGATAAATAAAAAATAACTATTTTTCAGCATCATCTTGTCCCAAGCTAAGCAGAGCTTGTATACGATAACACAATACACATTACAGATATTTTATTGTGAATAGTTATTTTAAAATGTAAACTTATTACAGCAATCGGCCCGCTCATCGCAAAGCTTGCTCGCTCCGATCACCACTACGCCCCCAGTGATGTCACTACCAACCATCGAAGCACCTTCCGAATCCATCTCTCTCGATTTTAACGAGATAGGAGACGATAAGATCAGCAACTACATTAACAAGAGTAGCTACGACTCGAATGATTTCTCGCTACCGAATGACAATGATTATTCCGTCGAGGAGTTTTCGACGGCGACCGAGTTTGATGATGCGAATCTGCATGAAGAGACTGTTCAGGAGCAAGATCCTGATGAAATTATTGATGTGAAGGTGATCACCAGAACATGTCTTTTCTATCCAACACTTGGCATTGATTTATCTTGAATCGGCTCTCCTGAAGAAAGCGCTAAATAACGTGGCAGTACAGGTCGTTCACCTCCTCCACGAAATCGAAAAATGCATTGAAATTTATCGCTATATTCTGTTGCTTTTCATACAAACCTAAAGCGATACCAGTGTCCGATTGTATGTCCATAACAACCGCAAAATTTAAAGTTGTGCGCCGTTTTGATTTCGTGAAGGATATAGGTCAACGACCTTTATTGCCAAGCTATCTGACACCTAGTATAGATATCAGTCAGGTATGGTTCTGATATCAGATAAGGAGGTAAAAACTCTTTGTAGTATACAAGTCGTCGTCTAAACTTTTTACAAATACGAAACTTTCAATTCCCTTGCCAGTCATTTTATTCAGTAAGTCGTTTCCAGGCTTTCCTATCTCCCTCTCTACTAAGCTATTATTATTCCCATGCTTTGATGTGGTTTCAATGGAGGCGGACCTTCTGAGTGTACATTTAATGTATTGATGGAAATAGAGAGTTATTCTTGCGGCTAGCACAGGACCGTAGTGGATGGCACAAACTTCGGGAGGTCATCTATAAGTGGGTAAAATCTGACTGTGGATGATGATGATGATGACGAAGGCTTAATTTTCTAGCTTCCTCCTTGCGCGTCGCTCTTCTAGCAAGGCCATTGGAAACATTCCCTGACTTTCGAAATAGCAAATTAGTCATTTCAATAATTTTTTTCAGCCGACACTGCAGTCTCTTATTTCGGAAGCAGTTGGAGACGACACAGAAGATATGGATGGTATGCACGAAGTCGAAATAGAATTCGAGAAGAAACGTGACTCTATACGTGTAAGTAATTTTCGTAATTAAAAATGATTAATTTATCTTATTATTCGCATTTTATTCTCGTTTTATACGACACTTCGGCGGGTTGTAGAAATGCGCAATCCCGTACATAACAAAAACCCACACTCTTTTCTTGAAAACGTATGTAACAGACTTTATAAGGGCAACATGTAACAATAGACAGTTCTCTGGCCTGCGGAAGTACACTGAAACAAAACAACCATTTCAGAACGCATCATTCATGCTCCACGACGAAAGTCACCAGTCCCACGACACGAGCAACGCCAGTGCGGCTAACGAGGAGTCCATCATCATAGTTCCGGGAAACTATGCAGACAAGCAGAACGACACGACCTACTCCGACGACTCGCAGTCCTATCGACAGTACTCTGAAGTAAGTACACACTAGCTTACTGTCTGCGACTTCACAGTACACGAGCAACGTCAGTGCAGCTAACGAGGAGTACATCATCATAGTGCTGGGAAAATATGCTGACAAGCAGAACGACACGCCCTACTCCGACGACTTGCATTGCAGTCCTAGTACATACTAGCTACTGCCTGCGGCTTCACACAACACAGTGCAGCTATAGCTTGATGGCGCTGCTATGGGTGCTTCCAGGAACCACCAGTGGTCCGTGGGCACCGGTTAACAATCACTGCTGTGTCCCGTAAAACTTAAAAAGGGGTGTAAATATTTAGAAAATTGTCAATACAGTCGGTTTTTCGTTTTTGTAAAATAAACCTTTATAAAGATCGAATAATCTTTGTTCTCAGGACAACAAGAGTAACATCCCGCTCCTAGCGGTGTCCGTAGAAGCGGAATGCTTACCTTACACGGAAATGGGTCAACCGCCACCGTCGCCGCATATGTCGGACCAAGGTATTTAGATTAGATCTATATTTAACACAAGTAAATGCCCAAAACAACTTATTACCTTAGTAAGATTCCCGAAACAGCACCGAAAAGCCAGAGATTGGCCTAGTAAATTGATTGTAGTATACTGATTAGGGCTATACCCAGCTGTGGTTGAAGTAGGGTTGTTAACTAATGTATTTACTTCTGTTATTTATCTTAGAAGCCGCAGCGACCCTAGAGATGCGACCTCGGAAAGCGTGCAATTGCACAAAGTCCCAGTGTCTCAAGCTTTACTGCGATTGCTTCGCGAACGGAGAGTTCTGCAACAGCTGTAACTGTAACAACTGCCACAATAACTTGGAGAATGAGGAAACCCGGCAAAAGGCTATACGCTCTTGTTTGGAGAGGAACCCTAATGCATTCAGGTACATTAACAATTGAACACTTTGTTTTTTACCTATGGATAAGTAATTGAAATCATCATGCAACAACTTTTTATAAAACTTAACAACGATTAGTAAGATTAGTTAACACAAGCTCTGCTTAGCTTTACCTATAATCATAAATAATAATGATTCACACAGCATAATTTAAGACTTGGCTCTTAAATTATGCTAAGTGAATTGTCCATCATTATTTATGATTATTTATTTTAAGCGTTGCGAAATAAAAACACGGTTAGGCGCGATAGATACCTACCTACCTGATAATAATCTACTTATTTTTTCATACGTTTTCATCTGTTCTCTCGTATTTATCTTCTATAGTATGTTTCTTTTGTTATTAATATATCAATCACTCATAATTTCTGGGAAGTTAATGTTTTTGTAATGATTTGATGAATTATTGTATTGTCAATTTTCTTGTCAATTAGTTACTGCCTACTCAACCTATGCGTTTATTTTTTTCTTTCAGTTATCTGATTAGACATGAAGCTCTTGACTTAGCTTATTGAGCTTTCTTCTTTTGTATTGCTCTAATTTTGATGTTACTTTCAGGCCAAAAATAGGTAAAGCAAAAGCGGGCGGTCCGGAGATAATAAGACGCCATACGAAAGGCTGTAACTGCAAGAGAAGTGGATGTCTTAAAAACTACTGTGAATGCTATGAGGTGGGTGTTAAACTTTATTCTGGCAAACTTTTTATTAGCTCTTTTCATAAACTCTAAAACAAACAAGAAATCACCCTTCTGGCATTTCATCAAGGAAGTTGATTGTGGTGAAAAAGTGAAAATTGTATGGTGAAAAAGCGAACAAGAAGTGCAAATTGTGGTAAAAACAATCAATCACAGGGTTGGTTACTTATGCAAATTAAGTGATCCTACTTGTTTCCCAAACGGAAAAGGAGAAAATGTAGTTCCCGACCCCTTTGTTGGACTCACTGGATTCTGGGTCAGACTTATCCAATAATATCGTTTGGTTTTCATAGCAATGAGACGACCGTTGCAGGTTTTTGACACGTTTCGCCGCTTAGTTAACACAGATCTGAAAAACCTTATTTGTAAAGACAAATAGATTTGCCTAATATAAAAGGTTTACAGGTTTTCTTTCAACCAAAATAGCATGTCTAGATCTAAAGTATTAAGTGATGTTGACCTCTACATCTATTGCCTTACAGGCTAAAATTGCATGCACGGCGATGTGCAAATGCGTGGGCTGCCGCAACGTTGAAGAGACGCTGATGCGGCGCCGCGACGTGGTGCGCATGCGGGAGAAACTGAATGAAGCAGCATTCAAGCCCGCGCCGCCGCAGCAACCTGTCAAGTAAGCGTTAAGCTAGAAATAGTCCCACGTATATAACTTATGCGACGTTTATTTTTTTATGCCTTGGACAATCGATAGCATTATGTAGCCCCAAAACTAAGCAGAGCTTGTGTTGTGTTGTGGGTTCGATGACTTAATAGAATATTACATGGATAGGTCCGCTCAGTCGCTCTAACCAGCACACATCTCTGCTCCTGTCTAGCCAGAACGCATCTCGAGATACCCTAGCTTTAAAACGTCCCTTCTCGTCTCCGCTACGGATATTTCCGCTTTGGTGGGGTCTGGGCCTTAGTATTAGGCCCTTTTTACACATGACATTGGCATGACACGATTGCCATCTAACCGCTTGGGGCTGATACATTACTTCTTACAACCGGTAACCGCGTGAACGTTAAAAAGGGCTTGCACTACGACTTATCCAAAAACAAATCAGTATCCGCAGGTTCTTTGGAATGTTGTTGTTGGACTTGTTCTAGTCTAGTGACTTTCTACTGTGAAGCATCTGTTCAAAGATATTAGATTTCATTTGAACTCTGTAGAGCAGATACAGCAACGGTTTTGTAAAACCAAAGTCAATTATTAATTTGAAACTAAGACCGAAATGACTATTGGGGCCAGAAAAGGCTTTCAGGTGTTATAACTTGAAACTCGAGGAACAATTATAAATTAATATTACCGCAGGGCGAATCCTAAAGTTGTTGGAAGACCTATACCGAGCATTGGGTGAAGTTCGATTGCAGATGATGATGAAAATGATCAAATCAACAATGAGCTTTAAAAGTGTGTTATTTTACAGACAACCCTGCAGTTTCATGACATACGAAGTGATAGAAGCAGTCTGCCAATGCCTGCTGGCGGCCGCGGCGGACGGCGATGAGGCGCGTGCCGACCCCGTGCATGACGTCATCGAGGAGTTCGCGCGCTGTCTGCAAGACGTTATCACGGCCTCGCATCATACCTTATGAAGTAGGTACTCAAGCCATTCTTAAGATAAGAACTCAACACAACGACGGGACAGTAAGGAGATATACCTCAAGCGGTGTCAGGGAAACACACTACACAGGCAAAAGACTTTTGGTATTCCAACCTTAATTGGTCCGATAGAAGTTTTTGATCAGTTTAAGAAACAGGATTGTTTGGCATCAAAATAATTGATGTGTGAAATGCCCATATTTTTAATAAATTCGAGAATGGGGATGAAAATTTATCTAAAAAATGGGGATAGTCTCGTAGTACATTTTCCAGTAGCTACACCGGTTAAGGTACAGTGGCGTTCATCGTTAGCTAGCCCCCCTGGCAGGTTCCAAGTCTCGTAATTACATTACTTTATAATATTTATACCTAAAGTTTTTCTGCTAGTCACACTGATGTCGGTGATTGAAATTAATAGCATCTCCGTTACTTCGTGACTACAATCGGATGATTTTATGATCACATTCGTTAAATTGGGGAGGCTCCCGACAGTTTCGGTTTAAGATTATTAAATTAGTTGTTTTTATATAAAACGGCTCTTCGTACGTTCTTGTTATCTGCGGTTTTACCGAAAGAATCTATGTCGGTTTTATATATGAAGTGTGCCCTGGCAGATGTACTGCGTGCGTTTCATTTCAATTGACTAAGATTTTGTCATTTATAGAGTTCGAAATAGAAAAAAAAATCATATATTTTTTTCTATTTAAAGGTATTAATTATGCTGTAGAATTTATTATTTAAGGCGTATACTATGGCAAAAACATAAGAAGTAAGGGTTTTTGAACCTGTTTTCTGACGAAAATATTGGGCTTTGAAATTTATATATCTTGTAACACATATCTTGTAGGGTTTCTTGGAGGTCCCAAATGCTTGCGGTAATTGTCATAGTGTGTGTGTAGTTGCTTCGAATCGAACACACTTTTTATCGGTGTCTCTAATTCGATTTGTATCAAATTCAGTATAGTGATTCACATAGTTCATACCTATTTCTTGGAGATCCATTAGCTTCGAAAAGCAGTAAAAATAACGATATTAAACGTAAAAACGTATTTGCACCTGCAAAATCTGTGATACAAACTTGACCAGTTACACGTCATCTAACCGCAGAGGATCGTATTATTTGGTTGATTAGGGCACTACAAAGTATGCTGCGCTCATTAGGGGAGGCCTATGTCCAGTTGTGGACTGATATAGGCCGATGATGATGATGAAAGTATGCTGAATCGAAAACAAGCACTCTTTGCTGCATAAAGGCGCGGGGCCAAAATTTAATTTTTTGGTTTAGTATTCACCTTAAAATAAATCATGATTATCAACCCTGCTGGATTAATGAACTCCTAATAATATATGAAAAATAATATATGTACTAATTTTGATATTTTGTATTGTTTCAGAGTGAGCACAACTGTACAATGTACTACGTCACGAATCTAAAAGTAAAAATAATGACAAAAAGGAAAGTGACTCTAAATGGTCGTCCTTCTTATGTCATTACACGATTCTATAAATTAGTTATTACGATATAATCTCATCACTAAGGCCCGTATTATGAAAGCTTCCTCAAGCATTACTTTAGCAGTCATTACGTGATCGATCTCTACTCAAGCGTAGAATCTCTGCTCAAGTAAATCTTTATTATAGAACGTAGCTCTGATCCCATTCTGGTTGCATTTGCATAATGTCTGCTTGAGTGAGTATGGTCTTGTCTATGGTTTGTTTGGAAATATCTACCAAAGGTTCCTTTACTTTCAAAAACTTACCACCTTGATCGATTTTTCTACAGTTTTATTTTATTATTTCGTAAAAAATATTGACAATTATTTGGTGCGAATCGAAACGCAAAAAATATGTTTTAAAAAACAAAAGCAACATGAAAATGATAACAAAACTTTTCCTAGTTTTCCTAGCATTCCTTCGTGTGTAGGTAGGTATCTACTTATTACCACATTTCAGGTAGGTAGTCAACGATGCCTGAAATTAACTTGATAATCCTGCTAAATTTCATTTTTTTTCGGTGTTTTCACTGTTTATTTCGCATTCCATTCCTAGGTATGAAAGTCAAAATAATTCAGAAAGAAAGGTTCATGTCTAGCTAGCTTAAAGACCTGCCAAAGACATACCATCACCAAAGAAAGTCAACATCGACGCGGCAAAGGCGGTGATCCCGCGTCTTTTTGCTTTTATGAAAATAAACTGTATTCGTTGATTTTCAATATTCCTAATATTTGTCTACAATCTCGAATCATCATCATAATTTGTAGGCAATAACGGTCAGAAATTGCAGTAATCTCCGACCAAGCGTGGTGTTTACCACCCTTGAGTAATTCAAAAGTCAATAATGAAAGTAATTCAAGTTCAAAATCGTTCTCATTATGAAATTACTCAAGTAATGCTTGGTAACCATTCAATAATATGTCTAAGCAGTTACTCGAAGGCGTGTACGGACGAAATCCGCTCTTGAAGGCTATTTGAGTGAGTGTAGATTTTGAAATGAACTCCCAAGCATTGTTTGAAAATTAGTATTCAGTCAAATGTAGACATAAGCATCACTCAAGCAGAGATCGATGACTGAGCAAGCTTTCATAATACGGGCCTAAAGTCTTTCAAACTTATTGCTTAGAGTCTCGGAGATGTGGGGGCTAATCTAAAAGATGTGGAACTACTCTAAAATACCTACTTAGTAAGTGTTAAATACACTTTTTCTAAGACAAACTCGTAATAAGCCAATTTATAGGGGCTTGATACACAGGCCTAACTAGATGTAGAATGTTTGTAAGCAAACGAAGTCACGAAAATTGAAAAAAATTAGTTTTTTGTGTTGTGTGTGGTAATACATCAAACATAATAAAACTGACCAAGTGCGAGTCGGACTCGCGCACGAAGGGTTCCGTAACATTATCTATAAAAACGGCAAAAAAACACGTTTGTTGTATGGGAGCCGCCTTAAGTATTTGTTTTATTTTAATTTAATTATTCATTTCTAAAGTGAATAGGTATATTACTAAATATTCTGTGAATATTTTAAGCGTCTACTGCTGCCGTTATCAAAATCGAGCAAAAATATCACGTTTGATGTATGGGAAATAAAAAACCCTTAAATATTTCTTTTATTGTTTTTTAGTATTTGTTGTTATAGTGGTAACAGAACTGTCTAACTATCACGGTTCATGAGATATAGCCTGGTGACAGACGGACAGTGGAGTCTTAGTAATAGGTTCCCGTTTGTACCCTTTGGGTACGAAACCCTAAAAATCAAAGGTTTCATAAAACCTTTGATTCTAATTTCTGAACCATCAATCATTGTTGACGTTGACTGTACATAGGGTACGTGAACAGAACTCGAGTTTCAGATGTAATTGTAAACAATATTTATTGAAGGACGGATCTGAAATCGCTGAGTAATAAAACAGTGTTTTATTATGAGTTCTCGCGTAAATAACCTTAGAATATACTATCGATAAGTAATGCAAATTGCGTATAAAACGAACAAGCACAGGAGTGAATTGATTATGGGTGGTTTGTTTACAAACTTTTCACATCTAGTTTGGCTAGTGTATAGGTATGTCTTTGTTTTTATGACTATCAACCGAAATGAACTCGTTGTAGGAAGGTGCAGACGTAGTCTAAGATTAATCGACTCATTTTATGCCTCTGCTGGGCCGAATATTTAAAAGTAACATTTGTATAGTTTGTTTTTATCAAATACCTGTACATAATTCTAGTGTTGTTGTAGTTTGTACATAATATTTTACTAGTCATAAGCGTACCTTTTGCGTAAGGTAAAAAAAAATATTGTAAATAATGACAATAAATATGTACATCTCTACTTTTAAATATTGTATTTGTATTTTCCCGAAACCCTAGACTGCGTTATAATTATAACATGGTTAATATCCCGTGCCTACCCTCGTTGGTGTGACATATACGGGACTATGAACCGTCTGAGTAACTTCTTTCCGCCCTTGGATAGGTAAAACGATTATTTTACACTAGCGGCCCGGCTTCGCACGTGTATATTCTATCGCCTATGTTCATCAGGGATAACGTAGGATTCTAAAGATGATAAGAATTTCTCCAATTGATCCCAGTATTTTCAGAGCCTATTAAATTCAAAATAAAAACGGCCAACTGCGAGTCGGGCTCGCGCACGAAGGGTTCCGTACCATATCTATAAAAACGGCAAAAAAAAATCACGTTTGTTGTATGGGAGCCCCCTTAAATAATTATTGTATTCTGTTTTTTAGTATTCGTTGTTATAGCGGCAGCAGAAATGCATCATCTGTGAAAGTTTCAACTGTCTAACTATCACGATTCATGAGATAGAGTTCTTTTCACGAAAGAAGGCCCCATAAACGCGGCGCTGTCTGCGCGGCAGTGCGTTTGTATGAATTCAGTGAATATTATAGCGTAGAAAAAATTTTAGTCCACTAATTTCCGCGGGACTTCTTTCATGAAAAGGACACCGTCTGGTGACAGACGGACAGCGAAGTCTTAGTAATAGGGTCCCGTTTTTACCCTTTGGGTACGGAACCCTAAAAACAAATATTTCCTCGTTATAATATTATTAGTAGATACCTACCTATAACCTGGGTGAAGCGTCCATCCCACTTTTTAGGAGGTACTCAATTATTTAACTATAGGTTCACGCATACCAGAACCACCTGAAAATGTGAAAGATCTCCCGCGGCGGGAATCGAATCGGCAACCTCCAGCATCGCCGGTGCGGGGCAGCGCGGATAAACACCCGCTGCGCGTTCAGATCGGTCGTCGGCATAGAGTTAATTTAATACTAGCCAATAAACTGGTCCAGATAATTTCCATGGACGAACGAAATAGCATACGTTTTGACCATGACTATGACTCCATGTCGAACCGTCAGCGTCGCGTCGTTGTCCATCGAAACTGTCAAAAGCGATTTCAACAAATGTGAATGTCAGTCAAGGAAGTGGAACTGCTATGCTGGGTGGAAGGAATTGGGGTTTTGGAATTTCATTTCTCGCTCATTTTCGTTTCGTTGTGTTTCTTTTCTTTGGATTGATGTATCTTTTTGTACTTTCGGAATTCCAAAGCTCTAACATATAAACCTGCGGTACCGACGAAGTTAGCCATCATAGCGGCATTATTCACCGTTCGGTTTTATTCTTGGTCGTAAGTTTTTGTTCCGCCAACGACATTGTCACCGATAATAAATTGCACACACAGTAAAATACAAATGCCCCGCAGCCAAGTTCCACCGATGGCGGACCAGTCTTCGATCCTCGCGCTTGTAATACTCGCTTTCGGAGTCACGGTTCACTTTTCTCTACACAAAGTGGACGAAGGACATGTCGGCGTTTACTATCGGGTAAATTGTTTCTATTCAAATCGCTACAGAGCTCAGTCACTATCCCTGTTCTGATAAGCTAGCAGTACGTACTGTTGTGGACCACTAATTTGTAGCTATAAAATAGTGAGCATTATATTGGTCGAAATGTACCCAACGTTTTGTTTCTACCAAAATACACCAATGTTGTTCTAGGGTGGTGCATTGCTTCCTGTTACTAGTCAACCAGGATTTCATATGATGGTACCACTGTTGACTTCTTATAAATCTATTCAGGTACATAGCTTTTGATTTATATATCTAACATAGGTAAATAGTGTAAGCAGGTGAATTATTTCATTTATTCTATCCTAAATTCTTGCAGACTACTTTACAAACTGACGAAGTAAAGAATGTTCCATGTGGCACCAGTGGTGGTGTTATGATTTACTTTGAAAGGATCGAAGTTGTCAATAAACTGGAACCTCCCAGTGGTAAGTCTTAAAACCAACATATAAGTAATTTTCACTTCTTGATAGTAGTGTTAAAAATTTGACTCCTAGCCAATTTTGTAAAAAAAATCTTTTTCTCTTTCCAGTGCTTGATATGGTCCGTAACTTCACAGCTGAGTATGACAAAACTCTGATATTTAACAAGGTTCATCATGAGTTAAATCAGTTCTGCAGTGCCCACACTTTGCATGAGGTGTACATTGATTTGTTTGATCAGATTGATGAGAACCTACGAACTGTAAGTATTCAATATTTTATCATAAACACTAAAAAGGTATGACAAGTTTCAAAAAATTTTGAATTCTTCTCAGGCTCTCCAAAAAGATCTAAATGAAATGGCACCAGGCTTGCAAGTGCAAGCTGTAAGAGTCACCAAGCCCAAGATACCAGAAACCATACGCAAGAACTATGAACTCATGGAGGCTGAAAAGTCAAAACTTCTAATTGCAGCACAGCATCAAAAGGTTCTTGATTTTTATTCTTGTACTGTAAATTATGGATTACGGAGGTAATCCTGTACTTGTCTATTTGAAAATAATTCAACTAAATCACCATTTACAGGTTGTGGAAAAGGAGGCAGAAACTGCTAGAAGAAAAGCTATCATAGAGGCAGAAAAAGAATCTCAAGTTGCAAAAATTCAGTATGAACAGAAGATTATGGAAAAAGAGTCACTGCAGAAGATGGAACTCATTGAGGACAGTATCCACAAAGCCAAACATATCACTAAAGCAGAAGCTGACTACTACCATCTAAAGAAACAGGCTGAAGCTAACAAAGTTTTGCTTACTAAAGAATATTTAGAACTGAAAAAGTATGAAGCTCTCTCTAATAACAATAAGGTTTACTTTGGAAGTGATATTCCTAACATGTTCCTGCAGGCTGGTATTGGGGCACCAACTGGTGGTTCTGGTGATCAAGTGCAATAAAAGTTGTTGTGTTTGTTATGAAGGGTTTAACTAGTCACTGGTCCACCTCGGATCTTATTTTTGTACTGTGTTAAATATTGCATAATAATTTTGTGTGATACATTTCTGTAGAAACTCACAAGATTGCAGGAGATCCAAGATTGAGAATGGTACCTTACATACCAACTGTTTTTCTCAAAAGCCAGGTAAAAATATCTTAATGCCTGTCCTACTTAATGCACCAATGATGTTATTTATTGAAGTTAAATTGTAAACTAAGGAAAACTAAGGTCTTTGATTAAAAGTAAGTTGATATGAGAAATGTGTTTTATTGAAGCTTATGAATTATAGACTGGGTGCATTTAGATTTTGTTGAAAGCAGCAATGTCAACTGATTGGACAAAGTCTTCGAAGTCCTGGATCTGTTCAGTCAGCAGGTCAACTGATACTTTGTCATCTTCAATAACACTCATGATCTGCAATTTTTTGATGCCGTAGCCGACAGGTACAAGTTTGGAGGCACCCCACAGGAGACCATCCATTGTGATGGAGCGCACTTTCTGTTCCATTTCACCCATGTCAGTTTCATCATCCCAAGGTTTGACATCAAGGATGACTGAGGACTTGGCAATAAGGGCTGGTTTTTTAGATTTCTTCTCAGAGTATGCCTTCAGACGCTCTTCACGGATTCTCGCAGCTTCTTTGTCCTATAGCAAAACAGTATAAATAGACACTGGATTGATAGGATTTATAATATAGATATAATATTCAATTCTATAATCTCAGTTAAAGGCTCATACCTCTTCCTCATCACCAGATCCGAATAGATCGACGTCGTCATCATCATCGGCGGGGGGTGCTGGGGCTGTGGTTGGTTTGCCTCCCGCGGTCAGAGGGCTAACTCCAGCTGCCCAAGACTTGCGCTCAGCCGGGGTGTATGAAGCGATCTGGTTGAACCAGCGCAGGGCGTGGGCTAGGTTGGCGGCCGGGGCTTTGCCTACTTGCTCCCACACCTGAACATCGGCTTGAGATGGCACGTATCTGAAATTATTGAAATTTATTTAGCCTTGGAATGGAACAGCTGGGTGTCACGCATCAAAGTCACCGAACTGATCAGGATATCTGGAGTGGCTAACTTGCATGAATATGTTACATTAGAGCGACCTAGCACCACAGAATCCGTATTCCCTTTGATGAATCCTAGGAGAGGTTGACGTGGTTAGTATTTCCAACCTATAAGTCGATACAACATGACTTACCCGGAGACATAGCTTTTCTCAGCCAAATATTGGTTCAGGTCATTGAGACCCTGTGCGGTTTTTACGTTTCCAATGGCCATTTTTCGTAATTTTTTGATAAAAAAGTTCAAGACACCACACGGCCGGTTGCAAATGAGTGAAAGAAAGAAAGAGAAGGATCTTTTTTTCTTTTTAATCTGACACCTGAGTCAGGTGTCAGATTGATTGTAAGATCTACGAACGAACTGTCAGGTCTGTCAGGTCAAATCTTACAACTGTTTCGAAAAATAAATTTAGGTACTATTTTTACGAAAACAAGACATAGTTTCAATGTAATATCGCTTTACTGAAGCCCTATCAAGTTTTCTAGTGATCCTTCTTCGTTCTATCACATACTGATCACATAAAGTATTTAGGTTAGGGTTGAAACTTATGTAACAATAACACAGGGATTGCTCGTATTTGCTGCGTTTTATTGCCTAAATTAACTGTATACGCAATAAATTTATCTGCTCAGCTCATATCTTTCGGGTCGAATCCGTAAAAGTTGCCATTTGACAGCGTAAACAAGTGTGTTTGGTTGTGGTGTAAAGTGCATTGGAGATTCGTGTTTGCCGCAGAATGCTGCGCCAGCCTCTGACCCGGGCGCTCGCACTGGGCTCCCCGTCGCGTACGGCACCCTTAGCGACACGCCGCTTCGCCGACGCAGTCGCTGCGCAACCCGAGAAACTCGAAGTGTTTATTGACGACAAACCCGTTCATGTTCTTCCAGGAACTACAATCTTACAGGTAAGGAATTAATCAGGATAACTACCTATCAATTATTCTATATCAAGATAAAATATTAACAAATGCAATAGACAAATTAATATTTCTTTACTCCTAAAACAAACATTACAAACAGGCAGCAGCACAAGCTGGAGTGGAAATCCCTCGTTTCTGCTACCATGAGCGTCTTGCCGTTGCCGGTAACTGCAGAATGTGCCTGGTGGAAGTGGAGAGGTCTCCCAAACCTGCAGCAGCCTGTGCCATGCCTGTCATGAAAGGCATGAGGATCAAAACAGACTCTGACCTCACAAGGAAGGCCCGTGAAGGTGTCATGGAGTTCTTGTTAGTGAATCATCCACTGGACTGTCCCATTTGTGATCAAGGAGGTGAATGTGATCTTCAAGATCAATCAATGGCCTTTGGGTCAGATAAAAGCCGTTTCACTGACATCCACTTTTCTGGAAAGAGGTGAGTTTTATTCAATGTAATTGCACATTATGCCTGTTTCCTTATTGGTTTAAAAAAGAAAACATACTTCTGAATAAGTACATGTTTGTTTGAATTACAAAATAACTAATTTTATTTGATTACTCATATGAACTACTTTTGTTATTATGAGTGGTTGATATCATCGAATACAGTAAAAATCTGTTATAAGAACATCGAAAGGACTCATATTGATTGTAAAAACCAATAGTTGTAACAATCAGTAATGTTCTTTTTGTTCATTATTTTATTCAATTGTAATATAACATGTGTAGGTACTTATAAATCTATAGATTTGTAAGTATAGGATTAATATGAACATGTAAATTTATTAATAACAATGTACTTACAGTGGAGCCACTTTAAGGTGGTACCCTGATGCACACAAGTGCTACCACCTATTTTATTTTATTATTATGTTATATGTTATTATTATGGATTATGTGCCCCATTATTGCTTCTTCGAGAAATAGAGTTCGTTAGATTTATAGTTTGAGCACAGAATAACTATACATTACTTTCATATTTCAAGTTATAACGGCGCGAATTTTTTATTATCAGCATCAAAGCAGCTTTGGTAAATTTTTGTAACAAATGAGAATTAAAATATTGTCGATATTGCAAAGATGTGTCGATTTTACGAGTTGTAGGAGTGGAAATGGTATAACATTTCAATGTTATGTATTTTTGAAATTATTTCTTAAGAGTGTTCGATTTATATTTCTCGATTATATTAAAGTTATTATGTCAAGTAAAATTATTCTCAGTGACTGTAAGATCTTATGAAATTATTCGATGTCAGATTAGGTGTTTTGTAGCAAAAAGCTATAAAAACAAATAAATAATGAAAGACTGGACAATTCACACAGCATAATCTAGCCCAATTTATAACGTAGTTCTATTAAGTATTTACATTGTTTTCTTTCATGTAAGTATTCGACCTAATAAATTTCTTTGTACCAGGGCTGTAGAAGACAAAGACGTAGGTCCACTGATCAAGACCACAATGACGCGTTGTATCCACTGCACGAGATGCATCCGATTCGCGTCAGAGATCGCCGGTATCGATGACTTTGGTACTACCGGCAGGGGTACTGAAATGCAGGTATTTAATTACACGGTTTTAGGTTGATCGTTTCATGTTAGCGCGAGTTTAAATTTTTTGTGTGGTTTAATTTTTTTCTGTTTCTACAAGGAATAAAACTAGGTAGCGGTAAAGTAAACTATTTTCTGTGGACGTCGATAAAACCAACTTCGATACTAATTTATTTTGTAAAATGATGATTTTTACCCTTGGCTTATTATTTGTGGTATTAAATAATTGAATACCACAAATAATTTGAATCTCGCGCCAAAAATTGCGGTGTAAATAGGGAATTTCAAATACACAACACTGATATGACGTGAAACACAAACAAATAAATAACACAGATAATTTGACGTGAGATTATTTCGCAGGTCGGAACTTACGTAGAGAAGATGTTCCTCTCAGAACTTTCTGGGAACATCATCGACTTGTGCCCGGTCGGCGCTCTTACATCCAAGCCTTACAGCTTTGCCGCACGTCCTTGGGAAACCAGAAGGGTAGGTACTATTTTTTGTTTGTATTTTTGTATTAATATTCAATATGCTCCATTACAAAAGTGTGTTAATTATGTAATAGTAACCTGCTCGTACTCGTAAGTAGCGCCCACGTCGTCGCTTTCAAACGACTATGATTAACTGAAACTTCAATATCAACTTAAAAGTTATATTTCAGATTGACTCAGTGGATGTTCTGGACCCATTAGGCAGCAACATCGTAGTCGCCACTAGGACCAACGAAGTTTTGCGTATTCTACCTAGAACTAATGAGGTAAACTATGCGGTTTGCTCACAGCAAATAGCAAAAACAAATCTGTGAATGTGGATTTTACCCAAAATCTTCCGCTCGAATTCTTTTTTCAATATATTTCTTTATTTACAATATTTTTTTAAAATTTTTGGTTTAAAAATTGCCCTAATTTTTCCTGTACAAACACGAACCTTTTATTTACTTAATGGCGCTTTGTAGAACTCCTTAAATGTAGGTATCTGAAACAAAACAAAAGGCGGTAACATATTATTGAAACGCGACGCGACGTAACGTACCTACACCCAACACTTCTTTCGCGCATTTCGTGACGTCGCGCGTCGTTTGTTTATTATTATGATTCTGATCATATAAAATTAAAGCGTTTTGATAAGCTCAACACGCATTGCGTTTTGTCGGGTCGCGTGGTGTTTCAATAGTGTGTGGAGCCCTTTACGGTTCACTCACACATACTTAATAATCAACTCTGAAACTGATCATCACCACCACAACACCAGTCGTTTCGCAGTATTCTCTGCATGTAACAGCTTTATTGCGAATCGCAAAGGCGGCGTTACCTTGCTGCCTCTTTGTTTATTTTCGCTATGAGAGCGCGCCGAGGTCTATCCGTTTCAGTGCCGCCGTTGGAATATATAACTCCTTTTATCTCGTTTTTAGGAAATCAACGAAGAATGGCTATCAGACAAATCCCGCTTCGCATGCGACGGCCTCAAACGCCAGCGTCTCGTGACGCCCATGGTGAAAAACTGCGAGGGCAACCTCGCGCCTTGCGAGTGGGAGGACGCCATGGTGGCCGCTGCTAAGGCTATCAAGAACTGTCCACCGGAGAAGGTAACCTATTATACAGGGTGCTACGTAACAAGTGTACCTACTAAGCCGAAGGGCGGCCGCACACGTCCGATTTTTGTGTCTGATTGTCGGATGAAATAGTCTATGGATAGTCTGATCCGACTATGGGAAGGCGTTTATGCCATACGTTTTGTGAGTGTGGCAGTACACGTCAGACATTTTGTCGCACGACAAAAAGTAGGAAGTCTATTCATTCGGAAATGTCACAGCCATGTTTTTGCTCGTTTACAGTAGGAAAAAAGGATGATTCATGGCTTTTAAACTTACGCGATCAGAACACTATCGATTCTACTATTCACGGGTTGAATATATTTGATCGAATAATGAATTTACTGCAGGTTAACTACGATTATACTTTGTGACCCGCATACATTCAATATGAATTCTTCAAACCACGATAATTTCCATGGTACTTATGTATCATGTTTATCTTTGATAGCGGCAACGTGTAAGCCTACTGAATCGTCGCGGAATGGACAAGAGCTTTTCTTAACCTCTTCCACCTTTTCCAGCTTTTAGTGGTAGCTGGTGACTTGGCCGACGCGGAATCACTAGTGGCTCTCAAAGACCTGGCCAACAAGCTGGGCTCAGAGCAAGTCTGCACAGAACAGTACTTCCCGACGCAGGGCAGCGGCACAGATCTCAGGTCTTCTTATCTACTCAACACTAAGATCGCCAGTAAGTAGAGTAGTAGTACTGTAAGATTAAAGGTAGGAATCTCTAGTGGCTCTCAAAGACCTGGCCAACAAGCTGGGCTCAGAGCAAGTCTGCACAGACCAGTAGTTCGCGACGCAGGGCAGCGGCACAGATCTCAGGTCTTCTTATCTACTTAACACTAAGATCGCCAGTAAGTAGAGTAGTAGTACTGTAAGATTAAAGGTAGGAATCTCTAGTGGCTCTCAAAGACCTGGCCAACAAGCTGGGCTCAGAGCAAGTCTGCACAGACCAGTAGTTCGCGACGCAGGGCAGCGGCACAGATCTCAGGTCTTCTTATCTACTCAACACTAAGATCGCCAGTAAGTAGAGTAGTAGTACTGTAAGATGAAAGGTAGGAATCTCTAGTGGCTCTCAAAGACCTGGCCAACAAGCTGCGCTCAGAGCAAGTCTGCACAGACCAGTAGTTCGCGACGCAGGGCAGTGGTACAGATATCAGGTCTATAGATTTTGTACTGGCTGTCATAATGTGAAAAAAGCATTAAATTTAAACATAAAGGAGACCTTTTTGTTAATATTTTAGTACTCATTAAACTCGTCTCAAGTTATGAAATAAGTTCCCAAAAAAATTCGGTTTTTCCGAACTTTTTTTGGGAAATTATTTCATTTCTTAGAGATAGCCAAAGTGCGGGTATGCACTATATGAAAAAATCATCTCAAGTTTTCTTATTGTGCGATCTCACTAGAAGTTCTCTCGAAGTTCTCCAATCCAATAAAGATGTTGTCGTAGAATTAAAAGATTATTATTTGAGAAGAATTTCTATGTATATTTCTCTGCTGCATTACTGGTATGCTATTATTATTCACGTTTTACTGTTCACATTTCGTATCCAAAAACTGAGTTCTTCTTATAATGTTCACTGCACACTATTGTTACTTAAGACTGACTACTAAACCGGCGGACAAGCTTGGCTTTCATACCTCTGTCGCTGCCTTAAAACTTATTAGAAAAAAACTAGAGAGCTAGCCCTGTCTCGCTCAATTAACCTACGTTTTGTCAGTTGTCCTTTTCTTACATTTCTACGCTTTTCCGGAAGCTATACCTATCTCTTTCTTTACTCTAGACAAATTTTTGCTCTCCTTGTTTTTCCTTTCGATTCATTCGAGAATTTAATCTATAGGTACGATTAGGTAGGTAATGTACCCGATTCAGCGTCACCGACGCGAGCGTGACGGTTTAGTTTCGCTCACTATTCCGAAATTGAGCCAAATAAATAAAGTAGTGCCTAAATAAGTTGTTACTGTTTTCTTTAAAAGGGTTTGTAGTGAAAACGTCTTTAGATGGGTTGTTTAACGAGTAAGGCAGGTAGTAATTATTAATAATCTTTTCCCTACAGATGTAGAGGACGCGGACTTCATCCTTCTAATCGGAACCAACACCCGTTTCGAGGCGCCTCTCCTGAACGCGCGTATTCGCAAGGCGTACGTACACAAGGAGACTGACGTCGCCCTCATTGGACCTAATGTTGATCTTACTTACGATTACATGGTAAGAAAAGTCAATAAGGGGTCGTCCGTTAATCACGTCGTAATGTTTTTTAGCAACTTAGAGTCCCTTCTCCCCCCCCCCCCCCCTTCCCTAGTGAAACGAAGTGAGATTTTAGAAATTTGACCACCTCCTCAAAATGGCGTGTATTTTTAGTAGACAAACAACAAATTATAAAATAAACGGAACCCTAAATTCAGGTATGATTTATTTAATCCTGGGAAATTAAACACCCCGATAAAAATATCTGTCTGTCCGGTTTAGAAATCCCGCAATTAACGAAAAAATAAATAAACATGATATCCCGCTACACCCCACTTCCTCTTTTTGATTCTATCCGATTGTTTACGCTGTCCCGCTAGGATCGTATTCAAACAGAGCAGGACAGCATGAGAGATGACGTTATTCTCAATCCCTTTCTATAAGTACACAGGTTATACTATTTTGTTCCTTCATTATAGTGTACTAGCTGGTGCCCGCTGCTCCGCACGCGCTTTTCAAGTAGCCTATGTCCGTCCCCGGGATACCATTTACCTCCTTGCCAAATTTCATTAAGATCCGTTCAGCCGTTTAGGCGTGAGAAGGTAACAGACAGACAGATTAGACGGACAGAGTTAATTCGACTTTATATTAATAGTATAGATTTATTGAGATGAGAGAAGATTGAGATTTATTGGACATCACAAAATGATTGAGTTAATGTTTAATCAAAGTACCTACTGAATTTATATTTAATTTAATTTGGTTTTCTATAGTCTAATATTTATGTTTCTTCCAGCACGTAGGCGACTCCGCCTCCATCGTCAAAGACCTAGCCACTGGCTCGTCTTCCCACGAAGTCCTCAAACGTCTGCAATCGGCCAAGAGGCCTGTGGTCATCCTAGGAGCGGACCAACTGAAGACTGTTGAAGGGGCCGCCATACTCGCTTACACCCAGGAGCTGGCCTTAAAGCTTCAAGACAACTTGCAGGATAAAAGCTGGAAGGTAATATTTGCAGCCGGTTGGTCAAGTTTTTGATAAATGAGGCTCATGAGACTTTCTTCGAGGTCCTCAAATGTCTATAATCAGCCAAGATGCCCATAGTCATCCTTGGAGTGGACCAGCTGAAGACAGTCGAGGTAGTCGCCATACTCACTTACAACTGGCGTTAAAGTTACAGGTCAACTTGCAAGATAAATTGGAGGGTAATATCTATACTAAAATAATCTACCGCTGTTGAAAATGAACATCAAGGGGTTAAGCTTAATAATAAATTATTTATTTCCAGACACGAGATCCTTATAGGTAGTTACAATTACAATTCAGCGCTTTCGTTAGGGTAACGGTAACGCCGTTACAGACAGGTAATTAGCTATAGCTAACGGAAATAAATGAGAATAAAATGTCGGTTTCGAGCTAGCTCTCTGGATTAAAACTATAAATACTTGACCGATGACATCCCATTGCAAGGAAAAGGACTCTTTTCTGTAAGCACTATGAAAAAAATTAACATTTACTGCCTTTATTCGAAAATTATGTCAAAAATACAAAAATTCTAATAATAACATTTTCCCAGGTGTTAAACGTCCTTCAACGCACCGCATCTCAAGTAGCAGCCTTAGACATCGGCTATCAACCCGGCGTCGGCAAGGTTCTGGAGTCAGGGCCCAAAGTGGTATACCTACTGGGAGCCGACAGTGGAGTGGTCACCAGGGAATCTCTGCCCGCTGATGCGGTGGTCATCTACCAAGGTCAGGGCTTACGTTATTGGCATGGGAAGTCGAATGTCTTAAATCAAATAAGAAAGCTCCAATCAATAAACTGAATTCCACTAAATCAATTGCTTCGTTATTACAATAGTATCGTCTCAGGTTGACACATTTTGACATTATACCTTAGTGAAAGAAACTACAGATAAAGTACCGCGTGTCATATAGTGTCAAGGTTAAAACCATTCTATTCAGCTTTCCGTGCAGCAACGCACGCTCTATCTAGAGTTTCTTTCATCTATGGACGTTCCGCGACGATACCATTGCCATACTAAAGCGACTGGATAGCAGAATTCGGCCCCAGGTTTGGCGGAAGAATACCCTAAAAATGGTACAGGCTCTATCCTTAATGACATAAGAATAGTTCATTAACTGACTCTTTACCCTCTGTGGTGTATATAAATAAATAAATAATGCTGGACAATTCACACAGCATTACCTAGCCCCAAGCTAAGCAGAGCTTGTGTTATGTACTAGATAACTGATATACATAATACAATACATTACATAGATAGATATTTTTATTATACATAGAAAACGACCAGAACACCCGGAACAAATACCTGTAGATCGTACAAATATTTATCCCAAGGCGGGAATCCGTAACCTCCTGCGTCGCAGGCGGACCTTCACCCACCGCGCCACAGAGGTCGTCGTATAATATTTAACATTCTAATAAATATTATAATCCAGGTCATCACGGAGACATAGGCGCATCAATCGCCGACATAGTCCTCCCCGGAGCGGCCTACACAGAGAAGAGAGCGACATACTTGAACGCGGAGGGACGCGCGCAGCAGACGCTGGTCGCTGTCACCCCGCCCGGACATGCCAGAGAAGACTGGAAGATCATACGGTATGTTTATGAGAATAGGGTCTATATTTGAGTAAAGAAAACCTGTATGTGAACCCTATGACGTTGTTTAGCCTCATAACATAAGTTTATTAAAAATATATAGATTGTATTAAAATTTGTGTTGGAGAGAAAATTCATAACTGAATAGGCTACTTGACTAATACTGGGAAATAATTCTAACATATTGTCTGATAAAAATAATGCAAAATGTAATTTATATTTCTTCAAGGCCAGTCGTTATAAAAACTAATTTTAAAGTTTGAATGACATAATGGCGCGCCAAAACGATAATCTCTGTCATGGCTCCGGTGACATGACTCGATGACGTCACACCACACCTAACATGAAGAACAACAACAACACGCACTGTAATCTGTGATTAGTGTGACGTCACTAGCGATGCAACCAAACGCAGAGCGTTGATATTGATATATGGTCATAATATCAAATAAATAAACCGTCAACTGCGAGTTGGCCTCGCGCAACGAGGGTTCCGTAACTAAACCGTAACTAAACATTACATTAATTACATAATTATGAGACCTTGTTTCTTGCCAAATATCATGATTCTAGCTTAACGGGGAGTACCTAGGTACTATAGGTTTTGGTTCAAGGCGAGTTTTTTTTTTTGTGACATTACAGTTTTCGAATTTTTCTTTACTTGTGCTATATGACCTCGCTTCTTGCCTAATTTTATGATTCTAGGTCAACAGGAAGTACCCTATAGGTTTTGTATGCATGATATTCCCTTGGAAAATTTAAAAAAAATTTAGATAACCTGGCTGTAACTTTTGATTGCGTTGACTTAGAAGTTTGATTTATATCGCGGTTCCAAGAGGTTATGAACCCTTTACGCGTTTCTGAGAAAAGAGGGTTGACAGACGGACAGACTGACAACAAAATGAGCTTTATAGGCTCATTTTGTTAGGTTCCTTTTTTCCTTTTGAGGTACGAAACCCTAAAAATGTGTAATGTTAATACCGTTTTTTACCTTCATTTGTTTTTCAGAGCCCTGTCGGAAGTGGTTGGCGCGCGACTATCTTACGACAACCTTGACGAGATCCGCGACCGTCTGGCGGAGGTCAGCCCGGCGTTGGTCGCCTACGGAGACGTGCAAGACAATAACTACTTCGCGCAGGCGCGAGCGCTGGCTCAGGTAAATATGTACTTACTAGCAGCGCCTCGCGGTTTCACCCGCGTAGTTCTCGTTCTCGTGGGAATTCCGTGATAAAAAGTACTCTCACTCCACCAGTCCCCCTAGCACGGGGATTGTTGTCTAGGGTAGAATAGACAATTATGACATTGCATCGCCATGCATTGCGTACATTATTAAAGTTGATCGATCACTTTTAAATGATCGAAGCACTTTTAAACCAAATTCTTAATTTTTTTTCCCCAGAGCGTCCAGAAGCCAGTATCGGGTAAACTAGACGTGCAGCTAAAGACCCTAGAAGACTATTTCATGACGGACGCGATCAGCCGCGCTTCACCCACCATGGCCAAGTGCGTGCAAGCCGTGCTCAAGCAGAAGACATCACCGTATTAGGGACAAGGTATACCACACTTGAATTACTCTTTGAATTCTGAACAGTTATTTGAATTTTAATATTGAATTTCACTTTATCTTACCTTTTTAGGAGAGATGGGCTTCTCCTTTGTATCTATACCAATTTCTTCATAGGAATAAATAAAAAAAAAACATTAATCTATTCAAATGAAGCCAAATGTATAAGAAAAAATCATGTTTTGTGGCAATGGATTTTATCAATAAATGCCAAACATTCTGTGATTCTACGGATTCTACCCTGTGGAATTATCGATTGGTAGAATAAAAAGGCTCGATCGGTCATATAAATATATGAATAGTGCTTGAACTTTCACGTATCTCAGATAGTGATTTCAGACTTTATTAAACAAAATTCAGTCTCAAATGCTGATTAACTTGAAGTCTATTTTACACTGTAATAGTAGTCATTTTAAAAAAGAACACGTAGTTTTAGATTTGTTAGACATCGAGAGTTCATGTGTTGGTTATCTTTAGAATCATCTAATTATATTCCTGACTTTTATTTGCTTGAGTACCACAGCCAAAAAACATAATTTAAATACCATACTTAGCTAAGGTTGTGGTATTCAAGTGAAAAATAAAGTATTTTTAGGTTATTTTATAATTATATGTCTTTCTGCAATCATTTTTACGGAAAAAATACTACAGAAAGCACCCGTGCAGTCGAATAATGTTATCAACTTAAAAAAACTAAAAAAAATGTAAATTCTCAGATTTTCCCATTCGACTGCGCATGTAAGTACATTGTGATCTAAAGTTATTTATTTTGTTAGTTAATAGATAAGTATAACGTTTTCTGTCAAATTTAAAAATATAATCAAGTATTCAAAATATTATACTCACAATTTTATAAATAGTTGAATTGCTACGGGTTGCAAAGAACGGAGGACAGGTTTTGTATATAGTAAGTGTAGTAAATAAATGTAGTACAATGATTGTCGAAATGGAATTTTTATTCAACCACCAAATTTAATAACTTGGAATAGGTAAGTCTGAAAGGTTCATGCAGTTGATCTTGAGGTAATCCTGAAATAAAACCCAGAATGAAAACATACCTATGTGTTACAGATTGTCGAAATGGAAATTTTATTGAACATTAAAATTAATAATTTGGAATAGAAAAGTCTGAAAGGTTCAGGCAGTTCGTCTTTGCGGTAATCTTGAAATAAAACCCAGAACTAAAACATACCTATGTATTACAGATTGTCGAAATTGAATTTTTGTTGAACATTAAAATTAATAATTTGGAATAGATAAATCTGAAAGGTTCAGGCAGTTCGTCTTGAGGTAATCCTGAAATAAAACCCAGAATTAATAAATACCTATGTGTTACAGATTGAGGAATTTTTTTTTTATTCAACCACCGAAATTAATAATTTGGCATAAGTCTGAAAGATTCAGGCAGTTGCTCTTGAGGTAATGTTGAAATTAAACCCATAAATAGTACATATTATATCGTTACAAAAATATCCTTATAGAATAGAATTGAATGGCTCAAGCCATTATGTCAGCAAGCAGTATGCAGGAAACTCAGACAGGCAAAGTTTTTGATAAATTGGCATGGCAAAAAAGTACCAAGTAGGTACCAAGATTTACCGCGTTGCTTCTATGTGGAGATGTAGAGTGCACAATTTTAATACAGCCCCTGATATTGGGGCTTTCTTTTAATAATATGTAATGAACATTTTCTTATAGCATCATCTGTAGGTACTCATATATAAAAATGATAACAACAGAAAACAACAACGTAAAAGGTTATCACTAAAAATTAAAACACAACTTCAACAACGCATAATCTCACATGTGGAGCGAAAAATGGTTAAATTTGAATTCGAAAACGATGATGAACGAAAGCTCTCAAACTCAAAAATAGTTTCGAACTTTTGTGCTTTTCTTCGATTATACCAATATAACCAATATTCCTTAGGTTTTGTAACCTCTTTGTATCCAAAAAATGCCCAGGTTTTTGGGATCGTAATATAATCCTGTAATAAAGATACCAGAGCCTGGAGATCAGTTACAGATTGTATCGAGTCATCGTCGAGACGTTCCATTTTTGTATAGGATTTGGTACAGCGCCTCTACCGTGCGGACAAGGAACTACGCAAATCCCATACAAAATTGGGACGCATTATGACGACGCGCTCGATACTATCGAGTAACCAAAATCAGGACTCAGATGAGTGATATAATAAAACTCTTACTGAAAATACTCACATCAACAACTTTTCTCGCAAAGTATTTATGAGTGGACATATCAATCGCCTCAGAGGCTTGCTGAGCGAAGTATTGGTGCGCACCCTTGGACCCGCTGTAACCAGAGGGTAGCTTCGCACGAGCCTGCAGTGCTTCCAGGAAGGTGCGCCGCGGGTGGAGGAATGAGAGGGGATCTGGAATGGCATTCATTTGACAGAAGGGTCATCAACAGGTAAATTAATTTTGATTTTTGCTGTAGATGCTATGATATTTACGGTTACAATCTTTTTCCAACTCTAGGAATGGGGATGGCCTCAATAGGGACACGATGTAAAAGAGAGAAATGATAAGTTAAAAAACGGCAGGTAATAAATAAACCAAACCCAAAAACAGAAAATTTCAAGAGATAGAACTCAGAGGAAGCTTTTATGGAGCCTTTGTCAAAAGTCATACTAGTCTCTAAGGTAAAACTTTCTTATGAAACGAAGGTGAACGAAGCTCTGGATAATTTCTTAAAAGCGATAACAAACTAAAAAGAACAGCTTATTTTAAGTGTACCTAGGATGTAACATACCTCTTTTACACTCTGTTTCTGTAGCCTTTTCGAAACAGATACATTTTTGTAGTCCACTTTTGTCTGAAGGTCCCTCATCTTCTGTCATAATACTCTTGTCTAAATTCTTCAAAGCCCTTAGTCGCCGCTTTTCGCCTTCTGGCTTCACCAGCAGCGTTTGGACGTCGCATACGCATTTGTTGACGGGCGCCGAGACTCGTAACTGTAATTGTTGATTCTTTGCTGCGATTTTGTTTTCTTCTACTATTCTGCGTTGTTTGGCACGTTCATTTTCTTCTTTTACTTTGTCCTTTGTGTCTTGGTTTGAGTTCCTAAAATACCAGACGGATGATTAGCCAGAAACGGAAAAACAACTGCACTGCAAAATAAATTGTTATCAGGACAAAGTCTCTGTTTCGAATAGCGAGCTAGATTATATTTTTTAACCGATTTCAGGAAGAGTTCTATGTTCAGTTGTATGTATTTTTTTATGTAGATTCATCGATTTCTCCGACAATTATGAACCGATATTAATTTTTTAAAGACTTTGATGATCCCGAAATGGTTCCTTTAGAAATGTTATCCCGAGGGATTAATATTTATCCCGTTAAGCTTGAAAAGGAACACATTACTTTTGAAAAATCACGACTATATAACTCAACAATTATACAAAAACAAAAAAAAATGCTATATGGAGATATCATCGTCTCCTCTTCCTTATAGATTTTGATGATTCTTTCCGTGTTGTTTATTGGTTGATTTTGAGATGGTCTCATGAAAGCTTGATCCTCTCTCTCTCTCTCTCATTCTCAGGAATTTAATGTGCGCCGTAAAACGTATCTTCTAACATCCATCAAACCAACCAAACAGACATCATCATTATGATAATTTTCTCAATCACTGGTAACAAAATGGTTTCCATGGCAACGGGCGTAAACAAACTAAATCAGACACGAATATTAATAATAACTAGATGTCGCCACTTGAAAATTTGATCGCGCTATCGAAGTGTTCCCGAACACTAGAACTGCTTCCAAACCCATTTTGATTATTCATGAATTTGAAGTCGATTTATAGTTTTTTATTACATGCCAAATTATTATAGTGAATAGACCTTTGTTTGACCACAATCTCACCTAGTGGTAAGTGACAAAGTAAATACACAGCCTTACTCTAGTGCTGTGGCGCGGCGGGCGAAGGTCCGCCTGCCACGCAGGAGATAGCGGGTTCGATTCCCGCCTTGAGACAAATGTTTGGGACGATCTGCAAATATTTGATTTGGGTGTTCTGGATATTTTCTATGCATGATAAAAATGTCTATATCTACGTATTGTATTTTATTATGTAGGTATATCAGTCATCTAATAACACAAGCTCTGCTTAGCTTGGGGGTAGATGATGATTTGACTTGTCTAAGTGCTTATTTTGTAGCCTAAAGAAATAAAGCTATTGAATGTATATTTTTTTTGAGTTGACTATCATTATTGATTTTATTTATTATTTATTGTCCTCTACTGCACCATATCGTCAATATTACCTATTAACTTTACTTTTAACAGACCTTTCATCATATTCTTTAACAGATTTCTCGACAAAGTCATCGTATTTCTTTTGCTGGGCGTTCTGGAGCTCTTCGATCACCTTGTAAATCTTTACAGCATGTTCACCGCTTCTCGATTCCTCAATGGACTGAAAACAATCAAACTCAAACATTCAATCAAAGTAAATTCAGTTGTGTTGTAATATTATTATGTATCAAAATGCTAAAATTTTCCCTTATGGTCTAACCCCAATGATTCTGAACAAACCTGTTTTAATACTGCGTCTATTTTACATCTCATCGTGTCTTGCCCTTTTTTGTGAGCTTTTACTAAAGCATCTTCGTATGCCTCCTTGACTTTACGATGTTCCTTAATTTCCTTGTTTATTGCTTCATATTCTTCTATTTCTTGTTTTTCTTTCCGTTTAGTTTCTGCCTGTAAACGAGAACATGTAATTTTACGTCTTGTTATAAGAGTATTTTAAGTTCAATGTCTACGATTTCTACCTTAATCTTTGCTTTAGCTTCATTAAATTGTTTGATCATATCTGCGTCTATAACATTACATTCGTCTTCCCTCGCTTTCAATTTAGCTTCTTCTTCTTTTTTCTCTTTTTCACTAGAAAATCAACGATTGCAATTTATTCCAACATTCATATCAATATTGTTTTTGCTTACCTGCATTATACTCGTAGCTCCCACCTACTTACTAGCAAGACTTACATTTCCATGTTAAATTTAACACAGTCTATGGTAGCTTGTTTTCTGTTAGCAATCGCTGCAGTCTCATCAAAATCCAAAGGGTTGACGACATGTTTCTTGTTCCTTTCACACTCAGCTTCTTTGTCCTCTATCTCTTTGTTGACTCTCATTTGCATAACTCTGTCATCTATAATCCTTGATTCGACGATGGCACTGCAAAATTTAATTTCAGTGTTTTATTTACTACACATGGTACATATCTGGACTTTAATCGCAGCAAAGATACGTTTTATGCGAATTTTTATTTACAAGCTATACTATATTTTAATAATGGAGGACGTTGAAAAATACTTTCAAACTGCAGACTGCCGTCTCTGTGTGCTGTGTGGTGTGCTTTGACTCAAAGGAACTGCCTTTATGACGATTATAATCTTATTTATTCACTGTGGTCACATGTAAGATAAGAAAGTAGGTACCTTAAAAGCTGTCTGCCGTAACAGCTTCGGTCGAATATTACTTGCTTGCCTTTCTTCAAAAGTTCTTGGCTGTTATCGGCTTTCTGCATTTTTTTCTTATAAGCCTCTATAAATGCTTTGTTATCCTTCTGCCTACTTTTCCTTTCCTCTTCCAGCTTTGCTTTGACTCCCTAAGTACATATTACTTATCAGCACGGTTTTTGGAATTGGGATAAAAAACTGATCGTCTCTTTGACCAATATCCCGCTATTTGTTTAGCATAGAAGAACTTGCGAAGAACTGAAGCTTCTTTAAAGCTGCATGATATTATTAGTCTACCAAAGGAAGACGACGAATCCACCTACCAAGTGTGGTGTTTTTGGCAAACCCCCATTGTTTGGGTGAAGCATGTCTAGTCGTGGACGTAGGTATATGTGCCGATGAGATGAGTATTAGGTATAGTGTCACCTAGGTATACTCCTATTTAGAAACCAAGATATTTTATGTCAACAAAGACAATTATGAATGAAAACCAAACAAAAACTGATAACAATAACAGAAAACAACAAGGTAACAACAAGATTATCACTAAAAATTAAAACACAAACTTAAACACGAGAAACGAGCGAGAACGAGAAATCATTTAAAGGATGAATATATATAGAATATATATATAGAAAAGCATTCAAAATCAAAAATTGTTTCAAGCTTCTGTGCTTTGCTTCGATGATACCGATGTCGTTAAATATTTTCCACCAATATTCCTTGGGTTTTTTAACCCTTTTGTGTACAAAAATGTTCAGTTTCAGGTTTTTGAATCGAAGTAGGTATAGTAGGTATTCATCGAAAACGTAGGCCCGTATTATGAAAGCTTCCTCGGTCGATAATCTGTGCTTGAGTAACGATTTTTTATGACATAAGCGTTACTCAAGCAAAGATTGATCGATGATTGAGCAAGCTTTCATAACGCGGGCCTTACTTCAGAAGAGTCTGGCCAATTCTTGATCCACTTCCGCGACTGTTCGTTCAGAGCTTCGAAGTATTCCTTCCTGTTGTCGTCGACTTCCTCTTCCAACTGTAGCGGACCCGCTTGCCTCTTCAGGCGGTCCCATTCGCTCTTTTGCAGGAGTATCGGGTAGTAACGGTCGTCTTTATTATTTGAATGTTGTGACATGGTTGAAATTTGTTATTGTCATGAACTGAACTCGTTGGTCATGCATCTTTCGATTATTTGATGGGTTCTTTGTAGTTTCATGACCAACTATAAGCTTTATCCGGTTAGTTAACTATCACTCATTTACGTCTAACTTAACTATAGTTAGACGTAGGTACCTAAATCGGCATTTCAGTGACCTGAGCCCTAAGTTCGGTTGACGATATTTTCGAGACGTGATATCTCCTTTTTCTCCTTCTTCCTTTTAGTTCCCTGTCAGCAGGATAAAGGCGCTGTACCAAATCCCAGCGAAAAAGAGACGTCAAAAATTACATATTTTTTATTTGACCATAGATATAACATGACGGAACCACTTGGCCTAAACCGGTATACTCTAGCTAGACAATAGAACAACCTCATGAAAATCACAATAAAAATTACACAGCAGCATACGATTCATATCTATTAAAATCTAAATAATTAATAATATATACTATAATAATATATAATAAAGCACACAAACACTCCTAAAACAGCAAAATTATCTAAAAACAAAATTTTAACCTTTTTAAAAGAAACAAGTTAGCTAAAAATTAGATAGGGACAATAAATAAAGGCAAAAAAAAAGAAACAAGCTCATTAAAAATTATACCTACTGAATACCATAAAACGGCAAAATTTATTTCTGTATTTCTTTAAGTCGGTAGGTTTTAAATTCCATTATTGTCACGATCACGTCTCGATACAATCGTCAACCGGACTCAGGGCACTGGTTTTCTCACTTTATTTATTTAATAAGGAAGTCCTAGGCCTTCCTTAGCTGTACAGCTTAAATAAATACAAAGTAAGTTACAAGAACCTACCAACGAAAAAGTACCTACTTTTCACATCTCTGATCTTATCTTTTCACATCTCTGATACATTTCAAAGAAACCATAAATTAAACAAGTCAATAAAATTAAGTAATCGATTAGCCACGAAACCGTCTCAAATCAACATCGAACTCCTTCATGTGGTCACGTGAGATCTGGATTGCTATTTATGTGACCAATTACATCATTTATACATCTGCCTGTGAGATAGGAAATTGACCGCGACTTTACCCGCGCCATTTAGCCGCGCCATCCATCAATGTCGCGCACCGGCTTTGTTTGCTGTATATTTTTGCATAAAAACAAGGAGTTTTGTGGTAATTTGATAAATTGGGCCAGAGGCGTCGGGAATGCTGTGGTCGGCGAGGGTTATTTTTTGGGGTTTTCTTTCTGTTGAAAAACAAATTTTCAAAATTTTCATATACCGTAGATAAAATTTCTCCCATAATCTTACTCGTATAACCTAGACTTGTATTAACTAAGAATAAATTGAATGGAGAGTATCTCATTAAATGGAGAAAACTAACAAAAAAAACACTTCATATTAAAAACACACAGGGACCCTAAAACTAAAAACATTTTAGGTAAATATCTGTGTTCATAATCTAAGTTTTTTAACTTGCTAATTACCTCATGGTGTTGTTCATAGCAAAACAAGTCTGATAATCCAGTCTGTAGGTATAATTACCCTACAAAATGTGGAGTAAAAATAATTTTGACATTAATGTTGCTATAGCTAAGGAAGCCTCATAAAAAACCCAAGTTTTCAACTTTTAGTGGCAACAAATAAAGACTGGAAAACAAGACTCCCACTAGATTCGGAACTGTATTTAATTTTTGTCTTGACCAAGAGCGAGCGCAGCTGCCGCAGTGGCGGCTTGAGAAGGATGTCAAGAAAACAATTTCTGATTTACTTATTTTGGTATACTTTTGACCGTTAATAATAAAGCTATCGCTTTTTAATTAAAATATTGCAGTAACGTCATTATTATGCGTAATTTAAAAATATCACCTTTACCTTTTAGTGAAGAGCTAAGACCAGCAGCATGGAACAGGATATTTAAATCTATTATGAGAAAAAATCTATTAATATATTATTGAGATAGCATAGCCAAAAACCAGTCGGAAAATGTTCATAAAATAAATTTTAAAATTCAATTTAAAGGTTTCAGTGCACGAATTGATCCTGTTACAGTTTTATTTTAGGTAGGTTACATAGATTACGGCTACTGTCATTTCGGGTGTTATAATTATCATGACTTATATCAACTATAGAATCTGGGCCATCTTAAGTGCACATGCAGTGGGGCCATTTTAGGGTGTCCCTTAGATGTCTTCTTGGCTCATCCCTGTGTCTACTAAGAATAAAACAGATGGATTTATAAATCCATCTGTTTTATTCTATAATATTATTTTAGTTTTTTGCAAAACATATAAATATGTTTTGCAAAAAACTAAAATAATATTATTTTTCTTTGTCTCTCTCCAGAACCTAGATGGCCTATGTCCAGCTGTGGACTAATGTAGGCTGATGATGAAGATGATGATGAGATTAATGATCTTATCGTTATTCAAACGTGGTTTTAACTTACCAATTATCTCATGTCGTTGATAAAAACAAAACAAAAACTCTCGATGCTACATCACTTACACAACAGATGTGGCGCTTATCGCACAGTTTTAAAAGGTTACAAATCTGTCCGGACCATTTTATATACAGCTACCGTACCCTGGATTACCATCAAAGGTATACTTCGGCACCCTGCCTATAGACTCCATACAAACGTAGTTTGGACTGGTGATTGTGGTGATCTTCGGAGGAGTCCTACGTCAGCCAACAACGGACGGTTTTTTACTGAAATTATGAATGATAAGATTCGCCATCACAGGTCACTCTCAGATTAAGTAATGTGAAATTATGTTTTGAGATAGTTTTGTAGCTTTACGGATAGTTTTTTTACCTACTGACTATGCATCATTCATTATCATCATCTGCCTATATATATCATCTATCCTAGTCCACTGCGGTCTTCAGCTTGACGCAGTATCTGCTTGCAGTTTCTCGCAGGTCGTCATCCCACCTGGCCGGAGGGCGTCCTATTATTGCATTAAAAGTACATGACACTTATTTAGGGCTCTCAATATCAATATAAGTAATTTTGTACACTACGTTTACCGAGCCTTTGTCTCCACACAAGAACACGTTTACCCTACACACACTTAACACTTAATTGTAGGAGAATGGGATCCAATTGATTGGATGGAAGACGTTAAGTTTTTTTTTGTAGGGGCGAATTTCACTACAGGCTGTGGGTAAAGTAAATTTTGATAATATATTTAACAATACAATATACAATTACACACTTATGTACAATTTACTGAATATAAATCAGTAAGTTTTTAGGACAGTTTAAAAAAATCTAGAATAGAGTCGAGAGCTAGTTTTTAAGAATGACTGTAAATGACTCTGTTTGTTTGAAAACCGCCTGAGGCGACTTCTGAAATTGGTTGCACCGGGCGGTGGACAAAATGCACACATCAAACATAACGTCCTACACATGTGTCGCTTACAGGTTTTGAACTCACTGGTCGGGGTGGCATTTTACGTATTTCTTGGACCTGGAGAATCCACTACAGTCATTTTATCATCATCATCGTAGCAGCCCTTTATGTCACTCTCTGCTGGTAAATCCTCATTTATACTTTTCCAGCCTCTGTTGTCCAAAAGCGGGTTGAGTTGATGACATTATCAGAGTCGCTGGGCACACCTGGATGCGAAAGGCCCAGAACAGACGCTGGGAAAGATAAAAAGATAAAGATACTAAGGTTTTTATTTATTATACTCTGGGTAATTTCTAAGAAATTAATAAATCCCAAAAATTTACGATCCCGACGGGATTCGAACCCGCACCTTCCCCTTCAGCGCAGGGGTGCTCTTTTTCCAACTAAGCTACGTGATCTTATCTAGTCGGCCCGAAAATCTTTGGGAGTTCTTTCGGCACTTACGCCGTCAAAGTTAAGATAAAGATATATTTATTTGACTCAACATGTAGGTCTAATACAAAATTGAGGAGTTGGTACTCTTGGTACAGTCGGCTGCTCAGATATCACACCCAAGTTTTCACTTTAATTTTACTCAGAACTTTTCAAATAAAAGTCGATGCACTCATTTTACGTACAAAGTAGTCATCGTACTTGTAAAAATGCGGTATAATAAATTAACAAAATTACCATGCACATACTATTCAGTCAAATTGCAAACATGGCAGTGTATACATATTTTCGCAGCTGACTGTACTTAGGTAAATGACATATGTAACAGGGAACAGTTGATTAGTATGAAGTTATAGCAAAAGAAAAACAAAAAGCAGACAAAAGTAATTTATAATGGGATATTAACAATGATTTGAGAATCCATACTAATATTATAAATTCGAAAGTAGTGTGTCTGTTAACTTTTCAGGACTAATCGGCTTAACGGATGTTATTGAAATTTGGTATGGAGATTCCTGGGAAAACGCATGCAAAGCTACGGGTACAAGTGATGTATTAAGAGACTTTCTTTTTCTTTTATAGTTATCTACTCGTAAATTTCTTGAGCAAGTATTTATTATTATGTTAGTTCGAATTAATTACATATTAAGAATTTATGTAGGTGTCTAAGATAAATAAAAAACAAGCATTCGAAGACACAAAATGAATCTATACTAACATATGTATTTCCACCTCTTTGAATCCTGTCAAACACATCTTGAGTTCGGGAAACCCATCAGGTCTATAGAAGACGAACGAGCTATCTGCGAGAGAGGGTCTAAATTTATTCATGAAAATGAATTCCTATGCATTAGTACTCAACCCCGGTTTACATCGGTGCTTCGTATGTTCGTAGCTTATGTCGATTCCTCTAAAGGGGTAGGTAATAACAAACTATAAAAATATACGTAGATAGCGAGCTAGAATTGTTGTTACGTACCTAAATAGGTCGTAATTGTTAGTGAGGTGGATAAGACTGAGCTTAAATTTTAAGTCAATTACTAATCTGGTATGTGTTCTTTGAAAAGATAAGCAGTGGACCATTATAGGCTGTTGAGAAGGAGGAGGCCTAATAATATGACTTAAGTGCTACAAATCGGAGACTCTGAGAGGCAATGATGCAGACTACGGAATAGTCATGATCTACCCCTGTACCACCTGTAAATGCATTTCTGCATGACAGCAAATCGTTATAGATTCTAACCTAAGTATACTTTTGGCAGTAAAAGCAGTTCCTAGACAATTGGTTGAATAAAAAAACTGTCCGTTCACGTGAAGTCTCCGAGACTGCCGCCAACACTGGCCAGGCGCCTCTCAGCCACTCAAGTCAAGTGGCCGGCGCCAGGTAGCGTTAACGAGATCCTCCGATTTTATAATCAGTGCATGGCTGCATACATATTCATGGTGACGTCATTATAATGACGAGACGGCTGGATGGTAGAAGCTGTAGTAAAACGGTGGTAATATAGAGTTATGTCTTTGTGCTCTTTATTGTGTTCAGATGTATTTTCTTTTGAATTTAATGGCAACTGTAGTATTTCTTTTTCATCTGACGCACAGTTTGCTTTTGAACCAAAACATTAGTGACATAATATCTTTGAGAATCACCGATTGATCTTTCATTTCGGAGAATCATTTGCCTGATAAACACGATGATGTATTTTTATGTGTGTTCTTTAAAATATTGTTGGCCAAGTTGAGCGTGCTTTTGGTTGAACAAAAATTCAGTGTCTTTTTGAACTTTGGTTTCTCGGTTTCCCTCGCTAACGCTCAGGATTCTAATTTTAGAAACCTTCGCTTGCTCTGTCATCAAAATTGAGCTCGTGGTTAAAAAGCAACTTTGCACTCTTGTATAACAAAACTATTATTGTATTAAAGTAGGTACATGACACTAATTTAGGGCTCTCTTGTCAATATAAAGTTTTTTTTGAAAAAAAACTTGTGGTTTGTGGTTTGGTGCGTAGTAATTTGTTTGTCGTAGAGATATTCGCTTTTCGTGGTTTCTATGTGTTAGTTATTTCGATGCATAATTAGCACCAAAGAAACCATTAGGTAGTTTCATAAAGTCTGCACCTACATTTAATTTTGTAGATAGGTACAAACAATGGAATTCAATTTACAAAAACAAGGAAAACGTGTATCCAGTTAACGCTACCAAGATAAAGTCGTTCCAAGAAATTGAATCCAAACCTCCCGATACTTTTATCTTCTATTCCGATTCCCGCTTTCGATTGCAGGAACCTAATGAAGAAATACGTAGCGGATTGAAGTTCGCTGGGCGGTTCGTCGTTTCACTGATGTTTATTGCTAAGAACCACCAGAAAACACAGTAAAGGTTGGCATTACTGGAGACTGGACAACATTTTAAAGCTAGCTACCTACTTCTAATACAAGAGCTGACAAAAGTTAGGTACCTATTTGTTCATCCTTTTTATTGACATTTAAACGAAGTTCAAATTGTTTTGTATTGTATTTGTTTATTAATCAGAAACTTATACTATTAGGGTTCCGTACCCAAAGGGTAAAAACGGGACCCTATTACTAAGACTTCGCTGTCCGTCTGTCCGTCTGTCACCAGGCTGTATCTCATGAACCGTGATAGTAAGACAGTTGAAATTTTCAAATGTGTGTTTTGCAGATATGAATCGATGCAAGGTAGGTACTCAATTAAAAACATGTATTTTTAGAGCTTGGATCTTGAAAATATTTAGGTTGTAGATATGAATCGATGCAAGGTACTCAATTTAAAACATGTATTTTTCTCAAACCAGAGCTTGGATCTTGAAAACATTTAGGTTGTAGATATGAATCGATGCAAGGTACCTACCTAGTCACTTTTCCACACATGAGCAAAAGTAATTTTGGTCACTACATGATCGTGGGGAAAATTGACTGTAGGTACATTGTAGTGACAATAAATTTTATATATTAAAATAAAACAACAAAGTGTTAAGTAAATTTACAAAATTATTTTCACATATTTATTCGTTTTCTACATGATCGTGGGGAAAATTGACTGTAGGTACATTGTAGTGACAATAAATTTTCCTTCACTACGCTATCGGCTTAAAGGAGTTTTACTTCGGGACACTTACGAAGAAATATACACAGAGTTTCTTGATACTAATACTACTTTCAGGTGCTTTCAGGGTAAGATGGATGTGTCATGTGCTCATGGTGAGCAGGTACAGTCGGCTACAGAGTGTATGAAGATGGCCTATTTCGAATGATCAATTCAATTCAATTCAATTTATTTCTTGTAAGTACCTAAGTAAGTTTACAGAGTTGTAGGTACACATTTTTACAACGTCAGGTACTTAAAGACGATTCATGATGAAATATGGTTTCAATCAGTTTTAGTGAAAATTTCTTCCATGAACAGTTCATGAAGAACAAAATATAAGTTCAATAAAATGCAAAATAAGTGCATTGAGTTTTTATGATCATTCTGGTTATTTTATACCACCAAGCTGGCAAACAAGCATGCGACGTCTGATGAAAAGCGTTTATCAACTAGTTAATGCCAGCGGATTCACACGTGTTGTTTAAGGTTATTTTTATTCCGTGGGAACTGATGGAATAATAAAACCGGCTAAGTGCGAGTCGGACTCGCGCACGAAGGGTTCCGTACCATTAACTATAAAAACGGCAAAAAAATCACGTTGGTTGTATGGGAGCCCCCTTAAATATTTGTTTTATTCTGTTTTTTAGTATTTGTTGTTATAGCGGCAACAGAAATACATCATCTGTGAAAATTCAACTGTATAGCTACCACGGTTCATGAAATACAGCCTGGTGATAGACGGACAGCGAAGTCCGAGTAATAGGGTCCCGTTTTTACCCTTTGGGTACGGAACTCTAAAAAGTATGTTTTATTCCAGACCTAGAACTACCTGCTTGCAAAATTCTAGCCCGATCCGTTCAGTAGTTTCGTGATGCGGTAACAAACATCCAAACTTTCCCTTGTTGGACCTCCTACCCTGAGGATGACGCAAGGCACGTTACTAGATAGAGTACACACATGGGTCGTTAAGAGTGCTCTCATATCGTAGGTGCGGGGCCGCAAAAGTTTCGCATTGACGTTGTCTGCTGTACTAGATGCGGAACAGATGCGAAACTGTTGCGGACATGTTGCGGACCTCGATTTGCGGCTACGCAAATTCGATTCCGCGCGGTAGTGTGAGACGGGCGGGCGTAAGTTTCAAAACTTTAACTGAAACATCTAATTGAGTTCCTCTCTAATGACTCTATCAACAGTACTTACCATACACAAACTTTCAAATGGTAACAAAAACATTTCATCAATTTTTTTGTCACAAAAGTTACCAGAACTCGAGTAGCTGGGTCCATCTGTGCAACGTTTAAAATCAGAACTCGAGTAGCTGGGTCCACCCTACTGAGGATGACGCAAGGCACGAAACTAGATAGAGTACACACATGGACCGTTAAGTTTCAAAACTTAAACTGAAACTACTAATTGATTAAGTACCTCTCTGATGACTCTATCAACCGGTACCTACGAGTTGCTGACGATACGGACAAAATTTATTAGGACAAAGTGTCCCAACTTACACTTTTTGATTTTAAGGTTTTTTTTTAATGTCGATTCGGTCACTTACACACAAAATTTCAAATGGTAACAAAAACATTTCATCAATCTTTTTGTCACAGAAGTTATCAGAACTCGAGTAGCTGGGTCCATCTGTGCACCGTTTAAATTAAAAGTAATTTTCTTATGCAGAATTAATTAATGACTAACGAGCTCAATAGGGTACATTAGGCGGAAGCGTGGGAGGGAGACGGCTGCACACATTCAGTGGTGTGAGAGAAAAGGACGGTTAACGCAACGGCTGGAGTTGAATGAATTTATGCCGGTCTATTTAGTTACGCGTGAATTTGGCGCGAGTAAGGTTGTACGCGAGTGTTCCCTGAAAAAGCGCGCGAAACGAAGCGAGTTCTGTGTCGTGTAAAAACTTAGTGCTGTGACAAAATATGTGCTTCAGGATGACAATTAAATAGGTAAGTAGTAAAAAAATGGTTAAGAAGGAAAATTGGTTCAGATGTTTATGAAGATTTTGGAGTTTGCAATTTTTTTACCGACTTCGAAAAAAGAACTCCTTCTTTTTTTGTAGCCGGTTCTATTTTCGGTTGTATGTACTACATTAATGTTTTTGTAATTTATGTTAACCGATGTCTCCGTTAATTGGTAAACCGATTTTGATTAGGTAGGGAAGTACTTATTTGGTTTTGTGTAGAGAATGATCTCTTGCTCCTACAAAAATGTTATTTCCGAGGGTTATGGCACTATTTGTCCCGTAAAAGTAAAAAAAAATGTGTAAATTTGTTAATAATATTATGAAGAGGAAAGATTTGTTTCTTTAAATTGAGTAGGCTCCGAAATTACTCGACCGATTTGAAAAATTCTTTCACCATTAGAATCCTAGATTATCCCTGATGAACAAAGGCGATAGAACATACCCGTGCGAAGCCGGGGCGGACCGCTAGTATAAAATAATTCAATGTCACTTATAAGTTTATTCAAAACAAACACATGTAGGTAGGTAGGTTTCTTTTAAATTTATTGAATTATCTAAAGCTGACCTTAAATGTGGCTGATAGTTATTAGTTTTTGTTTCCTTATTCTTATACGATTCGTTTAAGATGTCGTTTCGTCAAACGGAGAGGAAATATTAGGTTAAACACACACTATAAAGATAAGATAATTATGTCCGGAGTTCACTTTGAAGTGATATGTGAGATGAACACACTGAAATAACTTAAAGATGTACGTAAATATACTTAAAAGTTGTAAGATTTTTGTCACACTATCAGATCACACTATCATGCTAATCCCACTAATATTATAAATGTGAAAGTTTGGCTGTTTAGATTTTTATATGTATGGATGGATGTTTTTTACTTTTTCACAACCGATCGGGCTCAAATTTTGCATAAATGTAGCTCTAAGCCTGGAATCACACAGCTTTTTATCCCATAAAGCAGTCCCCATGGGATAGAAATGACCTTTAAACGTTTCCATAGAAACAACGCGAGCGAAGCCACAGGCAGAAACTAGTATTATGAATGTGTAAGTTTGGATGTCTGTTACCTCTTGTAACAAACACACACTTGATTATTTCGGAGAATTAAATTAGGCCTCCTGGTACCTACACATTTCAAGGCTAGTAAAATAATTATTACAATTAATTTAAGCGTAGGTTTCGTAAGTAATGTATTAGATTTTATGGAACTAAAAATATCATCATCATCATCTTAGCTGTACGGCGTCCACAGCTGGACATAGGTAGGCCTCCCCAAACCTCGCCACAATGCCGATTCTAAAGAAATGGTTCGTAAATTATTGTGAATAAAATTCCGTAGCTTTGCTACGCGCGTAGCAATGTTTCATTAGTACCCCAGGTGCTACGGAGCTACGAGCGGTACTTAATAGAATAGGTAATTTATCTTCTCTAGGAGAATATATTATCACATTTTATTTAAGAGGTGCACCTGACGGGTTTGGTTGTCAAACTACAAAAATACAATACAAAAATGCTTTATTGTACACCATAAAATAACATTACAAAGAGACATCACATAAGATAAGTACAATGGGCGGCCTTATCGCTAAGAAGCGATCTCTTCCAGGCAACCTGTGGATGGAAAGAATTGTGAATTTAAGAAAGGCAGGGGGTGTACAAACTAGGCCTAGATATCATATTCACGGGATCCCCATGATAAAAAACTCGAATCGCATAAACTTTTTTCTTTGGTTCCTTGAATGAAAAAACAAAATAAAGAAAAAAAGAGTAAAAAAAAACACTGAAATGTACTGTTTTGCACATAATTTGGCTGAGATCTCAGGAATCCTGCGGTCTATTGAAATGACTTATGTTTTAATTCGTAAATTATTACTAATTATTTGGTTTCTTGAACCAGTTTTATCATAAGTTTTGTAGTTTTCTTGTAAATAAGGACAAACCATTTTTGCGCGTACGGCGTTTCAAAATGTATGCTCTATCCCGATCCTATGAACGCGAAATCCTATGCCTATCATATTCACAAAATGACGCGTATTGCGCCCTCTTAATGGAATCACACTAATATTATAAATGCAACTGTCTGGTTGACTGGAAGTTTGTTACTTCTTCACGCCATAACTGTCTCTACTGAAAGGATCAGGCTGAAATTTACCATACTTAGATCTTGATACTTGGATGGATTAGACTACTTTTTATTCCGAAAAACGCGGGCAAAGTCGTGGACGAAAGTTAGTAATAGATAAAACATAAAATCATTTATTGGACACAATTGCTATTTTTCAGTATGATATAGGTCCTAAACTAGCCTATTTCAAGATCATAGGTTTCACCTTTTAAAGTTTTACAGTGTGCCTCTAGTAGAAACAAGATATTCGAATGAGTGCTGTGTAGCTACTGGAAACCGACATTCATTCCATTTTACCTAAGTTTATTTTTTCAGAACTTTACTGACTGGAACAAATCTAGCTTATTATTTGTTACTGACCATTTGTAGGTATTTCCCTCCTACTATAGTAGGTAAAATGAAACACGCCTTTAGGATGTCAATTTTTATATCAATAACTTCTCGCATCATTGGTAAAATAATTAATAACGGTAGAGCAAGTTGAGTAGAGTTTTCATTAGCTCCCGGAGTCCAAGCTTCATAAAACCTTCATTTGTTTTTAATCGTTTAATTTTCGAATGTTTAGTAAAAGGTTGTAAAACCTCCTCGGTAAAAGCAGAGTGAAACTTAAACAGTTCCAAGTTTAAAACTTGGCTCCGCGGAGTGAAATAAAACGTTAAACTCGCGCGTGATTTGTACGAAAAGTTTCGCGTACTAGTGCCAATGAATTGGACAACTTGTAGTACTAACTTTTTGGGAGCTCTAGGGTTATTAGGTACTTTTAAAGGCAAGTTGTTGCGGCTAGAAGTCAAAAAGAAGTGTATAGTAGTAGTTGTGTAGTGATAACCTTGCTGTGACCTAGCTGTTCTCTGTTATTGTTAAGTTTTCATTCATAAATAACTTTGTTGACATAAAATATCTTGGATCATAAATCGGGTTATAGCCTCCTGAAACTACCATTCCCAGGTAGTTTTAGATGGCTGGGTGAGCGCTGGATGATTTTACAGGGTTAGACAAAAAGTGGTTTATTATGTTTGTTCTCTTTTTTTAATACTTACATATCCAACTCTTCAATCAGCCACAAGTCATAAGGGAGTTTACAAAACGGACACTTACCAAAACCAACGACCAACAATGCATCACCCCCATTCCCCCAATATCTCTCCACAGTCGCCTCGCCCGCATCAGTTAAACGAGATCTTGTTAATTAGTCCTAACATAGCCATAAAAAGATATGCGTTTAATTTTCATTCGTTAATTTTATTAGCCTTCAGTCGAGTTTTAAATCGTTGAAACGAAATATTTGGTTTTAATCTACAATTATTTCTTTTGTAGCACTATCAACCGATTTTTCATTTGCTTCTTATTTTTGACAATAGTTGAAACACATCGTTGACGAGAGCCGGGTAGACAATTTCTTAGCAAATGACAAATTGTTGACAAACACACGATGTGACAAGCGGTTGAAAAACCAGCTGTTAGGATAACCTGGCTCATATTTATCCGATGTTTTAATACTTCTGCAGACTTTCGTGCTCTGGCATTTCAATTCATCACAAAAGAGGTTACTTTACCAGATACTAGGCTATTAAATCTCATGAAAAAATATTCGCGTCGATATTTTGTAAATTCTTTCCATTACCATTTTTCGCAAAGAATCGCCTGCCATTTCTAACAGTCGCTGTCGTTGCTTGTGATCTATCAAAATTACAAAAATGTCGGTGTGTCGGTCCTTGAACGCCCCACAATCTTATTGTTACCTAATACACTATTAGAACATTAGAATATCCACTTTATTTTTAGAACTTCTTGATGACGTATTTTTTGTTTTTGCAGATATGATAATAAATGTGTCGCCATGAGCCCCTTGGAGTACTTAAAGAGCGGCGGCCGCGTAGAGCTCTGGTTGAAGGTCAAGCTCTTCCTCACGGCCGTCTCCATGGCATACGTCAATTCACAAGGTACATTCAAACAATCATCAGACACCATAATGAACTCATCAGTCATCACATCACACCAAAATCGACCGCCGACAAGTTGACTAACATTATCGGCTGCCTATATTGAAATCATCAATCTGCCGGGCTGTTTCGCCGACTCTGGTGTGATGACACAGCAAAGTCGGCTGATGATGACATCAGCCAATATATACGTAACATAAGCCTACCCCAAAAAACGCCTGGTGTTTAGACTCCATTAAACTAAAGGTCGCGGGAAACCGCTGGAGGCTGGTATGGTAGCGCGGGTACGGTCATTGTGCGATCGGGATACCTATGTCCAGCAGTGGATGACGATGATGATAATCAATAAACAAAGAATGCGACAACCCATTGCAACCGCTCATTGTTTAACATGGACCTTCATTCAGGAATTTGTTATAATAACCATAGGTTGGCCGGCGTCGTCGTCGTAGAGTTCATATCTTGCATTCGACTCTTGAATCAATGTCAATGTGTCCAATTGGACGATTTTAGAAGTTTGGGACATTCTGCTTTCTCAGTCTAATTGTAGAATACAAATTGATAATAGGCTACTTGACTACATTGAAAATAAGTTCCAAAATGTTATCATCCTAGTCAGTGATAAGATAACGTAAAAAAGCGTATTTTGATGGCTTTCATTTAAACATGTGTCTATTTTAGGCAAAAGAGAATTTAAATTACACTTTTTTTATGTTCGAGCACGTGATCGAAAACGCTCTGCCGTTGCTGATGACGTAACAACTTCAACTTCTATACGGCGCCGCTTGCCTTTCGCCGCGACTCCGCCGCCAGTGTCTGTTTCAGAGTGTCATACATAGAGTTTTATAAGTACCTACTATATAAACTCTATGGTGTCTATCATACAACGTGGTGGGTGTGCAGCATAGAGTTATTATATGGCTAGTACTATAATAACTCTACGGTGTGAAGTGTGTACCATCAAGGGAGGGGTGATTTCTTCCGTCCACGGTTGTCATGGTGTTGGTTGACGAAAGGAGTTGTGACGTCATCGAATCATGTCGCCGGAACCATGAGCGTTTTAGGGCGCCATTATTTTATTCAAAATTAGTTTTCACAGCAAATACGACGGGCCTTGAAGAAATATTAGTATCATCATTTGCATTATTTTTTATCAGACAATACGTAAGCACTAATTCCCAATAGTAGTCAAATAGCCTATTGCAGTGAAGATAATGTGCACTCCAGAGGATGCTGCTGTCCATCCCCTGATAAAATCTCTTGCTGACCTTAAAAGACATTCTCGCCTTGAGCTGAGCTAGCGGTGTTTCTGAACCCTAGCCACTATTGGAGTTAAGTGTTTAGCAGAAACTGTTTAGTTACACTTCCTGCGTTATATAAAGCTAGATAGATAATATAAACAGTTTAACCATATTTTGCATAATGTTCTCGATCAACCTTAGCGTTATTATCAGTTATTAACTAGGTATTACCATTTTACCAAGTGTTGCTAAAGTGGTAGAGTAGAGATTTGTACCGGGCGCGATTATCCGGTAAATGATTATAGTTGTTGCGCTGTTCTAAGGGTAAAGGTCTGTTGCAAGTAAAGTGATTAATTTCCTGTGATTTGTTATTGAAATTACCTTTTAAGGTGTGGTTGATTGACTAGAATTGCAATTACGAGCGGCATTATGCCTCAGGTTCCAGTTTATTCCACCAACCAACCTACCGATTGAAAACATGAGTCGAAAACATTTTGCTATAAGACCTTTCCGCTATTTTTATACATTATATAAACCTGTATGTACCTGTTTGCCAAATAAATGTATCTTTATCTTTACATTTGACGCCGAGTAGTATAAATCTAAAACATTTGTATAAGATTAACTTTCCTTTTTTTTACTTTTTTTAGCGGAATGTCGTTGGCTCTACAGATGATGAACTAATTTCCAACAGTTTGTGGCTCATTCTCATAGATAATATAGCATTTAATGAAATCAGTCCAAGTTCGTTCTCAGGCAATAAGCGCGATATTAGCCCGGCGACTGTGGAATAGATCAAAGGGTTGCCGTCATCTGTAACTGTCGCTGCTATTTTATTAGAGCATTATGTTGCCAGCTGTGCTCTGGCGTAGACAGAAAGCGAAAGAGTAAAGCGCTTTTTAGAAGTTTTGATAAAGTTATAAATAAATAATTAGTGCTGGACCATTGGACACAGCATCATGTAGCCACAAAGTAAGCAGAGTTAGTACAATACAATACAAAACTCTTTATTGTACACCACAAAATAAAACTAAAAGAAACAGATATAAACATTAAACATACGTAACGTACAATGGGCGGCCTTATCGCTTAGCAGCGATTTCTTCCAGGCAACCTTAGTTAGTGTTAAATAAGTATCCGTTTTGCTTTTCTCCTGCAACATATGCCTGCGTCTATATAGCGTGGCGATCCAGTAGGTAGGTACCCGGGCATAATATATGTGCACCTCGCGCCATATAAAATCTTTGGCGTGTGGTGCACTAATTTAAGTGTTTATTTTTAAGGGAATTAAAAACATCAAAGAACACATTAAATGGTAGAAAAATATTCAATTTCCCCAATATAAATGTTTTGGGTGATACCAAAATTCTACTAGATACTTGTGCTAGTACAGATCAGTCCACGTACAGCCAATACTACATCACTCTCCATCATAACAATCTCAATTATTTCAAGACTTTCTTCCACCAAAGCAATTTCCCGAAACGCTTTGCGCTCCGCTAACTTTCTCCGACAAACTTTATCTAAAGCATTAAACATATGTATGAACAGGTCTATATCCTACGTTCAGGATTTGCAGAGAACAGCAGCTAATCCAGGGAACACAGCCTGAACTTGTACCGCGTAGTTTATTGTAATTCCATTCTTCGTGCTGGGTTCATATTCTATTGCTACTCAGCTTACGGGATACACCTGGGGAGGGACAATGGTTTATCCATGGTTTGCAAATAGATGCGTACTATGTAACGCTTTATTTTGTTTTACCCCTATGTGAGTTGGGGAAGGAGCTTCAATCAAACAAGGAGCTAGCGTTGAACAAATAAGTAATTTATTAAGTAAAAGAGAAGCAGGACCTTTTGTATTTATAACTAAATTAAAGAATATGTTGGTATTTATAATTACAATACAGAATATGTTGGGCGCCTTAAAATGAAGTAGTAGTAAGCTCAGCCGATAGTGAGTTGTATAACAGGGAGTGGTAACCTACTTTCAACCTTCTTAGCAACCAGATAATTTAAAGATTTTAGGAATAACGCTAGTACCGATGACGTTCAGCAATTACGGTGCGCAGAGGAGTGTTCCCGAGGCTCCAAAAGTGTGGTTATGAGCAATGAAGAAAGAGGTCCCCTTCGGTATATGAGGGTTACAACTAAAACGTTTATATTTGTTCTAATGAAAGGTTATTAAATAATATAAATATTTTTACTGCGCCGACGACCCCTATAATATAAGGTCGTCAATTAACCACCTGAGGCTCGAAAGCTTGTGAAGGGTGGAGGGAGGGGGTGGGTTTTCTGAAAAATCACGAAATATCACCAGGAGAGAAATAATCAGAGATATCATGTGTATTTATTTTTTCGTTCAACGCGCGATTTCTAAACCGGGCGGACGTAGTACATTGTAGGCTCGGTGTTTAATCTTAAATTAAATTCTTTAGAAAACAATACACTCTTCATGTGATTAATGAACGACCCCTTAGCAATAGACGCATTGATAATCTGTGCATTGTTTAAATATCTTTTGCCTTTCGCCTGTTTTTTTTTCACTTGGAATATTTGTTTCAGATATATCAGCATGCTGCGCGCTAGCAACGGGCACGTGTTTGAAAGTTTGTGAAAAGGTAATACTCGGACATATATTTGTACTAAAGACAAGTAGATACCAAAGTAAGTAGTGTATTTTTTCTGGTTATTGTTAGGAAAGGGTTAATCATCATCATCAGCCCGTAGACGTCCACTGCTGAACGACGACGCCACGAATAGCGATCCTGAGCCTAGTGATTTTTTGGGGAAGGGTTAGTAAGAAATAATTATAAAATCAAAACCGGCCAAGTGCGAGTCGGACTCGAAGGGTTCCGTACCATCTATACTAATATTATAAAGAGGAAAGATTTGTTTGTTTGTTAAAAGTGTGAAGAAGAAATAAACATCCATCCATACATCCAATACAGTGTGATTAATGTTGTACTATAGGTACTTATCGATCTCTGTAGGTACCTATTAATATCCTATCCCTTTCTATCTTATTAAAAAGTTAGTCACGTAGAGAGTTCGCAGGTTATTAAAAAGTGTACGAAGTGAAACTTATACTAATTGAATCTTACATAGAATCTTTTCCTTTTTTATGTATTATTATTTTAACCCTGCATTAATAATATTGAACTGATCTGATTGTACTTGTAACAGAATTGCGGAGCGCGTTACAATCCCCAAGAGACTTATACTAAGCTTTGTAGGAGACCTTATAAACGTAATTCGCACTCGTCCAGTGCATTATAGGCAAGTTACAAGTGCAAACTTGTAAATTGGGCCCTTTTGCGGACTTGTAGAGGTTTACAAGTGCGTTACAAGTGCGGTTCCAGGATAGTTACTAAACCGCTTTTTGCTTGTTGGGAAGTGCTAGTGATACTTTTACAAAGTTGAACAATTACTTTTTCATATTTTCTCTTACTCCGGCACTCATCTGAAACTTTCAAAGTCTGTATTCCACAGAATCTTAATCTTAGCCAAGAATTTCCAATCAAACTTTTCAGAAAGCTAAATTGACTAATTAATTAGATTTATCGCTTCCCCTCTCAACTTTTTCGTCTGAGATATTTCAGGCGAGGTCATTCAATATTTTGTTCGACATAATAGAAGACAACAAAAGATTTGGATGTCTTTGATATCTTGGTTCAGCGTTTTTGATGTGATAGTTTTTATTCAACTGTCACTGTCATAATAATTATTCAAAACATTAATAGAGCAGACTGTCTCTATTAATTTCCAGGTAGATATCCCTCGTTTCTACAATACAATCCAAACTTCGAGTTGAAACTATAAATGGGGAATTAGAATAGTTAAATCTTTTCCTTGTATCATAAGACCTTAGAAATAAACGTTTTATTTATGTACTAGTTTCTACCCGTGGCTGCGCACGCGTTGTTTCTATGGAAACGTTTAAAGGTTATTTCTATCCTATGGGAACTGTTCTATGGGATAAGATATAGCCGGTAGATCTCAGGCTTTCTCTGCTAAATTTCAGCCCAATCCGTTCAGTAGTTTTGGCGTAAAGTAACAAACATCCATCCATCTGAACATCCAAACTTTCGCATTTATAATATTAGTATGATTTGTTAATACAAATGTATTTTATTTTTTTCATTTTTATTTATTTGGGAAACAAACAGTTCCTATAAACTAAACAAAAAACTATTATGTAACACTTAAACCAGCAAAATTTACACCATTGAATGGAACATTAATAGAAATAGAAAACAGACAGTTCAGACATCAATATGCAACAGACAAATACCTATTAATTATATTAATTAATTGATCAAACAAGTGTTTTTAGTAGGTACGTTCCTACTGGAAGAGACTCCATCGGGTTTTACAATGTTTTTCTTAGAACTTTTTTCAGTATATTGTTGTATATACGGTATAAATTATAGGTTTTCTTTGGTGTATAGGTAGAGCTTTGTATAACTACTAAATGACCCCTAGGAATAAATGTTAAATTTATTTTTATGTTCCTACTGGAAGAGACTGTACCGACATTTACTATGACATGTTATTCTAAGAACTTTCTTCAAATAATGACTGATAATAAAATGCACAATGCCACCTGTAATAAAATCTTTACGCAGGAACCATTCACTGATTTCTTTATATTGTTAAATTATGCGTAGAGTTGTGTGACGATCATCCTAATAAGAAACTCTACCACTTATGTCTGTCTACAACCCATTCACTGCCCAGTCGTCGGTGCGTGTGACCCAAGTACAAGGGCGTACCGCAGTGACGAGCTGGTCTACCTGGACCTTTCTGTTGTGGGCAATGAAAGTGTTGAAATGCTGTATAAGATGTCTACGACGGAGCGCCCATACTAAGAGATAACCTTCAGTTGCTTTTTCTAAAAAATAAAAGTATCTTTCAGAACCTCACATAATTTTATTATTCATTAGGAATGTAAATTCCCTGAACAATACGGTCCGTAATATGTATATGTAGAGATTATCGGTTTTCTTTGATCTTAAGTAGAGTTCTTTGGGTAAAAGTAGTTCATGGCGACAATTACTTGGGCCCTTGTCAAAACCTTTCATTCATATGTATATGTATTTTTTAATTTTATTTGTTTTGTTTAATTGTGTACCTGACTGTTTTATTTTGTTTTATTTTATAAATCTAATTGAAATTTATGGATCTTGTGTCTGAAATAAAAACATATTATTATTATTAACCCTAAAACGTGAAAGAATGTCTGCAACAGTCTGCAGCTCAATTGTTTTAATTGTACCTACTACTTCTAATTTGTTTCTATTCTTTGATTGTACAAGAATAACAACAAACACCATATTTTTTTTAATATGATTTTAATGTAAAATGAGAGACAGTCCATCCGACCCGCCGTGATTGTTGTGGGACACAAATACATTGATATTTAATTCCGTCTGGCTCCGTGACGGGCACTTCCTCTCCGCGACACGGATTGAATAAGTTACATGCTTTCTTTGAAATTATCCTAAAGCTTTTAATTTCTTACGAATTTCCTTATGAAGTTTTGATTGGAGCTTTGAATTTCTAATGCTTTCACGCGGTTCTTTTTCTGGTTCACATTTGGAGTTCGTACTTTTAAATGTTTTCACGCGGTTTTATGGTTCAATACATTTATATCTCACAGAATATTATTATATAACTACTTACAGATAAATGTTTTTTACTTATTACCTTAGGTAATAATATACTTTTATACTTTACCTATATACTTTTAAAATTGTCTAATTTTTTTTTATATTTACAGTTATACTGCAGTTGTTATAAGTTTTCTAGTTCACATTCGATTTTATTCGGCCACCTTTTTGACTGCTTTAACGGAACGTTTGTTGTAGGTCTAGCCTGGAATATGGTATGATGCTGCTTAGGCTCTTTTTATAATAATAATAATAATAAATTATTTTTTTTCAGACACGAGATCCATATAGTTATTTACAATTAGGTACAATTCAATAATTAAAACTAGGGTACATGATACATGGAACAAAAAATAATAATACAGAAATTGGTACATACATACATACGTACGTCAAAAAAATTAAAATATTCTAAGTGGCAATAGCCACCCACCGTTTGTACATGTTAAGCTAGAATCAAAGCGAGATCATAATATGATCTCGCTTAGTATAATATAGTATTTAATATGTATAATATATAATATAGCTCCATATTATATTGAATCATATAGAATTAACCTCTCAACAAGAAATGTAGCTTCTTGATGACCGACGGCTCTGACAAGAGAAATAATAGTTTTCCTAAACAGATCAAAGTAGCCACGTAATGTAATGAAGCTATTCTGCTTTAGTTATTTCTGCCTAAGAAAGCACGTTGATGATAGTAACTTCCTGAATCTCGAGTCGCAACACGTACGAATGAGCGCAGGTTGGCTAATTACTGTAGGCGCCCCGCACGTGTGCACTATGCTTGTGTTCCTGAAAGAATATCATAGTTACTGATAGCTTTTATTTTTAGCTTTTTGCTTTATAGTGCGTTACCTGTAGGTGGAGCTAATACGACGCTTAAGTCGTAAGAACTGGCACGTGTCGATCTCGTTGCTTAGTTGGTTAGAGCGCACCTGTACTGAAGGTGAGGCGCGGGTTCATATCCTGCCGAAATCGAATTTTTTTGGGATATTATTAAAAAGTTTTCGTAGAAGCTTTTATTTTATTGCAATCCCTATTGTAATAAAATAAAGCTATCATCATCATCATCATCAGCCTATATTAGTCCACTGTTGGACATAGGCCTCCCCTAATGAGCGCCATAGCGCCCTGTCTTCAGCTTGCCGCATCCAGCATCCAGGTCTGATATGTATGCCTGATGATGATGATGATGAGGTTGATGAAATTATTTTTATGTTTTAATTCAATTCCAAAGTTATTTTTTACTCTCATTATTATTTATTTCAGACCATAACATATTTGATTTTAATCATGTCATTATTCATTAGGCTATGTCCAGCAGTGGACTAAAATAGGCTGATGATAATGATCATGTCATTATTCATAACTACATAAGAAGGTATTGCAAATAGCTTTTAAATATTGTAACCTATTCGTATTTTTACTTAACCCTTGACTTGCCTGTTATGTAATATTATAACGTTATGGTAAATAAATAAAATCTGCAAAAATCTGAATCCTCTTTAGAGCACGTGGTAACATACTAACATATATAAAATACATATAATGTTGTTTGTTCCCTATGGGTACGAAAGGGCAACCCCTGCGCCCTGTTAGGAACTCCCAAAGTAACAGAAATAGAAAAGTAATTGACCCAAGGCAAGCTTAGTTAGCAGAACAAAGGATTCAAAAAATGACATTAAGCCCCTATGTTTTCAACCCGTTCCTCTAATTGCCATAAATTAATTATTAGAACCAAGTACACGTGTACTTAAATAATTTGTCTATCTCTCAAAGGGCTATAAAGATAAAACGTAGGGTAAAACACCCAATAATGAGTCTTCAAGCCACTTTATTAAGATTGTCTCGTGTAGCCTCGTTCGAAATTACCGGATGAATTAGGGTTGCCACGTGATTCAATTAGTTGTAGGAAGTTTAATCACCTGTCTGTGATGGGAGAAGACATTATACTGAAAATAAACGACATGTGTTTAAGGGTTAAAACAGTTTATAATTAAATAAACTTAAAATTATCAAATACCTACGCTTCACGATGCACCTACTTATCTCAAAACACAAGAAATAAGTTTTGCTGGATGAAAGCTATTTTTAATTAAGCTCGCCTTTGCCGTAATCTCTCTAGTTTGAAGTTTTACATGTATGTTTTATTTCGTGCATAAAGAATTATGACCAAGTAACCTTTCAAACAAAGAAACTAAATCTAAATTGTTTCATCCTATTGGGAGCTAAGACGCTTCAGTATCACAGACGCTGCGTTAAACTAATAGGTAATAACACCCGTCTTTTCGCGTCAATGGTCGAAAATGAAGGCTTTTGACGGGCTTTATGTAGCGACACAGTAGATGTATAAGCCCTAATTGGAACTAGATGATAGGGCAATGTAATGAGCTAATGACAGTGCCAACCGATGCAGACAGCAGACGGAAATTTTACATAATAACATGTTTTCCAACGTTTTCCATTGGGTTTTCCGGGAGGGAATCAATATGATAACCATTAGACGTGTTTTTTATGCCGTCTACTATAAAATTCTTAGTTAAACATAGATATACAGGGTTATTGGTAAATTAGTGACAATACGTGAACTGCAGGTCCAGCCCATCATCAAAACACGTTCGAGAAGGCGCCAAGTCTAAATTCTAAAAAAAATATAAGTCACCTCTGATAGGTACTTAATGAAAAAACATCTTTGTCTGGAACCCAACGAGTTACTCATATCTTCTGTTAATTTAGAGCAGAGCTGTTTTTAAGTTGAGTTTCAAATAAAACCTCTCTAACGAACGATTATTGAATTGCGGGGGGTACCCATTACCAAAATTAAGAATTAAGACCTGACGTCTTCACAAACGTGTTTGTGATGATGGGCTGAACCTGCAGTTCACGTTTGTCACTAATTTACCAATAACCCTGTATATGGATTGAGTGTTGCAATTAGATTAACTATCGTATTGAGTTGTATGTTGATCCTAGAGCTAAGGAATTTTTAGAATGGCAGTGATGGATTGGGTGGCTCGAGCACCGCAATGTACCTAGATAGAACCCGGAGTTAACTATTAGTCGGTTTAACTGGTTGACAATACGATAAAATTTAGTATAAGTCGTTTTGTTTATATCTGCAGTGCAGTTTTCGGTTTCAGATTATGAGGATACGGATTTTTCATTACTTAATATCCTATTTAGGTCATATTTATTATTAAGAAATGAAATAAGTTCCTAAAAATTATCGGTTTCGGCGGGATTCGAACCCGCGCCCCACCCTCAGTACGGGTGTGCTCTAACCAACCAAGCCACGAAACCCAGTCGGTTCAACCGAAAATCTTTGGGACCTCTTACGGACTATAGCGCCGGTGGCTCCACCTACTAATAATAATCATTTTTTGTCGAATTTTTCACAAAAGCTTAAAAATAAGTGCTCCAGAAATGTTGTTTATTTGTTTGACGTTTGTTTGTTTAGTCAAACTTTTTTCGTTTGACCTTTTTCAGATAAACTTGTTTCTTCAAAACAAGTATCAAATCATACTATAAAAACCTGCTACTAGTGTATCACAAACGTTGCTGTACTGGATTCAGTTATCGTTTTTAATGTGACAGTGGATGGGCTGCGAACAACATATTGCCCAGTGGCTCTCAGAGCTTGTGGATATAGACAGGCGGCCATGTAAACATGCGAATTTATTGCCCACTAGGCGGGATACCTTGTAAATGTTCTGTTAACTGCTGTAAAGGAAAAATAACTGTCTACCTGTTGGATTTGTATTTTGAATTTTTGATGGCACTTAACGTAGGAATCTATTGAATAAGGTAGTTTATAGCACGACATTCGTTTAACCATAAATTTCACTTGAGAAGTAGTTAACCACCTTTTAACATCATACTTTTATAAGTTATCTAATACCCGTAACACAAGCTCTGCTTAACTTAGGCTTAGCTGTGTGAATTGTCCTTTTTTTGTGAGAATTTTAATTTCAGGTTGTTATGATATTTCACGAAATACTATGGTACCTACTTTACCGGCTGTGCTTTATTGGATATTTGTATGTTTAAAGATAGATCTTTAGCTATCACGTCTGCATTTTTTATCAGATTGTAAACCTACTAATCTTCATAAATTAGTCAGCTTGCAAATATTTTTATACTGATAATTTACGCCTAGATCAAAGATAGAGGTGGCTTTGATGTAAGCCGAACATGACGGTCGCAGTCACTACTAATTATTAGTTAATCTGTGGCTGGTTGATGTTCTAAAAATAGTTTCCGTAATTAGAGGAGTATGGCGTGCCATGGGATTAATATAATATGATTCAAGTCTAGGTATGTTTTTGTTTTGTTTTCCAAAGTTCTTTATTTACCATAAAAGTTTTACAAACGTAGATTAAAACTAAACACTGTTTAGAAGTTAACTAATAGAAAAATTATAACTAACTCAACAGGCTACGGGACGCCTTTAAAAGTTTGTCTGACATTTTTGGTTCACAGAACTACTGGGACAACAGTCCCTGTAGTTCGTTGTATTTGTTAACTTATTGAAATACTATACTATATTCTCCTCATTTAAAGGCCTACTCATGATAATTACCTATATTGAGAAGTAAATATATGTACTATCTTGTTGTTTCTAAATTTATGTCTTTTTATCTCTTTTGTAAAGTACTACTAAGATAACTTTTGTCGCGCTACAATAAGTGCTCTCTAATTCTCATTCTACAACATTGGAAGTCTTCCGATGGTTTCTTTGTAACTACCGTGTTAATTATAATGTTGATCTTCGGAGACGGGTGTCGCGTGGGCTGCCGACATGAAAGGGTTTCAGATGTGTCTATTTCCAGCGCTTTGAGCTGCGATTGTTTGTTTTTGCGACTTTACCGGACTAAATGAATGTCGGTTTATAGTTACTTTTTAATTGACTTCGCGTTTTAGTTTTCCTTTGGATGCTTATGAAACTTTAAAGCAAAAACAGCTGGCTTCTATTTGACTCGCCTCTCGAAATCAAATTCAGAAAGAAAATTCATTAGATTTGGTTCGTTAAGTGAATTGAAAACTCATGAACTTCATGAATTTGAATTGAATTTATGTGAAGACTCAGGAGTCTCTCAAGCCGCTTATACCTACAGGGTCCTAGTAGGTTTGCAACTTCCGTTTCTCTAGGCACCTATTTTTTTACATTTATTTAAAAAAAATATGATTGCAGCTAGGTATATTTTGTCTTTTAAAGGGTATTCGCTTCTATAGCAAAACTCCAAGTGAGTTGCAAAAATAATCTCACTAATATTATAAACGTGAAAGTTTAGATGGATGGATAGATGGATGGATGTTTGTTCCTTTATCACGCCAGAACGGCTGAACGGATCTGGATGAAATTTGGCACAGAGATAGATTATATTCTGGAATAGAACATAGGCTACTTTTTATTCCGGAATTCCCACGGGAACGGGAACTACGCAGGTGAAACCGCAAGGCGCTGCTAGTCAACAAATAAATTCTAACAAGTTGTCAAAAATATTCTTTGCAAAAAGGCTTGTTATAAAATAATAGCAGATTATCTAGAGGATAAAAAAAAAGCTTGGGACGAGTTGTACTCCAACTCGAAAACAAAAATTATAACAAAGTAAAGGTTTCTTATTCGCTTCTTACTTCAACTCAAAAAGATTGAAGTTGACAAAAAATCAAAGTGATCACTTTATTTCCCAATTTTACTATAATCTGAGTTTGTCTAAACTAGTCTTAAGGAAATAAAGCACTGAGGTTCGAGCTAAGTATAAAAAATAAAGATGCAGCTAAGCATAAAAAGAATGTTGCCTGGATAACCTCTGATTCGAGAAAAGCAGAATCAATCACAAAGCTCGTAGCCCTTAGGTAAATGTACCCAAAGTCAGTACGTGATCCGCATAGAGTCGCTGGCCATAGCACCATAGTCGGCATACCGATCACGATTCTCGAATTCCCGATATGCCGACATTGCTGTCACATCGGACAATCTGGGTAAATGCCACGAGCATACCAAGTTGATATAATGAATTCAGATAATGCAGATGTCAGGCTGATTTCTGTTTTTTTACACATTTAGGACATTTTGATATTTTTTCATATGCTGGGCATTTGCTAGCTTTTAGGCCCAAAGTACGATAGATAGATAGAAGATAGAAAGTAGGTACTATTGCACACTAACTTAGAGGAATACGGTATCTAAAGAATAAGCGACAATTGGCGATCTTATTGCTCAAGAGCAATCTCTCCCAGACAACCTTGATAACCTTGTAAGCATCATCATCAGCCAAACAGCCTATTGTTATCAGCTTCATTTTCCGATACCACTTTTCCGATTAGCAGAACTCATTTCCCCAATTTGCGGAATTTAGGTTAGGTTTATGAAGCCACAAAGATTACAAACGTTTCTAGTTATATCTGAACGGAATCCACCTTCCAATTTATCAGCCCGAAAAGGATACCGCTAAGCGATAGTTCCAAGGGTGTCATCACATAGTGTCGTTAATCAAGCGCTGTCACGACAGCAGTGACATCTTCAACGTTTTGGCCGGGTTTATTGCTCCCAGACAAGAGTTTAGTGAAAAGGACATTTGTTTTAGTATCGTAAACGTCGCGCGTTTTAAAATAAGCTCTTTACGGTTCGGTTTGTGTAGTTGTTTTGGCGGGTTATTGTAGGGGTGCATGTGCGTTGGAGAGATGTCTCAATTATTGCACTAAATTCGGATTTTATTATCAGCAACATCATGTAGGTAAATGTCGAAGTCCATCCACGGATTCTGTGGATTGACTTCGTCCGGTGATGGGTTTAGCCTCTATATTATTGTGATCGGCGATCGATGATCTTTATCTATATAACTGAGTTGTTCAATAAATGCTTCTCTATCTCTCTCTATCTCTACAACTTCCTGTTAATTTCCTGAATATTGTTAAAATAACCATAGGACGAGGTAACATTCTCTTGGCCAATTGGCCATGTGAATATGATTCATAAAACTCGTCTTGTTTTGTGTCTTGTTGTTTTGATTTATCTGACACAAACGTCATGTCTTCAGTGAGATACAGTTTCATTCGATTTCATTTCATATTCTTAGAAAAATCTTATGAATAACTTAGCTCATGGTTTATAGCTTTTATCATTATCTTAAATTTGGAATAGAATAAAAGAAATAGGTCCGTTTGATTTTCCCATAGGACATAGGTAAATTTTTCTTTTGTTATAAAAAGTTTTTGTGTTAGTTTTTATTACTTATTCAAAATCATCAACAATGTGAAAAAAATTACAAGCACATCAAACTAGACGGAGGAATCATCTTTGCCGCAAATAATGTTTGTTTGACAGTTTACTAATTTGACCAAGACTTGTGCCACTAGTTATTCTCCTAATTACTCATGTGTGTTGCAAAGTAGATGGTACCTTGATAACTACTTTCAAAGTCACCCTCTACTTCAGGGTTCCAACTCGACAATAATTACAGACGCGAACTCACTAAACTATTTAGGACAGCCGACGCTCGCTCGCGCCTCCTCATCTCTTGTCTTTTGACTTATAATCAACACTAAAAGGTGTTCTAACGTTATTATAGGACAGGCTTTCGGAAGATCGATGTTTAAACATAATGTTGTCGCTGATAATTTAAAGCATTTCAATTAAAACAGTTTTTTTTTACGAAATTTGTTTTTTTTTCTAAAGTAATCAGTTAATTTTCATAAATTATATTCGATTACTCGGCTTCTACAGGTTTTTTCCGTCCCTATCGTATAAAAACTAATTTTAAAGTTTGAATAAAATAATGGTGCGGCAAAATGATAATCTCTGTCATGGCTCCCGTGCTCTTAGCAATTAAAAGTCAAAAGTCAATAACTTTATTTCTTTAGGCTTACAAAATAAGCACTTAGACAATAAACATTTAAATCTGAACATTACGTTCGTAACTATAAAACGAACTATTTAAAAATACACATTTTGCTTGATTTTTGCATTAGCTCAGCCTCTTAATAGGCTCACTAATAATGTTACATATGGGACTGGCATCGTATATTACCTATTATGGTATACTCGGGTCAAAGTTATTACGAAGGCAGGGATGTATTGTTAAAAAAAAACATGAACACCTTTAATAAAACACTGTTTTAACCGGATTGATCGCGTATATTTTATATTTTGTTTATAACCTGACGTTTCGGAGGTTTTTCAGCTTCCATGGTCACAGGCAGACTGAGGTGACATTTGCCTTGAAGATGGTTGGAGAGTACCTGCTGCTTGGGATCCAGTCCTACATCGAGTCAGGTCCCACACCCAGCAATCCATAGCTACAACCCATCAAGACACTGTTAGTGATTACTGCGTACATACGGAACGTTATAATTAAAGTTGTATAATTGACGGTAGATATGCAAAATTCAAATTACTTGTAAAGGCAAATGTCACCTCAGTCTGCCTGTGACCATGGAAGCTGAAAAGCCTACGAAACGTCAGGTTATAAACAAAATATAAAATATACGCGATCAATCCGGTTAAAACAGTGTTTTATTATGAGTTCTCGCGAAAATAACCTTAGAATATACTATGAACACCTTTCCTCAAAATATTTCACATTATAGTATTGACATGTAGATCAAAACGCATAAAAACAATAAATAATTTCTGAAAAGCATTCATATTCCTCTTATAAAGTAGGTACTAAACTTAACATTTCAGGGCAGCTATTAGTCCTGTTATAAGGAAGACGGTACTGAATGTAATTGCATCAAGTGCAGTTCAAGTGGTTAATGCGGGCTACCGACTGCAAATAGCGAATTAAATCTGAGATACTCTACATTTACTGGGTTCAGCTATAGGCATCATCATCAGCCTATATCAGTCCACTGCCGGAAATAGGCCTCCCCAAATGAGCGCCATAGCGCCCTGTATTCAGCTTGCCGCATCCAGCATCTGCCAGCAGTCTTTCGCAAATCGTCATCCACCTGGTCGGAGGGCGTCCTACACTACGTTTGCCGAGTCGCGGTCTCCACTCAAGAACACGTTTACCCCAGCGGTTGTCGGTATATATAGCTACAGCTATAGGCATAAGAATAAATAAATAAATAAATAATGCTGGACAATTCACACAGCATTATCAAGCCCTAAGTTAAGCAGAGCTTGTGTTATGGGTACTAGATAACTAATATACATAATACACAGATAGATATTTTTTTATTATACATAGAAAACGACCACAACACTCGGAATTAATGGTTATTCACTACGAAAATCCAATAAAAGGACATTAAAGAGACAACGATTGACCTCAATTATACCACAATTCTAAATGCCCACTCATTCTTGCTGTTTGCCACAATTTGCAAGTCCGGTAGCGTGATCCGATAGACCTGACTGATACCGGGGTGCTCGACCTCCTGTCACAAACGGCATCTAGAATGAATCTATTAGAATTCGAAACACAGCCATTTCGCGACCACGTAACAACTCTATAAAATTGTCCTTGTGCACATTACTGGTTGATGCACCACGCAAATGCTTGATGTAAAATTTTACGGATAAAGATAGTGTAATGTCGATGTGTTGTAAAGAAAATGTACCCCTGTCTAAAATTATGATAATGAAGTTTAAACCCAGATTGCTGATGATAACTAGGTACTTTTTTAACTAGGTATCTTATAATGAGTAACCTGATCCTATTTCAGTCAGGAACCTTTACAATACAATACAAAAACACTTTATTGTACACCAGAAAACGAACATTACAAAAAGACATTACATGAGACAAGTACAATGGGCGGCCTTATCGCTTAGAAGCGATCTTTTCCAGGCAACCTTTGGATGGAAATAATTATGTGAATTTAAGAAAGGCAGGGGGTGTACTAAAGATAAACTAATAAACACCTAAACTAGATATACTTACACATAAAATATTTATAATATACTAAAATATACTATATGTATAAATAAATAAATATTATGTACTAATATTCACTACTTTTTTAACAACTCACTTATATTTAAACTTGATGATAGATTCTTTACCATTTCTCTTGTCGTATATTTTGAAGCACATTATGTAGAGCAAGACTCTACTTTATCCTAATTGCTAAAGACTCATTATTGGTTGCTTTTGTATCTCGTCAATATGTCCTTTCAGTGTAGGTAATGTGCACGTGGACAAGTTGTAAAACAATAAAATTTTACGAGACCGATGTGTGCGTTTTAGCCGGCGCCGGTGGTTTCAATACACCCCATTCAATTGGTATTATTGCGCATTTGTTTTGTTACCAGTATTTAGTGCATAGCTATAAATCACCGCTATTTGGTTTTGTAAATGAGGTCCTCGCTGTAACTGGGTTTAGAATAACATATTTTTGCTGAATAAACTTGAGGGACTTGATATATATCAGATAATTTTTAAATAGGATTATGAACATTTTCATCGTAAAATTAGTGTAAATTAAGAAAATTAGTGAAAATTATGTCATTAATTACTCTTATTTTGACTCCACTATGATATTAATGAAGCTTGTCGGAAGCCATTTTGTCACTGTAAAATGTATTTAAAAATAACGAGTTTAACAAGCATAAAAATGTGAATTCAAATATGGACATATTTGAATTCACATGTTTATGCTTGTTGGATAAATATGCAAAAAGCTCTACTTCCGAATCCTGAGCGATGCTATAGAACCTTTTTTAATTAAAATTTGACTGTGAAAGTGCAAAAGGTATCCCTGTTTGTTTTGACGTCGATGTGACTCCAGGTAACGTACCTGCACCTAATCCATGCCAACCACGTTTACCGCAGGACGTGCCACGGCGTCGCTGCAAGCGCGATGATGTCAACCAACCAACCACATCCGATGGTCCCATGCTAATGTCACCAGACCACCTCTCTGATGATATAACACTTTATTCTGTCGCTATTGACCGAGCGTAGAATAATAAACACCAATAGGTTTATAGGAACCCGATGCTTGCGGCTTACTCAGTTATCGCTTCTCAGAATTCCATGTTTTTGAAAGATTAGTTGGATTATATTTGGAACCGCAATTCGTTGAATAAGTAACTCTTAAATTAGACCGAGCTGTTACAAACTTAGCTAATGCTGATTTATTGCCTATCGTTTGAGAACACTTTGAACCATCCTCACAGTGTAGATCTTCAAGCCTTTTAATTCTTAAATATCTGGCTTAAATTGACATTAAAAATTATGTTTCGTTAGATTTAGTCATAAAATCTCAAAAAAAATAGGACAAGGTTTATAAAAATATTTATTTCAATACTCACGACATTTTGTCATCCAAGTCTCATCAAATAGGAGTAAATTAACGGAACCGAGCGCTGCCAACAGTCTAATAATTATCGCGACAGGAGATGAGAAATGACTCACTCTTGATAGAACACATATTGAAAAAGAAACGGGATGTCCAATTACAAGAAACATTGGATTTTGTTCTGATTCATTTTCTTTTTTGTTCAGAATCTAAATTTTATACAGCTAAGGACTGTTATTTGTTGCATAGTACAATGGGAATCTTAAGATTCGTCGTTTAATAATCAAGAATCATTTATTTCACAAATTTCTATAACTATACGTTATTACACTACCCATGATCAAAATTTTACGCATAGTTCTAGAAATTCGCTAAATCAATTTCAATAATACTGATAAAATGTTATGTAAGTTTAATATTATTTAAATAAGATTGCAAATAATATACTTTGCTATCTTTTTAACGTGTCTCTGTTATAATTATAAGTATTTTCATTTGCTATTGTGTCAAAAAATTAAAGATGAATGATTATTCTGGCGTTATCGCATTTACACCTTGCATATTAAGTTGCGATCTTCAAAAGCGATTGTCCATTAAGTCTTGATTGGCAAGTGGGTGTCTCTGATTTGTATACAATGAACATTGTTCCAACACGTCCATCGTGGAGGTGTGTTCAATGGCATAAGGTTAATGGGTGCTAATACCGCCATATCTTCTTGTTTGATGCTCGCTTTCAACAAATATGTCATCGAATACTTCAATAATAGATGATAGATGTCATCTCAACATTTAAAACGGTTCATAGTGCATCAATCTCGGTTATCACACTTAGAAATGAAGATAACCTTTTGACTCTGCGTGAGATAACTTTGGGTGCAAGATGTTTGTTTACGCGTTGAGTTTGTAGTAAGGGTATCATAAAGTATATTGTATAGCGTTGATAGGTATACATAAGTAGAAATCTATTATCGTTAAGTACTTATTTGAAAACCAAAACAGCTTTATGAATGATAGGTAAAGCTTTTCAGTGAGAAAGTATATTTACCTTTTTTATTCTATTGCTCGCCTTGGGGTCATTATTAGAATTGCGGGTATCTGCCTTACCTATACTCTACCTTGGTTATAAATATTGAAAAAGATTAGATTGCTACATTTACCTATGTTGTTCCAGATGTCGCTAATGGATATTGTATCAACGGAATCGTTTATGGAAGAAAAAATACCGAATATTTACAAATTTTGCGCTCCTACAATGGTAAGTCAAATCATAACTTTCATGTATGAGACATTAATATGAGACACTTAAACTTTATCTCATCCGAGCTGGTGTTGTGTGTTGCAACGTAACGTACCTACATTCTAGCCGGGCAAACGTGATCTGCAAGGAAATGCAACTAATAGTAACGCTTAGAATCATGTGGGACAGCAAACGTTTAATTAAAATCTGATATCTCTTAAGTTTATTATTTTCGTCACGACTCATCATAAATTCCGCCCCCTTGCTCCGTCACAGGTTATGTCATTATCGCCACGACTGTAAGGTGATATCATATGAAAGCAATTCAATGTCTTTTGTCCTGCCCTATTCCTTGGAAATAAGTCTTCATTCAGTCAATAAACCGCCTATACGCATTGTATTGTAATTGGGATGGATTTGAGTTTCCTGCTGCGATTGAAAGGCATGTATCGAATTACGTGAAATAAAGTTAACTCAATAAAGGCTCTTAATTTATTGATCATGCGTTTCTTACAGGTAGAGTTCTGGATATGCATGAATCACACTATTCAAGGTAAGTTGATGGCTATATTCCTTTATTCAAAGTGCTCATAAAACTGTTTGTGATTGACCATGATCAGCAAACCAGTTTTTTTAACTTATTATATCTACCAGCTAGGTACATACTTTATACGTCAGGGAACATTTTTGGTAAGTGGGAAAGTTAGGAAGGTACGTAACATTTGGTACCGTAACTGTGGACATGACGCTTGTTCCACTAGGTATTTGATTTAACTCGGTCTTTTAAGATTTTACTTATGCATTTTCAGACCTTTGTAATTTCAAATGGTCAATGAATGTAGCAAAAGAGCGTCAATAACATGAATTTAAATTTCCTAAATTTCGATACAGTTAACACACCTACCTACGCCGTAATTACGGTTTCACGTTCTACAAAATTGCTTACTTTGATAGTGTTTTCTTCTACCATACAGAAGTGGTAGTCTCCGACTCCGGCTGGTGGGGCCGCGGTTGCTGCACCCTCGCGCAAGCCCCCTCATGTCGCCAAGCATGCGCGGGCTCCACCAACGCGACCGCTCTCACCGACTTCTGCAGAAGGAGTGACGAGATCGATTTCTTCAACTGCGTGCAGAAGCAGCAGGATGCACAGTGGTGTTGCAGTAAGTTTTGTGATGTGTTTTGGTAGAGAAGAAGTTAGTTGTGCTTTGCAATTTATAAGACTGCCTCTGTCTGAATTTTTTTCGCTATGTCAACGATTTTCGCCGATCTAAATAAACTTTTTTGACACTAGACGTCCTCTCTCATCTCATGACGAGGACGGAAAAATTGTGTCTGTGTGATTGAGCACATCAATTGAGTTGAACAAGCTTTCATTGGAAGAGTTTAGAATAATAGAAATGTCCAAAGGCACGAAACACTTGACCTAGCTCGCGGGTAGATATTGCACAAAAATTCGATACAATAATTTAGGAATACAGCCCGTGAACTTCACTTTTAAATAGTTCAAATGATTATCATTTGTTTTTTTTTCAATGAAACGCGGTATGAGAAGGATTGGGCAATAAAAACAAATGCCACTCGGTAAACATTGTAATATTTTTTCAGCTCAAACCCAGTCCTTGAGATGCCACGAATCCTGCCAGAAGGTACTATGGCGAGTCGGACACTCCAAGATCGAGAGTGGAGCGCGCGAGCGGGCCGTGGAGGAGTGCGACCAGTCGCCGGCGCTGCTCAAGTGTCTGAAGGAAATGGGCGGGACCACTGTCCATGTTGACACTTCTAAATGTAAGTGGTGTTGTGATATTATTATATCATCATGATCGAACCTTGTTTACTTTCGTAGCTTTTAAAAGAAGGGGGCACGTAAACGACTCCAATCCGTTGTCTGCAGTTGCTTACATCTTAGCTTTGGTTCTGAATCATTACTAAAGGTCTTTTTATTTTCTGATTAAATCGTTTTAAAGATTTAACTAAGAGCATCAAATGGGGGATACCTTATTTTCTATCTAGTACTTATTTTGTAAGAACTTGAATTTCGGTCTTACTATGTAGAACATAATATACCTGATATAAATTGTTGATTCTGATTCCGTTGCACGTTGCACCTGCGTATAAATTCGTGATAGGAAATTCACAACCTGTCCCACTTTGTATAACTCAGGTATTCGAAAAAAAAAATAGTAGGTCTACCAACAAATCAAACCAAGTAAATTAATTATTATTATTAATATTGGGGGAGGCCTATGTCCAGCAGTGGACTGATGTAGGCTGATGATGATGATGAAATTAATTATTAGTTTCCTTTACTAGTACCGTACGTAGCTAGCCACATTTCATTCATGGAACATTGTGCAAGTACATCCCGACACACGTCCCTACACAATTCCAATGTAAGACAGGACAAGACGGCGTACGCGGTTCCATGCTAGGCATGTTAGCATTTAATTTACGAGGTCAGGAACACGCTGTGTGCGACTCATATCACATTCCGCGCGTTCAATTGAGCAGTTCAACTCTTTTATGAGGAGCTCAAATCTTGTCAATCGCATTTCTGTGATATGCTCTTTTAAAAAAAGAACATGAAAACTGCATTGATATTGTTTTTTTTTCCAGTGTAAGTAAACCTACTTTTGCAAGCTAAACATCTTAGGGAGGATTTCACCGTTAGTGACTAAAAATGCGTTCAACTAAGCTCGTTTCGAAGTAAACGCGTTCAAATATCGAGTTAAATCTCGTTTATGGTCAAACCGATTTCACCGGCTTTTTGGAGCTAGTTTTTGGTCGTGTTTACGTAAACGAACATTTACATAAAATCATAGACAATAACCACAGAGTGCAACACTCCCGCCATTAGAATATGATAGTTTATTATTCATTCCGTTTCTTATTACATCTGTGATTCCGTTCCTCGGCGAGTTTCGTGAAGGTGCTTGTAGTTTTTTCGGGTGATTTTGTTATAATTTTACGACTATTGCGTGTTTCCTGGACTCCGAATTCACAACAGACTGTTTTACTTGGTTGGTTTTGTAAGACGAAATCTTGTAACAAAGTCTTTGTCATCAAGAGTATCAAAACATTCTTCTCTGACACGTATCCACCTTGGACGACGAACAAATAGATCCTCATCATCACTACTATCTTCGAAGGCTAGGGCTAATGCTCTTTCCATTGTTGATGTGCACAAAATTACTATCAGAATCCTCCAAATTATGTACCTATACAAAACAAAACAAATGCAACGAAATTGACAATTCTTAAACGCGTTTATAGACGCTGAACCGCCAATATCGGCCGTTCAGGATGTATAAACGAGTTTCGCGTTAACTATGTTTTGTTTATGCTGGTGAAATGTAAAATGTACCAACTGAACTCAGTTATTGCGTAAGCGAGTTTTAACGTCAATTGAACACGTTCAATTTCAGCGGTGAAATTGGACCTTAATCATTTGCATCATAATCATCACGGCATACTGGGTGTGCTGGTTAAAATGGTGGTTAATTTGTTAATTTCTAATTTATAATCTAAATTTAATTCCTATGATTATAGATTTGTTATAAAAAAGATTGACACTTTCGTTAAAAATGGTGTTCGTTTTATTTTGTACCAATTTTCAGAGTCCACTTGTGTCGAAATAATTGTTTTTTCTATTCAATCAACATTCCTTTTTACTATTTGTTTACTACTGAATTTCAGATCTACCTTGCTGCCAAGAAGCAGAGAGCTCAAAATGCCGTAGCACGTGCGAATCAGTGCTCAAACGAACCGACGACCTGTCCAACATCGAAGAGGCTTTGGTCGACGACTGCGGCCCTCCAGCCATCAACAGTGTCATCTGGCTCTGCTTTCTCAAGAAGGACCAGCCAGTTGATAATAAGGATCTGATCCCCTACGATATTGCTAAGCTACATTGCTGTGAAAAGGTTGGTGATTTCAATTAATCATCATCATCATAATATCAGCAGATCAACGTCCACTGCTGGACATAGGTCTCCCCTAAAGATCTTCGCAATGACCGATTTCCCGCCACCGTTTCTAGGTCATCGGTCCAAAGTCTTTTCTGTTAATACAATTTGTAAATTCAAGTAGTGGTAATGCTCATGGTGAGATTTGAATGTAGATGTATTTTTTCTTTTAGTTGTTACGATTGATTGTCATTTATTTTTTAATTATGTCATTGAATCCCTATGGATCCCCCCCCCCCCCCCCCCCTATGCTCCCTATGAAGCACTAGTCACCTCCTGCGATATCCAAGTGGCGAGAGGGGGTCTCGCCACTTGGATATGAGAGTGAATTTAAAACTACATCTGCCTACTCAGATAAAAACAAAAAATACGTCTTCATGCGGCCTATACGTAATGCTGGCCGTTTTCACTTTCTTGCCCTTTCGCCGGTCCCATGCTTTTATTTATTTATTTATTTATATTTATTTGGAAGACAGACAGTACATAGAAATATAAAGAGATACAATAATATTTTTCTTATACCAGTAAAGTCTCCACTATAAATATTTATACATATAAAAACTAGTGAACAGACTTAACAAACAAACGTATCGTATGGAAATTATCTTACTTATGTAGAGCAATGAATTTGAGCAAAATAATTAATTAATAATTAGCTTTTTGGGCATAAAGGAGGTGACTCGTACAGATCTCGTGCGAGGACTAAGGCTGCCTACATATTTCAGGCTACAACAATAAACTGCCGCAAGCTATGTTTCCAAACGTTCAGCACGGACTGGCAGAACAACTGGCAGAGATTCCTGTCGGAGTGCTTCAGCGATCCACAGGAGATTGAGCTTTCAGAATGTGTCGATGAAGGTAATATTTGCATTAAAGGGTCACTTTCTGTTTTTTTTTTTCTAGAAATTTACACTTTTCAAAATGTATTTTTGTATGTGTCTAAATTGTGATCGCCAATTACTACATATTTTAGTTTTTTATGTTTAGGCAATTAACCTAGAGTACCTGTAGAATACCAATAGGCTACTTGACTACTACTGGGAAATAATTTTAACGTATTGTCTGATAAAAATAATGCAAAGTGTAAGTAATATTTAATTTTCTCCAAGGCCAGTCGTATTAGTTATAAAAACTAATTTTAAAGTTTGAATAAAATAATGTTGCGGCAAATCGATAATCTCTGTCGTGGCTCTCGTGCTATGAGCAATAAAAAGTCAAAAGTCAATAACTTTATTTCTTTAGGCTTACAAAATAAGCACTTAGACAAGTCAAATTTTATACATACAGCTTAATAAATAGTAATTATTAACAAATAAGAAACAAAATGTTATTGATTTTGTTCGCTTAAATTTTTTGTCCACTTGTGGAAGAAGCGAGAAATAAACCACTACTTAAAAATAAAAACAATGACGTCACACGCCACACCACACCTACCAAGAAGAGCTCATTGACACTGTAATCTGTAATAGTATGACGTCACCAGCGATCCAACCAAACGCAGAGCGTTTTCAGTCACGTGATCATATATAAAAAAATGTGTAATATTACACATTTTTTTTACCGTTTTTTTACCTTAAAAAGGCATATATTTAATAAAAATCACCTGATTACGCTTTGTTACGTTGTCACTGACTAGGATGAAAACAATTTGGAACTTATTTTTAATATAGTCAAATAGCCTATTGTCACTTTTCAAAACCAATTTATTTTGTGTTTGATGATGATTTGAACACAAAATTTGCCAACAACTATTTTAGTTTTTTAGGTTTAGCCAATCCACCTAGGTTGAATAGAAACAGAATAGACCAAATTGTGCAAAATCCCGATGTCACAATTATTTTGATCATGTTTTTTTTGTAAAGCTACTAGGATCAGGTAAACTCGTCAACGGCTGCTAAGCTCTGTTCATCTGTCTTTTTGTAGTGAACTCTCCATGTTCGCTCGGTTGCAACGGTCTTACGTACTGCAGCCACCTCAACAACCGACCCACCAGTCTGTTCCGTTCGTGCACCTCGCAGGCTGACCTCGGGGCTCATCTAGCAGTGGCCGAGCAGAAAGGAAGTGGGTAAGATTGCCTTAATTTAATGTTCATCTATCCATTCCTCAGCCTTAAAAAAAACCAGCATTACGCGAGTCTCGTCTCGCCCATATATCGCTTACATCATTTTATTATTATCATTATTATTTTGACTTTAGATTTTTATCTTCTCGGCTTTTGGAGAAAAAACCGGTAATAACTGAAGCACACGACACGAGCCTAGGCCAAGTGGGCTTCAGGAAGGCGAACTTCACTAGGAAGGTCATTTTGAAGAAGTTTTCGTACTATTCTACATGTGTTTAAAATCACAGCCTTCTGTAGAAGGATATAAAGTGGACTTTGGCAAATCTAAATATTCTATGGATTGAGATAACTGTTTTGGGATTACGCCGGTTGATGACAAAACAATTGGGACAATGGATACCTTTTGAAGACGCCACATATGAGTTATTTAAATTTTCAGGTCTACGTATTTTGATAGTTTTTCTGCGATGGTGTTTTGCAGGTTTTGATTATTATTATTATTATTATCACTAAGCGAATTAGCAGTCTAAAAACAATCTAGAACCTATAGATCATGACGAGGCTAAATACGATACGTAGAGTTAGTGAGATACGTGTGTCACACGTCGCCGACTCTACGTGGTAGTAAATAGATATATGTCAGAATAAGGTATATATTTTATATGGGCCATTGTTTTCAAGTATTTTACATCCTGTACTAGACTAACGTTGCCTGAAATAAATGTTTTATTATTATTATTAAATAAAATAAGTTGAATACTACGATAATATACGGAAGTCAAAACCATAATAAGATGAAGAATCATCTTTGTTCATTGCGTCAACAATTATCTTGATAAAGCGTGACATTAGGCAGGCAATATGTTAATTTGAGATTTGAAAGACTAAATACGAGATGGAGATGAAGTCAGAAAAACTTGACCGATTAACAACCGATTAAGAAAATGTTAGTTTTTATTTGATGGTTTTTTTCAGTTTCGTCTACGTTTCCGATTTGGCGTTACCGTTGAAGAACTCAAGCCAGTGCCCCACAGACATTTGGAGGAGTGTGGCGTGTGCTCTACACGTCAAACCTTGCACTGCTAAGGTGGGTATAGATCGTATAAATTTCGCTTGAAATCACAGAACAACTACTTATGTGTAAGTTGGTGGGTTTGACATAAACGTAACCAGTGGTACCTATACTAATATTGTAAATTCGAAAGTAACCCTGCTTGTCTGTTACCTTTTCACGGCTGCACAGATCCTAATGATTATTACAAGAAATATAATAAAAATTTGGTTTTACTACACAAACATAATAGATGTTTTGAGTTAAAATATTATCTCACAGACTTGACTTAGAACTTTAGTCTACCAATAAAAAGTGTTCATTTTGTTACACTCTATTAAAATATTAAGTTTAATTCAGGTGGCCAGCACCTTCAAAATTAGCCCAAAAATGTACGGGGGCTGGGTGATCTCCTTTGGCAGGGAGGTAAATGGTATCTTGGGCTCGTACACATGCTACTAGAAAAGCGCGTGCGAAGCCGCGGGCAAAAGCTAGGTTGTATATAAGTAGCGATTTTGTATTGGTGGAAAATAAGGTACTGCTTTGAAATAATATTTAGTACTTAATAAAATCAAATTGATTTCCTCTGATCTATCAGCGAGTGGCAACAAGATTTGAGGCCTATCTATCAGTAATAATAATAATGCTGGACAATTCACACAGCATCATCTAGCCGAGCAAAGCTTGTGTTATAGGTACTAGATAAGTGATATGCATAATACTACACAATACACAGATAGATTTTTTTGTTATATATAGAAAACGACCAGAACACCCAGTGGGTGAAGTCGGGTAATTGGTCATGATCATTTCGTTGAAGCAGCTTCGTTCAATTTAAGATTTGCTCCAACTAGGTTTATCAAAATCGTTGCTAAGCGTCGGGGCTCAGGTCGTAGCCGTTATGGCGGACCGTAGATCTATTTTTACAATAGAAGATCTTTTTGCACAGGGTCACAGCAGCCTCCTCTGCGAAGAGGACTGTCTTCGCCTGGTATCGTCATGCGTGGAGTGGTCGCGAGCACCTCCGCAGATGTTGACAGCGCGGGCGCTATGCTCACGGCTGGCACCTAGAGAAACCAACGCTCCCTGCGTTCCACTGCGACAGTACATGACTCCAAGTAAGACACAGGTCACAGGTTGTCACAGGTTTAGGACTATTCTCGCCGAACTATCGCTTACCAGAAATGTAATTGACAGGTACAGAACCAGCTCTCCTGTCAGCGAAGGAAGCTGTGACGTCACCATGCAATGGCTCACCGTGCGGCGACCACCAAGTGTGCGTTATCAACAGGGATTGTTTGCAAGGAGACAACTGCAAGCGGTACCGCTGCGTCGATGGATGTAGACTTGGTAATAACAATACTTGAAATCATCCGTTACTTAAGTTACTTAAGAAAGTTGTGACGTCAACAAATGTACGTCATCAATAGAGATTGTCTGCAAGGATACAACTGCAAACGGTACCACTGCGTTGATGGATGTAGACTTGGTAATTAAAATATATTTGAAGTCATCAGTTACTAAAAGAAGCTGTGACGTCACCAAATTTGCGTCACCAATAGAGATTGCGTCGATGGGTGTAGATTTGGTGAGTAAGCAGTTTTTCAAAAATATTTTAGTTAACGCGACTCTGCAAAAGCTCATCTTAAGACCTACTCCCACTATCCATACCAATGTGTCTTTACTTTACCCTAGCTGCGTTGTAGTTCCTAATCGCTTTATTAGAAACGTTCCTATACGGTACAAGAGTTCCTTTCCATTTGTCCTCAGGAACCAACAGTCCATACATAGTGCCGGTGGGGTCGTGGGTTCGCATCCCGATGTCGCTCCCCTCTCAGAAGTCCTGCTATAAGATCTGCAACTGTACTAAAAAGGGTCTGAGCCATTGTCAACCGCTGCCTTGTGTGGAACTGGAGGATTGTGTGCTGCATGACAAGATGGTTAAAAAAGGTTGGTTTGTAACAACTGGTCTATGGATAAGTAGATTCTTTTTAGTTTTTTTATCCAGTGAGAGAAAAAGTAATACTAGGCCATCATTTTCTTGACCTTGGGTCGGCACAACTTGTTTTAATAGGCTATTTGACTATGCCTTTTTTAGGTGAAAAAACGGGATTAAAATTACACATTTTTTGATACATGATCACGTGACCGAAAACGCTATGTGTTTGGTTGGATCGCAAGTGACGTCACACATCCTCAGATTACAGTGTCAATGAGTCCTTCTTGTTAGGTGTGGTGTGGCGGGGTGACGTCATAGCTTAGAACACGGTAGCCATGACAGAGATTATCGTTTTGGCGCGGCATTATTTTATTCAAACTTTAAAATTAGTTTTCATAACTAATACGACTGGCCTTGAAGAAATATTAATTACACTTTGCATTATTTTTATCAGAAAATACGTTAGAATTATTTCCCAGTAGTAGTCAAGTAGCTTATTCTCCATAAACTATCATCAGCCGACCTCAAACTCAATATATTATGGTTATCTTCAACGCAATCTATCAAAGATTATTTTGACTCGACTTCAGCAAGGCTGCACGCTACTCTCCATTTCAAGGTCCTTTCTCTTACCAGGAGAGAAGTATTACATAGAATGCAACGAATGCATCTGCGTCGGTGGAGAGAAAGTTTGCGCTCGACGCGCGTGTGGACGAGCGGCGCTACTCACGGGACTGCCTTGTAACTGTCCGCCGCATCACTTGCCCGTGCACGCGCGGTCTATGCACTACCCCAACTCTTGTCTAGCGCAGTAAGTACCTACCTACTACAAAACCTTATTGGATCGGATTATACTTTCCCAGTAGTTTTCTATTGAAAGGAACTAGGGATATATTACCTTTCATGACACTGGTTGAAGCTGGTTCTCCAACCAGCTTCAATCTCTATTGAACAGGATAAGAAACACGGGACACGAAATGCGGCCGAGGCTTAAAGTTACGATGACGACTGACAGCTGCTAGCAACTTCAATTCGTGATTTATTACGTTCCTTAATACCAAAAATGATGACAGAAAACTTTTAGTATTTTCGACATTGTGTTGTTATTCTGTAACTAGACAATATATAAGCTATGTTCCTTAACAAACAAAACGTAAGTTATTGTTGTTTTTAATACAAAACAAATAGGACGAAAACAGGTCATTTTCGACGTAAAAATATTCAAAATTCGATTTTGCACCATTACAGGTCTATTATTAAGAAAAATCAACCAGGGACCTAGATAATATACTATTCGAATACAAAAAACAACATGATATGATGGAAATATGCTCGAATTACAAATCATTTTGGTAGTACGCTTGTATGGGCAAATCATCATCCGCAGGCCCCTTAAGATATCGATAAGATGATGGCCGTAACATAATCAAGAAGGGTAGGTATAATCAAGAAGGTCACGGCGATACACATCATACAAACCTAAGGTTATTGACGACACATAAGTTTGGAATTCTTTGCATTTCACTATGAACGATATACAAGCTTAGCACCCGGAACATTGTACCTACATATTTAATTCGTTTTCAGGTGCGCAGGCGCCACCGACGCTGAGATTCAGTTTACAACCCAAGACCCATGCACAAGCGGCGAAAAATGTACCATGTGGCGAGTGTGCTTGCCCGTCGCTAACGTATGCCTTTCCAAACTGCAGGCCTCGTGTCCGCAGTATATGTGCTGTAAGTTATATGTTCTTAACTTTTTCTTATAGAAAACCGGTAAGGTAGTTCTGGATAGATAGTAGAAAGAGGAGTAAAATGTGGGAGGCTTTTGTTATTACTTCATTAGGTTCTCCAAAGCTTATGGTAGCCGTAAAACTATTCATTAACTGTCGATTGGGAGTGCAATAAGCTGATGATAGCTGCAAAACTATTCAGTAACTAACGATTGGGAATGCGATAACGATAACTATTGAAAGACTAAAGATGTGGCACTGATCTGTTGGCTGACCAAGGTTTGGCGTCTTACTAGGACTAAAATTGATATAGGTACATTTCGCCAAACAAATAAAAGCATTTTTTTTAAACTATCTGACTTAGCTTTAACGGTGTGCAGTTTTTTTGTAAAGCAACTTTTTGCGGTATATAGTGTTTAAAAAATATATGATGAATCTGACTTTTACTGATTATCAAAAATAGTTTCCACTCTTACAGTAAATACGTACGACAACTGCGAGGCACATCCGCCGATGCCGATTTGTGATACAAATGGCAAGACGCATGCCAATCCATGCTACCTCATCAATTCTCCCGGGAAGCGGATGGCGTACTGGGGACCTTGTATGAAGAGATGTTCTAATGTAAGTTTCTATTGCAGTTTTGAGAGATTCATAAAATAATTCTGGATAAGTCACATAAATCATCTAGTCCAAAGCTAATAATTTTATGACAGGATGATCTTATTCTGTTAAATATTTTCAGAACAGCACAGTTTGCGGACTTAATGGAGTAACTTACAACTCAGAATGTGCTGCTTGGTCCGAATTCGTAACCATAGATTACTACGGCCCTTGCTTAGCTGTCGGCCCTATATCGAAAGCAATGGAACCGAAGTGCGCAATCGATAGAATCGTTTGCCCACCACTGAAGAAACTCAAATGCTTAGGGTTTACCGCCCCCGGTGCTTGCTGTCCAAAATGCGGCGGTGCCTTGAGAATCCTATATTCGCAAAAGCAGATAGACAGAGCTTTATACGGTACAAACATTTCAGCGTCTGTTATCAACCTGCAGAATATATTGAAGTCCTTAGACAGGCATGTGAAGATAGCGGAGTGTGCGTTGAGAGGATACTTGACTATAGAAATGGAGATATTCATTTCAATTGAGACTATTCTTCAGAATGCAACAGATTTGCAGTTGAGTGTGTGTGTGTTGGAGGCGGAGAAATTAGCTGATATGATAAATAGACAGAGTGTGTTGGTGACCAGTGATTTGGGTCTCAGTGCGTTATCGTATGCTTTGACTGTTCACACGTATCCTGAAAGTGCTGCGTGCAGTGTAAGTTTATCGGTACTCAGTTTATTATTATCATTTACCATATTTGTAACTAGGTAGACTATGACATCTCTGCGATAGCTGTATATATTTTAAAATAGTTTGTAAGCTTGTATATAGAAGTCATTCACCAAATATGTAGTGCCATTGTAATATTAGCAAGAAATTAGCTTTGGTTTGCTTTAATAGTGTCGGGCACAAATCTCCTATTTTGTATAAATGTACAGTTTTTTGTGAGTTCATAGTGCCATCATAGGATAGTTATATGCCTTGGATTTGTAATAAATAAGCATCTAATAGACTGCAAGCATTTTATACCAGTACTCGTAAAAGACATTGAAGTAGTCTTTAAAAATTATACCAAATAAATAATATTTAGCCATAATGTAACGACTGTCTTTTTAGATATATAAATGTAATTTGAAATTGTTTACTTGCTTAAAGCTGGTTTAATAAAATAATTATTTGAATACAATCAATACATGAATGTATCATTTTTATTTTGCACATAACACTGAACTATCAAGGAATATAACATTATACGGGATTATAATTATCACAAGATCACTTACAATCGAATTCAGATAAGTATTTTTTTTCGAAAAATATATTGATTCTTTCGAGTAGTTGCGGGTCTGTCACAGTTTTGCCGAGTTGAACAAAGCCACTTTGTAGCACCGGTTGGATCAGTTGGAACCGTTCCAACGAAAACGTTAGTACCAACTCCAGATATGCCATCAAAATGTTTTGGAAGCTGCTCCTCTGCACCTCCAGATCCTGAAAGACAAAAAAGATTGTTTATATGATAAATTATATCCAATATCCTAATGATAGTTAGACGAATACGTGTAAAACTAACCTTGCTAATACTAAGAGCTCTTTGTTGCTCAATTTCAGGCGGTACCGGTTGCGGTGGTATAATAAAAGGATCAGATTCCTTGGGTTTTTTATACGTCAGTCCATCGCTTATCGAAAGATTCACTTTCCTCGTGCTCAAGTGTTTTTCGAGTATATCGGAAGCACTGATTTTTTCATTCTCATTCTCTACAATCCCTTTGTCTCTAGCTAATTGACTTTCTTCATCTTCATTTACTTCGTAACTTTTTATTATTGGTCCATTGGTATCGTCATCTTTGAATTCGGTTTTATCAATTTCTTCCAGAATGTCAGTTTCTTTTTCTGGTCGGACCTCTAACGAAATGGAAGCTTGGCTGTTAACTTTGAAATCAGCAAATGTAAAAGGCTTTGGTTTTTCAGAAACCTCTTTGTCTTCCTCTATCACATTATCATTGTTTTCATTTTGACTAACTACGTCAATCTCAGAATTTTTAGGTTCTTCAGAGTTTTCAGTCGGTTCCACTGTTGCTTGAGTATAATACTGTTCATAATGTGTCGACGATGAATCTGAATCTACAGAACAATACGATATTTTGTCTTTTTCCTTAGTCACAGGGTCATCAAAGTCTGAAACGTTTATCAAATGCTTGACATAGTTGCAGCACAACAATTCCCACGTGACCTTTAAATCAAATATTTTATTAACGAACCTGTCGTATTCCATAGTCAAATTCAGTGTCGTGGTGTAATTGTTTAGTATCATCGATATGTCTGTGGACTTTAATTTGAATTTGTGAACGCCATTGAAAAACGTTTCAGTCAAAGCTATTATTTTGATCAACCAAGATGATGTTGTTTGTTTGTACAGATTCGCAGCGTGATCCAAATTAGATACTTTCTGTACTAGAAATTTTAAGCCAGGCCTTGAATCGAATTGCATCGCTCGTCTAAACGATAAATCCAAACTTTTTAACAGTAAGTCGGTGTTATCGTTGTTCAAGAAGAACTTGTAGTTACAAGTGTTGGCACTAGTTTTCAAACTATCAAACAAAATACTGTTGATGCCTTGGAAAACGTCTGAAGAAGCTTGAATCAAGACTGTAGCAATTATCTGAACTAAAATTTGGTGCGCAAGCAGTCCAACCACTAAACCTCTATGAGGAATTCTTGCCGTGTACATTTCTGGATTCAAAGAATTTATTGACTCCTCAAGATAAATCAGGAAAATGTAGCTTCTATCGTCTATCAGCATTAAATTTTGGGAAGAATTCTTAGGTGTCAATTTCGGGCCTTCACCTTTTACTTGATCTGTTAGAAACACTTGTTGTGCCATTGCATGCAGTCTCACATTATCATTGACGGTGCAGTCTCGTCTAGCTGCCACTTTCACTATCGCTAAATCTCCATAGAAACTACTGGAGTTCTCTTTGAAAGCGTATGTTAGCTGCCTCAATGAACACAAACTCACATTGCAAGCTCTATGAAGACTTGTTGAGACTATAAACCATTGGTGGTCCGTCAGCAAATGTCCTGAGGTGAGGATAATGTGCCTTATGCAAGAAGCTCCCAATCTTGCCACAGGCTCTTGTGGTTGGCCGATACATTCAACGAGGATCAACATTATTTGTTTTAAAGCAAAAGTAACCTCACTATTTTCAATAGGTTCGATTAGTTCTTCACTAGTGTCATCGTCGTTTGATCTCTCAGCGTTGATTTGTTGCAAATGATGCAGGTATACCACAAGGGTGTCCGTTGTGAAACCGCAACATTGCTTGAAGTTCGGCATGTCACTATCCCAGTTTGAATTATTACTGGATATTTGCCGTAGCCAGTTTTGAACCATTGGCAATAGGAGGTGGTTTATACAATGTAAACCGAAGTGGGTGCCTGGTACGTCGACCGTGTTTCTTAACAGTTTAAATAGGGTTTCCATAGCTGCTGGTTGGTTTTTCTTTGAACACACGACAGTTGCCGAGATCAACCCTTCTATTAAAACGTACCACACTTTCAAAATATTGCTTTGTTTATCAAGCTTCAATAAGCAAGAGTTCGTAGTATTAGACGGCAGCTGAGTTGTCTGAAGTATTTTGTATGAAATCAGCTCTTCTTCACAAGGCTCATTTGTTATAAAATTTGCGACATTTAGGAAAGTACTTGGTATAACTGGGTCTACAACGGATATAGGCATATCACCTTTGATTCTATTACCAGTGTTGAATATTGGACACTTTGGCATATTGTACATCGTAGTCAGAATATCTGCACAATTTTCTAGATGGTAGAGAGCTTCTCGGCACATGTCTACAATAACTTTTTCTGTTTTCTCCTCGCTCAATGGAATGAACTTACTGTTTTTGGAGAATTTGAGGCTGAGGATAGGTTTGGGTGTCGTCACTTTCTTTGGTTTTACATCTGTCGGCGGAGTCTCGACGTAGTGAAGACCTTTGATATGGCTCAAAAGGCATAGGATACAATCGAGTGCAGCGTTTGCGAATACCAAAGTATTGTCAGTGTTAAGGAATACTTTGAATATTTCTAGTATGGCTGAATATTGGTTCGAGTTGTTTGCTGCGCGTAACGTGTTGAATAGAGGGCGCCAACCAGATTTGATTTCCATTCTGTTCGTTTCCACAAACTCACAAATGCATGATATTATTTGTTCCTGCAAAAATAAAGATGATGTTAGAAACAAAAGCAATGTAAAATGATGTTGCAATCACAGACTAGCAGCTATCTAGTCCAAAGAAGAAGAAAAACGAACCTGAATGTCATCATCACAAAGTTCCAAACAAAGAAGGTTCTCGAATGGTTTGAGTAGAGCCTCATTGAAGTGGAAATGGGGCAGCTCAACTTGTTGGTTTAAGAGCGTAGTGGCACAATCATGGAGGCATTGTATGGCGTAACTTGAAATTTGTATGTCTTTGTGGCATGCCGCCTGTAATATTAATAACATCATATCAAACACCTGTTTAAATTTTAAAGCAACATTATAAGGTAAAAGAGAGATACAGACCAGAACCGAGATAGTTTCAGTTTCAGTTTCTTTATTCACAAACAAATACTTGTGTCGGAATATTAGGGTACAAAGAACAATAGGTAATAATACACAATCAAATTGATAATCACATAAACCAAAATTCAAAAAGTTAAACAGATGTCATGATACAAATAATTTACACAGAAACAAGTTTTAACAGAACACAAATTTAGTACACACTTTGGTCAAAATAAAAATACTACCTACTAAATAGTAATTGTTTGATTTTTGTCAATAAAATAATCGTCAATAGTATAATAACACTTTTCCAACAAGAATCGTTTCAAGTGTTTTCCAAACTTAACTGGACAATATATTGTTTTCAGGACAACTGGTAGTCTATTATAAAGTTTTACAGCCTGATATCGAACACTGTGCTTTACTACGTTCAGCCTTGCAAAAAAATCACTCTTTATGTCTTTTCTCCTCGTCTTCTCCCTAATTAACCTGTCTTCCTTACTTTCATCATACCTGGAGAAGTCTTGTATCAAAGGCCTTAATATCTACTTTGGGTCGTGGAGTCTTAGCAATACACACAGTTAATAAGAAAAAAAAAATATTAACGATTTCATCCTTCAAGCCGGATCATGTCTGGCAGGACCACACATGCGTGCAAGGTACCTTAGAAACTAAGGTGTTATTTATTACGAAGTTAACTACCAAGAGAAACCAATTATGTTTTTCGTCATACCTGCATAAAGTGCGGCCCCACCACCGTCCATATCTGCATCCTATGTGCCAGTGGTCTGGCAGCCCGCAGACAGCGTAGTGCCACGTCCCCCGAGCGACAGAGAGCCCGTGCAGCTTCGCCTCCACTTCCGGAAGCCCCTCGGCTGCCGCGCCGCCACCACGCCCCATTGTTGTTCACTACGTCTTGATCCCAACAAGAGAACAACTGTGACGAAAGATCAACAAGGTAGTTTTAGAGCAATTTGTAAACCCCGACGATTTAAATTTGAAACTCTGATATACTGACAGGGCAGAAAAGGACTGGTACGAACGAGTATCGTTATATCATTAGGAACTAAAGCACCGAATTGAATTAAGTTTTAGCTAATAATAGAATTAATAATAGAATAGAATTTTAATAGCTAATAGATTGTTTAGGTTTCCAGTTTTAAACCTGAAAGGTATCCTAATAAAAAAACATTATAAAATTGGTTCATTCGATTAGGAGTTTCGATGCAACAGGCACATAGACACGTTAAACTTACCTATAACATCCATTAGATCATAATAAAAAAAATACAAACGGTGGAAAACATCTAACCAATTTATGCTGATGCATCACAAGCCTCTGCAACGCTGCCTTCAGAGTTGGCAGAGTGGTGGTGGCAGCGAGTCTAGTGAATAATGTGTCAGCGGCTGCCGACAAGGCGCAGCAAACACGCGCTGCTCCAGAACCGGATATTACGTTACCACCCTGAAGAAAAAATATTTGTCGAGTTAGGCAGTCATTGACGTTGAAACACAGAATAACTGTATAGTACTAAAATAAAATGAAACAACGAATAAACCTAACTTAAGTTTTACCTCTTGCCGGCAGGTTTCAACAATCTTGGAAACCGCCATGTCATTGTTGACGTTACTTTCCATTACGGGTTGCAGGAAGTTGAACACGTCCACACTGGAATAAAATATGGGATTAAATTACAAGTGATAGGTTTTTCGCCTTCTGATGGGTGCGTAGGTAGTTCCTCCAAAATCTAATTGATGAGGTTATAGAAAACTTTTTCAACTGGTTTGTTTTGACATTTCAACATACCAAGTCTCATCCTCTCGTCCATCCAAGCCCAGCTTAGCATCAGCCTGTAGTATGGAGACCGTCTTGTTCCGCCCAGTCTGCATAGTCACTATTGGAGTAGCGTTGTTCCCTTGCTGGCCGAATAGAGCGTGTTCGAAACTTGACACGTATTGGCAGGCTGTGAATATGTGCTCCCAGCATTCTGGCGCTTTTGAGCCTAGTTCTAGGCCACCTGGTGATGGAAGAAGATAATTTAGAGGAGTTGATATATATATAAAAAATAGAGAAAAGAACCGGGAGGGCACAGAAACAATAAAAGAAACTAGCATGCTTAAGGCTTATTCGAAACACTTATGAGATAAGATATAGATATTTATGGATAAACAGAAATTGCCTACTAAAAGGCAATTGGAAACAATATTATTTGGTAGGCTAATACCACCTGCAGTTTACGCGGAAAATAATAAAATCCTTGATGAAGTTAAGAAATCTCTGGAATTTAAATATAAAGAATTACGAACAAACCGGTAATAAGTATGTCCAAAGACAGAGCATGCGTGGATAGAATCTTGCCGTTCGGCGGTTGCGATATTGCAGAGTTAGCCAACAGAGCCAAAATGCTGCTACAGCGACTTTGCAAACAGAGGGTGTTACTTATTCTTGCCGCCTGAAAAAAAACATTTTTTAAGAATAGTCAACTTAGCTATTGTTTTAGCAACTACACAACTCGGCTTCAAATTGTCGTTAAATATCTGAAGAATTTTGAGGGCGAAAAATTGCCATACGCAGCGATTATGGAAAAAATCTTAAATTTAGCGAGCTCATACCCTACAATTGAAGGCAGGATATAATTAACTATTGATGACAATGATCTATAAATATTTTTTTTTTAGAGCCATCCCGTGACCACGGCAGTGTGTAAACCTGTCGAAACGTCGGGAAAAATAGGTAAATAAACGCGATAAATACCCGTTAAATAGTATTAATAATTATGACGATGATCTACCTACAAGATATCTCACCTTATGTAATCCCTCAAGACATTGTATGGTTAATCCTTCCCACGCTATTCTCTTCCTCTTGCCAAACGAGTTGATCTTCTTGGACAATAAGCTGTGCAACTTGTGTTTCCCTCTGTATCCTGATAAAGGCACGCTTAGCACTGTCACCATTGAATCCCAGATGCATGTTAGAATCCTGAAAATTTAATAAATAATGCTGGATAATTCACACGGCATCAATTAACTTTACCTTTGCAATATGCTTGATCTTTCTTGGTGAGTTTTTTTTTAATATTTAATTCTTACCGATTTGAATATTTAATCCAATAGAAATATTAAAAAGATCCGGCATAACAATGTCGTAGTAAAAAACAATAGTTTTATTCCTAACTAGCTGGCCCGGCAAATTTTGTTCCACCTTAGGGTCAGCTCACACGAGCGACATGGTGTGATCTAACCCATGGAATCAGAGATGGCGTTACATACAAAAAATGTATGAGAAATCGATTCTCTTCATATTTTTTACCCTCGTGAATTTTTGGAATTTAAATTAGTTAGGTATTCTTCTATTCGGAACGAAGACAAATGCAACAAATCAAAGATTATTAAAATCGGTCTAGCGGTTCTGGTGTTTTATAAGGTGTACCTAACTAACACGACTTTGTTTTGTACAGGGAGGATCAAACAGTGACGTCATAAAAAAAATTAATGCCTCACTCCAGGGGGTCAGGTCTAAGTGTTTATTTTGTAAGCCTAAAGAAATAAAGTTATTGACTTTTGATACCTGAAAATACATGTATACCTATTCCCCGATTTTTCGTATTTTCGTTGATTTAAGTTATAATTTTTTAAAATTTGTTTGAGAATTTTCGGGTGGAACGGTAAAAATTGTTTTGTTTTCTTTATTACGGAGTTTTACGTTTTTTTTTTGTAATATGACCCATATGAATAGTACTTTCTTGTATAAAATTACCAGATCAGCATTCTAACAGTAACGCATAACTCTATTCCATTTTCTATACTTCTATTCACAAACAACATTTTTGATCGAACGTGAAGAATTTACCTACGTTTGAGCGACACAAAGTTAAATTTTCATTAAATTAAAAATAATAGTAAACTTTTAGTCTTCTAAATGTAAATCTTTCTTTCTCTTCTTCTACGAAAATCAAAGAGAAGAAGCGCACACAAGATTAACAGATAATTTTTTAAGTCGTCATTTTTATATCGAAGTTGGAGGTGGCCTCCTACCTTCGTGCCCAGCGCAAGCTAGCTTGATGTTGTGGTGACTCATCCGTGTTATTGTATAACATGGACACTTCTTTTAATTTCTGCCAGTCGGACATCACGGGACTTTGGTCCAAGCCTCCGAGATCTGAAAGTTACGAAATTATCTGAAATCTGCCTTCTTTCTGATGCAACTATCAATACAGGCGAATATTAAGCACGCAAAACTCAAAAACTCAGTGCTTTTTTCCTTTAGACCTAACAGGACTCTTGGACACGTCACTCAGACGTGATAAGTAAAATTAGGAAGAGACTAATTAAGAGCAGTTTCATTTTTTGTCCGCCTCAATCTTTATTGCTTCATGCACGGCACGCTTCCCACTTTTTGTCTACCCAGCACAACTTCCTAGTTAGGTGCGTGTTTGGACAGAGCGGCAAGAACGAGATTTTTGACAGTTTTTCAATGGAGTGTTAGCCCGCTTTTAGCAATATTTTCAAAATTTTCCAAAATTTTCTTCCGATCTCGATGTCCACAGGAATTTACCATTAAAATTCGATTAAGATTGGGATTTGTCAGATAAAACAAGCGAATTGAAGCACTCACAAACAACTGCCAATCAATATTACCCGACAACAAATGTACAAGCGGATGATCCGTAATCGGAGTGTTCTTCAAGAGATCGATGGTGAGCACCTGCTGGTACAACTCTCTGAGCCAGGTGGCGGAGAGGTACACGAGCACGCCGCTGCCTTGCACTTCTTCCACGAATTCATCTTCGGTTAGGGACACTTGGACTTTCTGCAATAGAATTTTTTCTTATTAATCTTCACTATTTCAGATGTTGAAAACATGATTCAACAACGTAACATGATTGACATAATTTTTTCTTAGTTATTTATTAAAAACGTTTTGCTATAAAGACAAGAAACAAAGAAGGGTGGACTTAATGGCGAGCCATTCTTTGCCAGCCAAGGAACACAGTTGTGTTTGAAAACTGTGTTCGTATACATAATTTGTTTTAGACAGATTCAGCGACTAAAGTGAAGTTAAGTGATATGAGAGCACATAAGCTAAAAACTGTGGAGCTTATCAGACCTTCAAAGAAATAACAAGTTTGGAAAATATAAATAAATGATAAAACAGAAGCCGCCGCTAAAGTTAAACATAAAGCAGAAGATGTATAAAATTCCCTAGGTTTAGTATAAAATTCCTTAGGTTTAATTATAGCAGAAACAAATTAGATGAAATTCTGAACTTCCCCATTAAGAGAGATCAGAAAACCAACAAATACTGAAAACCACAAAAGCTTACGTTAGACTCATTGTAGAAGTTAGTACGTCGCTGCTTGAGGGTCAGTAACAAAGCCGCGTAGGTCGCTAGGTACACTCCATCCGCGTTCATAATGCAAGCCGTCGCGGGGGGCTGAGCGGCGTTGTGTTGGCAACATTTGGAAGCGAACTCTTGCATTGCTTCATCCACCTGAAGAATTTTCAAAGTGATCGTAAAGCTCTGCACACATTAATCCAATAAATAAACGGCACAGTACAAAAATATGCATTCACATATTATGCTTTAATATAGCGACATCTTCTTCGGTAGAAATAATATAGAACCGTATAGAAATAATATAGTAAAAGGTATATTATTATGTACCTCAATACAAGTTCGTAGATTGAGCAATTTTGGGAGCAGTGCATTTTGCAGTGTTTTTACAAATTGTCTAGCATTGTGCCTCTCCAAGTCCACATTACATTCTGTTATGGTGCATCTGTAACATTAAAAATATTATCTATGACTACTAATCTCGTACTTATAGGTACTTAAACCACAAACTTGTTAATAACATAAACATAGGTTTTCTCTTGTCTAGTTTTGACCTCGTCATCTTACCTGCCAAGGTTCAAAGTCTTCGGAATAGTCTTAGCTTTCTCACTTAGAGGTTCTCTGTCAGTATCACTTGCTGGTTTATTTGCTCTTGAAGGCAGAAATACATTGTCAGCATCAGAGTCTGCTTCACCGTCGCTGCCCGAGCTTACGTTTTCTGGTCCAGATGTATCTGAAATTTCCTTATTGTTCAGTAAGGTAACGTTCATCGATAGGTCATCTTAAGTTTGAAGTCAAATTATATTGAAACGAAGAAATATTGAAGAAATATTTTTAAACTTATGTTTGGGTAAAATGAAGGTTAGGAAATTATTTTACTTATAAACAACTATTTAATAGGATAAAAATACATAATTACGAGACTAAGATCCCGTCACCGTCCGATGAAAACCACTGTACATTAATGTACATAATGTACGTACAAAGTGTTTTATTTGTTAATTCCCTTTAAAAAAATCGTATTCATTTTTTTCATTACCTGAAGAATCATGGTCCTTGCTTTCGTTGCTTTGTAAAACAGCAACAACGTCTCTGCAAAAGATTATAATATAAAAAAATCACGAAAAATAGAAGCCGTAGGTTTGATGCAGGAAAAAATTGTCATACACATATAATTTATATAAGATAAAAATTATATGAGAGAAAATTATCTTATATAATTTAAATAATATATTTCTTAGTACTATACACAGGGTGTTTGATGTGCCATGCTATAATCACTCAACGCCATTTTGAAACCATCCACGATATTGTAATTTTTAAAAATCTTGCTCCCGGTTTTGTTGCGAAAGCGACCTTACGATTTTTATTCTCACCTGTAAGGACTAGGTAATCTTGCCAACGTCTGATAAGTCAACGGTCCCGTATAATCAGCGTCTTGCAGCTTCGGCCAATGTCCCATCACTAGACCTGCCACCTCAGGCGATAGATACTCGACTGTTCCGGAGCATAGCTTCTCGAGAGCGTCCAGCAAGGAGACCACGCATTCTACTGCTGCTGCTATTACGTCGGGGTTTCCGCTGCGACCACATTCTTCTATGCCGTCCATTATCCTGTTTCAAAGAAATAATGGATTATACAGTACAGTGACGTTAATCTTAGTAAATTTCTATGAATAAAATATCTAAATAAAGGAAATATTTAAAAACTAAAATCTTTCGGTAAAATGTACACAGAAATCTATTGATAAAAACAAAATTTTTAATTTAATAAAACTAAAACGATATTTGGAACCTGTCAAGGAGGTGGTCTATCGATGAACGCCGCTATACAACCAGTTCCAGTATAAGCACAGATTTTGGTTGAACTACGGTGGATACTTTTGAATCAGATGATTCCTAAAATGATTACCTCGCTTAAATATAATATTTCAAACCCGCTCATCAAAAGTGTTGAGATTTGATTTATACTCTTGGTGCTGCCGTGGCCCACTTAGTTGAATTACAACCAGACAAGTGGGTTCATATCCCGTCAGACACCAAAGTTTTCATGATAGGTGTAGTTTCATAAACGTACCGTTAGTTCATTACGGATGTAAGCGGGTTAACTACGAACCTTATTTGTGTTGGAAGAACACCAACGTTTCATCCCTTAACGAGGGATGTGCTCGGAGGGACGCGGAACGCGCGCGCCTAGAACCGCACTCACCCTGAAGAAGTCCCTCGTTAAGGGATGAAACGTTGGTGTTCTTTCAACACAAATAAGGTTCGTAGTTAACCCGCTTACATCCGTAATGAATTCGTCAAACTACGATAGTTTTTATAGTAAAGTACCGTTAGTTGTCATAAGCCTAGAGATGTGGGCCATTTTCCTCTAAACATGGTGAGTCAGTTGACTTCCACTGAAGAAAGTTATTTCAAATGATATAACTCACAATCGAAAAATAGCCATATCATCACTATGCCGTTCGTGTTGATCCGTCCTCTTCATAAGCACTAGCTGGCACAGTCTCTTAGGGTTCTGAAGCAGTTCTCTGGCACTCCTCAGCGGCTCCACTCGGTGGGTGACGGGAGGGTAGAGCAGCATTCGATGGTAGAGTGCCTCTAGCACTGGGCGGAGATTTGATGTAGACCCCACTATGCGAACTAGTTGGTTAGCAATGCTGCGGAGGAAAGAGTGTTATAATAATCATTTATTTCAGACTATAGAACAGTTACAGATCTTATTTTAACTTATTCTACGGTCCATAGTAATATATACCATAAAACTAACATACATACAATATTAAAAACTAAAATTAAAGACGCGTTATTTGACGACGAGACGATTATTATATGAATATTGAGTGTTATAGACATGTGTTGTCATGTGGACTATCTAGGAGAAAAATTACTTTCGATGTTGTGTATTTTTACACAGTGTGTACTTTCAACTGGCTTAAAAATGGGATTATTTATTTCTAAGAAATTAATAAATCCCAAAAATTTACGATCTCGACGGGATTCGAACCCGCACCTTCCCCTTCAGCGCAGGGTTGCTCTTTTTCCAACTAAGCTACGTGATCTCATCTAGTCGACCCGAAAATCTTTGGGAGTTCTTTCGGCACTTACGCCGTCAGCGCCACCTACAGAGGAAACAATGAAGTTATCCAATTCTGCTCAAAGACCAAATTTACATTTAGTTCTTTGACGAGAGGTTTTGCCGTTGCTTGATTCTAAGGTTTTTATTTATTATAGTACTCTGGGTAATTTCTAAGAAATTAATAAATCCCAAAAATTTACGATCTCGACAAACGACAAAACCTCTCGTCAAAGAACTAAATGTAAATTTGGTCTTTGAGCAGAATTGGATAACTTCATTGTTTCCTCTGTAGGTGGCGCTGACGGCGTAAGTGCCGAAAGAACTCCCAAAGATTTTCGGGTCGACTAGATGAGATCACGTAGCTTAGTTGGAAAAAAAGCAACCCTGCGCTGAAGGGGAAGGTGCGGGTTCGAATCCCGTCGAGATCGTAAATTTTTGGGATTTATTAATTTCTTAGAAATTACCCAGAGTACTATAATAAATAAAAACCTTAGAATTATTTATTTCGTTTTTTTTTATTAATATAGAAACATGTAGAAGTTTTGAGATCATCCATTTTTTTTCGTAAATATTGACACAGTTTTATCAATCTTTGTTCAAAATAGTTGAGGGTTGAGAACAGCATTTGAATACGGATTCGGTTTTTGTTTGTTTAAAGTTCCTCGTTATAGATACCTATTCGAATGCGGGACGTGGTCGCAGAGTGACAAAACCCTGAAAAAAAATATAGATATTTGGATCATCAAGTAGGTTAGTTACATACCTGTAAATAGCTTTGGCTTGTTTGTTGTTGAAGCTGGGAGCAGAGTTGAGAGCTCCCGAGCCTCGTCCCGAATCGTCTACTAAATGCCCTTCGTGCTCCCTGAAATGTGATAACTCATGAATTACAATACAATACAATACACTTTATTGCACGCCAAAAAAATACAAAAGAAAAGAAAGAATACAGGAAAAAACAAATAACAGAGTTGCACAATGGGCGGCCTTATCGCTAAGAGCGATCTCTTCCAGACAACCTTGGGATGGACACGAAGCAGTTGTACTAGTATAGACGGTGGCGTATGAATTAATGATATCTGAGCGTCTCATTATTGCCATCATACAGCCTGTATCGTTATTACAGGCACAGATATAATAATACTATGTTACAGGACACTAATGTGGGACAAAACCTTCTCTATTAGCCTTCCACACCTCGCGGTCTTTTAAACCAATCGTTTTCGCGTCGAGATCATCCAGTCCGGGTCTACCGCGGTACTATCTTTGGATTTTGGATATCAAACGAAACTTACACCTGAACATGCTAAAGTCTTTACCTTATATATAAAGGCGGAAGCTTTGAAGGTTTATTACTTATTCACGCCGAAATTACGGGTGGGACTGAAATTTTTCACGGATTTTAAGGGTGTTATTATTTAGTCCTCGACTAACTTATAGTCTGCATTTTATACGTTTTATCCTCGCGTGCGAAGCCGCAGATCACAACTTAGGTACAACTATAGTGAAAGGATAATTCTTACCTAGATTTAATGTTTTTATCCACCCGTGGAGTACCCAGGAAGGATATGAGAGAGGGACAGAACTTCTGCCAGAGGAACGTGGTGAAGTGAGAGTTGCCACTGACGCGTTCTGATAGGCTTGACATCAGGGTTAGTAGGCATTCCAGGAAGAATACTGCTAGCGGATTCTGTTTGGGCGTCCTGCGAATACAGTATCAGAGCGATATTGGTGTCATGTAAACAGGGGAATGGTCAAATATATATACCTTGTGTCAAAGATACTTGTGTCATAGAAACATAATATTTTTTTCATTTAATTATTATGTCTACATTTTGACAAATTTTACACGAATTCAATGAACTGTGAATCCACCTATGGCATAGCAACCTACACCTTAGGCCAATAACGGTGTAGGTTAATTTAAATGCAATATTGTAGGCATTCTACAAAGAGCTACAACGTAGCTCGTAGCAAGGTACATTAGTATATTGTATATCTATCTAATGATGTAAGTTCCTTTGAAATCTGCGTCGTAGTCAGTCTACAAAGAGCTACGACGTAGCACATCGACATAGCACATCGACGACCTCTGTGGTGCGGCGCAGGAGGTTGCGGGTTCGATTCCCGCCTTGGGACAAATATTTGTACGATCTGCAGGTATTTGTTCCGGGTGTTCTAGCCGTTTTCTATATATAATAAAAAATATCTATCTATGTGATGTATTGTATTATGTGTATCAGTTATCTAGTAACCATAACACAAGCTCTGCTTAGCTTGGGGCTAGATAATGCTGTGTGAATTGTCCAGCATTATTATTATTATTACATAGCATAGTTGGGTTACGGCATACGTTAGGTAGTCTACGAAGAGCTACTCCGTAGCTCGTAGCGGGTTACTGCGCAAGTTTAAATAAAGCTACGACGTAGCCTTTGTTTCTACGCTGAAGGTTATTTACGTAAGCAAGATAACTTAATGGTCGTTTTCCATCAGCCCTAGAATAATTTTGAAAAAAAGGACATTGCTGGTTAGGAGTAACACAAAATCACTTTGACGGGTTTTTGAACTTACAGCTGAGTTTCCGACAGTCGTCCGCATAAATACTGAATAACAGGTATGACCTCGCTGTAGCATCCCACCGCTACGATGTGGTTCCGGCCGAGCGGCGATCCTTCTGACAGTAGTTCTTGGCACTCTTCATCTGAGGAGTTAAATGACATTTAGCTATTTAAAATTGGAGACAAGCTTCTGAGTGAGACATCGCATTTTGGCCTCCTTCTAGTTTTCTAGTTGAGAATCGGGAAAATTTTTGAGTTGTAGAGTGCCCATGAAGTGGCGCACAATATGACGTTGTAGCGTTGGACTTTATTTATGGAAAAAAGGGCATCCTACGTGAAAATCACATTAAGGTTAAATAATAAACTACGCGACAGCGTGCGAATACAGTATGGCGAGTAAATTCATTCAAAGTCAAATTCAAATTCTGGCTTCCACGCCATTATGTTTTAGGTCATACCACGCTGTCAATATTTGAAGACCACGGGAAATATTTTATTCCCGTTGTCTATCAAGGTGAACTACACACAGGTGGACCACGGGCAATGGTCTAGTGTATGTATACGTATGACTCACCCAGCTGTGCAGTGTAAGCCCGCAACACCTGCGCTGCGGCGGCGCGCGCTGCGGCGGCCACGTGCGGCGCCTGCGCACTGGCCTCGGCGCAGCGCCCGCAAGCGCATACGCAGAGCCGACCGTTGAGTGTACGTCGCGGGGATAGAGCCAATGAGAGGTACATGCGGAAGATTTGTACCTGACACAAACAATCTCTCCGTCAAGACCACGGATCAGTAAAGACCATCGTGTAAAGGAAACAGGCAGGGGGCACTAGGGATGATTAGCAGGTGTTATGAACATCATAATTCAACACACAGTAAGAGCCCGCACGCACTAAGCAGCCAGTCGATCATACGAAATTGTGGGAGCCCGCGCATTTAGCAGTCCCGGCTGCGGCAGCCATTAGAACGCGCCTGATCGCACTGGTTGCTACAACTGGCTGTTCAAATATTTTCGACTACCGCAGCCTGACTGTACAGCCAGGCAGCCTAGTGCATAATCAGGCTCGCTTGGCTCGCCAGAATCGAAAGAAAAAACGCTTCCACTTTTCATTTCTACATTTGTTCTTCGCAGCAAAACAAACACGTGGTTCACAGGTTCTACAACAAAGGTAAAACAAGAATGGTATCTCTATTAACTAACCTGCGTATCAGGTAGATGGCACATAACGGATGACGTAGCGTTGAGCAACTGCGACGGCATCCACAGGGAATCGTCTTCCGGCTCGATGCCGCGGTGGAATCTGTCATCGCGCAGGATTTTCTGAAAAAGAAGGTTCGTATTGTCTTTAAGTTAAGTTTCTTTTATTATGAAGAGAGTTCATCCAGTTTGTGGGGTCTAATCAATTTAGTAGGTACGTAACCATAATATTGCATTGGGTCTAATGATCCCACGAGTTTTTTTTTGTAGAAATACGTAAACTTTTCTTTGACCACAATCTCACAGAAAAATCGAATTTTGTGTTTTCGTCTGAATTTCTGTTCTTTTTATTTCAACTTTACATTTATATCTTGATGTGTGTATTTCGCTATTTGATTCAATTCAACTGCTTGCTCCTAAGTTTCGAAAACTTGTGACGCTGACGCGAGGGATCTCCACCTCTCGGCAAATATTTTACAGGCAACTATTTAGGCTTACTAAAAGTTTAGATACAAAGATATAGAAAAAAATAAGCAAACTAGAAATATGTAGGTATAAAAAGAAATAAAAAGTTAACTTAACTACATATTAACCAAATGCTTGACTACCAATCTAAACAATATTTTATTATGAAAACACAATAAAATGTAAACAATAAAAGATATTAACAATAAATGTATATGCCAGTCCAGTCAGACAATGTGTTGGGGACCATAAACTTGATCCAGTTCAAGCGCTAAATCGAGTTCAAGATGAGAGCGAATTTAAACTCGATTAAGCTGAACTTAGATTTGTTGATCTTAGTTTTGCAGCAAACGGTGAAATTAGACCCTTAGTTTCTTCTTATACCTAGGTACCTGTACCTACCTAAGATAAAAAACTATAATAAAACACTGTTTTAACCGGATTGATCGCGTATATTTTATATTTTGTTTATAACCTGACGTTTCGGAGGCTTTTCAGCTTCCATGGTCACAGGCAGACTGAGGTGACATTTGTCTTTACAAGTAATTTGAATTTTGCATATCTACCGTCAATTATACAACTTTAATTATAACGTTCCGTATGTACGCAGTAATCACTAACAGTGTCTTGATGGGTTGTAGCTATGGATTGCTGGGTGTGGGATCTGACTCGATGTAGGACTGGATCCCAAGCAGCAGGGACTCTCCAACCATCTTCTCTATTGAAATTATTCGGATGTTTTTAACCTTAGAATATACTATAAAAACTATTTTAAAAAACTGACTGAAAGTGACTTCCACCAGAGATTACGCAATGTTATCGTTCGCCTTACACTGGACTTACTTACATGGAACCCCTGTAGCGCGAAAGCCACTAGTCTTGGCCTCTTCGTCTCCAAAGCTAACTGCAGCGGCAGCAGGCAAGCGCGGCGGAGTTCGTGCGACGGACGACGCGCGTTACTGTCTTCGATGCGGAGGACTTCTGGAAGTTTTCTCTGTGTGTCAAGTTGTTTTATAAACCTCCATTTTGTTTAGTACTTGCCTATGTTATTTACACTTTTTCTTTAAGATAATTTACCTTACGTTGTACAATATAAACAATATCAAATATATGTATGAACTAGGTATTAAGCTGTAATAAAACGGCATGGGCTTTTTCTCCAGTTAGAAGGTTCCGATCCGACTCCTGTGCAATTTATTCAAGTTTTATGGTTCTTATTATAAAATGATTTTTTACTCGCTAAAAAAAACAAAATTGCATGGTCAATATTAAAGGTTTCTCTTCACATATCATACACCGTGTCCCGATCGGATCTGCGAATTTCGTGTTCTGGTTCCACCCAGTGGACTACTACTGGGAAATAATTCTAACGTATTGTCTGATAAAAATAATGCAGTGTAATTAATATTTTTTCAAGGCCCGTCGTATTAGTTATGAAAATTAATTTTAAAGTTTGAATAAAATAATGCCGCGCAAAAACGATAATCTCTGTCATGGCTACCGTGTTCCAAGCTATGACGTCACCCCGCCATACCACACCTAACAAGAAGAACTCATTGACACTGTAATCTGAGAATATGTGACGTCACTTGCGATCCAACCAAGCGTTTTCACATAGCGTTTTCGGTCACGTGATCATGTATCAAAAAATGTGTAATTCTAATCCCTTTTTTTACATAAAAAAGGCATACTTTTAATAAAAATCACCTGATTACGCTTTGTTACGTTGTCACTGACTAGGATGAAAACAATTTTATCTACCCAAATATCATAAACCCTCTATAATGCGTTCAAAAACCATAGGCAATGACCAGCATTACCAACCAACAGAAATAAACGGAACTGTAATGAACTCATAACCTACTGAAAACCGTAGGTTATAGAGTTTAAATTTGGAATAGGTGTCAAATTCAAGTGAGTGCTATACTAGTATCTACATTCTAACTATAAATCGCACGACATTTTGATCTCGAGTGACACAAGAATAGTGACTTTGTTCGTTTGTCTATGATTTAAAAAAAAATACAGATATTCGAAACGCCGCGCCGCCATTTCGAGCTGTCATTTGTTCGTTAGCTTTTTATTTCCAGTTACGAGTAGACAAATTTTCTGATAAGTTGAATTAGTTCTTTATTTCTGTCGAAAATGAGTGATAGTGACTCAGAACAACTGTCAATGTTAACTACCATTACTATAATAAATAATTTGCTTCTGTATGTGTTCAATTTATTTTTTACTGCATTACACTGGTAACAATGCTGGTCATTTCCCTATGGTTCCTGAACCCATCATAGAGCCCTTATGATATTTGGGTAGATAAAGTAGTGTATGCAACTGTACATAATTAGGCATTACAACACTCGTGTGATGCTATTAAGAAACTCGCCTTCGGCTCGTTTCTTAAACCCACACTTGTGTTGTAATGCCCTCCATTATGCACAGTTGCATAAACTACTATAGAATTTATTTTTAATGTAGTCAAATAGCCTATTATGGAGGAATTTTATTATAGTGCGTAGGCCCTCGCGCTCTAACTAGAGCCGTAAGAGGTCCCAAAGATTTTCGATGAGGCGAATGTCGATTTCGTGACTTAGTTGGTTAGATCACAACCGTACAGAGGGTGGGACGCGGGTTCGAGTCCCGCCGAAATCGATTTTTTTTGGGAACTTATTTAATTTCTTATAAAGAAATTGCTCTGTACAGCCTATAAAATTGTATCCTATCCTATATTCTCCTTAAAAGGCTAGAACCATACGCGGAACCAGTCGTATAGGCGACTATCAGTGTGGGTTCCAAGTGATCCAACGAACCGAAGTACTTACTGTGGACCAGATAATTCTTCTAAAACAGGTTATGGAGAAAAAATGGGAATATGCGCAGAGCATCCACAATCTTTTCGTAAATTTCGCAAAATTCTACGCGTATAATATACGCGTAGAATTCTGCGATGTGAAGGTCCTCTTATACTATATATACCTTCACACAATCCTGAAATTTTTTAATATTCCCTGTAAATTGGTGAAAATGCTACAGGCTGCCACAAAAGAAAGCAGTATTAGAGTCAGAGTTGGTGCAGAGCTAACTGAAGATTTTTATGTGATCACGGGGAGATGCCCTATCACCGATGGTAGGTATTCAACTGTGCATTGGAGCACGTTATGAGAAGTGTAAACTCGCTCGATGTTGGATAATGAACAACATAGAGGAATCGGTTACGCAGACGACTTGGCCCTGCTTGGCAATAGAGAAGTAGCGGTCGTACAGCTGACCACGATGTTAGAAACGGGGGGCTCGGACTGTGAGTCTTGCAATCAACCACGTAAAAACGTGCGCGTTGAGAGAATGGAAGAGGACCAGGCTGTCAAGAAGGCGTGTGAGGGATAACCTTCGGGGCGTAGACCAGTCGGCCGCCCTAGGTATCGCTGGATCGACTTAGTCGAAGCCGATTTCCGCGAACTCGACGCCCATATCTGGCGAAAGGCTCAGAACCGAGATGTGTCGCTGAGTCACAGGAGTAAGTAGGCAAGTAAGTAAAGTACCTAACTACCTACAAACCAACCCATGTAGGTAGTGGGACATTACATAACACTACCTAATTCAGGATGTCGTAGATAAGTTGCGAAATGGTGATGTCACTGGGTCACTATAACTTTATAGTAGAAAATAAAAAAATACTTAGAAAGGTAGGTACTTACCTAGATACCTATTAGAGTTTATAGTCTGAATCGAACTGCAATCCGTATGTAGCATAGAATTATCGGTAGGTACCTACCTAAGGTATTTAGGTAAATTATTGCAGATAAAAGTAATACTTATCCTACTCAATTGTAAATTTATATTCTTATCTCCCTAACTTCCCGTTGGTGCCTAATCGTCAGTTATACATGATAGTTGCTACCTACTTCTATTTAATTATTTTCTTGTTTCTTACCTAGTGCACCTTCGCACGCTTTCCTTATAGCTGTCAATTTCGGCCCAGTGGCCTCCTTGAAGACATCTTGTAGTAGTTCTTCCATTTCAGTCATTTTCCCTCACAAAAGCACACTTCTTACAAAGCTACATATTCACTTTAAAAAAATTACAGCAAAAACTGCTGGTTCAATAAAATTTAGCGCAATAAAATTACGTGGGTGACGAATGCAGAGCTTATCGTGAACTACGCAAGCATCAACCTACGGAGCATGCTCAGTAGAAAAAATCAATATCTTTTCAGATGCAGGCTAATGTTTGGTTAGCTTATAAAAACATCGTCAACAGGTGGATTTTTCATTTGTTTTATTAATTTCATTCTTTTGTTACATACGTCCAAGGTTATTTTCATAAATACCTACCACATAGGTTCTTAGCTAGATCATTACTTTGAGGCTTTTTTGACCAAAAAAAAAACATACAGCCGAACATAGAACCTCCTCTTTTGATTTTTGTTTCGTCACTTAAAAAGTTAACAAGGTAGGTAGGTATCAATTTAAATTGTGTGTAAAAAAAAATATCTCACTATCGTAATTTTAGAATAAAAAGTGGCTCATCCATGTAAATATTCGTACCACAGATTCCATTATTATTTCCGCGTCCGGCTTATGCAGCTCCGTGCTAGGAAAAAAATCCTACTTAGGTCTCTGTTTTTTGTGTTATTTTATCCGGTTATGGAAGTACGTACCTATTTATTTTATGCTATTCAACGATATCAAAAACAACACGTAAAGAATTAAGTCGGTACTCACTCGTTGAGCAACCACGAGCGTCTATGGAATATTCGACTCAGTGTTGCCAGATGGGATTTGAAAAAAGCAGTAGAAATTTTGGTAAAAAAGCAGTAGATTGGGAAAAAAAGCAGGTAGATTTTAATATGTTACAAATTAGTACCTATGTTTTGTGTTTTGCGAGTATTTTCATGCAAAAAATACATATAACAAAGCTAAAAACACGTTTTTTTGAAATTTAGGAAACGTTTTCTTTGCCCACGTGCCCAAACTGTTTAGCTTTGTGGAAAGCGAGGCCAGGCGGCCTGTCGGCTGTGCTTTGCTCAGTTCTTTTCAGTCTGATCGAACTTTGATTTGTGGTTTTGGACATATATTATTTAGTGCATAGTAAAGTAATAACAGGATAAACAGTCTCACTCAGTTTGCATTTTGCAAAAGTTTATCGAACGAATGAACGGACCGACCAATCAATCTAAAACGATGAACAGACAGACCAAGACAGACAGAAAGAAAGTGGAAGCCGGAAAGAAGAAACGAAGGAACAAACAAAACAAACTCTTCAGGTTCATTCATCTGTTTCATTTTTTTGAAGTTTGTGAAAATTTCATTGACAACTTGTCACGTGACACTGAGAGCTTAAAAAGACATGGAGTCACTTGCTATTGATGCTCGGAAAAAGCAGGTAGATTTCACAAAATTTGAGCAAAAAATCAGTAGATCAGTAGACGGTTCAAAAAGCAGGTATATCTACTGCTAAATCAGTAGATCTGGCATCACTGATTCGACTAAATAAAACATTCCGTCTAAAATACCAACTACTCGTCTAAAGACGACCGTAGTGGTTTTATTGTCATTGGACAAGCGAGACTCCCGTCTTGTAACAGTTTGTAAGGGTTAAACCGGGCTCAAGGAATGTTTTATTTCAATATTAAAAAAAAAAAACTGACGGACAGTGTCAGTGTCAAAGTCAAGCAAGAAGTGTCAGTGTCAGCCTTAGAGTATAGGTATACTCTAAGGTGTCAGCTGCTCTGGCAAAGTGGCGTCTGCGGTCTACAGTCACTTTAGTACTATACTTACAAATCTGTGGCAGTCACGGTCAGTCAGTCAGTCAAACAAAATAGGAAAAATGGTTTGCTGGAGTGCTCTCGGCCGATCTTTCGGCATAAATATCGTAAAAAGTCATCTAAAATCTCCCAATACTATCAAAAATGTAAGCTTTTCGACAAGCACAGTGCTAAAAAGTGGCCATGGTCACGAAACAATGGTAATGCAGCCATCCAGGTACTGCGCACTCTGATGATTACCTAACCCGATTGCTTGTCTAGTTGTGCATTTATCTCAGGATTTATAGCTTTATTATGTGCATTATAATAACGTTCTGTCGGTATTACTGTTAGAAACCTTCTAGCATCGAGCCATTGAACCTATAACCCAACTATAACCTCTCACTTGACTATCATTTACTTCTTCAGATGGCAATATATCAAATTCAAGGATATGCTCAACTTCTATACCATTGTGGGGCTGGTTCCCGTCACTGCTATCATATTCTACAGCAACGTGTTTATCGGGCCCGCTACATTGACGCCTACTCCTGAAGGGTACATCCCTAAACACTGGGAGTATTTCCGCCACCCCATCACCAGATTCATCGCTCGATACGTGCATAATAATCCGCAGCAGGTAATAATATTTTTTAATCTTGACTGCTAAACTTATGTAAGGTAGGTTCCACCTAAAAAGTTAGTGGGCTAACTTCACCTATACTTCGTTTACAAAACCATACCACCAACACTTTGTTGTCTATCTGTCGACCCTCTTTTCACTCAGAAACGCGTGGAGGTATCGAGTTGAAATTCACATCATATACTCAGGTTCGTAACCTCTTGGGAGTCTCAATATAAATCAAACTTCTAAGTCAACGCAATCAAAAGTTACAGCCGATTATGTCCCTTTTTTTTCCAAGGGAATCACATGCACACAAAACCTATAGGGTACTTCCCGTTGACCAAGAATCATGATATTTGGTAAGAAGCAAGGTCTTGTAGCACAAGTAAAGGGAAAAATCCGAAAACCGTAAATTTGTAGTCTAATCACAAAAAAGCATTATTTTGATTCTTGCCATGGACCAAAACCTATAGGGTACCTACTTCCCGTTGAGCTAGAATCATGATATTTGGCAAGAAACAAGGTCTTTTATTTTTATAATTAATATACATAATGTTTAATTACGGAACCCTCTTTGCGCGAGTCCGACTCGCACTTGACATTTTTATTAATTTTATTTATCATAAAAACATTGTTTATCAGAGACAGCACAAGTGGTAGAGTAGAGACCATTGCTCGATATTCCATTATCTTTATTTTTTTATGGATACGAACAATTTACCACAGATAGCTAGAAACATAGTTATTGGTTATCATTTAAATAACTATCTAAGCACGTAACATTTTTAGGGACACAAAATGTATTGTATGTGTGAGAAGTCTGAAATATAGTTTATACTAATTTGGGAGTCTTTGGATTCATTTAGATTATTGTATGCTTACTTGTGTCAAATAATATTATTTATTTACTTTGAAGAAATTAACTTCCAATAATATTATCCACAATTAATGTCAAAGTGACGTAACTTTTCCATATTGTACCCTAGAAAATAATCTCTGTGCTTGGCCTACAGTTTATAATTAACTAGCAACGTCTCGCGGTTTCACCCGTGTAGTTCCCGTTTCCGTAGGAATTCCGGGATAAAAAGTAGCCTATGTTCTATTCCAGACTATAATCTATCTCTGCGCCAAATTTCATCCAGATCCGTTCAGCCGTTCTGGCGTGATTGAGTATCAAACATCCATCCATCTATCTATCCATCCATCCAAACTTTGACATTTATAATATAAGTGGGTTAGTGGGATTAGTGGGATTACTGAAACTAATAATAATTATTTACCATTTAATTGATATAGGCAAAAATTTTAGCTTCCATCTTACAAAAATTGCACTCGCTTGTGGTTATAACTTCAAGCTCTTACAAAGCCATTTTCTTTCCAGGATTATGAAAAATTTATGCATTTTGTTGATGAAGAGAAACAGAAGATGAAGTTGCGTGGCCTTGAGAAGAAAATTTTCAGGAAGATGGCAGAGCGCCAAGATTACCAGGCTTACTACTACAGACCTGTGATTAACAAGTACTTGCGTATCAACAAGCAGACGGGTGAGGAGCTCTACAATAGGCTGGGAGACGACTACAAAGACTAAATCCCCATTGTTAGTATTTATTTAGATCAAGTGTTATTTCTTTGTAGATAAATGAACTATTTTATTTAGCTGGTTTTTCTCGAAAAGCTGCAGAAATAACACAGCTTTTTAGTAATTGTTTACCAAAGCAACCCTTTGCTTTTACCACACAATACACCTCCATGTAAAACGTATTGTAGTTAATTTTAATGTGATAAAGTTTTTGGGGTGAATAAAAATACATTTATTGTAACATTGTTATTTATTTTACAGGAGATCTAACGATTGACAATAGTAAATTCCGATTTATGGAACCCTTATAAAATTAATGTCAACACTTATCTAGGGTACCTATTTTAAATGCGATCTGATATGATTCTACATTAGAACTTTGCTAAGTATTAAACTATTAGAGTTATGGATCATGAATTAGGCAATCTTAAATATTGAAAATGTTTCATTTTATTCACAAATTATATAAATGAAGTCCAATTTAATTATCAGGAAAGCTATTGAATGTTTATGTCTGTGCCACTGCTGCTCAAAACACGAGATATATTTCTCTATGTCAGTGTTTCCTGCACAAATTGTAATTTAAACAATAGCATAACTAACAATAATACATAGAGTGAGTTATGTATTCTCCTTCATTGTTGTGCGACGGTGTGTTTTGAACAGCAATGTACACAATAAAAACAACCCGATTTCACAGAAACCTCTTATGATTAAATACATAGAATATGAGTAAATTTATGTATTGTCCACAGTTACAGCTATTGCCAAATTGCTAAAATCTATGCGTCAACATCAACTAAGTACGAGATGGCCTATATAACTAAAAGCAACCTGTTACGTGTCTTTTCACCAAAGATTTGCTACTGTTTAGTGGAGTGTGGCAAACGCAAGCTATAGAGTTGCTTGGATAAGAAAATCAGGCGACCCTGATCCTGCGATGAGTGTGATTGACACAGCGCGCGTAGAGCTCACATCTCTGGTGAATAGGCATCCTTAAGCCGTGCTGAGCGCCTTATCTAGTCTGTTACTCAAGTAAATTACAAAACGATATGATTTCATTATCCCACTCTTTCAGTCTTCGCAGTTTGTAGTTCCAACTAGTTCCAACAACTATTCACGATTACGCTTCATATAACACGATTTTAAAACTATTTACAAACATTCCTAGTTTAACGACCTTGAGGAGAACTCGCAAAACAAGCTACGTTTTAGTCAACGTAAATGTAAAATGAGTATCAAAGCTAAATAAACTCTAATAGAAGTAAAAGAATAAATAATGCAATATGTATCTACTTATGTTTAAATGGACTACGTTAGACTGTTAAGTATACGCTATATTTAAAATTGTTATCGTTAACAATTTTAAATCTAATATAAGTATAGTAAGACGGCTACGAGATTCTACATTTAAAATTTAAAGAGATTTATTTATTCTTTTCCCTTTCCGCCTGGGCGGCTAGCTTTGCCTCCTTTTTTGCTTTCTTCTTTTCCTCCTTCGCTAATAATTTGGCCTGTTTCACTTCTTCTTTAGCTAAAAGCTTGGCTTGTCGCTCCTCTTCTTTCGCCAATTGCTTGGCTTCTTTCTTCGCCTCTTTCTCTGCTTTTAGCCTTAGTTTTTCTTCTTTCTTCTTCTCTGCCGTTTCGTTCCTTTTATTATCGTTGGCTTCATCTTTTTTGTGTTTATCATCTGGTTTGTCATCTTTCTTGTCATCTTTTTTTGGTTTTGTTCTGGGGTTATCCTTTTTCGGTTCAGTCTCTTTGCTCTGGTCTGTTGATTTGGGTGGTTCATCATTGTTTGAGGGTTTTAGTGGCCGGAAGAAGTGCTGTGCGTTCTTTTGTGGTGATGTCTCTAGCTGTGTCACTATTTTTTGTGCACACCTGAAAGCAAAAAAAAAACACCTGTGATATTCAAATTATAAACTTGGAGACCTTAAAAATGGGACGGGTAAAGGCACGTAGCTGACCCTATCTTACTACCATCTCTAAATATGAGTCCTACTCATAATTTTAATGAATTATGCATCTGCATCGCATCATGAGTCGTGTCTAGTGGTTCACAACTAGGTAGGTATGGTCTTGATGTCATCGGATCTTCAGGCGATCTGCCAGTTCGTCCTTTAGCGTTTCTTTGTCACTTCACGGATGGGTTGATTACCTACCGTATTCTAGTAGAAGCAGAGGCAGTAGCAGCGCTGGTGCTCTCGCGACGTCCCTCTCTGAACTCTCGCTGGAACTCGCGGATGGGAGGCAGTCTGCCCGATGGCTCGCCGCCCGCCGGGCCGCCTGTGTAGCTGTGCACGTTGTACTCTTGTAGACGAGCCTGGAACAGGTTGAAAGGGGTAGACGTTAATAATATCCAGCAATGCAAGGAGGTAGAAGATCGATACCCGACATCGATAAATCTACGTTCTAGTTTATCTTATATTTATTTTTTTCGTCTCTTCTTTGCTATTTATCTACTATTTACAGTCTCAATTGGAACGTAGGTAGGTACTAGGATTCTATTCATCTTTTATTTATCTTAAAGTACCTACCAATTAATATTTTAATCAAAACTCCAACGAGAGATGTAGGTAGGTACTTAATGGTTTTGGTGTAGGTACCTCGCCCTGACAAGTTTACGCTTATATAGGCTAACAAACCTTACTTTCATGTCTTACCTTCATGCTATGATGTTGCGATCGTCGTAGTGCATTGGACGCCGGCTGCCTTGGTTTCGGCGGCGCGGAGGCAGTGCTGCGTGGCACAGCCCCCAAGCAGGCACCACCGCATTTGGCTCCACCACACAGCTTGGTTGAACACGCGCTTGGCACGCTCGCACCGCTGTTTGATGATACGGAAGACACGCCTGGAAGGAACGAGGGTTAATTGAAACGAGTTGAAAATGTAAAGTTTGATTTTCCAATACAATACAATACACTTTATTGCACACCAAAAAATAGAAAAGAAAAGAATACAGGAAAAGATAGATAATAGAGTTGCACAATGGGTTGCACAATACAACCACGATGAAGAATATTTTCTACGGTGGAATCATAGGTAGGCCCTGTTGTATGATTATATATATGCCTGGTAGGAACGAGCGCGTAAGTGCGTCAGTGTAAGCGCAACCTAACCCTTGACCCATCGGGGGTCGGAAAAACATCTTAATCTAAAGAATTACCTACAATGCTCAAAAGAGTTTAGATATTGTTAAAACAGAAGACTGGTAAGAAATATCGTTTTATTTGCATGGTTTCCCATAGGGCTAACCCAGTGATGGGTCAAGGGAAAATCAGGTTGCATTTTCACTGACGCAGAATCGATTCATCTCGTCTCGAGACGAGACAAGTGCCTATGTGGTGTATTTCGAACCAATGTGACTGATCGATTTTTCTTAGACGAAGGAGTCGCTTAGCCAAGTTCATTGGACTGATTTGATTTGGACCCCCCGTCACGCGAAGTTCCACTGTTTTCCAAGAACTAATCGACGTCTTAATAAAAAAACAGTTGCTTGACAGACAGAGTTTCACATTGCTGTTCTTCATCATACCAGAAAGGGAAGACTCGCCGCTTGTGACGGAGTAGAGCGAGGCAGACGCGGGAACGGAGCGAGCGCCCACCGAGTAGGATGAGACGGAGCCTGGCACACCCCATGACTTGCTGCCGCTGCTGCTTGATACCTGGAAGCATGAGAGGAGGTTAGGAAGCGTGTCTTAAAAGCCGGGGTGTCTATCGCAGCCGTAGTATCTCATAAGTCAAGCGCAGAGGCAGACGCTGGTTCACTGCCATCTGGATAGTCTTGACCAAGCACCGCCGAGTAACAACTGACGCTACCAACCTGCCAGCTCTTGCTAGTGACGAGACGTGGCGCCTGCCGCAGCCGCAGTATCTTGGCGCGGCAGATGACGCAGCGCAGAGGCAACAGACGCTGGCTCACTGCCATTTGGATGGTCTTCACGAAGCAACGCCGGCAGACCACGCGGTGGCCGCACGGCGATGTCTGCATGGTTGCTTTTGCGTTCACACATATTACACACTGGAATAAAAGGTTTGTGTTATTTTGGATATCTAGAATTCTAGATAGCAAAAGCGTACCTACCTATCGTAGATGCGTGTGATGTGATGACCCTACGAGATAGTACCTATTGCTCTGTTATGTTATAATAGGCAGTGGTTATACCACTTAGCCAGCTGCTCCTTGAAGGTAACATAATCATTCATCTTTCAGTTTTTAGGGTTCCGTACCCAAAGGGTAAAAACGGGACCCTATTACTAAGACTTCGCTGTCCGTCTGTCCGTCTGTCACCAGGCTGTATCTCATGAACCGTGATACTTAGACAATTGAAATTTTCACAGATGATGTATTTCTGTTGCCGTTATAACAACAAATACTAAAAAACAGAATAAAATAAATATTTAAGGGGGCTCCCATACAACAAACGTGATTTTTTCTCAGTTTTTATAGATAATGGTACGGAACCCTTCGTGCACGGGTGTGACTCGCACTTGGCCGGTTTTATTATAAACCTTAAGCAGGCTCCAGCCTCAATAATACCTACAGATTTCACAAAGACCTAACGTTTAGGTAACGTTAGTTATGGTGGCCTATTGTGAACACTAAATAAATGAAATAAACTTATATGAATGAAAAGGTACGGTACCTACTTATTATTAGGTACCTACTATTTATTCAACCCCTGTGGCGTGGTGAGCGAAGGTCTGCCTGCGACGCAGGAGGTTGCGGGTTCGATTCCCGCCTTGGGCAAATGTTAGGATTAAGTTAGTATTGTAAAGACGGCGTCTGGTTAATTATAACGTTAGTCTTTAGAATTTAGTCTCTAGGTACCTGCTCCCGCTACAGTGCGCTCTATCTTAACACCACCGGTCATAATTAATTATCATAGTGGGTACATTGTTTTGCAGTTCCACTGTTTTGTATTATTCATGAGGTCGGAAGATACCGTACCTACTTAGTAGGTATTGTTTGAATTCGCACCAACGTAGCATCAAAATAAATAGACCTTTATCTTACGTACCTACGAAGCAAGGGATGATTAAAAACAAAAGGTCTCCGATTTTATCCTCATCGTCATACAAAAAGCAATACTTATGATTAGGTACTTTTTCTAGTTGTATCAACAACATTTTGTAGACGAAAAAAAATAGGATTATAAAAAAAGTATTAAGAATTTTGACTTGAATTTTTGATTGGGATTGGAATCGAGATGAAATTCAGGACTAAGACCCAAGATTCCTTGTACGTATTCCACTTACTTCTTCTTCTGGCGATGTGGCTAGTTCAGGTTCATTCTCTTCAAGCTTATTGAGCAATTTGTCCTGCAACAAAAGAAAAAACGCTGTGAATTTGTTTTTCATTACTGTTCTCAAAACTCTGGCAAAAACTTGACCAACTTTCAGCCGTAACACACAGGCGATTTGAGCGATTTCAAAGAGAGGCGATAGAGCAACGAGCACGCCGCGCGCCGCCGCGCCGCTACGACAACGACGACGCTGCGATGACGCCGCGGGCACACGGCGAGCTCGCCCGCCGCAATTAGCGCTGTGGACCACAGTGTTCAAAACGCAGATCGCACGCCACGATCTCACTTCACGTTGAGCTCCTTATCGTGACATTATTTGAGAACTTTTACTTTTATTTTTGGTCAATTCGATCTTAATATAAACCTGCCTACTGTAGGAACCTGAGAATTTTAGAGCACCACTGTGTACCCGTTATGGGAAGTCTTGCGAAATAACATTATATGTATCTACTTCCTTAAAAAGTCTGCAAGTAGTTAGATAGATAATAATTCAATAACCAAACAATCAGTCTATAAGCAGCCAGGAAATAAACAATTACATATCTCATGACTTCACGAGAATAAAGGAGCTATTACATCATTTAATCATGTTACACTGTGTGTGTAACTTGCTTCTAAGTGATTTGTTAAAAATAAGAAAAATAAACCGCTAGTCGAGACCAAATATTACGCCAGAGTGATTTTGCTTTTGTCTAATAGAAGCAATCTAGGCGATGAAATCAATTCGACGTGAAATAAATCGAAGTCTTTTGTAGTAAATTGCATAACTTGACCGCTAAACCTATTTACAGCTTACGACCACAGTGACTGAATAGCCCTCAAACTGATAACAAACTAAATTATGACGAACATAAGTGCTAGCAATTTTACTAAGTGCATACCTAAACAACCGGTAATACCTAAATCGTAGGTAAAACGAATGTGCGGAGCTTACTCGCGAGTATTTTTATCAAGTCCTTTCAGCGCGTGTCGGTTCGTTTCTCCCAGTTTTTCGCCGGCTCATCGGAATAACTAGGGAAAAACTTGTAACGAGTTCCCGTTGTGTGGAATGGAACTATTGTTGGGAAATGTTCACGTACGGAATAATCAGCCGCAGAGAATGTGTACAAATATGAAATTCTACTGAATGGAGTGCTTTTTGAGTGGTTCATGAAAATGCATCCGTCGTCGTTCTGCAAGATCACGTCGTTCGTTATCGGTAAGTGAAACATTCGGTGCCTAATACCCACGTTGCCTAATTTAGTTACGATTATTTTCGTGAATTAAAAATTATATAGGCCAACCACATAGTTGTTTATGTGCATGGCCCATATTATATAGCATACCGCCTTAGGGTTAAAAAAATATTTCAATACGCTTTCAATGACGATACAGTATCATTGAAAGCGTATTGAAATAATTTCTTAATTTCTTTCAATAATACTGTGTCGTCATTGAAAGCGTCCAGCATTATTTATTTAATACAGAAATATTGGTATTAAGATTTCCGTGTCTAAAATTATGCCCGTAAGTTTAAAATAATTATCAAATGTAGGTACTACGCCGTAGCGCTACGCCGTAGCAAAAGGGATTTAAAAAAAAAACTTTAGTTTATTCTTCCCTTTCATCCAAATTTATAAAGACTATTTTTTTTCTTGAAATAATTATTACGAATTAAAAGGATTTCTATATCTTACTATCCGTGGTTTCGTACGGGCTTTTCCCGGCGTCTGATTTACAATTTATTGTTTAAGTCAGCATGAAGGTAGCTACCACAGAGTTGATTTACAGTATGTATATGTACAGTATGTATATGATATGTAGTCGTTTCGGAAATCTTAGAATAACTTTAATAAAAGAAGCGAAAGGAGGAATACACCCAGCAGTGAGTGATAGCAGGTCAGAATTATGAGGATCGTGATGACGACGTAGGCATGAGTCTGATTGATTACTTATGCAATTTGCATCCACTCACCTTTAGAAGCGCTGACGTCCATATTTGTTTACTTACCTGTATTTTTGTATTTTGTTGTAAGTTACGTATAAGTTTTACCTACTAACTGTCCTAACTGACCTTGTCTAGCAAAATATATTTATGTAGCTGAATTTAAGTGTTTTTATAGTTGCACGGAAAAAAGGAATCTCCCGAATTTTGTAATTTTTCCTCAAAACTAATAAACCTTTATCGATTAATATTAAGATTATCTAATAACGATTAAATACTTGCTTTAAAAATAACCATTGCTTATTCATATAAAAATGCTTATTCATTAAACACACAAACACAAATGCACTATCTATTCCGAGAAGAGTATTCCTTATCTCTTACTATCCGAAGGGGGGGGAGGGGGAGGGGGCAAATCCACGCGACCAGGGAGAGGTCAGGCGTAGTACCAACCACCGCCCGTCCAAACGTGCATTTTCCTTAGTAGAAAAGAAAGCTTGTTTACAAATTATACACGCTTTTTATTTTATGCTTTATATCTTTCTGCCTAGGTGCTGCTAAAATATGTTTTATGGCTGCTCCAGTGGGAAACTGCGCTGGATGCTGCGCAAGAGACGACGCCGTTGATATCCAGTACAAGCTCTTCACTAGGTTGGTTGGTGCATTCAAGAATTTGTGGGAATATGTAGCCGTAGCCAAAATTCGGGTAGAAGCCGAATTTCGGCCACGGCGCGGCGGCCATCTCTCTCTCATCGTAGATTAGCCATGTGTGCAGGACATAGTGGGAACATTAATGCCTGTTGAATAATGTTGCGCTACAGAGGTTTAGACGACGTTTGTGGCGCGGCGGGTGAAGGTCAGCTTGCGACGCATGAGGTTGCGGGTTCGATTCCCGCCCTGGGACAAATTTTTGTACGATCTGCAAATATTAGTTCCGTGTGTTCTGCGTATTTTCTACGTATGTTAAAAAAATCTATAGAATGAAGGTATTGTATTATGTATATCAGTCATCTAGTACCCATAACAAGCTCTGCTTAGCTTGGGGCTAGATAATGCTGTGCGGATTGTCCAGCATTATTATTATTATTATAGGTAGAGAATGTAAAAACCTGAGTCCCGTATCCATTTGATTATAGTACTTAATTGTGATCGTGACGTTTCTTTTTTGTTGGTTTTGGTACAGCGCCTCTGTCGTGCCGACAGGGAACTACGCAAATCCCATGCAAATATGAAACGTCACGATCACGAATCAATAATATCGTCAAATGGACTCGGGTATTATAATAATCTTTTCATATATAAATATTCTCTGAATATTTTGTTGACTCTTTCAATTCACCAAAGAAACGGAGGTTCACATGCGTTTAGGTTTAGGGTGAGAGGTCGTTTGTTGTGCAAACCAATTTATCGCTACGAATAAGGAAACGGATAGGTATACTGATTTTAATATCGTTTTTGTAAAACCAGCTGAAGTTTCTGGAAAGGTTCTTAGTAGGCTGTGTTTGATCAAAATCGATTAATAGTATTATTTATGAAAACTGGTTGCACCCTCATAAAAATATCAAACGGTTCCCCAGAAATCGCGTTATACATAATATTTTCAACAATTAGTGTTACAAAAGAATAATGTAGTAATTCCTATTATGTATCTTTAAAGGGCAATTTCTAAGTTCTACAACAAAACTCCATGTTGCAAAAATTATTATCAATAAATAAATTCAAACAAATTGTCAAACATTATCCTTTGTAAAAAGATTTACTTCAGAATATCAGATTATCTATTCTAGAGGTTAAAAAAGCTTGGGACGAGTTTTAACCAGGCAACGGTTTTTAGTTACAAAGTGATCACTTTATTTCCTAGTTTTACTTTTGTAATCTTAATTTTTTGATGTGTCCAAGAATCCTGTAAGTTTTAACGGAAATATAAACTTTGAGTTTTTGAGTTTTGAACCTTTTCCAAGCTTAATGATGGTTTAAAAAAGTAAAGATCTTTACGTCTTTACTATCTACTTCTACAAATTTACATCCTTTTTAATTAAATAGTTTCTTAAATCATGAAAATAACTTATTAAATATTTTCAGGTTAAACCCAACCCAGTTTCAAATAATACCGATGGGAGATCCAAACGGGCTCAGAAACACAGTTTTCGACGCTTCGTGGCCCACAGTGATTTATATAATGGGCTTCTCTGAATCCACTGACGGCGCTAGCACAACTTTACTTAGGGATAGTAAGTTATAACACCTCAAGCACAGAATATATAATACAATACAGGCTTTTGGAGATGGGAGTGGATGGCCGAATCCGAAACCACGAGAGTTAGAGAAAATTCGTGAAAGGCGTCATTGGCTAATTTTATGAGAAAACAAATACTGTATATTTTATTTCTATTGCCGATTTTTTTACACATGTTCAGCTTTTAAAACATAGGCATATAGGTATTCTAACCAGCAGCAAGTCCACCAGTTGTTCAAAATTATGTTTTAAATGTTTACATTGATGCTTGGTGATTATTTATTTTAAAGTAAAATTGTAGAAATTGGCCATTAACTTTCCTTTACAATCATGTATTTCTTTGCAAAGATTAATCCTTATTAGCAACCGAATCTTCTGGTAAAAAAGTCCTATATTTTTTAGAAAGGTCAATCACTCACTGCACAGTGGATTTAAAAAAATATTTAATTATAGACCTGTATTTGCTTTCTTATAAATCGAGATTACGATTACTTTCACGACTTGGCTCTTACTCGCATGGCTTCAGATTTAACCTGTCACAAAAAGCCACCCTGTGTAGAACTACCCTAAAGTCAGTAGTTTGTAGTATTAAACCGTTCTGTTTGTGTAATATACCAACCGGATTATTAATCAGAACTAGCATAATACATTATAATCTAGTACTTATCTTATTGTGACCTAGCTAGGTTCATATAATTTGAAACTGTTTAATTTAAATGTACATTAAAGTCGCAATAAACAAACTTGAACATTGGAATAGAACAAATAAATCATAAATAAGTACCTGCAGTAGATGTACCTTCACATAAAATCATTTCGAAATGAAGCAAAATGGTCAGTTTACTTTGCCAAAGTTTCGTACGATTTTGACACCGCACGGATAAGAAATGTGCCCTGAAAACTATTTAGATAAGGTTACTTTTCATTCTGATCCACGCGGATTAAAGGAGACTGAATTAATAATGTTGGCTAAAAGTTAAAAGGTCTTATAAAAAGATACCAAAGTCATCGACATAGACTATGGGTTGGCCATATCTCGCGAAGAACCGACAACCGGTGGAGTAAACGTGTTCTTGTGTGGAGATCACGACTCAGTAAATGTAGTGACGCCCTCCGACTGGGTAGGATGACGACCTGCGAAAGACTGCAGGCAGATGCTGCATGCGTCAAGCTGAAGACAGGGTGCTATGGCGGTCATTAGGGGAGGCCTATGTCCAGCAGTAGACTAACATACGCTGATGAAAATGAAAAAGGTCTTCTATACTCACAAACAAAACTATTGCTATTACAGTATACATTATAAGCAGTAGGTTTCAGAAATGGTTAATGAAAAATTAATGCATAGGTACTCAATTAAAATATTTTATGTTCTATAAATTAGTTAATGTAAGATTTCTAAGGTTTTTATTTATTATACTCTGGGTAATTTCTAAGAAATTAATAAATCCCAAAAATTTACGATCCCGACGGGATTCGAACCCGCACCTTCCCCTTCAGCGCAGGGGTGCTCTTTTTTCCAACTAAGCTACGTGATCTTATCTAGTCGGCCCGAAAATCTTTGGGAGTTCTTTCGGCACTTACGCCGTCAGCGCCACCTACAGAGGAAACAATGAAGTTATCCAATTCTGCTCAAAGACCAAATTTACATTTAGTTCTTTGACGAGAGGTTTTGCCGTTGCTTGATTCTAAGGTTTTTATTTATTATACTCTGGGTAATTTCTAAGAAATTAATAAATCCCAAAAATTTACGATCCCGACGGGATTCGAACCCGCACCTTCCCCTTCAGCGCAGGGGTGCTCTTTTTTCCAACTAAGCTACGTGATCTTATCTAGTCGGCCCGAAAATCTTTGGGAGTTCTTTCGGCACTTACGCCGTCAGCGCCACCTACAGAGGAAACAATGAAGTTATCCAATTCTGCTCAAAGACCAAATTTACAATTAGTTCTTTGACGAGAGGTTTTGCCGTTGCTTGATTCTAAGGTTTTTATTTATTATACTCTGGGTAATTTCTAAGAAATTAATAAATCCCAAAAATTTACGATCCCGACGGGATTCGAACCCGCACCTTCCCCTTCAGCGCAGGGGTGCTCTTTTTTCCAACTAAGCTACGTGATCTTATCTAGTCGGCCCGAAAACTTAAGCAAGGGTAAGCTATAGGGAATAATAATAAATAGCTGTAGGGGAAGGGTAGCTTAGTTGGAAAAAAGAGCACCCCTGCGCTGAAGGGGAAGGTGCGGGTTCGAATCCCGTCGGGATCGTAAATTTTTGGGATTTATTAATTTCTTAGAAATTACCCAGAGTATAATAAATAAAAACCTTAGAATCAAGCAACGGCAAAACCTCTCGTCAAAGAACTAAATGTAAATTTGGTCTTTGAGCAGAATTGGATAACTTCATTGTTTCCTCTGTAGGTGGCGCTGACGGCGTAAGTGCCGAAAGAACTCCCAAAGATTTTCGGGCCGACTAGATAAGATCACGTAGCTTAGTTGGAAAAAAGAGCACCCCTGCGCTGAAGGGGAAGGTGCGGGTTCGAATCCCGTCGGGATCGTAAATTTTTGGGATTTATTAATTTCTTAGAAATTACCCAGAGTATAATAAATAAAAACCTTAGAATCAAGCAACGGCAAAACCTCTCGTCAAAGAACTAAATGTAAATTTGGTCTTTGAGCAGAATTGGATAACTTCATTGTTTCCTCTGTAGGTGGCGCTGACGGCGTAAGTGCCGAAAGAACTCCCAAAGATTTTCGGGCCGACTAGATAAGATCACGTAGCTTAGTTGGAAAAAAGAGCACCCCTGCGCTGAAGGGGAAGGTGCGGGTTCGAATCCCGTCGGGATCGTAAATTTTTGGGATTTATTAATTTCTTAATGTAAGATTTGTTTAGATTAGATGCAATTAACTTTCCGAGGCCAAAAATAACGTTAGCGCACTGTACCGTGAGAAGTGCGTCACTAACAAGTCACTTCTAAGCCGCTCGGAATCGCAAAATAAAACACTGCTAATAATAAGTAATTTATTGTAAGTAATTAAGTAAGTTTTTTCTCACAGCCTATATACTTAATAATATTTTATTCGCCATTATTAGATGCTTATCGACTACCGAACACGGAAGCTCAGTCTCGCAAAAAAAAAAAAAAAAAACTGTTTCTATTATTAGACGGAGAACAATAGGTAACAGAATCGTGTAAGAAGATAATAATTAGCACGTCTGTTGGTGTTAGAAAACAAGTTATAACACGAAATCCATATTTATTTTTAAAATAGGTAATAATATAATATTTAAAAATTAAGGCGTATGTGAATTGACGCCGACTGAATTTACGTTAAAACCTTTTCCCCGTAATCTTTATTGAAGAAGCTTCGAAAAAAAAACATATTATCCTATGCGATACAAGGCAGGTAACCTTCGCGCTCCTTTCAAAAATGAAAATGAAATAATTGTGAAAAGTAGGTATCTACCATCTTTTTTCCTTAGTTACACCGTTTTTCTCCTAAACTATAAATCACAAGATTTTTTTGTCATCACCGTATTAAGTACATATATTAAATAAAAATAAAATACCAAGGGAACCTTCTGCTTAATTTGGCAAATAAATGTCATAGTTAGAAGACACCTAAAAAAAAATGATTTTTGTACTTATGCCGCCGCGCCGCGCCGCTCTGCTCTGTCCTGATGCTGTTTGCAAAAAAAATATGATTTTTGTACTTATGCCGCCGCGCCGCGCCGCACTGCTCTGTCCTGCTACTCTTTGCAAAATGGCGTCAAAGATTATGGGTCACAAACTAGCGCCGCCACCACTCTATTTTATCTTATTATTACGTTGAATAAAGGAAATTTCAAAAATCCATCGTACAGTTTGTGATACCTATTATGAGCTTTTTTTTAATGCCTCCTGTTATAGCCAATCTAACAAAAATGGTAGGTATCTATGACTCAACAAAATTGATGCACGATTTAATTCACTATCGAATGAAATGAAATTATTTTGTGAGTATTCCTACCTAGGAAAATTTAATCTTAAAAGATGTATTGTTTCTTCGCAGCTTACTTATCTTCGGGAGATTATAATTTCATAGCAGTGGACTGGTCAAGACTTATAGCGTTTCCATGGTAAGATTCAATTCTATTCGACGACCTCTGTGGCGCGGTGGGCGAAGATCCGTCTGCGACGCAGGAGGTTGCTGGTTCGATTCCCGCCTCGGGACAAATGTTTGTACGATCTGCAGATATTTGTTCAGGTTATATAATAATAAAAAATATCTATGTATGTATTGTATTATATTATGTATATTAGTTATCTAGTACCCATAACACAAGCCCTGCTAAGCTTGGGGCTAGATAATGCTGAGAAGAAGAGATGAAGAGAAAAGTGCAGAGAGATGAGGCCAGATGATGCTGTGAGAATTGTCCATCATTATTTATTTATTTTATATAGGTATCCCTTTATGTAAACAAACCAAAACGTCATGGTAACTCTACCAAGCTACCAAGCTTTTCTAGAAACCACCCCACGCTGATGAGAGGGGACTCATCCGCGTCGCCTAGATCACGACCTCCAGTTGTGGGGAGTCATCTCTCTAAAAACAAGAACGGTGGTTTAATAATCACTATAATCACCCACCACGTTTTGACAGACTGATTAAACCAGTTCAAAGGTTACAAATTCCAGGTACTTCCAAGCAGTACAAAATACGCGTTACATGGGCCACCACCTGGCTACATTCATACAGTTCCTGGAGACAGCAGGGGTGCCTGCGTCATCAGTCCATGTTATTGGCTTCTCATTGGGGGCAGAAGCAGCTGGGTTTGCTGGCAAGAGGCTGCGGTCGCGAGGAGTTCTGATTGGAAGAATCACTGGTGAGAAGACATTCCATCCCTCCCTTTTACACAAATAAAGTATTTTTATTCTATTCTAAAAAAAAGAACCACAGCCACGGCCGGTTTTATCACCTATATCAATTTACAGGTCTAGATCCAGCCTACCCCGGGTACAGCCTAACCGACACCGCAGGCCACCTGGCCCGAGGAGATGCGATATTCGTGGACGTCCTCCACACAAACCCTGGGGTCTTCGGCTTTCCAGACCCCATAGGAGACGTCGACTTCTACCCCAACCCTGGAAGCTGGGTGCAGCCTGGCTGTTGGGTCGACCAGCTCATCAAGAATAAGGAGACCAGGTTTATATGTGAGTTCATGATCGCGGTCTCCACTCAAGAACACTTTTACCCCAGCGGTTGTCGGTTCTTCTCGATCGATATGAGTTAATGTAGTGATATTATATATTTAAGTTACCGTTACAATTTCTATGAAAATACTTAAAATATATTATGTAACAAGAAGATAGTAAATATTTTTAAACTTACGCGATCTGAACACATATTTATAAATACTATTTAACGGGTATTTATCGCGTTTAATTACCCGTTAAATACATATAAATAGTATTTATAAAGAAGATAGTAAAGACCCAATTTCACCCCAAATGCACTTAGGTCTAGCGAGTATTTTCACGTGAACTTTAATTTATTCTGCTCTTGCAGAGTAGTATTTTCTGAAAATTGCATTTCATAAGATTGCCTCCTAAAGTCATAATAACGCTTCCGGCGAAATGGAAAATGAAACTAGATCCAAGTTTATTTACTGAAAATAAACTAAAAAGAATAATGTTACAAATAAACTTAAAAAGAGACCGCCGTTAGAAAGCTACATTATCACTGAGTTACATAGGCTATAGAATATACCCGTGCGAAGCCGGGGCGGACTGCTAGTATTAAAAAAAACATTAAAAAACGTTTATTTCATAAAATGTGTTACTTACAGTTACAAGAGTTGGAGCACGTGAAATTCACGCAAGAATCCATTTAACAAATGCGCCGTTACCTAGGTACCCATATTAACAAATAAACAAAATATCAAAAATAAATCAAGACTAAAAAACCTATAACAAAACAAAATGAAAAAGAAAACGTTTTCGTGCAAACTTGCAAATCACGTAGGCACTTCTCAAAATGTCTACAGTTCCTGACAGGAACTGTAGACATTTTGACAGGATTGAGGAGGATTTTGACAGGAACTTCCTGTGATATTTGATCTTCCTCATCAAGATAAGAATGTAGGCAACAAAGAACCAAATAAGTCGGCAAATTTCCTTCTACGAATCGATATCAAAATAGCAACGCACGCCTTAAAGGGTTCCTCCCAAAAAGAGCAAAAAAATCGACGAAATTAATTTCGTTTGACGGTTCGGGTAAACACGAACGCTAATAATAGCTTTTTCAGCGAATAATCAGAGCCGCGTAGCAGGTACAGTTGAACGCAAAACGCTTTATTGCAAAAAAGATCGCTAGGTGTAGGGCGTATTTCCGAAAAATAATAAAAAACGAAATAGCGGGTTCGCTCGAACACAATAACAACCAGAGATGTTGGAGATTCGGGCTTTTAAAATCAGACGATCCTGTTGGTGGATATTACGCTCGACGACATTATCTTTTGTATGGCGAAAAAAGCAGCTCCAAAGTGCTGCTGCAAATTGGTTTTAAGATTTTGTCTTTCGAAGTTCACCTATCCACTAATTTTGTGACAGTACATTTTTTTTTACTTTCTACTTATTCAACTATTTCTTTACAACTTGTCATTTTGTTTTGGTGATCTTACAAGGACCCACCTAGTAAGACCTAGTAAGATCACCAAAACAAAATGACAAGCTGATAGGTTTTTGAGAAACGGCTTCTTCTTAAAAACAAAAGCCACAAAACAAAACTACACGAAGTTAATGCTCTCAAATAAGGCCGCGCCAAGCCATATCGCTAGCAATCAGCGGTAGTGTCCCAACTTTGGCTGAAATATCCGAGTTCAACTTTACCCAGCGACTGTACCCCTCCCCTGGTTGTCCCGTGACGTCACGGCATCGATCGACGCCTATCGTCGCTGTTTTCCGCTATATTCGGATGTAATTCTACATGTAATTAGTTTAGTATGTGTTGAGGGAAGGTAATGTGCTTTTCGGGTGGTAATTTTATTAGGTGATGCAGAAACGTTGTGCTCAGGAAGGAAGTTGGTAGAGCGAAGTTGGGCGATGCAAGTATATGAGCGCTGTGTTTGTATGGTACCTAAATAAACTAACCACTATATTATGAATTCGTTAGTAATTTTGTCTATCAGCTAGCTTTTTGGGAGATACGAGTAGATACTAAATATCCTGGAGAAGGAGAAAGGCTATATACTTTTTATAAATAAATAATGCTGGACAATTCACAAAGCACCATCCAGCCCCAAGCTAAGCAGGGCTTGTGTTATGGGTACTAGATATTGACTGATATACATAATACAATACATTACATAGATACCCACGAACTTAACTTAGTAGGTACGTACATACATACTAGTAAATTTATATTAGGTATATCATAGAGACTAAGAGACTTACGGACAAACCGAATTACGGCTTAAGTAAGCTTTTAGATAAAATAAGTACTTACTGTGAAACATAAATAAATGAAAAAAATATATATACATAGAAAATACCAAGAACACCCGGAAAAAATATTTGTAGATCGTACAAAAATTTGTCTCAGGGCCGGAATCGAGCCCGCAACCTCCTGCGTCGCAGGCGGACCTTCGCCCGCCGCACCAAGGAGGTTGTTGAGAAAAAAGGTACAAGCGAAGCTGCTGGTAGAAGCAAGCTTCTACCTGCAGCTCGCTTGTACCTTTTTTTTTTTACTATATTGAATATTCTTTTTTCTTGTTTGGACTCAATATGATTGAGCTCTCTTAAGTTTCTTTATGTACGACACCATGACACATGACATGACTGCGTCTATGGCCACATTTCAATTTGGAATCGGTTATCGAATCACTATATCTAATACCTTCCGCATTCTTCGTACGACACCATCGTTCACTCCCACCTGTTCTGTTGAGTAGTTCTGTTGACAGAACTATTGGTTTTTTTTCCCATAAGTTCTGTCCACAAAACAAATGGGAATACAATTCTCACTTGTTCTGTTGAGTAGTTCTGTTGACAGAACTACTGGTATTTTTTTCCCTTAAGTTCTGTCCACAAAACAAATAGGAATACAATTCTCACTTGTTCTGTTGTGATTCCAATGACCCATGACTGTATCTATGGTGTGATCTATGGCCTTATTTCAATGAGTGTTGGAATCAGTTACAAAACCACAATACTTAAAACCTTCTGCATAGTTCGCTCAAGAGAACTCTTGAACCTGTTCTTATCTAAAGACTGCACCAGCTCTTGGCTGGGGTCCAAAGATCGAGCTGTATAGCTAGGCAGAATGTCAAAAGCAGATAAAGATACAGCCTACCTGCCGTTATTAACTGGCTGGATGTTGCGTCAATACATCCGACAGAGAACCAAGGTTGTCGACATAGCTTAAAGGATTAGCAAGCTGAAGTGGCAGTGGGCTGGCCATATCGCGAGAAGAATCGACAACCGCTGGGGTAAACGTGCTCTTGAGTGGAGACCGTGACTAGCATTTGTTTTTGTCGAGATATGGCCAGCCCACTGCCACTTCAGCTTGCTAATCCTTTGCGCTATGTCGATAACCTTGGGTCTCTGTCGGATGTGTTCGTTGCGAATCCTATCCTTCAGAGAAACTCCGAGCATAGTCTGTCTCCATAGCTCGCTGTGCGCTTTTAACTGGTGGACCAGCCCTACCGTGAGTGTCCACGTCTCAGCTCCGTAGGCCATGACGGGTAGGACGCACTAATTGAAAACTTTCGTTTTCAAGCATTGCGGTATGGATGACGAGAAGACACGGTTAATATAATTTATATTCTCATATCACGGGATCTTATTTTTCATTTCATTTCATTTATTGATTCGCAAACAATAACAATTGTGTCAAACTTAAGATACTGAGCGATAGGGTGACTTCATCTTAAGCTGCCTTTAACTGGGGTTAACCTACATCCCACCTTCCATTAAAATACAACGTAAATAAGTACTATCAGGTAACCGGAAATAGGCCAAGACGTTTCCGATGTTGCCGAAAGGTTAGGCGACCAAGTTCGAAATGCTTCGTGATGACATTCAGGGGAGTTTTAATGGCAAATGCCCCAGGGGTTTGGGCATAGAGGGGATTTGTAATAACGCTAAAGTGAAGTGTGACGACATTCTTAGCAAATATGGATATAAAATAAACGAGGTCTCTTGGTCTTTTAATCGTAAGTGGGCCTAAAATGTTTCAGTCTAGTAGAGAAGAGAAAGAATATCAGCGTGGCTGATATGACGGGGTTTTCAGCGACGCCGAAGCCTCATAGCATATAACACTTGTGACAAGTGCTAATGAACTAATAGAAATATAAAAATTTTATTCAATTGATAAGTGCCATATAAATACATTTTAAAATTTACATTTTCAAGTTGCGCGTGTAATTTGACGATAGCGCTGGATGCAGTGCACGGCATATTACTCTGTGGTCATGACGTCAGTTGGCTGTGTGGTACCAAACATACAAATGCGCTGATGTTTGTGATGACATTTGATACATTTTAGATTTTAGTTTGCTTATACAGTCCTATGATTAATAACATTGCGCCTACAATTTTCATGGCGTTAAAAACAGATTAAAAAGACTGAAAACATTGAATTGAATAATATTTTTTTTTGTTATTATATGAACCAAAACTATGATTTCCGACTGCTTTTTGCTGCTATCTCAATACATAATATATTTTTATATTTTCCTCATATAAAGTAAAATACGCTATAGTAAAATATGTCTTGCGTCCATCGATCAAAAATGTCCGGCTTTGCCGGCCCCCGGCCGCGAACTCCTTATTTTTGATCGAAGCTTGCGTCATTCTAATATTGAGGGCTATTCAATGCAATTAATAAAAATCAATCACTTTATTTTGACGCTAGATGGCGCTGCACAAAAGTCAAGTAGGTATTATAAGATAAACGAAATAATTTTCTGTTGAGATTTTTGACACTCGAGTTTCATACAGCGCCATCTATGGCAACCACTTTTTTTTAAGAGATCGCTTTGAAAAGCCTTCATTAAATTGATGTCATACAATCATCACCTGAATCATCTCTCGCAGGTGTATGTTGAGAGCAAGTTGGCAAGTTTGTGCCCTGCCTTAACTGTCCTTATTTGGTAGTTTGCGATGAATTGCTGCTGGCAACGTAGGGCTGATTATTATTGTACCTAGCTATAGTTGGAGAGACAAGCCTCGGACCAGCCCCCAGCTATGGACGTACTTAGTCTGAATGAAGCTTAATGCTGTTCCAGATGGCTGTAGCCACGTGCGCGCATGGAGGCTGTACTCAGAGTCCGTCGCGAACCCACGCGGCTTCCCCGCAACTCTGTGCCGGGACTGGAAGTCAGCCACCAGCCCGTGTCAGTTTCAGGTCCACGGATACATGGGCTTTGTTGCTAGACCTCCGTAAGTAGTTTAATAAATAATGCTGGACAATCCACACAGCAAGCAGTTAGACCCAAAGTTAGCAGAGCTTCTGTTGAGCATTAAAGTCAGTGCCTTTCAATGAGTTGTGTTTATGGCTGTATACAAGAAGGTTATTGCTGATCATAAGCGCACATTAAGTGCATTGAGATATGGACTTTAACTCAACATTTATCAATTAATTATTCATTTATTTAGATGATATTTATTGACGGCATCAGAAGACAGCCTTGTATCAATCTCTCTGTGCTAATAAAAGAAACTAGATAGAGCGTGCAGTGCGCACGCTCTATCTAGTTTCTTTCATGTAACGATTCTATAAGACGGTTCTGCGTTGATACCATTGCCATAGTAAGTGCGATTGGTTAACAGAATTGGGCCCCAGGAGTTTGGACGCTTGATGTTAACAGTGGGTGAAGTTGAGTTGTGGTTGATGGTGGAGATGTGCACGACCATTATTTATGTTAGAAACCTATTTTATAATTTCCTGTACCTCAATTACCTTGTTATTTGCAGGATGGCTGGAAAAATGTACCTTGAAACAAACACTAAGCCACCATTTGCAAAAAATGGACCTTGAAGAAGCGCTTTCTTCGTAAAGGACGAAGCTCTTTCTGAAAAAGCTTGCTCCATCCGTCAGTTAAAAATGTTGAGTCAAGCATGATATTATGAATAACTAAGTTGAAAATGTCCAAATAAAACAGGGTATTAATTTACATTACATTTTAATTGAGTTTTACATTTTTTTCGTTTCACTTTAGCACAGCAACAACGTTTACCTACTTTACGGTAAGTTTAAAAAGGGCTTCTTATACCTAGTTTATGAGTTCGTTTTTTTTTTGCTTTTAAATATTGCTGGTTCATAGAATAAAATTTAGACCAAATTTTACAGCCAGCCTTTAACAAGATGCACCTTTCCGAGAAAAATACTACACAGTTTAATTTAAGGCATTGACAGACATTCGCGACTTATTTCTACTGAGAAACACAACTGCAAAAAAAGCATTTTCGTTTTTTTATATTCGTCATTCTTGGCAGAGTTTCTCCTTTTCAGTGGAGTTCACTTTCACCTCTAGCAAGATTGAACGGATTGATACAGTATGATCCTCGTTCATGATGTCTGCGCATGGGCACATACGTTGAATCTCTCATTGTAATCCACCTTTCTATGAAAATCTTGGCAGAATCTGTTACGGCCGCTAGCGTGTTGGGCAGCCACTTTGCCGCCGAACCATTTGTGAGCCATAAAGACGCTATGATCAATTTCGTGTAGTGCTTGGTCCAAAAGGTCTAGCTCCAAATCACTCAGTTTACCAGGTACGCCGAACTGCTTGCAGATACCGTCTTTGTTCAACAGCATATCACATCCGAGGTATCTAAAAACAATTGAAGCGGGTTCAATATTTGTAAATTGGTCCGTCAAATGAACTGGTTCAATGTCTGGTTCAATAGAATGGACCTTGAACATCATTACAAGTTTTAGGAAACCGATTATCATGGTAATCTTAACGTTATGGCTATGCTCGTCACAAAAGCTGCGTTTGGTGAGGGGGTTACGTTAACGACAGTGGTTCAGTTTTTTCAAAATGAAACGCACTTGGATTTCACGTACTTTTACCCCGGAAAGTAATTTCTCCCGTTTTCATACTTTTGCTAACCCTTCCTGGTGCCAAGTGGATAATTGTTTTGAAAATTCTTTGCCTCTGCCATCACTTTAGAGCTGATGGTGGACTTTACGAATAGTCAATCACAGCCCGGACTGCTGTCAAGGCAAAGTACCGTAGCTCTAGATTCTAGATAGAACATAGTTCATAGCTCTAAAAATGTTTGTACATACAAATGTACGAGGCCAAAAGAGCGTAGTTTTTGGGTTAAGGGTCGCGTAAAATGCGTAGGCACATTATATCAATGAAAACTCGTCTCGTGGTTAACAGGATTTTTGTTGTGAATTTATTATTTTACGCGACACATAACGAAACTCAAAAATATTAGGCTCGTTTGGCCTCAGTAATCCTCAGCCTAATCTCTATTAGAGATTCGTAGGATGCAAATACTAAACAAGCACCGAAGAATAACCTAGGTACCTACACAAAATATACTAGGTATGTGCGAAATGACGGTACCTACTCTTAAACTACTCTCCATCTTTAAAATTTGATACAAAATAAAACAGATTATGTCATTTAATCACAATTTTTTATTTTTCATTGTTACATTTTTTCAATTTTTTTGGTATCACTTACAGCAACAACTTATTTGTACCTTTTCACTGTGACTAAACTAGACAAGTTTTAATTAGGTATTGTAACGAAAGTGAATGTGATTTTATGAGTTACAAGTGGTAATTAATTATATTTTTCTTGTCCATTTCTTGACTTCTTCTCGAATTCTTGACGCTGGGACTTTTTTTTTTGGTTACATCTTGAAGAATGGCCTTTTGAATTCTAGAAGTGTTTGTTTAGTGTATTAGGCTGAAGTGATGGGTGCAGCTGTCCCCGTCGCACCTGCTGTACCCTCTTTTCTCATAAATGTTGCAGTATTGCACACCGACAGGGTCCGTTTATGTTTACTCTGCAGCACGTTTTTTCAGACGGTCATACGTCCTCTTCATAGTAAAGTATGCACAACCATTATTTATACCAGCTGTTTTCTTTTTCTGATCTATCAGATAATCTGCGTGCCATCGGTTTGCAATATTTACTTTTTTTTCGAGTTCATAGAGTGCTTTGTCCAATAGTTCTAGTTCTATGGGACTCAACCTCTCGGGGAGATCGAAATTTCTGCAGATACCGAATTCATTCAACAGCACTTCGCCTGCCAAGTATCTAAAAACAAGTTATGGAGCAGGTTTAGCATAGAAAGCAGCTTGTACTACCAACTAGACCTACTAATTTTGAGGATGCCGGCTACCAAGAATCACCATCACCAACGGTATAATGTGGTAAAATTTTGTTTTGGAAACGTTTGAAAATTTCAGTTCAGCATACTAGCTTATCATGTCACTGGAGGAGCTGGATGAGATGCTGGACGCCCTAGTTTCAGCCTCGCGACGTATCGGTCTTGGCATGGACTTGGATAAAACCAAGATCATGATCAATGGCCACATTGATCCGGGATCGGTCGTCGTACATGGCCACCTACTCGAAATTGTTTCCGAGAACCTTGGGCAGATTCTGCAGTTGGGTAAAAACAATTTCGAGAAAGAGGCCAGGAGGAGGATCCAGCTAGGTTGGGCAGCGTTTGGGACACTACGTCGAGTTTTCTCTTCATCCATACCGCAATGCTTGAAAACGTTTTCAATCAGTGCGTTCTACCCGTCATGACCTACGAAGCTCAGACGTGGACACTAACGGTAGGCCTGGTCCACCAGTTTAAAGTCGCAAAGCGAGCTATGGAGAGAGCTGAAGGATAGGATTCGCAACGAATACATCCGACAGTGAACCAAGGTTATCGACATAGCCCAAAGGATTAGAAAGCTGAAGCGTCATATCTCGAGAAGAACCGACAACTGCTGGGGTAAACGTGTTCTTGAGCGGAGACCGCGACTCGGCTTAGTGTACGCCCTCCCACCAGGTGGGATGATGATTTGCGAAAGATTGCTGGCAGATGCTGGATGCGGTAAGCTGAAACCAGGGCGCTATGGCGCTCATTAGGGGAGGCCTATGTCCAGCTGTGGACTATTATAGGCTGGTGATGATGATGATGATACCTAGCTTTAAGATTGTATTTAAAAGAGCTGATTCTTTAAATTACCAAGATATCAAAATCAAAGTTACACATCAAACAAAAGACTTAAAAACACATTTTTATTATTATAATAAAAAGCACATTTTTTTATTTCTTATTCACAACAGACAAACATAGGCCTGGACTTAGATCGTATCACAAGAGTATCACAACACTGAACTGCGCTACGCCGAGTAAGCGCAGTCCTCAAATCTGGGAAGGGTCGATGGAGCGAAGAACATATTCTGGCATGCGCAAGAGTCGAGGCGCATTGACGTGCTGCTGTGCTTGGTGTACCATTCCATAGCAAATTCCAATTTATTGTTTAGCTCGTTGATTGCGAGATTCGTCAGCGTAATCTCCAACTCAGACATTTTGGGCAAGCCAATGTTCCTTGAGATCCCGTGGCGATTGAGCTCCACGGCGGTCGCGAGGAATCTGCAGCAAGAAGAGTCTGATGTTGAGCTCCGGCTTGACTAATGCCGGCACCGTGGCCTTCCTTTTGTCATAGGTAGACGGTCGTTGGATCACAATCTTGCCTATTTTTAAAAATCGATGTGGCCGGCCATGGTGCACTAAGATCTATTCAACTCCTATTCCGCTAAGCATAAGACATTCTATATCTATTGACAATAAGAAACAAAGAGAGACAAAAGAGTACAACAAAGAGGTTTTTTGTCACTGTTGTTTTCACATATAAACTGAATTAGAATTAAAGCTGTTTTGTCGTTTAGCTCGGTGCTATTTTCAATTGATGTTGTTTATATTTTACAAAGATACTCATATTGCTAGGTAAGCACCTATAATAACAAAAAACCTTATCAATTGCCAAGTTTTCCACACGCAAAAGATACGTCTGTATTTGGAACCATGTTAAATTCAAGGGCCCTTGACGTTGAATTAAGGTATAAACAGTTGTTGAAATACATATTCATGTACCTATCTAATTTTAACTGGTCTGTGCTAATAGTGAGTAGAATGATGACCTACAAGATCAGCGAAGAACAGAGCGGCGATAAATGACCAAGAGGAGTAGTTTTTTTCATATTGCGACCATGATAGTAATATATAGGATGGCTCTTCGAGATGGGAGTGGATGGTCCAGATCAAGACCATGAGAGAAGTCAGGAACGGAGTTATGGAATTCAATTGAGGTGACTGACAAACTCAGCATCGAGTTTTTTTCCATATTAAGTTGAACTTAACTTACAATACTCCCTGCAATAAGTACAATTTTGAAAAAAATGTTCTCACTCAGTTGTCCTCTCATTTTTACCTTAATAGGCTACTTCATAAAAATCAATTTCGCTTCACCAAGGGTAGATCAACAACTGATGCTGGTACAGCCCTATTAAAGCATATATTGGATGCCTGGGAGAAAGCGAAAAACGCAATTGATGTTTTTGTGAGGCTTTGTAAGGCTTTCTGTAGATCATGATACACTAATTAGAAAATTGTAACACTATGGAATTGGCAACAAGGCACTGGATCTTATGCAATCTTATTTATCTGATAGAGTCCAACAAGTAGATATTGGTAAAGAAAGATATAGGGGGCTCAAAAATTGAAACGGCGTCCCACAAGGATCAATATTAGGCCCTTTTATTTTTAGTACATGTAAATGATCTCCCTTTTTTAGCAAAAAATCTCTGTGATTTGGTCTTATTCGCTGATGATACTTCATTGATTTTTTAAGTTGGCAGAAAATAAATATAATTATGACGATGTAAATAATTCGCTTTCACAAATACTAGATTGGTTCATCGCCAACAACCTCTTACTCAATGCTAAAAAAAACCAAATGTATAACATTCATGTTACCAAATGTAAGAGAAACCCTACTAAGATATTGCGATAATAAAAATAGAGATAGCTTTTTGAAAAAATGTGATTTTCACAACATAAATACAAGAAACAACAACTAACTACACATCCCTTCATATAAGTTACGAAAGGTGGGAAATCATTTATGGGCAATTGCGTACGCTTCTGTAACAATCTTCCACCTGAAGCAACTGTGCTCCCTATACGTTAATTTAAAAAGTACATAAAACGAAATCTTATCAAGAAAGCCTTTTACTCCATAGATGATTATATCAATGATGTTAATGCTTGGCCAGATGTCGCCCAGTTCCGCACCGACAATAGTATTTAAGGAGAACAATCTTAAGCTTAGTTTTATATAAATATTAAACTGTATCTAAGTCACATTATATTTATACTTAACCAAATAATATTTGATTACATTTTAAGTACCTACCTATTACATAAACTTACTAGTTTTATTTTTCGCTTCTTCCACTAGTGGACAAAAAATTTGAGCGAACAAAATTAATAAAATTTTCTTATTTGATAATAATTACTATTCACAAAACTGTTTATGTATAAAATTAGACTTGTCTACGTGCTTATTTTGTAATCCGAGAAATAAAATGATTGAGTTTTGAATTTTTGAATATATTGGTAGAGGAATGGAAGAAGGATTTTACGCATGCTAACGTTGTTAACGTTGTACCAACATAACAATAGTAAAACTGGCAACAGGTATTACATACAGATTCCGATAGAAGACATAAGGATAACATACTTTTACGTTGGTATCCTTCCTCGAATAGCTACTCAATCGCTTAATAACGCGATCGGGATTTTGCTATGATGTACGTAAAGCGACAGCTTTTGGTAAACCTTATCAAAATCCCCTTGTCCAAAGTTAAAAATATTCTAGAATAATAGAAAATTCTAGAAATTGATCTAGATCTAGGTACAACAATAAAACAACATTAAATATGCACATCATTTATAACTTACAAGTCAACAAAAATAAAATTCACATTAGCATCAAAGAACCAACGTAGACGAACATCACACACGTTTTTGTGTTACACATTTATACGGCACAGAACGCAGCAGTATCAAAGAGCAGCGTAGGCGCAGTCGTGCGATCTAGGCATTTTAGTAGGAGTGAAGAAAACATTCTGGCATGCGCAAGAGTCGAGACGAGCAATCGTGCTGTATCTCGTGTACCAGCCCAACGCAAGATCCAACCGCGCGTTTAGCTCGACGAGCGCTGTATTTGTTAGCTCTATTTCTAACGCTGACATTTTTGGCATTCCACGGTTTTTCGATATCCCTTTGCAATCGATCATCACGGGGGCCGCTAGGAATCTGCAGCAAGAACATTCTGATGTTGATCATCCGTTGGCAACGTTTGCATCAAAGCGTGTACAATGCATTCAAGTCGTTTTGCTGGTATCTTCTATTTTCAAAGCAAAATCAATACTATTAACGTCAAACACTCCATATTTAGGATGAATTTGGTTTCACCGTAAAATTTTACGTCCCTAGTAAAACTGTATATGTGAGATGAGAACTAGTTTTTAAGGTTTTGAGAGCATTACCTCAAACCGAACCTCAAGCCAAACTAAACTACCGATAAACAATGTGGTTTTCGTAAGTCACATTAGGTATAGTTTACTGCAAAGAAATAAGAACTTGTCAACTCAAACCGAGTTCTACCTAGTCTATACAAAGAAGAAGAACAGGAAAGGAAGTAGATATAAAGTAGGAAGGGTACAGTGGAACAAAAAACCCACCTTGCAGGAGATATAACATGTCCAGGGTCAGTTTCAACAAATCCTGTTACTCTGGGTACATCTTGGCATAGCAATGCATGGGCCACTTTGACGACCAGTTTCGCAAGGGCATGAGCTTCACTGAGATCGGCTTGTTTCAGGCAGACGCCGTCGTCTGTCCTGGACACTGCCGTTGGGGCTGACCGAACTGCGTCCGTCATCAACAGTGCGTTATGCTGGGGGAAGGAATAGGGGTGAGGACAGTTTTATTTGGGATGGAACGTTTAATAGAAGCTATTATCAATGAATTGAATTCTGCTGGTAAGATCAAAGATCGCGCTCTCGACTACAAACTGGCGAGAGCCAGCTGAGAATCGAGAAGTCTGGAGAAGAATTGGTCTTGTTCAGATGTACTTTGGTTGCTAACCCTAACTCCCGAATACCCAAACGCTACTCAGATTTAAGCATCTCTCAAGTGACGAATTATATTGAAGTGTCAAATATCGCGACTTGAGACATGGTGAAATCTGAGTAGCATTTCAGTACCCCCCTATTTCATAAGTCTGCTAACTTAAAGAATTACAATTAACAACGAGGTTACCTTATTCATAATGATCTGTTAACTTAAAACAGGTGCTAAGCAGTGTTATTTCTCACTCTGACCTATGTCAATAGGAGAAGATAGAGTGAGATTTAGCAATGCTTTAAGGGCGTAAGCCAAAGGAAGAAGTTATATCGAATGTTAATCTCTATAGTTTTGATAGGAATCCTAGGTTTTACCACAACTGTCGATGATTCATTGAACGCTCAAGGTTAAAGGATCCAATAGCGGATAATTTACGGATTTGTTAAATCTCCGTTTGTTGCGATTGTTTTTGTATGACTTCTTTAATCGATATTGTACAACTGAGGTTTAGGCGTTAACTATTTACTCTGATAGGAAACTTCATAGCAAAAGAAAGTAAATAGAGAAACAATAAATACCTTTAAGGCATTAAGTAATATATTTTTCAGGTAAGGAGGCTGTGTTGTAAAATAGAAACGGAGTATAAGAATTATAATCCGGAATCTATTACTTTATAAATAAAAATTAATCGCCGAAGTGTATTTACGCGCATAACTTCCGAACGATGATGGCACCAAATATCTTTTGTCATCTTTATTGTCCGGACACGGTTTGTATCGAAGAAATTAAAAAAAAATCGCCTGAACGGATTGAAATGAAATTTGGCAGGGAGATAAATGGTTTCCCGGAGACGGATATAGGCTACTTGAAAAGCGCATCCAAAGTTGCGGGCAACAGCTAGTTTCTTATTGTTTATCTCCAGAAAATAAAGACTGCAAAACTATTTAACTATACGTCTATAAAAATTTAACTAAGCACGTATTATCACCATACATTGGCATATAATTAGAAGCAATCGTAATTTATCTATTCTATGTTAATTGAATATTTAGGATCGGTGCAATTTACGGATCGTTAACACCTGGACAAATATTTTTTGCTCAAAAATGTTTACAAGACAGATCGTCTTCACTGGACGGTTTCTAATTTCCTGTCAATTTACGTATAACATTGAGCCAGTCGTATCTGAAATTGGATCTACGGCTTCAAGGTTCCTCTAGATCCGGAAATACGTCCAAATCTTCCGATACCAATCTAATAGTTGTCAGACAAATCTTTGACGAATGTCGCTAGATGAAGTTTATCTAGGAACGTGTTTCGAATATCGTGCAGTCAATATTTTGTATTCATGAGTCGGTTGTGGTAATATTAGGTAAATAACAGGATGGAAAACCGATTTTATGCATTATGAAAGTAAAATATTATCTAGATTTCTCAGTACCTAACAGTGAAGTTCATATTTTACGATAAAAGGCAAGTCCTGTACTCAGTCAGGACAGGTTACCTTCTTTCTGAAAATAAACGTATATTCGAGGTACCTTCAAAAGGGGAGTGTAGTACCTATGTACCATCACGTAGATTATAACAAATCTGGAGAATGATTAAATTGAAAGCTTGGTAAACAATCTTCAAGGCCATTTCCGTTGCCTTACGTAGATATAGGCAAATTAACACAGTTACAGATATACCATAGCTGGTAAGTATACCAGATATGTCGAAATTCAGATAAAATACATAGATGGATTATATTATAGGGATCCGGCTCGAAGGACCATAAAGATGTAAGTACTTACATTACACCCTTAGAAATGATAAGATATTGCTGATATTTCATAAATGGATTTTATTCCTTAACTCTACGAGTTTAAATGATAATGAGACGCGCGCCTGGTACGAGAGACTAACATGAACTGATGCGAGCGCGCGCGCTGATCGCTACAATAAGGTAAAAATGCTGACGCGAGAGAATAGTGCGGTTTCACCGTACAGCCGCCATATTAGTTCCTTTAAACCTATAAGTGGAAACTTGTAATTAGCTTTCAAGCAGCTGATCATGCATACCTCATGCATGTCAGCATACTTATACTAACACCTTAATGTAAAAGCCTAGCTGTAAGTTTTCTTAAAATTGTAAAATAAAATAAAATAAATAAAATAAATAAACCTACCACAGGTTCGAGATCCTTATCCTAGATCTAAGTTCAAGACCGCGATCATTCAAACAGAAAACCCAAGTACCTGTGCGAAGTCGAAGTATTCCACAGCTTTTGAGAACAGGGGCACCAACGACTCTCCTTCCGAGCCGCCAACGCAAGGCACCCGCGTGTAGCGTGGCTCGAGGCACAGCGCGCGCGCGGCCAGTGTGCTCGCGCGCATCTCCGGCACGGCCAGCGAACCGAATACCTTACGTGGGTCGTACCAACCCGTCTCTTTTAGTGTCTGTTTATGGAGAAATGGAATTCAGTATGGGAAGTGATTGCACGGGTAGTACCAACCCTTCTCTTTTATAGTCTGTTTAATGGGCATATGAAATTCAGTAAGGGAAGAGATTGCACGGGTAGTACCACTCTGTCTCTTTTAGTGTCTGGTTATGGAGATAAGAAATGGAATTCAGAAAAGGGAGTTTGTATTCGCGTTAGGTTCTGTTGCTTAAGATGGCAACTAAGAGGGTTTTGCGTGTGGTATTGATAATGAAAACTTAAAATAGCTGCTTTCACCAGTAAAAGACAGTATAATAACCGTTCTTCTAATTATAAATTGTTCTAGTTTTGTCTACATGTGATTTAGTTTCACAAAGCAAGTCTAGTCTAAGAGGATCATTACCTAATAATCTTTTATATGACCCAGACTACCGAAGTGACTGATATAGGTACTAAACAACAGGTCTACGACCGGCAGTGGGTCTCGGGCTAATGATGATTATGATCAAAGGTCTATCTAACTAGGCTGGGCTCTATCTCCATCTGAAACTTTCTGGTCTGCAAAGAGAAGTTTGTGGTGAAGCATCTTACATTACCATCTGCCTCAGTGCGGTTGACAAAATTGCGAAAGAGCTCGTGAATAATTGAGGAGACGTGAGTGGTTGACTGCGGTGCAACACAACTGAGAGACTTTAAAATGAGTTTTACACTTTTTAATGAAGATCTGTAAGCGTAGAGTTTTTCCGCTGTTAAACAGTGGAAAATATGGAATGAGAATATTCCATGGAATACTGCAAGGTAAATTTAACATTAGTTCCGCTCACTAGACGTGTGTTGATAGGTAGAAAACAGCACAAATAGACGATCCAGGAAATACTAAACTACGTAATTTTCACACCTAAAGTAGGTATAATACCAGGAGCCACCGGCGCTATAGTCCGTAAGAGGTCCCAGAGATTTTCGGTTGAACCGACTAGAGTTTCGTGGCTTAGTTGGATAGAGCACACCCGTACTGAGTGTGGGGCGAGGGTTCGAGTCCCGCCGAAATTGAAAATTTTTGGGAACTTATTTCTTTTCTAGAGTCTGATTAGGATTCTGATCGGATAGAGAACTCGACAGACTACTAGACTTCTGGCAATTTGCGAGTGATTTCAAAGCGAGGCGATTGGGCAGTGAGCACGCCATGACGAAGCAGCGAGCACGCCACGATGACGCCGCGGGCACGTAGCTCGCTCGCTGTAATTAGCGCCGTCGACGCCAGTGTTCAAACCGCTGATCGCTTTGAAATCGCGAGTATGATAAGGTTCTTAAATGATATTTTAGTTTGTTATTGTGTACGGGAAGTATATCCCGAACATATACAATAACAGATATATAACAAACTATTTCTTTGGACTATCGCTGAAGTAAATTATTGAGTTGCGTGTCAAAAAGTCGCTATGTGAGTGGGCAAGCCGAAGTTTCACGTCCAGTTAATAATTGTGAGCAAAAGTTTTTCTTTTCGATTGTTTCCGTCTTCGGCCTACAAGATTCCAACAATATTTCTTCCAGTTAACTTTTTTCTGGCCAAGAAACAGCAAATAATGAGGTCCGGCAAAGTTTTAACTCGGCCAAGAAAATCCTAAACAACAGTCAGCCACGAAGGCTTTCGCAATGTAAACACTCAAAAATATCACACAACAAATCCAATAATACAAAACCTTTTTGACGATATAAAAAACAACGTTGCTCCTAAAACTCCCAAAATCTAGGCCTATTTGTTCAATCACAATACATAAACTTGATAAAACGGGGCATAAAAACATTCCAATATTAGAAAGTTCATTTCTGATTCGGCAACAAAGGGAGATTACGACAGCGTCTTTTGCGTCGCATTTTCAGTGGTACTACAAGCAGTTCTGTGGCAAGGTTTCCTCCTCACTATGTCTTATTCTGTGAATAAGTTACGTCACAGGCTTACAGGGTGGCTCGGTACAAAAACAACGTTTAATTTCTTGGAACTGGGCCCGCTTCGTGTAACGGACTTGAGCAAAGCCAAAATATTGTCTTGATCAAATAGAATCTGTGGCATTATTGAAAAACTGAGAGCAATGAAAATTTATAAACAATGTTATGAACGACAGATGGTTCTAATTTGTAAACGTTTTGTACTGTAGAGTTCTGTGAAGTAAAATAAGACCTTTACTGGTCATCGATCACTATGAAAACTGCTTCAGAGATTGCTTGAATAAGTCCGATAGACCTTGGCTCCACATCATGTAAACCTTGACATCTTGACCCTAAAAACGAACCTAAAGAGATTTCATGCTCAATTATTCCACTGGCACAGAAAATGGGGTTTCTTTCAAACCGCTGGCTGCTTGATAAGACCATCTTTAACAATGGTCATAATACTTCGAGAAAAAATATATTTCGTGACACATTTAATTTTATTGATTTTCAGTACCGGTGATCACAGATCTTGCTTATCAATATCAACCTTGGCCGATCACCGATAAAAATAAGTTACAAGCAAACAGGTCGTAGACATTTTTAGCGCTAAACAGAAATTCCTTTCATAAAAATTGCGAAACTAGCAACAGCCATTTAGAAGGTTCAACGAGCTGGAGGCAATGTGAAAACCTCTCAGGTTGACGACGTATTTACTCGTGCCATTACATCGGAAGTGTTGACCGGCCAAATTGGCCGCAAACACAGTCAGGGAAGGCAACTATGGGACCAGTTATGTATAATGTTATTACTGATTAGTGTAGCAACGATGGTGGGGTGACTTAGCTTTGTAGGCAAATTATATTTGTACTTCAAAATTAAATTCGACGAGGCCAATTGAGATTTTGCGATATCAAAGGCTTAGAATGGTAGTTCCATTTAAAAGATTTTGTGAAATTAAATGTCAAAACAATTACGCAAGATAATCCATGAATCCAAAGGAATTGAATTCAAGATAACACGATATAAAGTTGAATTAACGATTCTGTTTTTCAGAGGAACAGCTGAAATATAACGAGGATAATTTGTTTTCAAGCGCCAAGTTGATGGATCCTCGGAGTGACGTGCCAAGTTTGACTCACAACTTATCTTCATCAATAACTTGGATGCGGACAGATGAAGATTAAACCTCAGACTTAAGTTTACTCGTAGGTATAAACGCAGTCGTGATCATAGGGTTAAGATAGTGAAAAATCTTAAGTCTATGTTCGTGTTTGACTTTTTACCTGACCACCAACGGAGGAAGGTTATTGTATATTAAACAGAGTTTGTTGAAATTGTGATGACGGGCATGGAGAAAATACTCAGAAGTGGGGACTAAAAGGACGATGAAACTGTGATGGCACAGCCACACACAATCGATTAGCTTGATATCGGATATTAAAAAAATAAATTTTGTTTGATTATTTCCTACCAAAACAGCAAGGTCCAATAAAAAAGATATTATAAAAACCTGAAATAAATAATTTATTTTGACGTGGTCATAAGTCTAAAATATTTTGATGACCACAACTTAATTGATACTGAAAATCATCATAAAATACTACCACGAAACAATGAGGTTCATAAAGAAGAACATCCACCGATTTCCCATAAAAGCGCACATTACATTGCTGCGGTACTAGCCATAAACGATGGTATCTACAACCGTCCCATCAGCAGATCGTAAATAATTTATGTCATTTGAAGGATGCATTGCAGGCTTGTTATATAAGTCTGTTATGAAGGTCGGTCCGCCATAGACATGTGCTTATGTTCGTTTGCAAAGGTGAAAAAATCAATGAATAACTCGTTCGTTACAAAATCATACTATGGAATTAAGACTAGGTAGATTAAGCTTTGGTCTCTTGATCACCACGCATTACGCTGCGTACTGTCTTCTACTACGTCGACTGTCTGTACGGAGAAGCAGTCATTTGATTTTCATACCACAGCGTGATAGTGATAACACAGATTACAGAATAAATCCTTGTCCTTGTGTTCCTTGACCGCTTCTCCGCAGACAGTTGACATGACAGCACACGGCGTACTGCATGTTGATCATCAAACCAAAGTTTATGACACAAAATAGGGAGATAAATGTTTATTCCAATCCAAGTCATTTTATATAGTGAAATACAAATCTTCCTCTTATACTTTCTATTAAGTAAAGTAATGATTCTATATGCATCTTTTCTAGACAAATATTATAAACAGGAAAGATTTATTTGTTTGAATTTAATAGGCTCCAAAGCTACTGGACCGATTTGAAAAAATATTTTATCATTAGAATACCTACTACATTATCCCTGATGAACATAGGCGATAGAATATACTTTCATAACTAATTACTTGACATAAGTGTTTACGTGATTAGTCTACTACGGTTAACTTGAAGATGACGATAAAAAGTTCTAGGATGCATATAAGAAAATAAAAATAAATACATCACCTCAGCAACTACTGGTACCATACAGTCGATGGGAGACGCGCAAACTATGACAAAAGCCTTCGGACACTCCGTAGCAATGCAGTCGGCATATTGCTTCACTATCGGAGCTTGGAATTCGAACCTCTTCTCGAAAGACATGTCTGCGTTCGCATAACCACTCTCTAGCATCAACACTATATTTGCGTTCTGGAAGGAATTAGTCATTCATTCATGACGAAACTATATGAAAGGGACGGCAACGTTTTCATTGCTGTTAGTAGGTATAGTTTAATTTTGGCGATATCTGAAATGATGGTACTTCAGATATTGCCAAAATTAAACTTAAATATGTTGCTTAGCTTTTTGCTTTATAGTGCGTTACTCGCACTGGGTAAATCTTTTACGAAAACTTTTTAATAATATCCCAAAAATTTTCGATTTCGGCAGGATTCGAACCCGCGCCTCGCCTTCAGTACAGGTGCGAAATCGAAATTTTTTGGGATATTATTAAAAAGTTAAATATGTTGCCTTCGAACCCAGGAATATCGAATGGAACGGATTTCTAGTCGTTCAACAGCGAGTTCAAAATTAGCCAGAAAGTCAAGGACGCATTCGCAGCATGATATAGTATAATCACAGCATAGCACCCCTAATATTTGCTTTACAAATATTATCATAACAACTTTTAATGAGTGGAAACAAATGCTTCCGAGGGAAAAGGTAGGTTGCGGCTGATCATAAAAAAAAAACAATAAAAAAAAAAGGAAATTATTAATAAAAATATTCGGCTGTGTCAGCCGAATATTTTTATTAATAATTTGCGTTTTATGTAAACCGCACAAAATCCAATCGAACTGAATTTTGTCGAACATCTGGCATCTCTGCATGTCCCACTCTAACTCACACAAAATATTGAGTTGGTAGTACCACAGCATAGAAAAGTTTGGCGCCGGGCAGATCATTTCTGATTTTCAGTAAAAAGCCTATATCTCGAGATAGGCCCATGAATTTGTGTTTTTCTGGGTGGTCATGACCCTACCTGTCTTTCGTTTTCGGCTTGACGTTGAGTTTCAGGGCACCATGTTTAGGCGAAAGTTTGTAAGGGTTTTTGTTAGTGCGTAAGAAACTACAGGAAAAATCGCACGGAAATTGTATATAGGTATGCTACTGTTACTTCTTATCTCGAAAATATGTAGTACTTATACAACGCCACGAACAGAAAAAGTTGAATATAAATCTGCCATTCAGACACATAATCTGCTGGAATGGCAATGAACAAAGCAGAGCCCAGTATATAGGGAAATTTATTCAAGTAATATTTCGTGAATATGCGGAAATGTAATACAGTAAATGATGGTATCGTATAGACAGATCTATGTGAGATATCACAGACAGTTTGGCGCCATGTAAATAGTGTGTGGATTGCGAATCTTCTTGATGAATTTTGTATAGTCTTGTATAGTCAGCATTTATTAATGAATTTTGTATAGTCAGAACTTATTGATGAATTTTGTATAGTCAGCACTTATTGATGAGTTTTGTATAGTTAGTATTTATTGATGAATTTTGTATAGTCGGCATTTATTGATGAATTTTGTATAGTCAGCATTTAATGATGAGTTTTGTATAGTTAGCATTTATTGATGAATTTTGTATAGCCATCACTTATTGATGAATTTGTGTAGTATTAAAACAACTTTTTCTTTCGTTCGTTCGTAATTCAGTATCTACTAAAGTTTGTAAATTTACAAATAAAAAATATAACTTGATGTGAGTAACCAAGTTGCCTATTTCGCGTGTCGACCGTTATTGATTACCAAGTCACAAGGGGTCAACAGCCGCGATGCGAATACCATGCATGGCTGAGGAAGAAATCCAATAAACGTTTACAATTGACTCGGCAAGTCAGCAGAGCTTTTCAGAAGGTTAATTGATTTCAGTTCAGTTTGCTTGCGGTAGTAGGTGTGTTTTCACGAGGAAGTGGGTTAAGTCTTTGAAAGGATGGCTTAGGGATGATTTATATTGGACCGGGCCGTGGGCCCGTCTTCTAACTTCTCCGGCCCACCCTGGCCTCTGCTCGGCTCGGTCTAAAATAAATCGGGATGATTTAAACGTAAAAAAGAGCTCGTTTGAAAGAACTTTTTCCCGAAAACTTAAATTTTGAGTAGGTACTTTATGTACGGTTTTTGTTTCGCGGTACAATGCGTAACGGAGTATTATGAACAGACGAGATAGTAGCGGAAGCAAGCAGGGAGTCGATGGAGGCGGCTCAGGACCGCTACTCCTGGCGTCTTTTGGGGAGGCCTATGATCAGCAGTGAGTGGGCGTATCGGGCTAATGATGATGATGCTGTTTTTAAGGTTCCGTACCCAAAGGATAAAAACGGGACCCTATTACTAAGACTTCGCTGTCCGTCTGTCCGTCTGTCACCAGGCTGTATCTCATGAACCGTGATAGTTAGACAGTTGAAATTTTCACAGATGATGTATTTCTGTTACTGCTATAACAACAAATACTAAAAAGCCGAATAAAATAATTATTTAAGGGGGCTCCCATACAATAAACGTGTTTTTTTTTTGCCGTTTTTATAGATAATGGTACGGAACCCTTCGTGCGCGAGTCCGACTCGCACTTGGCCGGTTTTATTTATACTCATACGAATCGCAGAGACCTACAGAGCCCGCTCTATCTTGTAACGAACTTCGAAAATTGAAGTCAAACTCAAAAATGACCACAGATTTTTGCCTCCCAGTGACGTTATGGAAATTTTGATTGTTAAGAAGATCACATCATCATGTTACATGTGCCTGGTGCTAGGGGAGCTTTTGAGTAATCCCATTAGTATATCTCGTGTTTCTACAAGTTACACTTCTTACCATCACATCAGAAGTTAGTACCATTGTAATATTTTAGCAAAATTTGTATCCCAGGCTATGTAAAGAACGTGATGACATTTGCAAAACTAAATACAATTACCTAAGAATTAAAAAAAACACGTTTCTTTTTTTAAAAATCGATTTTTTGTCATGTCACCTAAGCTATAACTAGTTAATCAAAGTCGCAGTTGAAGTTTAAACCGCATTCCAAAGAATATCAGTACATTTACCTGTAAACTTCGCTCTAGATCACAGGTGGCACAACTGAAACCTTCGACTCTGCAGTTGGTGTTAATATTCTGCAAATCACAGCACACTTGATTTAGGTTACGGGCGCATTCTGAACTCGCTGTGTGCTGTGCTTCGTATAAGCGTAACCTGAAATTCAGGAAGGGTTATGAGAAGGAGAACACCACTATGAAGTTCACACACTAATTGTTGCGAGTAATCAAGACATGCATATACCAACTGACGTAAAATTTAGGGACTAAATACATTTACGGTCTTTGTGGAACCGGGGTTAAATGTCTCCTGAGCACAGAGCAGAGCTCCGAGCGACGGCGTATAGAGAAAGCGGAATCCGCTGCCTACGAAAATAAATATTCGACAAGATGAACTTCTCCAGATTTATTCTGATAAATTAAATGCTTTACTAATGCCGGAACGCGGTCATCCGTGCGGTTGGTGGGTAACCGCAAAGTACGTAGGTAGGTGCTTTTGATCTCCACAACTTCAAATGTCATGAAACTTATAGAAACCATCCATCAAAACGTCAAATTCAGTAAATATTGAATAATGCAAGCCGGAAAACGCCAGAACTGGTGTAACTCGACCCAGCTCAGGGAAGCAATAACAAAATGTGAGTTTGCACAGACGTAGCTGGTAATCGAATTCGGTATGGAATGGAAGGGGAGCATGATGCTTATTGGATCCCTAAGATGTTTGGTTTTACGGTGAGATTATTGTGAGATTTGGCGAATCAACGCGCAGTTACATTGAATACTCGTGAAATGTTTATGGCGAAGTTATTTGACTATTTTGAAGAAAGAGAAAGACCTACATTTATTTATAACAACAATACAAACAGTTAAAATCAAGACGCACTTATAGAAGAGGTTGGTACTTGTGTTAAGTTGTTATAAAAAGGTTCTAACTTAGCATGATGCTGGCTAATCTCCCGTAAGAGAGCTAGCCAGATTTTGAAAGTGAAGATCGTTTATTTAGTAATATTTAAAAGATCGAGCCATTATTGGTAGCAGCTTCGACCGGTAGAACGTCAGTATCATTCTTACAGATCGATTTGATAAATACAGAATCTGAAAAAATCAGAATGGTGTGGAGAATGTATAAATTGAATGGATTCCGTGATTTCTGAATTAAGAATCTGAATTCCGTTTCTGAATAAAATTCAGAAAGACATTATGGATGTCTGAGTAGCCTTAGTATCTGGGTTTTCCAACATCGGTTCGAGTCTGCATGGGATAACGAATGAGTGATCGACCAAAATTAGCTACCTACCTAATAACCTTGACAACGTCGTTCAAATGTACAGAAATCGCATTTAACGAGTAAGGAAAATAAAATATAAGTTGGAAATATCGATTGTTTACAAAGAACCAGTAAATTTGAGCTATCAGGGACACGGACGAAATAGCTAAAGTAACCATACATAAGGGCAAGGGAGGTTATGATGTCAAATACCAGACTGAGACCTCCACCAGTAAAATCTGGCGATAAACATTCTGGGCGGGCGCGGCAGTCACGGCCTGCTCGTAAAATCTTGGCCTTTTATTGCGTTTGGCTGAATGTACCATAATGGCATGTCTAGGGCTCTCAGAAAGTTACGTCCGTTTGCGACTGCCAGCATTGTTTGTGCGGACGACTGTGGGAGATAAGATGCGACGGACCTAAGCTAATATTGATGGGGGGGTTTCAGTGGCTCAAAAATCACGAGAGCGGAAGAGCTGTAGCTAGTTCACTAATGAGTATTTGAAGAAAAAAGCTTTATTTGTTAGTTTTTCAATAAAGGTACACTAACGGAGTTTAATTTAGGTAGGTTTAAGTAAAATCTGATTTTTAAATATAAGTCGCATAGTACTCTAAAATTTAACAAGGTTATCGACATCTAGCTCAAAGAATTAGCAAGCTGAAGTGTCAGGGGGTTGGCCAAATCTAGAGAAGAACCAAAAACCGCTGGGGTAAATGTGTTCTTGAGTGGAGACCGCGACTCGGCAAACTTAGTGTAGGACGCCCTCCGACCAGGATGACGATCTGCAAAAGACTGCAGGCAGTATAAAAAAATATCGAAATGACTAAATATTGATAGCCCTCTTATACCGATCGTTTTGAAAGGGACGGCAATATTTTAGTACTGTCTTGACGACATTGGAATTGACACTATTGTGAGCGAGAAAAAACGAAACAGCCATTATTAACATTTTATGTTCAAAGATAGAGAGCTGATTGCTTTTCCTATTATTTCACTCAATCTCAAAAAGCTTCGATTGGCTGGCGATTGAAATCTAAGATTTCAATAGCCAGCTCATAAATACCTCTAAAGTAAGCCACGCTGTCTATTTAGCTCCAAAGCGGGGTCTATTGAGAGGTAGGCGCAGTATTTTGCCAGTAGTATGCCTCCGGGACACCGAATATGTAAGTATATTCACCGGCTTTCGCGGGCCGCAATCTAAGATAGCGCGCCCATTTCCCTACTATATAGCTTAGTAGCGCTATCAAAGGGTAAAATAACGGCAAATATTCGGTTGACTGTCATTCAGAAGCTATGAAGAGGAATAAAAGGTTTCTAGGGAACCATTCAAGTTTGTTGTTCGTTTTGGAAATCCCGATGGAATAGATACGACTTTTCCTTATTACGATGAAAACAGACCAAGACACCTTGCTAAAGAAAGGTGTTGTTATGTATTTCATTGTATTTCATTGTTAGGTGTTCATTGCTAGCTTTTATTGTTAAAGTTACACTATCGGTACCTTATAAAACGAAAATACTGTTTCATACAGAATAATACAAGATTGGTGATTGATCACAGTGTATTTAGCATTCGAATATCACGCATTCGAATATCACGAATTCGAATTATGTCAAACTTATAAATCAAACGAATCACAAAGCAACTTTAGATAAATGGCTCAACCATTTCATACTCGTTACATATCCCACGATAAATATAAACGCCGGGTACAAGTGACGCTGTGACAGGGGCCAGACGAATGGTTCCTTGGGGACCGACGGGACATGAGCCGTGTCTGGGGCTAGTGACGTCACGGACAACCGACGCTCGACACAGTGGCGAAGAGCAACGGTTAAAATTATCGACAGGAACTTTATCTCGGATGGTGCAAACAGTGTATGCGAACCTTAGAGGTTCGCATCCATTGTTTGCCCCCATACAAACGTACTTTGCGGTTAATTCGGAAACTAGGTCCCTTAAATGAAATTTTGTATGCATAATCGAATACGAAATCGCTGTTTGCACCGTTGTAGTTTTTAAAAACAAAAATATCACTATATGAGAGCGCAAGAAATAATTATAATCGCTTGAAAATGAATTGAAATGAATTTGCACTCTCATTAATTTAATGATGTTTTGTATTTTGAAAAACTAAAACGGTACATAACAAAGCTAATTCTTATCCGATTATGTATGCAAAATTTTATAGCAATAAAGTAGTTTCGAAATGAATCGTAAAGTACGTTTGTATGGGAGCATAGACCCACGAAAACTAGAGTCAAATCACTCACAATCAAAAATTGGTAACATTTCATCAGATCAGCACAGGACCTACAATAAATACGAGCGCAAATAAGTGACACTGTGACAGCGGAGCAGACGAATACCCCCCAAGGGGCCGAGAGACGGGGCATAATCCGTGTCTGGGGTTGCTGACGTCACGGACAACTGACGCTATAAGCTAAAGGCCTGACGCTGAGGATGAAGGAGAGGTGGAGAGCAGGGTATGAAATTATTTTTAAGGCGAATAGTAAAGCAAATGATCGTAGGCATTTCCACGCGCAAATTATGCAGCAAAGAGTACTTGTTTTCAATTCAGCATACAAATTAGTGCCCTAATCCACCAAATAATACTACGTAATAATAATACAAATGTATTAATAATATTATAAATTCGAAAGTGACTGTCTATCTGTCCGTCTGTAACCTTTTCACGCTAAACAGCTGAATGGATCCAGGGAAGTACCTACATGGTATCCCGGGGACGGATATAGGCTATTTGAAAGGCGTGTACGAAGCCGCGGGCAGCTGCTAGTTATACATAAAATAGATCTTTACTCACTTCTTTATAGCTGGGCATTGTTTTAGCAACAGAGCTGTGTATTGCCCAATTGCGGTATCCGCACCAAGCACACACACTTGCACGCCAGCCCTAGGACAGGGCATTGGTATCGATACCTTCTTCTTTGGAGCCGGCAGAGCCTTTGGTTTGGACTTGGCTTTCTTTTCTTCAGCCGACGGTACCGTTACCTCCTTGATAACGTCCTTGTCTTTATCTTTGCACGAGATAAATCGAAAGGGAGCTACGAGAAGAACGATGGTTTAGACGAAGTCACGTAAAGCCTACAACAGACGGAGCTATAATAAAGGGTGTCTCAACAAGAGTGCACGATTCAAATTTGACGCTATTTTATAAGTACTCGTCTAGTTTATGTAAATAAAATATTAAGTCTGTAAATAAAAGTTCAGATGCTAGACTGCGTCAAGCTGAAGACAGGGCACTATGGCACTCATAGTCCATGTCGAACAGCAGACTAACATCGCTGATGATGATGATGGAATAAAATAAATATTGAAATTGACGATGCGAGTGAACGAAACAGTTTTATCTTTAGCTTTAGCATAACAGGATGTTATCACGAATGGGCTAACGTTTTCGTCAGTTTTTCATGGAAAGCTCACAAGAAATCAATGATATCTTCATATGTTTCAATTCTAATGAGGTGAATTCGTCAGCCAAAATATGTCCTAGCAATTAGAGGCGGGGAATCTTTGTAGTTCCTCTGAGTAAAGTTCGATTTTGTATCTTTTACGAACCAATTTTTGGTTAAAATACACAATCGAGCTTTTTATAGTGATATACGCAGAGGGACTACCACTCCTATACAAAGCACTAATCTCACTAATATTATAAACGTGAAAGTTTAGATGGATGGATGGATGTTTGTTCCTTTATCACGCCAGAACGGCAAAACGGATCTGGATGAAATTTGGCACAGAGATAGATTATAGTCTGGAATAGGACATAGGCTACTTTTTATCCCGAAATTCCTACGGGAATGGGAACTACGCGGGTGAAACCGCGAGGCGCTGCTAGTATAGCATAAATAGCACTTATATTGATGTTTTATTTATTTGTATAACGAACCAAGTTTTGGTTTCTCCACACACAAGTTAGAAGTTAACAAAAAGTTTAAACTATTGTCAAATTATAACAAGCGGGTGACAAACCGGCTGTAAGTGTAGTACTTACTCTTACAAACAAAGGGATAACTTACTTCCGAAATTGGTGCCCCCTTCGACAACCCTCATTTTTATCCTATGAAGGATCCCGGGTTTCTTTCCATACCTATCACAAGGTTCTGGACATATGGAATCCTCATCCGGTGGAATATCTACTAACGCCCTTCTACATCCATCGACGTTTCCCCCTTTCGAGCTTTTTTTGGCGTATGTCCTTCCGAACAGTGTATCTGCCTTGAAGTTATTTGCGAGGGTAGTCAACAGACACCGTGACCTAGACAGCAGACATGACCGGGACATCTTTATTTACTGTAGATTTTGTAAAAATTTTGGATGATGTTGTTGCTGTTGTGAATTTTTTATAGAATTGACGATTTTTTGACGGGTTTCCACAGTCGAGAATTTTTTATTTTATATTACGAAAGATTTCATTATGGCCAGTATTTTTAATAACAGTGAGGTTATAACCTCTTTGATGAAATTTTAATGGGATTAGGCCGCATTACGGAAAACACGAGGAAAATTGCTCGGTGAAATAATAAACGCTGGGCTTGCTAATAATAACAGCCATAGACCATGCATATTCCCCTGAAGTCCTTTCCCTGAGGGTGCCAACGGGTCTTTATAATTACTGTCGTTTTTCTGTAAAAGTCACAGAAAAGTATATGTACTAAATCTTACAAAAAATCCCTACAAAGGCCTCACTATCCCAAAAAGGAATAGCAAAAAGGCCTCGTAAGTGTTTTGGTCAATCAATTACGTCAATCAAGTTAGTAAAACCGACATTATACATTAATGAATACTTAATGCTGGACTATCCACATAACAAGTAGCCCACAACTGAGCAGAGCTTGTGTTATTACTAGATTACTGTTCAACATAAATATACTAATTATTGATGTAATGTATTTTGTATTACATAAATAATTAGTATATTTTTAAGGGTCTGATATGGAGATTTTTAACAAGGGACTAAACTACCCCATTATACCTATACGAGATAGCCGAGCGTAGCGAGGGAAGATGACAAGACTGAGTTATAATGGGTGGTTTCGGCCATTATTATAACTATACTTTTAACTTCGATTGCGAGAAAATAAAATAATCAAAACTTACCTTTCGTAAAGTGTTGCACGTTTTTTTCATTTCACTACTTCACGAATTTGTTATGAAGATGTCATAAAGCGAAAATTAAGTTAGTAATATGCGAATGGAACAGAAAGACAACGAAAATTGTAATATGATTCTATTTATTGCAGTCGAAATTACGTGACACTAATTTAAAGAGTTACGACAAAAACGTAAAGTACAGAAGTGAAAAAACTGTGCTCTATATAAAGGTAAGTTTTAATTGTTTTATTTTCTCGCAATCGAAGTGAAAAATGGTTTTTCATTCGGGCCAAAACCATCCGTATAACTCGGTCTGGTCATCCATGACCGAGTGCTCCCTCAACGCAACCAACAGGATGATGGATGATGGCGATGGCGGCGCATCGCACGAGCAGCCGTTCATCAGGACCCTTTGTCAGGATCCCATCATAACCACGACCATACACTTACTAGTGGTTTATTTTTCGCTTCTTCCACTAGTGGACAAAAAAATTAAGCGAACAAAATCAATAACATTTGGTTTCTTATTTGATAATAATTACTATTTATAAAACTATTTATGTATAAAATTTGACTTGTCTAAGTGCTTATTTTGTAAGCCTAAAGAAATAAAGTTATTGCCTTATGACTTTTTGACCACTCTGCCAAGAGAACTAAGAAAAATACAAAAAAACACACAGAACACCCGGAACAAATATTTGTAGATCATACAAACATTTGTCCCTAGGCGGGAATCGAACCCGCAATCTGCGTCGCAGGCGGACCTTTGCCACATCGGTCGTCGATTCTTATAAAACTTCTGAATTTAAAATGATAATGAAATCGAACCAGTAGTTTCAGCGCTAGGTGGGAACAAAGAAATCGGTCACATACATAAAAACATACAAACATAGGGTGCTAGCCTCATAACGCTGTCGGTAGTCGGGTAAAAAGAAAAACCAACTCGTATAACACGGCCTATTGTGAATAGACTACGAATAGTTATATCGAGAGGGAAAGCATGGAGGCAGTGCAACGGCCCGCCTTGACTCTGCCGTTATTTATAGAACCTCTGCCATTGGCCCATTCTCCTATTTCTGATGCTGGATAGAATCGGGATTTTATTTGTTTTGATAGGTTGGCGAGAATATCACAGGTGGATATAGAAACTTTAGAATTAATATAGAAATCATTTAGAACGGGATATTTACCATGATTCAATTTTTGAGTTTTCCAATTAAAAAAGTTTTATTTAGAATTAATGCTATGTTCAGAACCTTTGTACTTAATCATTTTGACGTAATTTTTAGATATTTTTAGGCCCTGGTATTCGCCATGTGGACCTTGGAATAATGAGGCATTATCACACCACATTACTGTACTATTGAATGGGCTAGTTGACTACATTGTAAGTTGCAAATAATTTTCTAGTCAGTGACAACGTAACAAAGCGTATTCAATTGATTTTTATTAAAAATTATGCCTATTTTAGGTTCAAAAACGGGATTAAAATTGCTTTTATATTTTTTGATCAATGATCACGTGACCGATAACACTCTGCGTTTGGATGCATCGCTGGTGACGTCACACGTATCACAGATTACAGTGCGTATAGTTCTTCTTGTTAGGTGTGGTGTATGGTTTGACGTCATCGAGTCATGTCACCGGAACCATGACGGAGACTATTTTGGTGCGCCATTATTTTATACAAAGTTTAAAATTAGTTTAAATAACGACTTCTTCTAATACGACTGACCTTGACGTAATATCACTTTGCATTATTTTTTATCAGACAATATGTTAGAATTATTTCCCAGTAGTAGCCTATTCCTATAGCCTATTCTCAGACAAAAGGTCTGTAGGCACGTAAGCTACTCTACATAAGTAAATGTTTTTCTAAAAACTGACATGAACCTCTTTTGTTTTTCGTATACCTACTACCTGAATTTGTGACGTACGCGCGTGTATGCAAAAAAACCAAAGACCATACCAAGTTGAGTACCGATCTCGTCGTTTTTAGGCAGCTTGTAAAATGTCGGTGTTTTTTAGGGTTCGTTTTTTGAAATAGTTATGTACGCTGGTACGGAACTCTCCGTGTACGAGTCGACTCGCACATGACCGGTATTATTAATAAATTGTTTGAATGATTTAATTTCCTTAATAATTTGAGGCGTTAAAAAGGTATCTACTAGCTGAGTAAACCTTCGACTAAAAATAGGAATCTCAATTTATTTGAACGAAGCAAGCAGTAGTCGATTTTTGTTAAAAGATTCTTTATTTTCAGTGGACGACGTAAATGGCCGCCCAGTAGCACAGGTCCATCAATCTTCGTGAGGGTGTCTTCTTTAAGGTGAAGGTATTCATCATTTCAACAAACAGTTCGTGGTCATTTTGTAGCTTTTAAAGTAGGTATGGGCCGATTTTTCAACAGCCAAATAACTTTTATGATGTGGCAATTTAACATTATTATTTTCTTTATTTTCTAATAACTGAAAAAAATAAAAAATGCAGCTCAGATGAGATGTAATATTTTGACTGTATAATATATTTGACTATATAATATGGTGACATGACTCGATCACTTCACACCGCTCACATTACACCTAAAGCCTGCAATACATGTTGGCCCAACGTTGCCGAGTGAGGGCCAATACCAACGTGTAGACGGCATTTTTGCCTTGCCTTGCCATCGCTCGGTGTCGCTCGCCTAGCTTGCCGAGTGAATACAAGCGCCAACGTGTATAGAGGTCATTTGCAGTGACTTGTCACCACTCGTTGTCGCTCGCCGCCACTCGCCTCACTTCGGAGCCGTGTCGGTTTTTCTGCACAAATCAAAGGCGCTTGTCAGCGCTCGGCCAATCGTGTCCACATGTTTGCCAGCCCGCCATTATGCGGTTGGTGTCGGTCACCGTCGCACGCACGCACTTATTTATTTAATCTGTTTGTGGTAGGTAATACTGAGCATCCACCACCTTCTGTTTTGTCTTTTCTTTTTTAGAACTCTCTTCCGGTATACACTGACGTAATAATTATTCGTGCTCATCAAATAAATAGCAGCAGCTGCAACAACTTCTACGTCCATATTGTTCGAAAAGGTTCAAATCAAATCAAAATCAATGAGTATACAATAACTATGTACGTAAGAATCAAAATCAAATAAACAAAACATCGGTTGTTCAACTTCAACTTCTTGCTTGATGACCACTTAGTTCGAATGCACAACAAGAACTGACGGCTACCAACGTGTGGGCAGCTTCACAGAAAACTCGTCTACATTGGCCGTTTGCAATAGTTTGCGTAGACTTGCCGAACGTCTGGACGGTAGCACTTAGCTTGCACAGATTTGCCTTCGCTCGCATTGGCCTTAGCTCGGCCAACATGTATTGCAGGCTTAAGAAGAAGAACAATAACAACATGCACTGTAATCTGTGACTGGTGTGACGTCACCAGCGATGCAACCAAACGCAGAGAGTTTTCGGGCACGTGATCATTTATCAGAAAATGTTTAATTTTAATTCAATTTTTTTACCTAAAATAGGGATATTGTTTTACAAAAATCACCTGATTACGCTTTGTTACGTTGTCACTGACTAGGATGAAAACAATTTGCAACTTGAATATTTTATTAAGAAATACCTAGAGAATATTAAAATATTCATGTTCATTCACCTACGCATGATTAAGATTGCAATAAATGAAATACGAAATATGAACTTTTTTTTCAATGTACCTAGTCAAATTGTTTTCTGTAATCTAAGTTTTGTGACGTGTCCAAGAGTCCTGTAAGGTCTAAAGGAAATAAAGCACTTTGAATTTAGAATTTGAATTTTGAAATAGTCTAGCAATAGCCTATTTAATAGTACAGTAATGTGGTGTGCTAACACCTCATTATTCCAAGGTCCACATGGCGAATACCAGGGCCATGTCCGCGAGTGGACGGGGCGGGTCCATCACGCGATTCTAACGACCCTGTATACTGGAAACTAAGGGTTGATATCTGAGTATTGATCGAGCTTGTGTGAATCACGGGGTTTATACGAATGCCTTAAGTCCAAGTCCAATTTCACCGTTTACTACCAAAAGTAAGATCTAAGAACTAATTTCAGCTTAGCTTTTTGCTTTATAGTGCGTTACTCGCACTGGGTAAATCTAATGACTGACTGGACTAATGATTAACTGGGTAATATAATTTCAGCTTGATAGAGTTTAAGTCTTTGTTTCCTATTGTGTGACATGATAGCTCTTGAACTCGGTTTAGCGATTAAACTGATCAATTTTACGTTGGTAAAATGCGCTGAACTAGTTTAGAGCGCTTACCTGAGTTTATCTAATATTGATCGTGTTCTGGAATTGGACCTAAGTATTGCTGACTTCTATCATGTATAATATAATCTAGGTATGTAGGCGTAATTCGCGCATTAGCTAAAACAAATTAGGTCGGACATTTTCTTTGATGAGGTTCCATCCCATTCTAAGCACATGGATTATATAGGTGTGTAACATGTTGGAAAATATTTTAGTTTTAGCAAAACATACACTCGATCAGAAAATAAAATATGACCTGATGGTGATGTTGAATAATTTTTACGATCTTTCAACACTGTTTCTAACAAAAAATTAATGAATGAAATCGGACAACGCATTTATGAATTTTAAATAAGTACACATTTTGACTTTCGGAATTCAGTACGGTTCCTTTGGGGGTAGAACCTCAAACCATACAGGACTCGGGGACACGTCACAAAAATTCAAATTACATACATAGAGGGTTACCTTTAATCCTGATTAAAGGTATCCTATGTCCTTCCTCGTTATTTGAATTATGAACTCAAATCATGCCAAGTTTAATTTGAATTTATTCAGCAGTTTTGGCGTGATGCGCGGCCAAGAAACAGACAGACAGTAATTAAAAAAATTGTTTCAGGCTTTATCAAAGACAATGGTGGAACATTTGGAGTGAACTTCAAAAATTTTACCAAATAATGTTCAATGTACAGAATTGTACTTGTTACAATTTTATTTTAAGTAGGTATATGGTATAAATGGATTAACATCCAACGTCTTGGGGACGCTTTCGATTGGTTTTGTTTTAGATCAGTCCAGCTACCACTTCATTGTTTGCAACAGACTACAGATACATCAAATTTCCAGGTGTATTTAGTACATTTATGAAAAAAGTGTTACTAGGTATGAGAGGGATTTTCTCTAAGCTCTAAATTATATTCTAGGCCCTAGTTGGCAGGCGGCAGCTGCTGCCTATCGGCTTCTGTTTGGCACGCAATATCCGGATTGGCAGTGTGACTGATTGCCGAAGGAAACGATCGATGGCGTTTCAGGACTTTCAGTTTCACTTATATTAATCACTAATTATTCCCTGAATGAAGCAAGTTGAATTTTACACGAAATTATTTTCATGTCATGAAATTAACACGTTGCTCCGTAGCTCTATGGAAAATTGCTTGTTTTGTCAAGATGTAAAAGTGGAATTCTTTTTTCTTCAAAATTTCGCATATTCCTATTGATTGCTTCCTCATCAGCAAATAAAAAACAGCTGTTAGCTTCGATCACAGAACACGGAAAAAAATCCTGAAAGTAAGTTTTCGAAAATATAAATAAAAATGAAGGTACCACTTTAGACTGATGCATGTGTTATGTATCGGTCAACGACCCCCGACATCATCGGAGCGGGTGACGTGCCTTAGTGCGGTGGGTGGAATACCATAAAAATGAAGGTACCACGAATGCATTTTTCCTTGGTTCTTTAACAATAAGTCACATGCATCAGTTATTGCCTAATCTAGTGATAATTTTATTTCTATTTATTTTTAGAAAATTAAAAATCGGGAATTGTAAAAAAAACCCTGTCCTGTGATCAAAGCTGAACCCGCCTCAAAAGTTTGGTCCTTCATTTTTGTTACAGAAACCGGTAATAAAAATGAAGTGACTGTATAGCATATTGAATATCTTATTGAAGTTTATCAAAAACTGATCCCTTTGATCATGTTCAAATAATATTTATCACATTATTACTATTTATTCATATAATTCAAATTGATTGTGAGATACTCTCTCTCGGATCTCGGTACTCACATTCGTTTTGACTTTATTTTGTAGTGTAACTGTAAATATTAACCCCTTTATTCATAATTGTCTGCTAACATATTGCTAATTCTCACTCTGTCTTCCGCATCCTTCCGAGCACTGAAGAAGTCTCTGGTGGTGTTCTTCCAACATAAATAACGTTCGTAGTTAACCCGCTTACATCCGTAATGAAGCTTATACATTTCTTAAACACATCTACAAAGTTAGAGTTAACAATACCGAGTCCTACAAGCCGACAGCCCTACTAACCAGATTTCTCCGACATCAGCGAGTTAATTCCCTAATTGGAACCCTCGGAGCACTCCAATCGAGAGGTCAACTCGAATACTTTCATTCCATTAAAAATATTCGCCGTTTCATCGTTCATAACTTTTTGACACCGATATTTTTACCAAAGTAATTTTAGCGAGCTTTTTCTGAAGTAAAACACAAATCTGTCAATTAAACGCGATTACACATAGGTGATTTTCACCCGAGCTATCAGCAGCCATCTTATCACTTGTTTACCGAAAAACTAAAAAGAAACATACAACTAAGGTTACAAAAACAAAACCATTAGGACTAGGACATCGAAAAAGGTTGCCGCTTGCCACTCATTGTAAGTAGACTATAAATAGTTGCCTGGATGTAGTCATCACAGGGTTGGCCTTTCGTCACACGAAAACAAAAATGTGGGTGTGACCTGACGTGCTAAGAATCGGCCTTAAAAAAAAACACATAAATTTTTGGAAACAACGCCGCTACAGGCGCTTCAGCATTGCTTACGTGGAAAATAGGTATTGTTAGGCTCTTGCCCGTAAAAATATACGGATTATGACGCCGCTGCCGTATGTGTCAACCAGCTTCCAAGGCGATCTATACAACATTGCCTAGGTGTAACCTCACCACAGCCTCAACATTCTTATAATGGTCCACTGCTGGACGCAGACCTCCCCCTGATAATCGCCCTATTGGCTTTTATCTCATGGGGGGGGGGGGGGGGGGCTATAAACCCCACGCTGGCATTCGGTCGGGGATCGCAGTTCGGTGGTAAATCTATGCTGCAAGAGGCGCTGCTGCCCGCCCCCCGGTGTATGTCCCTTAGTCGCTTCTTACGACACCCACGGGAAGAGTTAGGATGTTGCAAATTCTAAGCCGGCTCCACATGTCTACACACGGCGCCGAAAACCCGCGTGTGGACAAGATGCCTTAGTGTTACTTCAACTGGACTGCGTCTACGAGAAGGTCCAACAAAATCGAATGCAAAAAACTAAGCAAAAAATTTAAATTGGCACTAAAAATCAAAATTTATCAAGAAAAAGTGGACTTACAATCTTGGTGTTGAGATGGGTCAGCTCCCGCTCAGTGACCCTGCGTCGCGCGGTCTCCATTTGCTGCTGGCGGTACTGGTTGTACTTGAACAGCAAATACATCCCGGGCAAGGCCAGTACCACGAACGGCCGCATCAAAGTACTACCGCCCCCTCGCCCCGGCATTTTCCCATCACCACATTAAACACTAGACGCATTCATTTAGAGTCACGTTTTTCGCGGAAAAACTCAGTATAAGTATAACTAATCACTAAGCTACGTAGAGTACTACGCTACGGGGTTTCTAAGTTTAATTATTGCTTTTATAATAGACCTATGTAACTTATTTGTTAGAGCGCCATTTTTATCTGTAACAAAAGAAAAACTATTAGGTGACGTTTAAAATGCGAAATACTGAGTTCCTGCAGATAACGACATTATTGTCGATACGTGACATTATCTACACTTAGAAGTATTGGCACGTTATTACTAGGTATACATATAGTTATACTGTTATGTTAGTTATTCTCTGGTTGGTGGGTAATAATCAGACATATATTTGAACACCTTCACTGGGATCACCAATCCGCCCGCCAATCGTGCTGATTATGGTAAAATCACCTTGTTTTGGGGATGAACGTTCAGCAGTGTTCCTAACGTATCATCAAAATAGAAAAACTCTTGATCCAACTTCCTAGAGTCTTGATCGAGGTTATATTCAAATGGGGTGTTTTAGAAACCTGTAGACCTGTGGGACATATCTTACCGCTGCGCAAAGGCCTACCTGCTATGATGAGAGGAAACAGAGACGTATGGAAAAAAGGGATCTTTCTATACCTCTTTATTTACTTCTCATCATCATCTGCCCACATTAGTCCACGGCTGGACATAGGCCTCCCGTAATAAGCGCCATCGCGCCCTGTCATCAGCTTACCGCATCCAGCATCTACCTGCAGTCTTTTGCAGATCGCCATCCCACATAGCCGGAGATATATTTTTCTCAACTTCACCCCAATTATTGGTTACTTATAAACGCTACGACGCAAAAACCTAACGCTCCTATCCGATTAGAAACGAGCCTAAAGAAAGACAAAATGTTGCAATTACCGAACTAATTCGCCGTTTCGCGCTCAATTTCGGCCATAAATTAGTTGATAGCATGCCAATATCGACGACGAAGGCAATTTTCGTCCAGGAATAGAGCTAAGTGCCGAGAGAGTTGATTGATAGCTTCCTCTCGGGACCCGGACAGATAATAGCGTTGCTTTATGTTGTTTATCAATATGAATGAATGGGGTATGCCCAGGATATATGTGTGTGGTATGACGTTTATTTATTACGTTCAGGACTGATGTTACATGATTCAAGAAGTATTGAAATTACCTACAATAGCTGTTAAATATCACTGAAGGTTTTGGTTTCAGAGACCCCAACTGCAAATTCTAAAGGAAAGGGCAGTACCTTACATAAGAATCACATCGAGTTAAAATTGAAAGTGAAGAAAAGTTAATGATTATTAGTCCGAAAGTGTCGCTATCGTAAGAACCGACATAAGGAACCTATCAGAGGAGGGCAGCAGCTTCTTACATTCTTACATTTTAACACCTTTACTGCGATCACCAATCAAAACCACCTTGTTTTGGGGATGAATGTTCAGCAGTGTTCCCGTCGCATCAAAATAGAAAAACTCTTGATCCAACTTCTTGGAGTCCTAGAGTCTTGCGATGTTGATCGAGGCTCTCCGTTATTAACCGAAACGACTATCGGGACGATGCAGCGATGGTCGCTGAATCTACATCTCACATGCTGACAACCTCGCCAGCCAAGTCAAGATATTTGCTGAGTTTAGCATCATGTGGTACAGTAACATCAGTGAGCACCACCCTCCGTTATAACACATCTATCAGTACAAAATCAAAGCGTAATCAGGTGATTTTTATTAAAAAATATATTTTTGGTAAAGAAACGGGTTTAAAATCACACATTTTATGATCTCGTGACCGAAAACGCTCTGCGCTTGGTTGCATCGCTGGTGACATCACAGATTACAGTGCGTGTTGTTGTTTTTGTATTGAAATGTGAGAGGTGCGACGTCATCGAGTCATGTCACCGGAGCCATGACAGATATTATCGTTTTGGCGCGCCATTATTTTATTCAAACTTTAAAATTAGTTTTTATAACTAATACGACTGGCCTTGAAGAAATTTTAATTACACTTTGCATTATTTTTATCAGACAATACGTTAGAATTATTTTGCACTAAGCAGTAGTCAAGTAGCCTATTAAGGCTTGCAATTCGGTTATTCGAATGTTGCGAATGTTCAGCCATATCTAATGTTCGAATAAAAAGAGACTTAGTATTATTCGAACAAAATCGAATAAAGAAGAATTATTTTTACCGATGTAAAATCAGTCCTACACACGGTGCGGAACGGACGTGTAGAATCCTTCGATCGAACCTTTGGAAGACGATATCGAGTCGCATCTATCAGAAGGCTGGCACCGGCTTATACCGACCTTATTGAATCTCAAGTTCGATACCATTCTTTGGTTACGATATGATCGATTGGTACGTAAAAAGGTCTGCGTAGTCAAAGTATTTTGGGGTATATTGTCGATGTTTTGCTTGCTTGGCTTAGGTTTACGTAATTTTATGAAATTAGTTTCTTCTCATGCGTTTAAAAAAGTAGCCAAACTTTTCCAGGGGTGACATCTACCTTCTTGCCAAATATCGTAAACTTACGTCGAGCCGTAAAAGGTATAATAACCATACAGATAGACAAACAGAGCGTCCGACAGATTTACAGTTCATACCCAAAAAGCAAATCATAGATAAAACTAGAGACAAACAAAAAAACAAAGGCAAAGTAACATTCATTGATATATTATCAAACTTATCGCTTTCGTAAAACAGTAGTTTTCTTGCATGACTTCTTTTTACATGCCCTTTTGCCCCGAGCACTTTTCCATTTGGCAAGGTTGCTAACATTTTGAATATTCCCCCGGAGCGTTCACAATTTCACATATACGTAAACATTATAATACCTTCTTTTCGTACGATACGAGGTATAAAAATGTAGTATATATGAAAATCGCTACTAATGAACATTTATACATTCGATTAAAGAAATGAAATAATTTGTAATGAACTTTTTTGAATTTAAACTTGAGTTTCCAAACTTTCCTATCATCGTAACTACTAATAGCCTACTTGACTACTACTTGGAAATAATTTTAACGTATTGTTTGATAAAAATAATGCAAAGTATAATGAATATTTCTTCCAGGCCAGTCATATTGCATAAAAAACTAATTTTAAAGTTTGAATAAAATAATAGCGCACCAAAACGATAATCTCTGTCATGGCCCCCGTGCTCTGAGCAATGACGTCACACGCCACGCCACACATAACAATAAATATTTTTCTTTCTTCCTTTCCAATTTAAGCAGAGCTTGTGTTATGGGTAACTACTTGATAACTTATACTATACTTATTAAAATATATTGACACATTTTATACATAGACAACGACGTCAAGGATTTTCGTAAAAGTGCGGATTTTTTAGACTGATTATTCAAACTAGATTTTTGATGTAGGTCTGTGAGACTTTAGGTCCCGGAGGAATTGAATAGTTTTCGCTCTATTGCCGCTGCATCCTGGGTAACTGGATTGAAACTCAGTGGCTCATTTGATGCTTCGCTGCACATGGGGCGGTCTTGTTTGAAACCACGTTGGAATTTTATAGTTAAAAAAGTTCACGATAGCACTAAAAATCAGCGTTTTTGGTGGAAAGCTAGAGCAGGAGAAGATTTTTGGCAGTTTTCTACGGAACGTTTGTCGTGTTCCGCGTTGTTTGTCTGCTTCACGATTTCCAAGATGTCGTACTCCTTTAGCTCGGTTCGTGGTCGTCTTTTGGTGAATACGCTGATGTCACAAATCCGAAAAACAAATGCTGGCCGCGCTTACTCTGGTTACACCACCAATACCTACCGAAAACTTATGTTTTACTGTTTTTTACTGGCTTGGATTTTTTTATTAGGGCACTTATCGATTGAGTAAAAATTTATATTATTTTTTTGGTTCAATAGCAATAAGGAATCTTATCGAGACACTTTTCAAAAATGGGTGTAAGTAATACCCTATTATAAAATTGCAAAAATATAAATGAATTAGATTTTATCTACTTTCAATTCCAATGAAATTTGGGCAGGGAGGTAAATGGTATCCCGGAGACGATCATAGGCTACTAAGGGTGCGTGCGAAACCGCGGGAAGCAGTTAGTCAAATATAAATAAAAGATAATAACGTCAATTTTTAGGTACGAAAATGTAATATCAAGGTAAGAATTGCATGTCAATTTAGATTGTATTTATGTGCTAGTCACAACTAAACTATTGAGAACCTGCAGACAGTTGGTTTATGGTGGTAAACAAACAAACATACCTACCGGTATTATATCAGCTGTTTTTCCTCCAAAGTCTCGTTAAGGGTGTAGTTTAGTAGACTGTTATATAAGACAACAACACATATATATATATATAATATATATATTACACACTTATTGACCAATATAAATAAATAATTCCGTCAATAGAAAATTACCGTCTTTACTCTTATTCCTGTGGATATCTGCCTGTATAAAGGTATAAGGATTCTGTATAAATTACTCTGTAAACAAATACTGTAGACAATAAAGTATACATTATGTCTTTTTGAGTATAGTAGCTACACGGATCTTTTATGTTCTCTCATTTTAAGATACAGTCTTTAAAACTAAAATATCTAAAATCTTGAAATAAAGGAGCGGTTTACAAGTGAGAAACTTGTAAACCGCACTCCTTTATTCGTTTAGTTATTATCCCTGTTGAGAGAGTTGAGACTCTCCCAACAGGGATCTTCAAAGAGTTAATCAACATAAAAGCTTCATCTCCGAATTAGAGCAGATCTTTTACATAAATAAGAAGGAAATCCGTTTGGCGGCGCTGAATCAATGAATGAATGGTAATGTAAATAACTACCGAGACCGTATCAGTATTCAATGAGAATTAAATTTGAATTTGTTGAACGGCCTCTGTGGCGCGGTGGGTGAAGGTCCGCCTGCACGCAGGAGGTTATGGGTTCGATTTATGCCTCGGGACTAATGTTTGGATGATCTGCAGATATTTGTTCCGAGTGTTCTGGTCGTTTTTATGTATACATAAGAAGGTACCGAGATAACGACACAATTAATATTTTGCCGGAATAATATTTCAATTTCCTATTCGGGTCACAAAACGTGATCAGAATAGAAACCAGAAAATGTAGCAATAAATTATATTAAGATCAAGTTTCTTTGGCACAATAATAGGTAACTTCCTTCCTTAAAACTTCGCATACCTAACTTGGCTCTTAGCTCATTACAGCTCAGTAAGAATTCTACGACGACCTCTGTGGCGCGGTGGGCGGTGATCCGCCTGCGACGCAGGAGGTTGCGGGTTCGATTCCCGCTTTGGGACAAATGTTTTTACGATCTGCAGATCCGAGTGTTCTAATCGTTTTTTATGATAAAAAAAATATCCATAAAAGTAAAAAGATTTTTATTTTTCCAGAACAGAGACGAATATAAAACTCCTAAATTTAACATTCAAACTGAAAAAATCGGTCTCCACTTAGCATGTGCTGTGCTGTGATAGAGGCTAGAGCAGATCATGCCATAGCGCTGGTCTTCCGTTGAGACCATGGTGCGTAAGGTCGCCTTATACACACACGAACTAAGAAATAAACAATCTGTGAATTAAAATACCAAAAACGAAAACTAAGAACACAATATTTAATTCTTAAAGTTGCCGTCAGCGGGTAAAAAGTCAGCCCTAAAGTTCATGTTCCGTTTGACCAAGTTGTTCCGAGTGAACAAAACAAGTTGTTACTTTATGTGAACAAAGTTGGATCTAGTTGGGCAGTGCGGTAGTGACGTCACGCCGCAGTTGCCACTGTCCGACAAAATATAGTATCGGACGAGCATAACTGCCGCAATGTAGGAAGTGTATACATTCCGGTCTTTTAGGCGTTTCATTTAAATATTCTCACGGTGTATGCTTCTCGTACTTAGTATGTTTTGTGACACGAAGTTTTGAATCTGGGTTCATTATACATACTAAAGACCTGCGGAGCTGAGACGTGGACACTCATGGTAGGGCTTGTCCACCAGTTTAAAGTCGCCCAGCGGAGGAGAGAGCTATGCTCGGAGTTTCTCTGAAGGATAAGATTCGCAACGAATACATCCGACAGAGAATCAAGGTTATCGACATAGGTCAAAGGATTAGCAAGCTGAAGTGGCAGTGGGCTGCCATATCTCGAGAAGAACCGACAACTGCTGAGGCAAACGTGTTCTTGAGTGGAGACCGCCAAAATATAAGCATTAAAATTAAAACATAAATACACATATTTTTACCGACTTCAAGAGGAGGATAGTTGGCTGTATGAACGTATAAGTAATTTTAGTTTCTTTGTCGATTTCTCTGTCAATTATAGACCGATTTCAAAAATGCTTTCGTTATTGTATAAGAAATACTCACGAAATGGTCCCATTAAAAAATATTCCTGCGAAATCACGACTAGCTATAACAATTTCGGTGATATCTTAGCATTTTGATGATTCTTTCGTTGTTGTGTAAAAGTTGAATCTGTGGTGGTCCCATAAAAGTTTATTCCTTTAAGAATTGATATGTGCGCCGTAAAACGTGTCTTAAACATAATCATATTATTATGATAGTTTTCACAATCGGTAACAATAGTTTTCACAATCGGTAACAAAGTTTCGACAACGGGCGTAAACAAGAGGTCTTTTCATTCGTCGTTTCATTCATCACTCATCTCATCAAACTTAATCAGACTACAATTTGAACTAGATGTCGCCACTTGTAAAATTAGATCGCGCTGTCGAAGTGTTCCTTCCAAACCCATTTGAACTATTTTAAAGTATTTGAATTCGGTTTATAGATTTTTTTTAAACACGATAAATTATTTCAAATCCAACCCTTAATAAATTCTCTGAGATTAAATTGAACGCTTTTTTCAGTTCTGAAATTACTGACTCTCGTGCAATAAAATGCAAAGCGCAGTCGATAATCGATTACCATCGGCTCTCCGGGAACTAAATGAAGTTCTGTGAATGAAATGAAACATTCGTGGTACACGTAATTGGGGGCCTTGGCTGCGTAGTGGTGGGTAGTGGAATTCTTTATTGATGAAAATAAAATAAACCATACTGACAAAAAATGAGTAAAGTTAAGGCTTTTAGCATCTCAAGCTCCAGCCGCTCACAAAACAGGTTTATTATTTCTTTACGTAAATTAATATTACACATAATTATGTTATTAGGACCTATAACTTGTATAACTTTTTGTGTATTAAAGATTATATGTATAGGTATCGGGTATTTATCACGAAACCTTTTGTTTTATTTTCTCGTAAGTTATAACCTTTATGAGGGTTAAAAAAACATGCCTTATTTACTGTAAAATTATCTGGGACTCCTAGGGATAGCTAGGATAGGCCTGGACCTAAAGGATGTGTAGGTAGGTAGGTACATTGGGACACTGTCCTAATCAATAAAGTCAGCAACTCACCTATACTTGGTTTAACTGGTCTGTGCCTATACCAACCAACCAGATAGATATTTTGTAGGTACCCATCTAAATTGTTTTAAAATTAATGTAGTCTTCGTCACGTCGGCTCAGGGGTTGGTCTCATCGACATGCGTTAGCACGATTTTATCTAGTAAGGTATATTTGACCCTCACCTGGTAATTAATACAGGCTAAGCAATTTTGGGGAAGGCCTATCTTCAGCAGTGGACGTATACGGGCTGATGGTGTTGATGATTATGAATATATATACCATAATTGTATAAAAATATACTTTTAGTATCTTTATTATCAAAGAAAATTACAATCAAATAATAGAAATTAACTAAAACTAGTATTTACAATTGAAACAATTGATTAAAATATATTTATTAGGGTATCGAAGGACGCCCTCCGGCTTTTTTTGGCCATAAATATTAGATTCACAGTCGCACTTTCCCACGGCACTAGGATGTCCTATTTCGCAGGTCGTTTTACGATGGGTTAAGTCAAACTCTAGACATAGGCCTCCTAATGAGCGCCATAGCGCCCTGTCTTCAGCTTGCCGCATCCAGCATCTGCCAGCAGTCTTTCGCAAATCGTCATCCCAGGTCGGAGGGCGTCTTACAATACGTTTGCCGAGGTCGTTGTCTTATGTGTGGAAATCAGTGTCAAATCCCATTGTAGCTTCCGAACCGAATTGAATTTAGTTCAGGTAACCGAATGGATAATGTTTCCAGCTATATTTAATGAATAGCGGTGCAGCTTTTCCAGCAGTGGGCTAACATAGGCTGATGATGATTATGATGATGACACACATAATCACATAAAAGCGTGAACAATACCAAAATGTTCTATAACTCACCAACCAGTAAAAATCAATCAATCAGTAAAACTCTGTTTCTGTCGTTAACCGAGATAAAACTTTTGAAATGTGTAGTAAAATTACGAGGAAATGGAAAAGTAGATACCTACTTCACAAACCATCCCTCGTAACGAAGCAGAAATTAAATTTACCCACCCACACACTCCAAACAAGCATCACGTGAAACTTCTCAAAGGTCAGGAACTGAGTAAATTGTGTTGATATTATGTTTCGGTTTTGATCGAAAGGTTTAAAGTTCAGTTTTGTTTGAACATCCACGTCAGTGTAAATGGAAGCAAACATTTGAAAGCGGAAACTGCTGAATAGAAACGTTTATGTGCCTGCCTACCTGAGAGCTGCGAGAGCCTAAGAGCTTAGCTCTAAGCGAATATGAAAGAATAGGGAGAACCTAAAGAAGGTTAAAATGGAAATTGCGATGAAAGGAAAGTTGAGAAAATTGCGTCAAATTGAGGCCCATTATTACTACAGAATATATACCCATAATCACGACTTCGAAACTTTGAGAAAGATATATATTTGTTTATAAAAATTTACTGATTTACTGTTATTTAAAAGATGGTGTTACTTTTATTACCTAATAACCTTTAATTTAATAATTTTGACTTAATTTCTTTGGTGTAAGTCTGTAGCATTGTCATCTATGGAATGTGTTTGATTTTTTTGGGATAAATCAAGGAACCATTGAAATCTGAACTTAAATATTATTAATTTTTCCTATATTTTCAAAGCAAATTACTTTTTTACCTCGTTTAATTTTGTCAAAAGAAGTAAATGTATTTTGTATAAATTAAACTTATTTCACCTGCGTTTCACCTTCATGAAAAACGTGTGATTCGGACTCAATTTTGCTTCAAAAAGGTTGTTTGATTATTTGTTTTGATTAATCTGCTCTTTTTGCGATATTCTTCTATCTATAGCTTTCAATGATATTACGAAGATTGCCAAAAAAACCTGAATGCCCGCCCAAGACCGATATAAATAACAGAAATTGGAGGGAATTTTATACCCTGCAGTGGTTTGGGCCTGCCTTCTCCTAGCAGTAGGAAGATACAGGCTTCTGCTGGTAATCACCTGGTAGTGATAGTTTTCTCAATGTCCATGCGACCTGTGAGTCTCTTATTTATTTTCAATTAAATATTTAAACATAATGTAAGTGCGAAAGAGAGAATCGTCAGGTGTCTCATTAATCTTTCCCTTTGCGAAATCCCTTCAGCCTTGGAACTCCCTTCATAACTGGATAAGCGGCTTACAATGTTCTCTAAGCGTGACACAGGACCGGATTTTGGGGCAAATAAAGCATTTTAGCCCCCTGCCTTTAAGGAGGAGGGGGACATAAATTAACAATAATCATTCTAAATATTTAAACAGCATCATTCAATTCCAAGCGCTAATATTCACATCTTACATAGACGACTGTATAATTATTTATTTACAAAAAAAAACAATAAAACTACTTTTTTCTGGCCACTCTGCCTTCTGGTGATGGCTTAAATTTTTAGGAAATGGATATAAGTGTAAATACTTGTTGTAATCATTTTATTTCAATAAATAGCTTGTATTATGATAACCAGAAAAATGATGGGTACGCAATCACATTATCTACACCACTGGAAAAACCCGAAACAAGTTCATGATTCTATTATGTCTGTACATTTTAAATTATTTTTAAGGAAAAAGAACAGGCAAAACCGATGCAGTAAAATATTTACTGATCATAGAAATAAGTACCTAGGTCAGTCGGAATGTTAGTACGTAATACGAAACTCTCTGGGTCCAAGGTTTTTGCAAAAGTAGTCTAAATTTTGCCTCCTTGTCAGTAGTACCACTAAGATGTACAACTGGTAGTACAAATGACATACTTTTGTATCTCTAGTACTACTAAAAACAGTACAAGTTAATTCATATACTTAACTGTGCGATACGTCGACCTTATATCTTAGACCAGTTGATTTATCTAAAACTGCCCCCGTGACCTTCCCTGGCTACGCTCCCTCATCTATGGATGTGGTGTTTTGTATGTTAATCTTGCATAAGCTCCGGAATAAGCACTTTGTTTTATCTTTGGGACAAAAACCCTGAATTTATATCTTTCGTTTCGATATTTCGGGTCATGTAATGTTGTGGTCATGGAGGAGATATTTCGGGTCATGTGTAATGTTGTGGCCACGGAGTAAGGGGGTTTATGTCGAATTACTGATTTCAAAATAAATAAAAATATAAGGATGAAAATATTAAGTAACAATTCCGCGAAAAAAACCTTCTCCGATAAGTTCTAACAAAATGTAGTCCGCGTTGTAGAAGAAAACGACGCCAACTACAAAATGAAAAAATACCTATCAAAGCAAGACGTCAACTAGTTTCGTCTCTCCACGAGACATCATCAGGACACCGCAATACTCGACCTTAACTTGCGGTGTCCTGATGATGTCTCGTGGAGAGACGAAACTAGTTGACGTCTTGCTTGGAATGCCTAATTATTTGTTATAAATAACCGACTTCGAAGAGATGGAGGCTATGCTCGGATGTATATATTTTTTTAATGTATTTCCGTCGATTTTTCCGACAATTACGGGCCGATTTTGAAACTTTTTTCGCTGTTGTACTATTGAGAATGGATCCCCGAGGTGGTACTATAAAATTTTAATAGATTTTGTCCCGCAAATTTTAAAAACAACACTGGTTTTGCAGCAGAAATACGGTGCAGTAGAAATAATATATTTATACACCCTTAATTAAACATTATGGCGCCCTGGTGAGTTTAACAGGAAAAACAAAATAAAATTTTAGAAACTAAAACAAAATAAACCTAATTATGTGAAGTTTGTACAGATTTATAACTGTGTCCGAAACAGGCTCAACTAGAATACTGTTGCAGTGACCTAGATCCCTATAACTTAATGACTAAATACTTGTTCTGAATAATTAATTAAGGGTGTATAAATACATAATTTCTACTGCACCCTTTTAAGGTACATCGACATTCGTAATCATATTTAACTTAGCAATGCCATCGTAAATAATTATGGTCTGTAAGTGCCCTGTTATCATAGTTATTATGGTTTTATTAACGCCTTTCGTGATGGAGTTATCGCATTAGGACAAACTGAAAGCTTTATAGTGACGGGTTTTTTTTTCTAACAAGCTTTCAATGTTCAAAATTCAACATGCCTACCTCCTTAAATTCGAACTATGCCTTCAGTCAATCTACTAAGATTATGTATATTGTAATAAAGTGGAGGTAGGTAAGTAAGTTTTCCCAGATCCGAAAGAACCAGGAATACCCGTTTCTAGGGGCTACAAAATGACCCGGATCTCAAAATATTAAAAAACAGGTTTTCGGTGCTTTCGTTTCTTTAAAAAAAATATGGGAATATCGAAATATTGTCAACGCAACGTTCTGTTGCGTTGGAGAAGACCAACATTTATTGAGGGCACAGAAATCATAATAATAAGGCACTATTATTATGATTTCTGTGATTGAGAGTTTACGATATAGATAAATATTGACGTATATACATTCGTAAATATTTATCTCGATATAATGAAGGTTCTATAATTTTCTATTCTAATGGTGGCTAAAATTTTGGTTCTGTAATAGCTATGCACCATTTAAGCAATCATATAACAATTCCGACCCTGACAGTCATTGTTTTCATAAACATTAGCATGCCTCGCTTCTATTACGGGAAATTGCTGCACTGGCAACGTGAAAAACACACAACACATCGGCAATTTTCTGAATGATTTCCGTGCAGGCACGCGATCTGACCAGCACCGTGATCGTGCTCAACTTGGCATTTACCAAGGGCAGCTTTCAACCTTCCCATCGACTCACCTGATCAAACACCCAGGTACTCTAAGGAAGACGACTAGCGGGCTCCTCGTCTTCTGTACTTTAATTGACACGGAACGTTGCTACAGCATTTTCTCGCTTTTTCGGGAGATTTAAGAGTTAGTTTCAGTGACGATAAGGGGATCCCGGCGATGGCAGGGTGGCAAACGACCGGCGGGCGAGCGCGCGAGCCGGCGCGCCGCCACTCTTTAACTGAACGTTCTACGTTTTTAGCGCAAGCGTACTACAACGCAGGATCGTCCGAAATTCACCCCTCGCTCTACACCCAAAGCATCCTAAGCACCTTCGAAAAACTCTCCCAAAACAACTCCTATCCCCAACCGATACGACTGGCTTTCGCAGTGGAGTGAAGCTGCAGTAAGGTCTTTTTTTTGAGAGGATTGCGTGTGCCGCACTGCACACGATGGTAATTAAATATGTGTTTGACAATGGTATTGCTACAGCGGCTGTGACGTCAATGTTCTGAAGAGATGAAAGCATTCACATGGAAACCGATTAGGGAAGTTCGGGGGTAGGTACAAAGCGGGGTTTTGAGGCCAAAGACAAGTTTTGCATTGATAGCTCGGATGAACTTTGCCTTTGAGTCAATTGCAGAAACTATTGTGATAGCCTACGAATAAATAATAAGTATTTATTCGTAGGTGATAGCTAACTGTAGAATTGCTTTAAAAGGCTATGAGATGCTCTACGAGAAGATAAACTTTCACTCAAGGTCATACAGAAACAAAAGACAAGGCAATGATTCAGTTTTGTTGTGTGCTATGGACTCCAAAATTTCTAGGCGAGCCACGGAAATTATAAAAGTGTCAGTAACTTTTCCAAAAGTAGGTATGTTGACTACAGCTGAAACACCACGATATAGGTAAAAAAACACCTACCACATAAAGAAACCACTAAAACTAAAAAAATAGACTGTATTTTACAGCGCCGATCGACAGGGTCAATCATTAGCATCTTATTTTCCTACAAAGGCCAGCTTTTAAAAAATTCTATGAATGCTGTTTTACTTTTAAATTTAAAACAAAGTATCGTTTCCTTGGATAAAAAATTGCTATCTTCTGGTGACGGCTCAGATTTTTAAGCAAGTGTATGTTGGTACGGTACAAGGTAATAGTTGTAATTGTTTTATTTTGTTTTTGTAATGTTTATAAATAAATATTGTATATCCTTTGAAATAAATACACTATCTTCATTGTTTCGGGCATTTGCCCCCTTCCAGGTCCACCCAAGATGTTAAAATGAACATCTCAAATGATCAAGTCCCGTAGAATCAGGGTCCGCAGGTGTTTGCATCAGGTCACTGCTCTTGAACAGATTGGGTTGGAAATAGGCAGGCAGATTAGAAAGGTTCGTTGCCTCAACGTAAATAGAATCTTTGCATAGTTTTAACGTAGCGTGAGCAAAACGACCCAAACTTGTTGTGATTTTCAAGTTTCAGTTTTTGCGGTGTTTTCAAATCTTATCAAAACATTGCGGTCTAACTCTTCAGGTGGTTTGGTGAACTATCAACATTAAGTACTTACCTACCAACCTAGTTTTTCAAGAATTGGGACTTGTTTTAGTACAATACAAATACACTTTATAGTACACCAAAAAATACAAAAGAAAAAAGAATAGGTACAGGAAAAGATAGATAACAGAGTTGCACAATGGGCGGCCTTATCGCTAAGAGCGATCTATTAATAATAATAAATTATTTATTTTTCTTCACAAAGTTTCTCATAAAGTAATACAAAACATAGGCATTTAGTATACTAGATCGAACGTGTTTGTGAAGACTGGTGCCTGATGTAAGTTTAGTTAAACCTGTAGGTATTGTACTTATTACAGGTCACCAGGGCTTCACTCTACGGAATTGTACAGTACCCGTGATTTCAGTACCTTCTGTCTTATTAGACTTAACTCAAAGTATTCGATATAAAAAGAAAAATAATAAAGGTTTCATAATTTTACAGCTAAGTGAACAATGATAGAAGAAGTAGGTTACTTTAGAAGCAAAGCTATAACCGCCTCTGAAATTCAAACTCAATGCTTCGGTCTCTTATTTTGAACAAACTTAAAAGTAAAAATAATTTATATACCTAATCAGTCTTCCCATCTCTTGATGGGATGGGATATCAATTGTACAATATATATATATATATATATATATAAGTACCTACGGGTTAACAAGCTAGATTTAGTTTAAAAAAAATTAACCATGTTTTCTTTTAATTATACCTATACAAAAAAAGTCACAGCAGTCAATAGTTCAACCGACATGTGTTTAATTATAAAAGCTCTGATAGTAAATATTACGATTATAATTTAAAAAAATTGTTTAAATTTTGGATATCATATAAAAAGCTATTGCGCTTAGTTCCATCTGCCCCCAGTTAACATAAGTCTACGAAACACTCTGTATCAATGTAGAGACCAAAATGGTGGAAATTTTTGTTTCACAACAAGTTCGTTTCTTTACACTTAGTCAATATTAAATGAGATTTTGTAATAATTACATTCCGACTCTCTTTCACCAAAAATTTATCTTTAAAAAAATATTTTTTTACCAAAAAATTTGTCTTTCAAAAAATATTTTTGAATTAAATGTTTTTTTTTTTAATCGAATAATGAGACCCGTTGACTGACCCTTAAAGGCTGATACAATAACTGTCGGGATGGTAATTAATGCAATGTGGAGGCTTTTGTCGTCAGTCGCTTTTATTATTTATCAGAAACCAAAAAAAACTTTACAATTTAAATATAGGTACAATTTAAATAAATGAGAAAATTTAGTGAAAAGTCCCTATATATCATTAACAAAATAAAGGATGCAAAAGGTGGAAAAGGGAAGCCAAAGCTGTGATAGGTAATGCAATAACTATAGATTTCTCCTTGGGTTGTACCAGTAGTAGATACCTACCCAGTTTGTTCTAAATACGAGCTAAAACTGGATAATATTCCGTCGATACGCAGAATTTTGAAACCATCCGGTTTCCGGGCTGACTCAGCAAACTATCGATGTGATTTCCTACATAGGTTATTTGTTTGCTAGAAGGTATATTTTTTACAATGAGCTGAGCCTTATTGTAGGTAGTTACTTTTAACATTAACATAGTAACTTAGTAAATGAAAACACCAAAAAACATGGTATTTATCTAAAATAATTATAAGTGGTTTAAGAAAACTGAGTATTTAATTGATTGTTATCACGAAGCACTGCATCTCCACATTACTAAACGTTACGTCATCACATTTCTGTTCAAAGAAAAACAGTATTATAATTTCGACCAGTCTCTTACAACCTTCGATAGCTCAGTTGGTAGAGCGGTGGACTGTAGAGGAAAATCACTGTCATCCATAGGTCGCTGGTTCAAATCCGGCTCGAAGGAAGGTGGGATATTTTTTGTGACATCTGCATTTCAAGATTTTTTGCAACTTTTTTTGTATTTGGTATATTATTTTTTGATAAGTTTTTACCCTCCTGATTCGAGCTTACGTAATAGGGTTTTTATTTTAATTAAATAAATAAAAAAAATATTAATATATTTATTTCGAAGACAGACAATACGTAGATATCAATTAAAAAACCTACAATAATATTTGCCTTATACCAGTAAAATCTCCACTGTGAATATTTGTAGGTAAGCACCTACATAAAAAAACTAGTGATGAAAGTAGGTACTAACTAAAAATCACAAAATAATGTATTTACAGAATTATACCTGGGCCATAGATATTACAAAACACTATCTTTTCGCATACTTTTTTGCAGAAATAGGATTTATGTTGTGTTCATGTAGATAAAATTGTAAGCTGCAGCAAATTTTATTTTAAACGAGTAGCTATTTAGTTTACTACGTAGTATCATAAAAAAGACAATGAATTCATGCCGATCGAGAAGATTGATGTAATGATGTAATCCAAAAAGAATCGCTGCGGACAGGATTCGAACCTGTGCGGGTAGAACCCAATGGATTTCAAGTCCATCTCCTTAACCACTCGGACACCGCAGCTATAGTTAAGATCTCAAAATTAAAGAACGTTTATCAATTCTCTATGTTGGAGTGATGATGCGTTGTCCATAATAAAAAAACCCATATTTTCCTCCGAATTTAGTTTTAATAGATGGCGTGAATTCCTAACCAAGAGGAGCTAGGTTGTCAATGGGATGTCATGTCCAAATACCTAACAAATACTCACAGTCTAAGCCTCATAACTAATTTAATTAAAAGGCGCTAAAATATTACGAATTGATTATTATAAACCCATTTATTTTTGTCAGGAGAAAATGATAATAGGTTTTAACCTGATCCTCAACATATTAAAACAAAAACTCTGAAAGTGGAAAGAAAACGTTTTTTATAGTATTTATTTTAATTTTATATTATACACTGTACGTCGTCGTGCCATCTAGCATTTTATTGGGAACTAGCTGCGCTGTCACAAGCAATGTGCTTGTACTTAGTAAGAGCATTTGCTACTCAACGCTAGATGGCACTGCTCAGCATTAGTTTGCTTTAACTCGTCAATAGATGTCGCTACGTACTTTTTGTGGATGCTTTCATTTCTATGATATTAAAAGAAAACGACCTCGTGATGGAATCGGCAAATGCTTCATTTATTTCGTAGATCTCAAGTAACAAACAACTCAAGATTTCGATTAGCTTTTATTAGGGAACGTAGGTTACTAAATCTTATGGATTTAACCATGTTTTTAACATACCTACACGGCTGAATTAGGGAGGTAATGGGTATTACTAATTACTTTTACTATTATTCACAACAGGCTTTTTCCAGCGGCTTGATAAAAATAATGTTTGTAGGTAGGTACCTATTGTACCTTCCTATGTGTTTATAGTGTATTGCTTCCTAGTGTATTCCCAGGTGACCTAAATTTATGCAAAATGTAACCCGAATCGTTCAGTATAATGTAGGTGGTTGGCGTGATTGTGCATCCAAACTTTCGCTTTTATAATATTAGTGTTACTAAACTTACCTTAACAAAATATTATTGGAGATCGCAGTGACGACAGAAATTCCAGGTGATCTCGTTTCGTACTGGCACGAGATTCAACTTATACCTATGTGGTTTTTTTTTCGGCTTTCTACCAGGAATAAAACTAACGGAAAAGTAATTTGCGCAAATAAAAAGCAATGAAACTAAACGTCGCAGAAAAACCTAATATCACAAAATAATTTGAATCTAGCGGCAACTTGATACGATTGGTGCCTATTCTTATGCGCGTTTTAGCAGACCGCGAGCAGTCAGTAAAAAAAAATTGTAGTCATTCGGCTCACTCAAGTGAGCGCAGTGTTCTTTTGAAACCTCACTTTTCTCATTAAGTTATACAATTTATAACAGTGAAAATAATGTTTGTAGATATAAAAATTGTCTACTTATTAATTAAAATAAGCCAAATTTGTGCAACGTTTATACAGACAACTAGTTGTGACTCACAACTAGTTGTCTGTATAAACGTTGCCAATCGCCCAAATCAAACTTGACTTATTCGTCAACTCGCTCGAATGAAAATTGAGAATTCGCGCGAGCACCTTCCGATTTTGTCGTCAACTCGCGCGCGCGTTGTAAACGTGATTTTGTACAGTCAGATAAAGACATTAGTCGTGCGAACGAAATAAACATAAACTGTCAAGACGACACTATCGTAGCATAGTTCCTCATCCAAAATACCAGGTCGTAACACCACGCGCCCAGTTCCTGTGATAATGGGTGTGCGCTCACTTACCCACTGCGATCAGTTACCCCGAATGACTCTGCTATGCGTATAACGGCAACGGTTCCTAGCATCACTAGCAGATAATTTCAAACAATTAATGGTAAAAGTTTTCATTTCCTCGTGTCAACTGTCAATAACATAATGCCATACATTACAATGACTTTCCTTCCTTTCCTCCGGCACCGGCGTCACCGCGCACCATCATCGTCGGCGCGTGCGCTGCCACGCACGCACGGTTCCTCGAAGCGATGTTATCCGATGTTGACGTTTGCGTCAGATTGATAACTGGAAAACTGGATTGTTGAATATGAGATGACAACTTGAGACCTTTTACGTCTCTCAAATTATACTAGAACTGAGAAGGTAGGTTAGGCTAAACGAAAAACAAAAGAGGAGTTTCTATGTTCGACTGTGTGTATTTTTTTATGTTCGTCTATGTTCATCGATGTCTTTGTCAATTATGGAATTTCGAAAATTCTTTCTATATGTATTGCATTTAATAATTTTATTCCTGAGGTAAGAATTTGAACCCAAAAACATTAAAATCTGTGTAAATACTAAGAATTTTTAATTTTATTAATTTTACAAAATCCATGTCAATCAATTTGAAGTCGTTTAGTTTTTTATTAACAATCAAATTATTACCGTTACACTGAACACTTGAGTTTTTTAATAGTTCACATAGCAGTTCCCTTTTTAGCAATTTTGCGGGATTTCATCTATATCCTTGTCAAATTTCATTAAGATTGTTTCATCCGTTTAGGCGTAAAAAGGTAACAGATACAGAGCCAGAATTACGTACCAATTTATAATTGGTACCTTTTCGTAATCCAGTAATGGAGTAGGTACAAGGATTTGGCCAAGTAGGTTCAAGTACGTGGTACTTTACCGATGTTGAGACGACCTCTGTGGCGCGGCGGGCAAAGGTCTGCCTGCGACGCTGGAGGTTGCGGCAACAATTCCCGCCCCGGGACAAATGTTTGTACGATCTGCAGATATTTGTTCACCCTGAACAAGTTTTGTTCGTTTTCTATCTATGATAAAATTACTGTCTATGTATTGTATTACCTATATTATGAATATCAGTTATCTAGTACCCGTAACACAAGCTCTACTTAACTTGGGGCTAGATAATGGTGTGAATTGTCCAGCATTTTTTTTATATTTTCAAATGAATGTCAAAAGAGTAAGTATAACAAACACTACACTGTTTTACCCCTCGAGGCCACCGTCCACCACAGCACGGCCGGCTCTGCGGTCAGCTCCGCGGTCAGTAGGATAGTGTGGCGACCGAAGTCACATGGCTAGTCAGGTGGAAGGTCCCAGCAGACATGCTCCTTGGTGACATGATCACTGGGTTTGTGGGTTATACCTCCACCGTTCGTATGTGAGGAAATCGAGACGATATTTTAGTGCTCTAAAATGTCTGACTTCCATCCAGCTGCTGAACCGAACGCACCTAGTAGTTCAACGAATTGTCTGTCACATTTAGAAACATTAAAATGAATAATTGGTTCCTGAGTAAGAACTATAAACCAATTAATTCGTTTTCATAGTTCTTACTCAAAACTAATTTCATCCATTCATTAATTTTCATGTTTTTGCATTGTATATTAGGATACCTACACCATTGGAAGTTAAGCAACATGGAGAATGTATTAAGGCAGTACAAATTAATTCTCCATGTTGCTTATGTAATTGTGCAATATTCTTCACCATCAAGTAAGCCACCACGTTCAGAATGGTCAAACTGCCAATCATCCAGAAGATATGTCGATGATGTCCTGATGTCCTGATTTGTCAGTACTTACCAAAGGTTACCAAAGGCTGCTGCAGGCGTCGCGTGAGTGGTGTTCTTTCCTCAACATCAGTAGAATGGTTGTACCTCTATTCATAATTATTTTATAATTATTTGCTTAGTTTTTAATTTCTTCGAAAAAAAAACCATTATTTTTGGCACATTATCTCGTAGACCCCTGTGCGAGTTACGTACTATAAAGCAAAAAGCTAAGAACCATTATACCGATAGCAAATTATCACTACCATTTCTTTTCATTTCTGGTCTGCTGTATGTAGTCACCTAAACATAAATACTGCATTATGAAGATAGCTTTTATACTTAGGTACTGGTAAAATAAAAATAATCAAAAGAATAAATAAATGTAGACTCCGGCATAATAAAATGTACACTTATAAATATTAATTCCACTTTCTTGTTATTGCATTTCTGTCAGAATTTACATTATGTGCTTTCCTCGCTTTCCTACAATAATGTGCTCAAGTTGACAAGTACTTAATGCTGTAAATAATGCTGATAAAATTGCTGTAAAATTATAAAAATACTGAAAAATTATTCAACATAAATTATTTTAAACTCGACGCCAAAACGAAACTATAGGTAGTTTTGGATTTTTTTGTTGCAAGTCGTCATCAAGTCGTTCATAAACATTATTGAGAATGGCTTGACTATAGTGGTAGATAACAATCAAAGAGAATCGTAGCATTATCCATTCGTTAGACCGTATAAAATCAATAATAATCTACACTTTCCCTTGATTAATGACGCATCGCAGAAAGTCATAAGATACATCTCGAGATTCTCACATAGCTAATGAGGTGTTACATACAAACATACACATTACGGAACGATCGACTCCATGAATGGTCTCGAAACGCAAGCGACATGCGTGCGCGCATGTGGAAATGCACTTTTACATTCCCTGCCTTTCGTGCACTTCCAGTTTTGCCATAAATATTGTTTGTAGAAAAAGTTGAACGGTTCCCTTGTATTCATCATCATCATCTATTGGAGTACCAGGAGAGCAGAAATTTATTGGAGATTCAGGTGTAAAAAGAAATGTATTTACTTCCTTCACGTATTCCGGTATTTATTTTGCAGTAGGCAAGTCAAACTTTTGGTGGTAAATGCCAACCATCCAGTCAACCATCTAGGACAGCACTTTGGGGGTGGTATGGTTTTGTCCCGGCCTTTCCCTAGGCGGGTGGTAGGGCGGGTCACAAAATACTTGTCTGGACGCAAGGCTTGAGAACCACCTTATAGTACCTATACTATAAGACAACCACATAGGTTGTCGAGCAATATTTCCTTGAGGTATTTAACCTCGGTCTGTCGATGTTTAACAAATAAGATTTTTGTCCTCGCGAGTTTTTATTAGATTTCTGTTTTGAGCGAGGCTAAGGTTTCAGTGAGTGACATTTCATTGTACACAAGTAAAAAAAAATTTTTTTTATTGGCTAGTTGCGAATGAATTTAATTTCTTAGATGCGAATGGTCACCATTCTAAGAAATTAGGTATAAAATAGTAGTAGGTACCTATCTGAGATAGAGTAAATTTTGCGCAACAAACAATCATTTTTTTTACTTTTACTTTACTGTAACTGTCTAAATGCTGTCTATGCTCGGAGATTCTCTGAAAGATAGGATTCGCAACGAATACATCCGGCAGAGAACCAAGGTTATCGACATAGCTCAAAAGATTAGCAAGCAGAAGTGGCAGTGGGCTGGCCATATCTCGAGATGAACCGACAACTGCTGGGGTAAACGTGTTCTTGAGTGGAGACCGCGACTCGGCAAACGTAGGGTAGGACGCCCTCCGACCCGGTGGGATGACGATTTGCAAAAGGCTGCTGGCAGATGCTGGATGCGGCAAGCTGAAGACAGGGCGCTATGGCGCTCATTAGGGGAGGTCTATGTCCAGCTGTGGACTAATACAGGCTGATGATGATGATGATGATGAACTGTCTAAAATCTTCAAAATCAATTAAAAATGCATACATAAATAGCTTTAATATAGCTTGTGTCCGTTGAGACTGGCTGAAAGTTCGGCTAAGTGTGACTACCGCTTTTCATAACCTGCCTAGTTAGTAAATTGCCTTCATATTTATGTGGATATCTAACCAGTAACGTAACGAATATACACATTATTATATTACGAACGCGCCCCTTAGTTCCCTCACGACCAAGAAGCCAAAATATGAGTAACGAGACAGCGAGTTGCAGGTTGCAACACTATTTGGTAACAAGTTGCAACGGTAACAAGGCGCAGCGTTATGTAGACTAGGTTATCAGTTTTCACCATAAATAACAGTGTAGTGACAACGTTTGGACACTTTGGTGTCCGCAATAGAGCAGACAGTCTTAGTTTTGTTCCCTATTCTATCTCTCATGAAATAAATAAATAATGCTGGACAATTCACACAGCATTATCTAGCCCCAAGCTAAGCAGAGTTGGTGTTATGGGTACTAGAGAACTGATATACATAATAAAATACAATACATAGATGAATGCTGGCTTTTTTTCGGTCAACGAATTAGCATTCAACGTGACAATGCTGCCAGCATTCTGGGCACTATGCCTTCTGGTGACGGCTTAGATTTTTAGAAAATAGATTTAAGTGTAAATATTACTTGTAATTATTATTGTATTGTATATTGTAATTTTCTATACATAGATAGCTATTTTTTATTATACACAGAAAACGACCAGAACACTCTGAACAAATGTCTACAGATCGTACAAACAGTTGTCCCGAGGCGGGAATCGAACCCGCAACCTCCTGCGTTGCAGGCAGGCCTTCACCCACCGCGCCACAGAGGTTGTCTATTGAAATATTTGGTATCTGATCTGTCTCTCTCTATCTAAATACATTCTAGTTCTAAATACACAAACAATACATATAAATATGAACCAATCAGCAGCAATTTTTGTTATACAGCTACAACAAAAATGGCCAACACTTAGTGGATGCTATGGAAGGAAAAACCTGCCGTGCGTAGCGTTGGTCTTCCATCGCTATCGTACATAGACCGACATTAATAATCAAAATCAAAAACTTTTATTTATTTAGGCTTACAAAATAAAATCACAGTCAAGTGAAATTGTACACCAAATTATTATCAAATCAATAGTCCAATTTTAACAAAATCATTCAGTAGCACCTACCTTTTATGAGAGAACAGTGAACCAGCTGATTCTTCCGCTTTGTCACTGTGATGCAAGATATGGATCTCTATTGTTTAATATCCACAAAAACTAAAGTTCGTGAATGATTCATGAAGTCATTGCTATTCAATTAGCCCACACTAAGTTGTTCTTTGTTTGGTTTGTTCGATTGTAGTACTTACTTACCTAAGAGCCTTTTTGTTATGTTATTATGAATGATAAAGCCTTAAAGCCTTATATATATATTTATATGATAAAGCTTAGAGTAAGTCCCTATAGTACAAGACCGGGAGAATGGTGTGCGTAAAGAGATCTCAGAGCCCTCTAGACTTCAGAAAAACGCCAAAAATACCGTTATACAATGCTTGTAACGGCATTTATAGCGCTTTTCCGAGACAAACCCACCCCTTCTGACCTGTAGTCAACTCTGCTTAGGTACTGGGTACCTACATAGGTACCTTGTGGTGTAAAGGGGACTACAACATCTCATCTCCGAAGTCAACCTGCACGTGGTACCTACATTCAAAAACGAACTAAAACGAACTAGGCTCTCGTGAAAATATTAAACAATCTTCATAATAAAACACTGTTTGGTGGCTGCCTGTGACCATGGAAGCTGAAAAGCCTCCGAAACGTCAGGTTATAAACAAAATATAAAATATACGCGATCATCCGGTTAAAACAGTGTTTTATTATGAGTTCTCGCGAAAATAATCTTATAATATACTATAATCTTCATAAATTGATAGATACCTAACCCAGATATTTACAATTATTTTCCATTACTTGACACTGGCGGAAAAGTGTCCTACCAGACACATCATTAACAAAGTAACATCATCATCAGGTTTTTTACTTGCCTGTAATGGCGACGATATTTTGTTCGGTTATTGATAATTAAACTAATTGACTATGGGTTTACTGAACTCCAATTTCTATCTCAGACCTTTTATAATTTTAGATTTGTTTATTAAAGTTATGTTTCCTACTAGGAAATGGTGTGTCTCAGTGCAAAAAAACGAATAGTAGAAAATACAGTACCTACAAAGTTCAATGACCTTTGCTACTTGGCACGGCATCAGGCTAATAGTCCTGGAAGAGTGCCAGACTGTGTGCCGATGCAACTTACTGGGAGGAGTGATAATTTTCTGTAGAGCAGAATAAGAGCTGGTATGAACCTCTCATCAAATCAAAAACTTTTTATGCTTACAAAATAACGTTACGGCCCCGCCAAGCCGAACAAGCCTACCTCTGGTGGTCGGCTGGGACAAAACTTTACCACCATAGTAGTATCATTTTCCACCACAAGATTTAATCAACTAGGTAGGTACTAGGGTAGCATGAACGTGAAGGAAGTAGGTAGGTAGGTACTTATATTTGATTTTACTTATCAAAACTTTACATAAAAATAGAGTTTAAAAGGTTTTTTCTTTTCTGAGAGGCTGAGATTACATCAAGATACGCGAACAATCCAACGCAAAATCACATTTGAAGATGAAATGAATTGGAAAAAGTCTGAAATCGTGATTTTTAAACAGATGATTCATTCAAACTGTTAAAAAATCGCGCTATGAATCAATCAGGCAGTTTCATGAAGGTAGGGTACGGTAAGGTGTAAGTCAAACTCGTAATATTATCATAGATGATGAGGGCAGATGATAATCCTCAGTCGGATTTACACACTGCTGGTGGGCCCTCCCGAAGTTTATGCTATCCACGGTCCTGTCCTAACCGGATAGTCTGCATTACCTTCAAATTATTGTTTTTTCCATAAAAAAACGTTATACTAGGTATATACAAAGAAAAGATAAACTAACAAAGATATACTATACTTACTACAAAGTGAACAATAAAATCTATACTACTAAGTTACGAGCTTGACTTACACCTGAAATAATATTACATTAATACAATACAAATGTATATTCTTTATTGCACACCAAATAATCTAAAGAATTAGGTACATAACAGCAAAAACAATCACAGATAATGTAGTATACATTATCTGTGGTTTTGTTGTGGTGTTGTTTTTGCTGCAGCAAAAACAACCACAGATTATGTAGTATACATTATGTAATCATGTAATTCTTTAGATTATTTGATGTGCAATAAAGAATATATATTTATATTGTATTAATGTAATATTGCCCGGCCTTATCGCCCCATCGCCTAAGTACCTACCAATAAGTACAGTGTCATCTGCTCTACCGTCTTCATCATTACTCCGTGCTATAGCTTCAAGGCATTAAAATGCAGTTCTTACTGCATACAGATGCTTGTTTGAACGTATCTCTTTTAAGTTCCAATTTATGGACTATCCATGTCAATGGTGGGTTTCTTTTAAGATGATATTATTCGGTTTGAACAAACAATGATGTCCATATGATGTCTAATTATAATTACAGAACACGGAAGGAAAACTTATTGGGAAACCTGAAGTCAGTCTTTATATTAAAATCTTTATGAAACACGGACACAAACTGCTTTAATTTTGCGTATCCGATAGCAGATGCAACCAAATGGTAGGATAGATACCCCGAAACCAGCAAATGCATTTAATGTAGAATAATTTGGGCACCGTAACAACGAATAATAAATTACTTAAATCGTAACAGATGAAAATCTACACAACTTAAGAACTATTTACATAAAGCCGCTGTCCAACCGATGCGCACGCTGTGCACGACCACGTGACGTATTTTAGCTGCGTGGGGTCGTTGGTTTGACAACATGGGTCTACGTGTCCACTCAAGCACACGCTTTACATGAAAATTGACCCACGACTCTTGACATCTGTAGAGCAGCTCAGTTTTGACTCCCCGCTTCCCGTAGTGAAGCTACGCACGCGTGTACCGTGTGCATAGCGTTTTGGTGCCATTTCAAGCAAGCCACGCGTGTAGCAAGACCGTCGTAAACTCTTTCATGGCTTACAACGCACATGCCGGAGGGTCCTCCGGGCGGTGGTGTGCCCCTGCGGGTCGCACTGCTGAAGCTGGGTAGTGAATGCGTTAATCTCGTGTTCGTGTGTACGTAGCGTGTTCGTGGGTTGCAGTGGGTTGCAGTATCTTGCAAAGCCAAGCTAAACACACGTGCGTAGCCTCTCCGTGCGCAGTGGTGTGATAGCGGCTTAAAGGCCAAGGTAGGTACTCTATTTTTGTAACTGACAAAAACTTCAACGAATAGTTAAACAGTGCTAGAACTTTTTGCCTAACACAAAGTTAAATGATACCTACATGCCAAGGTTCACCGACCTCAATTAATTACTTCATCTCTGTCATTAGCATACCCGTAACAGATGGAGCGTGCCAGTCGCCGATATGATCAATCATTGCGAGATCTGATGCTAATTATTTGTTTGGCTTTCGGTGGAAGCATGGCGGAGATCAAACGGATTCGTCGTCGATAGAAAACGGAATGGTACAGTTGACGACAGAAATTACTGTTTATGGGCAGTTATTCAATACTAACAATACATATGGTTTTTGACGACCTCTGTGACGCGGCGCGCGTAGGCCCCGCCTGCGACGCAGGAGGTTGCTAGTTCGATTCCAATTATTTAAACATGAATAAATAATCTTATATCTAAATCAAACATAATACAGTACAAAAGGCGGCCTTATCGCTGATAGCGATTTCTCCCAGACAACCTTGGGATGGAAAAAAATATATATAAGAAAAGTTGGTTGATAGTGCAAACGGAACTAATACAAAAATAAAGTTACATACATATTTATAATACAATACTACCTTATTATCTACTAACTTAGAAACAAAATAAACTAATTCGATAAGTAGGTACCTACTTCAAAAAGAACCATCATCACAAAAGTAATTATTACCTATAACAATTAAAACTGCAAACACACCTAGAGCTACAAAAATGCTAAGTTAAATGAGAATGTGTTTGTTAATACATAGTATTCTTTGTTGGTTTAATATCAAAAAATTACAATAAAGATAGGGGTTGGTAATATATTGTTCTAATTTGTTTAAATTCTCTAATTGTAATTTTCTTTGTTAAAAAGTTTTATTATATCAAAAAAGCTTCTGTAAAATGCATTACTTACTAAGTAAAGTCCAAAAACTACCCATTTAACGTGTAAAACAGTAATTTTGTCAAGAGCCCTTTTATAAGTTGAAATGTGACCTTCTAAAAACCGGGTCTTTCTTTAAAAGCATCGTATTCCATAAAATTAGTTATTTAACCCCTCGACCTACATAGCGATTCCCGCGGTAACCCCTCGCACGTCATTGTGCTTCCTGTGGGGGACGCATAGGAATGGGAACAAAATAGGGCCGCTCGTCACCCAAGTGTAGCGAAATGAAATATCGCAATACTAAGACATCATCATCATCAGCCTATGTTAGCCCATATCTATAAAATAAATGAATAATGCTGGACAATTCACACAGCATTATCTAGCCCCCAGCTAAGCAGAGCTTGTGTTATGGGTACTAGATAACTGATATACATAATAGAATACAATACATAGATAGATATTTTTTACTATACATAGAAAACGACCAGAACTCCAGGAACAAATTTTCTGATCTGCAGAAAATTTAATAAAAGTACATACATTTGTCCCAAGGTGCGACTCGAACCCGCAACCTTCTGCGCCGCAGGCAGACCTTCGCCCACCGCGCCTCATCGGTCGTCGAATCTGCATCAGCTGGATGCAGATTCGACATTGCCCGTGGTCCACCTGTTTAGCCCATCTGGTGGTTTGGACCACGGTATCGACTTTTGGACATTCTGGAGGATCACGTGTTGATCATTTAGCCCATCTGGTGGTTTTGACCAAGGACTTTTGGAGATTTTGGAGGATCAAGTTTCAAGGTCAATTATTTAGGAGAAAATAACCTGGTGCAACCAAAGGTGGACCACGGGCAATGGACGCAAGACATAGGCTTCTCCTATTGAGCTCAATAGCTATGTACGATTTACGTATAAACCGCACATTTGCACTTTTGCAAGCGGTGCATTTTTTACTCACTTATGCAAAAGCACTTCAGTACGCGTTCGACCGCTGTCACGTGTATTCAATCATTATAATATCAATAAAATCAAGTTATCTAAAAAAAAAAGAACTAAATCTATCAATTATCACCACACTGAGAGAAAACTTCGGTTGAACCAACCGAAAACCAACCGAAACTACATGTCAATATAGCGCCAATCGAGAAATTTGTTACTTTAACAAATATGACTTTGTTATTGTAACACTTAGAAATAGTTATATTTACGAAAAAATTGATTAATACAATTGTTATTTGGTAACAATAACCATAATTCTTAGTAACTACAACCAATTCATATTTACCAATTTTTCGTCCTACAAATACATTCGGTTGAATTTGGTTGGTACAACAAATTCATATTTGTTGTATTCACCATTGATAATTTAGTAATTTTTATTCATTTTATTCAATTGTCATTTACCAATTATTCTACGCAAAAACCATTTTTTACTGCTGGTTCTTGTTGAAGTTACCAATATGTTTTGTTATAAATACAAATTTGATGTCAAAAAATACTACTATTTTTGTACTATTGAACAAAAAAAATTGTTAAAATAGCCATATCTTTGGGTAAGACTTAACGAAAATGTTTGTTGGATCTATGGATTGTTATAGTACATACTACTATGTTATTATGTGATATTAACAGCAACTTCAACTTCTAACCAATAGTGTTTTTAAATTTAACATAAAAAGTATGTTCCAATAACAATAGCTCTGAGTAAAATAACAAAATATTAATTTAATTAACATTGAAGTTTTGGTTAGATCAACTAAAAAGTGGTAGTATTACTGTTTGATAATACTAGTACAGCTGTTGTTGCTACTAATTAGTCTGTTAAAGTAACAAGCGTATTAGTGACGCATACTGAAAAATATGTTGAATTTACAAAGATTTTCGTTTGACAAACTAAAAATATGGTTGGCTAGTGATTAATAATACGTATAAATCTGTTTATTACTACCTATATTGTCTGTTAAAGCAATAAACTCTTTTTGTAGGGCTTAATGAAAATGTTTGTTGTAATTACTGCATGATTTTGATTGGACAAACTAATAAAGCAGTTGAATAACTGTTTAACAATACTAGTGAAGCTGTTTCTTTCAACCAATATTGTTTGTTAAACTAACAAATTCTGTGTAGGCCTAACTGAAAATGTTTGTTCAAATTACTTTGACATTAGTTGGACTAACTAATAAAACGGTTGAATTACTGTTTAATAATACTAGTAAAAGCTGTTTATTTCAACCAATATTATCTGTTAACCTAACAATTTTTTTGGGTAGGGCTGACTGAAAATGTTTGTTCAAATTACTTTGACATTAGTTGGACTTACTAATAAAGCGGTTGAATTACTGTTTAATAATACTAGTAAAAGCTGTTTATTTCAACCAATATTATCTGTTAACCTAACAATTTTTTTGGGTAGGGCTGACTGAAAATGTTTGTTCAAATTACTTTGACATTAGTTGGACTTACTAATAAAGCGGTTGAATTACTGTTTAATAATACTAGTAAAAGCTGTTTATTTCAACCAATATTATCTGTTAACCTAACAATTTTTTTGGGTAGGGCTGACTGAAAATGTTTGTTCAAATTACTTTGACATTAGTTGGACTTACTAATAAAGCGGTTGAATTACTGTTGAATAATACTAGTAAAAAGTGTTTATTTAACCAATATTGTCTGTTAAACTAACAAAGTCTTTTTGTAGGGCTTAATGAAAATGTTTGTTCAAATTACTTTGACATTAGTTGGACTTACTAATAAAGCGGTTGAATTACTGTTGAATAATACTAGTAAAAAGTGTTTATTTAACCAATATTGTCTGTTAAACTAACAAAGTCTTTTTGTAGGGCTTAATGAAAATGTTTGTTCAAATTACTTTCTGATTTCGGTTGGACCAACATAAAAAGCGGTTGAATTACTGTTGAATTATACTAGTAAAACTGTTTATTTCAACCAATTTTGTATGTTAAAGTGATAAAATATGTTTGTTGAAATTACTTCGGGATTTTGGTTGGACTGACGAATAAAGCGGTTTATAGTAATGTTTAATAATACTGATACAGCTGTTTATTTAAACGAATATTGTCTGTTACAGGTATAAATGATTCGGGTAGGGCTTACTAAATAAAACAGTTAGGCCATGTCGAGAGCGCGAGCCATCGAGGCACATTTTGTTGTGTTTTTTGCTCATCACAGCTGTCTATGCAGCTGACCAACACTTATTAGGAAAGCAATGACTGTATTCGCCACTAGGAAGAGACACGAGTTTCAATTGATATAAGCATCGATAGGTTAGTCAATCTTAGTAGTGTCGTCGAATAGTCATTAGGTACTTTCCCAATAAGTGTTGGGCAGCTGCATAGACAGCTGTGATGAGCAAAAAACACAACAAAATGTGCCTCGATGGCTCGCGCTCTGGGCATGGCTTAACTGTTTTATTTAGTAAGCCCTACCTGAAGCATTTATACCTGTAACAGACAATATTCTTTTAAAATAAACAGCTTTATCAGTATTATTTAACATTATTATTAACCGCTTTATACGTAGTCCTACCGAAATCCCGAAATAATGTCAACAAATAGATTTTATTACATACAATAACAGATAATATTGGTTGAAATAAACAGCTTTTATTAGTATTATTAAATCAGTAATTCAACCGCTTTATTAGTTGGTTCAACAATAATTCGAAAGAAATTCAATAAACATTAAAAGTTTGTAAAAGTAACAAACTTTTGGGTTGGGATAGAGCATAGAAAATTTTCAGAAAATGCTCTGCCCAAAAATTTTAGCACACAATATTAGGTGAAACAAAACATAAAATAACAGCTGCATTACAAAAAAAATCCAATTCTGATATAAACAGCATAACATTAATTAAAAATCCGACTCTTAGAGTACCTACGCATCTACCTATCTACATACCTATTCAAAGATAAAATAAACTAATCATAAGGAAAAGAAAAAATAAGAAAAAACTTCAGTACATGTTAATCAGTTGTTTTATTTTCATTAAAAAATAACTCTTATCCACTATATGAAGTACTATTAGTTAAGTATTTAACTTTATAAACAATTATATAGGATGTGCCAAATAGTAGTGTCAGTTGAAAGTCTCCAGAGTAGGTCACACTCGGGTGATTTTGAGTCTTTATAATAATATCCTAAAAATAGCATGCCCACAAAATATATCTACTACTACGTCAATTACTGAACACTATTGCAAAGTGATACTGGAACTACAGATATGTGTTTATAAATTATAAATATCTACTTATGACTTCCAATTGATACTACTCTCGGGGATACCCAGTATGCTAGATATATCGTACCCTACAGTAGGTATCTCCATTTGACAAAGTATGTGGAGTGCAAGGAAATACAATTATATCCGAAACATCAATTACTGTCCAATCGTGACCTACTTCACCAACATCTAGTTGATACGATCTTAGATGTTCATTAAACCCTAAACAAGTAACAGTTACACATAATGATTTACTCTTGCAATCGTTTCATAAAATTTGATACTTGGCTGAATTTTTTGTCGGTTGGCAGTTGAATGTCATAAAAGTATTGCTGAACAAAAAGCCACAACTGCTCACATTCTTTAGGATATGCTAAATTCAAAACCATAAAGGACTTGAAGCAAACGTCAACAGCTTTTGTCATCAAATCAAACCTGAATTTGATGTCGTCTATTGCCACATAATAAGCGCCAGGCCCTGCAGGAGTGCCAACGCTTATAATTAACGGTTGGCAAGTCAGCCCTTTTTTATTGTAGCACTTGTGGCGATTCTGCAACTCTTCATCTATATCAGCATAATTCTGAAACAAGTATAAACATAACTGTTAGTGTCAATAAGTGAACAAAACAATAGAGGTGTTTTATCGTGGCGTACTTATACAATTTAATTTAATTTATTTTTTGTATTAGGTTGAAATTAATGTTTTATTATACTTTTACTTTAAATACTTGTTACTACTCATTATTTTATTTTATTCAAAACATAGGAATTTCATTCGTTACGTATCCGCCAATAAAGAATAGCTGTAGTAGCCAATAACTGCGTTCATTTCGATACGACCAATTATATTATAAGCAGGTAAAAATTTACTTATGGTTTATTAGTTTGCTAGTTACATACTCGTAGTTACAAGTGTAGTTTATAAGATTATAAGAGCGTGTGAAAAATACTTATTTTATTACATTTCAACTTACTTCGACATGTGTTACGAACGCTTGCTTCGATTCTGCAATTGACACTTTATTGAACTTTTTTTTGTCTGCATTCATAACCTTGGACGTAGGTTTGATTAGGTACGCCAGTGAACTGAAAATTGCTAAATCTCGAACATCTGAAACATATTTTCATTATTATTAGAGAAACTTTCTATAACAACCAGATAAATCACAACAAGGTTTATAAATATTATACAATACGGGCGAAGCCGGGGTGGGTTTGCTAGTGGCCAGCTCTGGTATAGAAGGAAGGTCTCCGACTGTTATAGCCATCACCGACATCTCAGCGTGCAGTAGGTAACTAATTACTTAATTACTTACTGTCATTCTCTTGCAAACATTGCTGTTTTAATTGGTCTCCAACCGCTGGTTCCTGCTCTATTATTTTTAATAATCGTATTTTGAACGAGTCCCATTTTTCATATAGCTTTTGATTTTTATCCGGGTAGATATGGGAAAAATCTATGTCAATCTGAAAATAATAAATGGGTTCAGTATAAAATAAATAATGTAGGTCATAACATAATCCTTACGATTCCTTACTATCCCACTAATATTATAAATGTGAAAGTTTGGATGGATAGATGTTTGTTACTCAATCACGGCAGAACGGCTGAACGGATCTGGATAAATTTTGGCACAGACATAGATTATAGTCTGGAATAGCACATAGGCATATTTTATACCGGCATTTGAAATGAAATTTATTTATTGCATAGAAACACAGACAAAAAAATACCGAAAACAATCATTTTTCTAAATTTAGCTAATAGTTAGATACTTTAAATCTATGTATGCGTTGATTGAATTGGCTAGCCTTAGATATCTACGCTAGGCTTGAAAAGCCTGTGATATAGACATCTATGCCATCCCTCATTACAATGACACTGATTCAATAAAAGTTAAAAAATATAAATTGAATTCCTGTTTACTTAAATAGTTTCTTATTGTTAAATATATTTTAAATTACTATTAGAAATCATTATATTATTTTATTACATTACAAATTATTATTTTCTATCTTTCAAGATACGAATATTAATTTATGCAAAACAAATTCTGAGACAAACATACAATAAAATTAAAATAAAAACAAAAAAGAGTGAAAGCGCACATGCGCGCATTTCCACGGGAACTACGCGGGTGAAACCGCGAGGGGATTATATAATAATAATAATATTATAATTGACGACCGAAGTGGCGCGGTGGGCGAAGGTCTGTCTGCGACGCAGGAGGTTGCGGGTTCGATTCCCGCCTCGGGACAAATGTTTGTACGATTGCAGACATTTGTTCAGGGTGTTCTGGTCGTTTTCTATGTATAATAAAAAATATCTATCTATGTATGTATTACATTATGTATATCAGTTATCTAGTACCCATAACACAAGCTCTGCTTAGCTTGGGGCTAGATAACGCTGTGTAAATTGTCCAGCATTATTTATTATTATTATTATTATCAATTATAAATATTATAAATGCGAAAGTAACTCTGTCTATCTGTTCGGCTTTCATGGGTAGGGTAGGGTAGAGTAGGGTAGGGTCGGGTCACTAGTCATAAAATAAATGTATTAAAATATAATAAATTACCAGTCGATGCCCATTCGTTGATTTGAGGCAAGGCCATGCATTGATCATTGTAGGCAGCTTTTCATCACAGTCGTATGTTTTTTTTTTGCGGTATGCGCATGTCTCTTTCCACTTTTCTTCCACTAGTGGCCATGGATCACGGTTATATTTAAGCCATTTCATCTTTTCTTCATCCTCAGTATCTTGAATAAGTAAAAAAAAGAATAAATGTAATTTTGCAAGTAAAACGTGAGGTAACTGACTTCAAACAAACATTAAAAAAAGTTATTGACAACCTCCTCCTTTTTTTGGGAGTCGGTTAAAAATAAATTAATACGTCGGACATTGTAATTTTGACGATACATACTTAGGGCAGACTGTTTCGCCAGAATTACAATGAAATAAATAATATGAAACAAACATTAAGAGGCTACCCAGAGCTAAACTAGCGCCACTCTCTAAAAAAATCATAAAGCCAGGCCTTTTTAAATAAAGTTTATTTTTCGAGAGTGGCGCTAGTTTATTTCGGGTTAGTTTGCCTCTTAAATAAGTAACAACATCACGTAACTGGCGAAGTACCTAGGTGCTAAGCCAACACTGCTTACCCCTTCCCGGATTCTGGCGTGATGTTTTATTATGAAATTAAGTAAATAAAATGCTTACCATCATAATCTATGGTTGCTTCAGGGTCGCTGTTGTTGTAGCTCGTTTTGCGCTTTTTAGCAAGCACACCCGCAGTTCTCAATGTTCTGAGTTGGTTATAGTACCTATCAACCAGCTTGCCTTTAGCTGGCATAGTTTTATTTGTACCAATTGTCCTACAGGGAACGTAGTAGGTTTCCTAAAAAAATAGTTTGGTTAGAACATTTAAATTAACACAGAAAATTATAAACAAATAAGTAGCGTCCAAAACTACATTACATTTCTACAACTACATTCTATCTACTTGTTGTTATGAAAAAAAAATATAGAATATTGTTACTAAAACCTTGCACTCGTCAGGGCATAAATGCACAATCTCTGCAGAAATAGCCTCAAAATCGGCTTTAGACATTTTTTTAAATGTTTTTATGTAGTATTCTACAATAGCCTTAACCAAACTACCACGAGAACTTGACTCAAGTTTCTTGTTTTCAATAGATTGCAAAGCTACTCTGCCTTGCATACTGGAGTTTAATACTTCTTGCAAGTTTAACTAAAAAATATGAAAAAGGTACTCTGTTAAATGCATCAGGTTGTATGAGTAGGAAGGTCAGTATTCATATTTAATTATTATGCATAGATACATACATTGCTTTTGTTATGATGATTTTCATCATCAAGTAATAGATCACATGATGATGCATCTGATGTGTCCAGAGAATCAGTGTTCTGCAATGACAAGTAAGTACATACTTATTTAAAAACATTGCTAGGAAATCTAGGTGCATACCTATTTAAGAACATATGACATGACATCAATCAACCAATCTGCGACCCGATGCTACCTATGTGGTGATGAAGTGAAGACCTAATACAATTGATAAGTAAGAAGGCAATTAGGCTCACCCTCTATTACAGGGATTCAAATACATAAATAGCGCACATCACGGATGTTCTCTATTCTCCCAAGGGGTAGGCACCTCTAAGCACTTCTACCTACGCCCTTCCCCATTGGGAATACAGGCATCTTATTTTTCTTCCAGTCCTTGTATCATGTTATTTATTAAAATAACCTTAATCACTGTAGATAGGTTAGTAGCTATGTAGATACAAGCATGTCCTAATAATCATATACCTTACCTACTAGTACCTACCTAACTATTTGGATAAAATGATGCGAGTAGTTAAGTACATTTAAATGCTATAGGTATATATATATATATATACATATAGCTATATCGTTAGGTACTTACAGAATGCACGGTAGCTATTTCAGCTTTGTAGATTTTATAACCCAATTTAAACTTTATCCTGTCCCTCAGCCGATGGTCTGGTATAAGTATTTTTAATTCTGCATCTTCAAGTCCGTCCAGACACGTTATGTCAATATTATTACCTGAAAAGTATGATAAATAAGTAGGTATCTAAAACAAATGCCTTTATTATCTTGCCAAATTCAACTGTACGTTTAACCAAAGTTATCGGTAAAAATCACTATGGTCTGTGGTAGAACAAATTGTTAGTACCTACCTACAACACGCAGATGTTAACTTGGCACATAGGTTATTATTATAGGTGTACATAGGTAGATTTGTTCTATACAGATAGGTACCTAGATACTTACTGATAAAAACGTCGATCGTTTCTTGGGAAACATCCCAACTAGCAAGAAGCTCGTCCATTATTATTATCCAAAGAATCGGTGTTCTGTAATAAAATATTTACTTTAAATAGGTATTACTTATGTAGGCTATCTCTGTCACCCTTTTAACTGTAGGTTTAATCAAAGTTAACTGGTAGGTATAACCAAAGTCAACGGTTAAATTTTGAAAATGAATGCACTAAATAGCATAGATATATATATAACACACTCGACGATAACTCCGATAATAGCGTAAATGTATGAAGACATTACCTAAGATAAAGTAAAGTTCTATTCCAGGTCCTGAACTATGTTTATAATTATAAATACTAAAGTCTATAATAACCTACTCATTACTTCAGCCAAATCCAGTTCAGTTCAGTAGGTACCTAGTTTAGTTTTGACGTGAAAACAGATCAGATAAACACCCGCACATACTACTACAACATCCAAACTTTCGTATAATATTATAATAACATAATGGGACTACGAGTAAGATAAGTTGGTACGTACTTACTGATAAAACCATCAATTGGAGCCTGACGTAGTATACTATTAGTCTATGAGCCTGACCCACAACACACTTGAACACACTAGACAACAGCTTCCCACAGTTTTTCTATCACAAACTTCAATTCAATAACGGCCGGCGCGTGCGGCGGACGGAGACAAACAGAAAGAAATTACACCACACACAGAACAGACCGAACGAACGAAATGCATGTTGCAGACAATGTCGGGTCGGGACGGGGAGTTGATGGGTGGAGGGGGTGGCTGCCGTGGATTGCCTATCGCTAGTGTTGCCGGGAATAAAAAAAGTCCGGAACCGAATCTTATTTTACCCAAATGAGCCATCGATAGATAAAAATAAAAAAAAGATAAGACTCATTATTGTGATATAATGTAAGCTACCATCTTTTACATTTGCTACACCCTGACCGGCTACATAATTATAAACTACCAACTAGGAGTGTTAGAATAATAAAATATTCATGTACCTACCACCTTTTAATTATGATTGCAATAAATGAAATATGAATATGAATAAATAAGTTAATAAGGTTTTCCTTTTCTTTCTACAAACTTACCTACAATAAATAATAAATTCAGGCGTTACTTTGCGGAAATCCATTGCAAAATATAAGAATGAAAATATTTAGTAACAATTCCGCGAAAAAACCTTCCTAACTAAACTTCTTCATACTAAACACTAAACCATAGTATGTGAGGAAAAATTATTGACGACTGACGCGGCCCTCCGATATAGCATAAAATATGCCGAAAATTGTGAAAAATCTCTTAACATGGCAACACTCAGGGATGACTAAAGGGGGAGTGTCAATCTTACTTTCGTTCGTTCGTCGCGCAAGCACGCGCAAGCAAGACGGAAGATGCGAACGAGCGATCACGAAAAGATTAACCAATAATTTTAGTCAAAACAACAACGCATTTATTTAAATGTAATCAAACAGTCTTGTAAACAATTTGAATCAATTTAATCCGTTTTTTTCGAACAGAGAAGAAAGTAGGTAATGAAAAAAAACCGAAGAATAATACCTAGGTACTTGTACCTACCTACCTATCTTTACTTAGTTCTAGGTGGTTCTAGATACAGCCGATCACTATGACGAGTACAGAATACATTGAGGTGACCAGACATCCTGAACCAGTGTGACCAGATTAAATTTTACGAAAATACCGAGGCACCTCAAAAAAATACTGAAATATACCGACTTACATAGGACAGATATACCAATAAAAATACTGATTTTCTAGGTACTTTATTGAAGTTTGTGCAGATACAACAGCAAAGTATAAAGTTTGTAAATAGATATTTTCACGAAAGGAAGGTACGACTACTCCGTTAAAATGTTATTTAAGCTCTGTGCATGCTACTGGATACGAAGAATTGATAAAATAAGAAACTTTTATTCCATGAGGCCTGCCCTTAACACTTCATCTCAATCTATTTACCAACACCTTCGGGTGTTCCGTAACCGGAGTCGGAAGCGGAGTTACGACTCCGCTTCCGACTCCAACAAACCAAATTCTAAAATTCCGACTTCGGTTCCGTTAAGCCACCTCCGTAACATCCCTAGTATAAACTAAATCCGGGAAAGTCCCGGATTTAGTTTATATTAGGGTTTTAATTATTATTATTAAATGTTCGCGTACCGGGGAATTCCGTAAATATTGTCACAAAAACACTCACTCACTACGGTGTTGCCATAAGTTCAACCAAAATATACCCAAAAATACTAAAACCAACCAAATTCTAAAACTCCGACTTCGGTTCCGTTAAGCCACCTCCGTAACATCCCTAGTATAAACTAAATCCGGGAAAGTCCCGGATTTAGTTTATATTAGGGTTTTAATTATTATTATTAAATGTTCGCGTACCGGGGAATTCCGCAAATATTGTCACAAAAACACTCACTCACTACGGTGTTGCCATAAGTTCAACCAAAATATACCCAAAAATACTGACTGCCAGCAATATACCTGAAAATATACTGATGTTCGGAAAAATCGATGAAATATACTGAAAAAGTATTAAAATACTGAATCTGGTCACACTGTCCTGAACTGAACAAGATTAGGTATATGTAGGCATTGATCTAGAAATAGTATGTAGGTATTTAGGCATAATTCTATTGGCCTAACCTACCTTTTGAGTTTAATCAAAATCAGTTCGGCAGTTGTCGTCGGACAAACATAGATAAGTAGGTACATACATACTACCTACATACAAAACGATAAATCCCTCAAGTAGACTCTGAGACCTTCGCTAGTAGGTAACTTATTCAAATCTGTGAAATTCTATTTTAATCTAATCAAACAGGTGAAACAAAGATCTCCGAGGCTTTGAACAATTTGTACCTACTCCAGTTACTATATAGGTAGGTCAGTACGGTACATACCTACATACTTACCCGTTCCGACCTACCTACACAGTAACTGGCACCATACCTACTTACTCACAAGCTTACATAAGCTTCTGACTAAGTAAGTATGGTGATGGACGAATGATTGGCGTTCGCAGGATCAATGTTTTTTTCCGACGATAACTATTATAATGATAGCTCAAAAACCGCCTAAGGGGTCAAAAATTCCTGAATAATTGAGCTCTTTCATCATCAAAGTAAATCATAATCACGGTTGTATTTTTAACGCCATAGGTAGAACTCTCGCACCGAGGCAGGGTTCCGTACAAAGTAGGTAGTAGGTAGTAGGTACCTATGGTCCTATGTAAATATCTGTCACGGGTGGATCCGCTTTTTTCAAGAAAGTAGGTAGGTACACCTACTTAAAATGGTTGTTTCTCCCCAAAAACTAAGTTTGAAAAACTGTTGTTATCCGTGTCCCCAACATACCTAGGTGATGGCGGTCAGTTTACCAACTATATGGTGATGTGCAATAGTTTTCGAGTCATGTAACGATTTATGTGGGCACAATATGGAATGCAGGCTTATGGCTAGATCTTGAGGCTTGTTGACAATCCTCGTCAACGGAGAAGATTAGGGCTTGAAAGTGGTACCTAAAGGATGCAAAATCTGTTCAGTTATGTATGATGATTGATGACAAGCATTGAGATAGAAATATTGTTTATTATTCAAACTTTTACCTACTATTATTTCTTCTGTGTTCAAACTAGTTTGGCCGGGTAGGTAGTAGGTACTTACCTACCGCATACCGTAGCGACCACCGCTTCAATAACACGCCTTCGATAGCAGGGGCACTTTTTCATTGTCTGCTATCTAGGTAGGTAGTAGGTAGGTACTGAGGGCTTATTCCAGTTTTCCCCCTTGACAAATCCCCCTTGATGGGCAAAACTGGATTTTCATTTTTTTAAAGTCCAGAAATCCCCCCACTGTTTTCTCTTATTCCAGTTTTCCCCCTTGAGAAAATTTGTTCAAGGGAAATTTCTGGAACACCATGTTTAGAAAGTCCTGAAATCCCCCTCAACTATTTTTATTTCTTGAGAGAAGAAACCCAAACAAAAAAAAACGAATGTACCTACCTAACAGCCAGTATTTTCAAAAATAGCACCAAATATCAAAATTTATAAAAACCATCATAATGTCAAAAGTGACAGAATTTATCAAGAGTGCGTTCACTTCACAATAAAATATCACATCACGATCTCAGCGAGCAAAAATCAAACTCACTTGTCAATATCCTTCAATTAAGCTGCAGGTTTTGCCAAAGAAAATGACACACCCACATACAATACCTACTTATGTACAGTTGCGGCCATTAGTGGAGGGAGACATACCATAAAGATCATATTCAAAACAAATATGAATGATTTGATGATTTTAAAAAGGTCGTAAGCACCACGAATGGCTGCAAGACAATGTCTTTAGAAACTAAGTCTCCACTTCTGACCGCTATTATAGTACATTACCTACTCTCGAAATATGTTACCCTCCTTTCTGGGGCAGTCGGGTAAAATATCCAAAACCCTCGTTTGGTCAACATGCAACGTTCAGTAATTATACCAAATATGTTCGGTTCAATGTACTAAAACTTTGTTGTTGCTTTTATCAAATAGATTCCCTAACTTTAACAACGTAAATTGGTCAATGTAAACGATATTTCTTGTTAATATTACTAAATTGACACTGTTTCGCTTCACATGCACAAATAGTATCTATTACCGACATACTTTTATTAGATCAACCAATACAAGGCGTATTTAACACAGAAATATTTAATCAAAACCTTTGTTTGGTTCAAAATGCAACGTTCAGTAATTATATCAAATATGTTCGGTTCAGTGTACTAAAACTTTGTTGTGGCTTTTATCAAATCGATTCCCTAACTTTAACAACGTGAATTGGTCAATGTAAACGATATTTCTTGTTAATATTACAATTTATTGGATACTCGTTTTGATTTATCGCATTCACTGAATAGTTACAAAATTAATTTGTATTTAAAAACAAACATTTGGTTAATTTTCTTAATTGTGCGTAGGTTCATTTTACAAACAATATATTTGTAATTTCAAAGATTATGTTTTGTAGTTTTCTTGTAGAACAGTCACAGTTACAGTATAATCAACAAAACAGAAGTTAGCCAAGTTACTTTTGTTATTTTAACATTGTTTTTTAGTCATTATAACTACTTAGACACTGGTAATCACAACAAATTTGATTTTGTTGTATCCATCAAGTTGGTTTTGTAACGCTTTTGTACTTTTAACTAATATCTAGTAAATTGAACCGAAATAAAACCAACCGAAGTCGTTTTGGTTAAATTAACATGTAGTGTTCTCTCAGTGCATCTATCAACTATCATCTAAAGGTGTAAGGCGGAAACCTTACAAGCTATACTTACACTTTTTTGCGGGGTTTTGATTGTACCATTAATTTGTAGCTGAACTGATACTACCCTGGAAGGAATCAAACTAGCTGTGCCCACAACTAGGCTACACAAGATTAATGTATCTTTAATATCGCAATGTTTATATTTCAACAAAGAAACTCCAAGTGTGTTGCAAAAGTTATCAATGACTAAATTCAAACAATCAACAACATAACGAGGTAAAAGTTTCTTGTTAGCAGATTCAAGTTAACAAAAAACAAAGTGATCACTTTATTTTCTAGTTTTACTTAGGTACCTACATAAGAAGGCCCTGAACCTCTAAGCTCCCATACAAACGTACTTTTCGATTCATTTGGAAACTGCGTCCCCGATTTTAATGAAATTTTGCATACATAATCGGATAAGTAATAGCTATGTATCATTTTAGTTTTTCAAAATACTTTATCATCATTAAATTAGAGCGAAAGTAATAAATTCGCTTGAAAATGGATAAAAATAAATTTTCGCTCTCACTTTATGATGATAAAGTATTTTGATAAACAAAAACTTTTATAAAATGTAAATCTCTCATTGGCCGTAAGTTAGATTATTAAGTTTAGAACTGTTAAGATATACATAAGGGCTGTTGATTTTGTTTGAACAATAAAAATTAAAGTAAAAAAATGAAATAAAACGATACAAACATAGCTCTTAGCCTATTACTTATCCGATTATGTATGCAAAATTTCATTAAAATCGGGGACGTAGTTTCCAAATGCATCGAAAAGTAGGTACGTTTATATGGGAGCTTAGAGGTTTAGGGCCTTCATAAGTAATTTGAATTTTGAGACGTGTTCTAAAGTCCAGTAAAGTGTAGAAGAAATTAAGTCCAGGATCCAGGATGTCCAGGATTACAAAAAGTACTTTGATTTTCAGTCGAACAACCAAAAATCTACTAAGAGAGTGGAATAACTGCAGTTAGATCACGACAAGTACCTCCTACAAGTTTAGGTTAAGTAAGTAATTATACCTACATACTTTATTAGCTACCTACCTACCTAATTACCTCATCCAACAGTGAGCCTAAGCCCACGTTTTGTTTGGCACATCCGAACACAATAATTATTGTCTGTCGTCCCACGAGGCTACCGACCTCGTCCTTTGTTCTTAAACATCATCAGTCAACGATTAACTACCTAGGTATTTTTGAGACAGGTTTAAAGACGGTTGATTTGTTAAGCTTAAATGATACCTACCTACCAAAATTCGTTAAAACTGCACATCCACGCAGCTATGTGTAGGCAGCGACGACGGCGGCGGCGCGGGCTGTCGCGTCGGAAGGGCCCTTTTTGACACCTTAGTGGCGCCACCGGTCGCGCCACCGTGGTGTCTTGAACCACCAAGCGAGAAACACCATAACAAACACCGTCACCAACTGGTGGTGGAGTGAGTGAGGCGCCAAATAGCTCAATATATATTAATAATAAAACATTTATTTCAGGCAACGTTAGTCTAGTACAGGATGTAAAATACTTAAAAACTACGGCCCATATAAAATATATACCTATTTACTACCACGTAGAGTCGGAGACGTGTGACACGCGATATGTGCTGCGACCGGTAGGTAATCGTCCGCGAAAACGCCGGAACAGCACATTCTTCGGCCAGAATTCTTCCTTAGTGAAGGTCGAAATATTCTCCAATAAATAATATTATTAATGGTTGCGCTACCAGCCAGTGGATGATTTGTTTGGTTACCGGTAACCGGTTACTGGATATGTGCTCGATGCCGGTAAAAAACCAACCTAATAATGAGATAGGGTAAAAGGATAGAATCGACCCTTCTAAGCAAATTCATTCCGTGAAAGTCGTAAGACCCGACTAAAGGAACCAGGGGAAGGGCAACACCTTCTTTCTGTGTATTTTTTACAACTCTACTGCGATACCAATTTGCCTACCAAACGTGGTAACTATGGTTTTTGGCAAAATCCCCCCTTTTTTGGGGAGGCATGTTCATCTCTTGAAGTATGAGTGCTGATGATGTATCTCGAGTTGCAGTACATCATCTTGAGTCAAGGTCAATGACGTGCCGTCCATTGAATCCACCGGTCTGTTAACGCATCCACTGTCCAGCATTGGCGGTGCCACCCACGTGCCACCCGCCGCCGCCGCCGCCGCCATGCGCCATGAGGGGGCGAGCGTGTGTGGGTTTTGGGCAGGGTTGGGTTTCGTACGATAATTATCGTATTTATACGATAATTAGTCATTATGTACGATATACTATCCTTATTCATGGATCGTACGCAAAAATACGATAATTTTCATATTGACAAGTTATTTTAAAAAATTACATAAAAACACCTTTTTTACATACAGCAACATTAGACTTCGTACCATAGACATAGATCCTTTAAATAGAGTATCTCAAAATGTAAGACAATTCACGTAAACAAAAGACAAACAAAGTGAACCTTAACACAATCAGACAACGTCCAAAATAATTTCACTGTTAGCTAGTTAATAGTGAAGTAACTTTGTACTCTATGTGATTGTGATAAGGCTCACTCGCGTTCGTCGCGGTGTTTGTCTCTGTACGCAAACTATCTGAGTTTCTGAGACAGCCCCTACAGTACAACGTTTAGGGCGAGTACACATTAGGCGCTCGGAGTTGCATTCGGCGTGCGTTAGTAGCGTAGGTACATACAATGCACTTAGCACGGCGTTTTACGAGCGAGACCAACCATACTACTAGCTCAGTTCGGAAATTTCAATAATCTCCTCCCAATTACGTTTTTTTTTATAATTTTTTTTTTATAATCAGGACTTTCGATCTCCCATATAGCTGAACGCTTTTGGATTTCATCGCTAAGTAAGTCTGTATCGAAGTGCTCGATCTCCATTTTGGTGAATATATGTGTCCACCAGTCCACCAATCGCGAGCTTGCATGTGTACACCTTCGACCAACCTCTTTTTTCTTAAAACGCGTGTTACCAAAGCGCGCGCTTCAAAACGCCTAATGTGTATTCGCTCTTATAAACTCTGTTTTTACAAGATGTACGATCTTTTTCTTATAAATACGATATTTTTGAACGAAACGTACAATATTTTTTTGTCTGTCCGAATCCAACACTGGTTTTGGGCGCGGACCATGTAAGTGTTAGTTTAACGCATTCACTGCCCTGTCACGACGCGAGACGGCGACGCGCGACGCCGCCGCGCACCGGGCCCCCAACCACCGCTGTCGTCCACAAGGGGCTGCGAGGGGATGTGGCCATTTAAGTGTTCGTTTAGTACTATCGCTTAATGTAAGATGTTAAAACTATTGAGCACAGGGAACATCAAAAGTGAAGTGTCGATTTTCAACAAATGCTTGCTTAAATGCTTACTTATTTATTACCATCACGTATAGGTAGGTACAATTTTATTTCCTGAAAATTTAAATAAATTACCTTTTAAATTACCATTGAAGATTTTTTTTTTTATACGCAGCTGAAATTAAATCCTACGTTTTAATTTAGAGATCACATAGCGTTTGTGGCTACTCTTTCACCAGCAGATAAAAGTCTTCCAACAATGCCGTGTGTTTTGGAGCACATATAATAGAACCGTTTTGCATAAAAACAAAACGGATATTATGTGTGTGGAGAAACACACAGCATGAGCAAGGTTGACTTGACTTCTTTGTTATTGGCAATATGCGACTGTTTTGTCACTTTTCTGCCAGTGTCTAGTTCATAGAAATTTCACAGTCATGAAATGGAGGCGGGGTTAAAATAATAATATGACCGGTAACTACAGAAAAACACCAATGAGAATTAATAATTTAGAAGAGAAAAAAACGTAAAATTCTTGCTGGTGTTGGGAGATACTATGAAATGACATTGACAGCCGATCAACTTGATATACTGGTTCGGCTATTTCCTGACGATATAGGCTCAAAACAGACTTGAATTCTGTAAATATACCTAAACCCTATTAACTAAAGGCAAATAATACAAACCATGCTTCATGTCTTAGGAAAATTCCCAAGATGTGTTTTTCGGCATTGGATTTGGGTTGATATTTCGGAGAACCAACGCTAAGGTGTGGTACAATAATGGCCTCAGGGTTAATGAATTCCTAACAATCGGGGAACAACTTAAAAAACAAACCTAAAAGAACACCTCAAAAAACTTTAGAAGTCACTCAATTGACTTTAGGATACGGAAGTCGATCTGACAGTCATGCTAGGTGGAATCCAGAACAATTGCCCATCAAATCTCTTAAAATCTAGCCAAATGACAATAGCTGTACAATGACCATGTCGAACGACACAAAGATAAAAAAAGTTCTGTGAATATCAACATAGAGGTGAAACTCTCTAGTTTTAACATTTCTATGCTCCGCTTGCATGTCAAGAATGTTATGTCAAGATGTGGACGATGAGACTACACCACAGTTTTAATTTTTTGTGGTCTGATGGTGCAACATGTGACCTATTTGTATTTACTTTAAAACATTTGTCTTGGTATAGCTCTTCTTTAGTGTCGAAAAAGAAAAAAAAATTGGTAAAAAGATTAGATACCTAAATGCCACGAGTACTACATGTTTTATGTCATTATAACTTCTACTAGGTACCTACTAATAATTTGTTAATTTCCAGTTTAGAATAGCTTTAGCATTTCGAGTTATTCACATAACTTTGTTGTTTATGAGGAGCCTAGTTCTCACCTACTTACCTGTTTCATGTTTTAGTTAGGTTTTCTAGTTACATGTTTTTTATTCTTTATGTTTAAAACTCATATGTGGATAGCGCTGCGGGCTACATTGTGAATAGCGCTCGTCTTTACATAGTAAAGTACTAACACAATAAATGTATTATGTTGAACGTAGTCGTTTGTTCTTCGTTATAGAAATAATTTTCTGACACAGAGGGGAGTTGCGCATCTATAATACTACAGTTATTCTAATATTTTCAAAGCGTAACAAAGAAGAGGATATAACTGTTCTGCAAAATTATTTACAGTGGCAACAGTAACTCTTCCTACTGTTTAGTACCCACTTAAATTAATTAAAGGTAATTAATAGGTACCTACTTCTACCTGCAGCGCCACAAGCCTTTTTAGGAATAAATAAATAATGCTGGACAATCCACACAGCATCAATGGGCTAGTTGACTCTTTTTAGGGTTCCGTACCCAAAGGGTAAAACGGGACCCTATTACTAAGACTCCGCTGTCCGTCTGTCCGTCTGTCACCAGGCTGTATCTCATGAACCGTGATAGTTAGACAGTTGAAATTTTCACAGATGATGTATTTCTGTTGCCGCTATACCAACAAATACTAAAAAACAGAATAAAATAAATATTTAAGGGGGCTCCCATACAACAAACATGATTTTTTTGCCGTTTTTATAGATGTACGGAACCCTTCGTGCGCGGGTCCGACTCGCACTTGGCCGGTTTTATTTAAAGTAGGTCTTATATGATTAATTATTGCCCGGTTAGAGGAAAAAAAACATATTTTTTAAGGACCTAGAAAACCGCGAAACTTTATTATAAAAGTGTTACGTACTTTTTGTAAACAGGCGAAAACGCTGTCAGCCATATTATACCGACTTGTTTATTGTGATCTGTGATATTATATTCGTCTATTCTATAAAATCTATGCAGTGACGTCATACGGGTTGAAACAAACAATTGACATTTAGTAAATGTTCATGCGTGAGGCAGTGTCACACCACAGACTAGATAGCGTATTTACTCGTATTAAGATTCAACATGCAATTTGCTTCAAGTCCTATGACGTCACAACATGATAATTTAAAAAAAAAATCTGTAACTTTTGATTGTGTTGACTTACAAGTTTGATTTATTTTGCGGCTCCAAGAGGTTACGAACCTGAGTTGTATGATGTGAATTTCATTTCAACTCGATACCTCCCCACGCGTTTCTGAGAAAAGACGGTTGACAGATGGACAACAAAGTGATCCTTTTTTCCTTTTGAGGTACGGAACCCTAGAAATAAATATAAAAACAAATTTTTAATCGAATTTAGGTAGTTATCTTTTAACACATTTTTAACATCAAGTATCGTTTTCTTAAGACAAATACTACAGAAAATATTTATTTATTGCTTCAAACTTGATAAGAGTCAAGTAGCATATTCACTGTAGCTCCAAAGTGAGTTTAATAAGGGTGATGTGATAACTGAACAACTTAGGACATTTAAAAATATTTTATGTTAAACACTCCCCATTATCTGCAGATCAATAACACTTATTCAGCAACGAAATTTAAACCCATAACCTCCTGTGTCGCAGGCAGACTCTCACCGGCTGCGCCAGTCATCATCGTCGAAAGAATAGAAAAGTATCAATCTAAAACTTCAGTCCGATCCGTTCAGAAGTTTTTGATAAAACATGCCTATTGTAGTTCGAAGGTTTGTTTGTAAGTATTCTAGTACCAACGCATTCTATAGAACAAAGGGCATGCTTGAGCTACAACAATAATAATTTATAGTAATAATAGGTATAGTATATGTTGATAGTACCGTAGGGATTGAGTTACCTGAATCCGCCTATAGAACTTTGTCATTGTGAATAAATAAGTAAACAACGCTGGACAAGGCAATTCACACAGCATTATCTGAGCCTCAAGCTAAGCAGAGCTTGTGTTATGGGTATTTTATATTATACATTCAGAACACCCTGAACAAATATTTGAAGAACGTACAAACATTTGTCTCAAGGGAATCGAACTTGCAATCTCCTGCGTCGCAGGCGGACCTTCACCCCGTGCGCCGCAGAGGTCGTCAATTGTTTTTTTATCTCTTGATAGCTTTATAGCTTATTACAATTAGTATACCTGCCTAGTTTAAGCCTAGTTCAGTAAACTAAACGAACATGGTGTATTTTCAAAAACGCTTTTCCGCCTCGTGGTCGTCTACACATGTTTTGAAAGGTCACCCTTTCTTTCCTTTGCCTCTGTCAACATCATCATAGAATTTTGACTATTCATCAAAAATACCAAATATAATCTTATTGATTTGTACATCAGCTGCCGGAAAATGTTATGAGAATTCGATGTTTCACGAGCAGCGTGTTTTGCGGAAGAGCTAACTAGCTCTAATAATATTTTGGTAATTAAATAATACAAATGTTATCCAAATCCGGAAACGGAATAAAACAAGACATACACTGTCCCACGAGACAATTTCCGATAAAATTAGACCACGGTAAGTTATTTAGGACCAAATAGTTTCGTATTTTGATGTAGCACATAACTGCGTAGAAAAAACCGGAAGCACCTAATCACAGACCAGTTAGACGTGCAAAAAACTCAAATAGTCATTTCCCAAAGCGACTTTGACCTTTAAAATTAAGCAAATGTCTCAAATTGTCCACATCCTTGTAACTGCTTTCTTTGCGACTGTAATTTCCGATCATTTACTGGTTGTAAGTGGTGAAAAATTGTCATTCATTAAGTTAATGTTGAAGGTCCCAACGTCGGACCTGTCTCATTATGAGAGAGAGCGTTTTGAGGAATTCCGTTTTGTTGATCTCGGTTGGTTTTGATGGTGTATGCTTGATCCTCTTTTTCCTCATCAATAGGAGTAACATTGTTCTTTGCATTCTTAATTTATTGTTAATTAATACTTTTAGGAGACACTTCTCATTCAAAAGCCAAACTAAGTACGCTTTTTCAAGAAACGTCCTTATGATGTCACTGGAACAGAAGAAAATGTTATAAGGTTCTTGCTTCCCGAGGATGCATGGATGTACAATGGTAATTGTTGAGATGTGATGGATAAGAAAAAAAAGAAAGAAAATACATTTATTTTTAACTACAACCAATTACACAGTTAAACAAAATCTTAAAACTAGTACATTAGGTTAGGATAAGTATATTTGTACATTTGAAAATCGCTCCGTAAAAGACATGTGCACTTTGAGACATTGCACCTATGACGATAGCTTCAGTCTAACTAATCCATGGAAAGGCTTTAAGTGGCCAGGCAGTTTAAACTTGAACCCAAAAACAAGAATGTCACAAATATTCTGTAACCTTACACCGTCACAAGTCGTAAAACTGACAGATTGTATGATCATTTAAACAAATGGGCTCAAATTCGGGGGTCAGTTTCCGAGAAGGCCCTTTGTTTTGATCACGTTTTACTATGACATGTGGTCTGTGCCTTCTGTAACGAGACCCACAGCAAATGTTGCGTTATATTAGTTAGGTAAACAATCTTGTGTGGTCATCTATTAATCTTTACCGAAAGAGAAAGAATAACGTTTGACAAAAAAAATTGCAAAAACTGTCGAAACGAATAATCTTTGACAAACGACAAATTTGCAAAAACCGTGCAGAAAATGTAGACTCTAAAGTCTATGTACAGTACAATGATTCCAAGGATTTTATCCATAGGGTAGTTTATTTAGGGACTAATTGACTCCTGCTAAATACATTTTCGAGTCAAAGTAATTATATAGATATTAATTACACAGCTCTGGTAATCTAGAGCGGACTAGAGTAGTCTAGAGTTTCAAAATGTTTTTCTTTTGCTTCATGAAGTATTGAATCAGATTGTATGGATGATAGGAAGGTCTTTGCCAAGCAACGGGATCTAATGGCATAACATTTTAATATTGAGTTCAACTACAAAATTTCTAAATCTATTCTATCTATCTATTTACAATTCTACTCAAAGGTCTTAAGCTCCAAGGTTATTTACTATGCGGCAGCTGAATCAAAGTGTATCAAGTTACTCACAGCCAAGTAGGTTTATAGTTTCTTCTGTGCATTTTACTATTGGTATTTGGATTGTCATTAATTCATTATATTAAATCTAATGATGCGTCGTAGATATAATAACTTTTGATTAGTAGGTTTACAGAAGTATTCTAACGGGAGTTATCAAATTCTCTGCCATGAAATGCAGCATTGCCTACTTGTAACGGTATAGGTTTAGTGAAAGTAGAATTAGTTGCAGTTTATGTTATTATGGCACTTCTAGAGCAATTGTCGAGATTATTGCTTTGCTTTACAACCTACGAGTTTTAGCCAGGCATTTTTTTTTATCTATTACTGTTTTTATAAAACTAAACAGAAATCAGGAAAGACAGGGCTCTATATGGCGCTCATTAGGGGAGGCCTATGTCGAGCAGTGGTTTAATATGGGCTGATGATTGATTACATCATACAAAACTGCATTCTCAAATGCACTTATTATTGCATTTACTTATTTTTGTGCATGTATTTAGCCATCCAATATAGGAATAGGACATTATCGTGTTGGTTAAGTCATGGTGAACCTTGACTCATCAAATCAAACCAACATGTAATTCGCATTTCATGTTTGCTAGCTATAGATTTTTCTACATTTCTGATTATTTTCGGTCATCGTTCTTCACGAGAGCAAGGCTATGAACAAATCTAGTATTTACATGATTGATTACATGTTAGCGGGTAACAACGGAAGCAGGAAGCTAACCAGAGATTAGCGGTCACTGTGCGTGAAGGCCGCTGATAGGCAGAGTGGTTAACCGACTCTTTTTGTTGTTGTTCATACGAATGGTGACAGTGACCGCTCTCATGGACTTTTATGACAACCGAACAGGAATATTTATTACATTAGGTATTTATACATACCTGAAACTTGTCATGTACACCACATGTTTAGGTGTGCACACAGATCTAAAGAATTAGCAGTAGGTATAGTTTCTGGCAGAGTAAAAAATGTAGTAAAATGAAAGGTAGATAGCGACCAGCTATAGGAAAGATAAAAAAATATATAATAATTCCCTGGCGTATGCATAAAAGCTATTTGCGAGCTTAAACTGAGGTGCCAGGTTCTGAAGCTGCGTGTGATGGGATGTGTCGCTCCGAGAGAACATAGTTTGGGATTTATTCACCATTCGCGAAGACTGACGACCAGCTATTACCGCAAGACACGCGAGTAAATGGTAAAAGCGTCATTGAATATCGATGTTTAAAACCATCTCGTCTGATAAAGTCTACTCTACGCCCAAATACTGTTCAAATACAAACTCCCGAGAGCATTCAGTTGGTTGCAATCAACTTTAAATGTCTCGCGGAATGCGCTACAGTCGACGAACTAAATAACGGGCTGGTGGAAACTGTCCACGCGGTCGGGTCGGAGTTCTTTAGGACCCGACGCAGAAATAAATCAGAGAGGCGCTCGGGTCCAACTGGGCAGACGGTTTGTTGCGGAGCGTGGCTGCCAACGGCTAGGAATGATCACGCTATGATGCTCTGGAAATTATCCAGCAGTATTTATTTATATTTTGAAGAAAACCCCTCTTTAGAGTTAGTAGAGTTCAATAAAGTGTGTAGGACATCCTTCATGGCAAGTAACTGGTAGAGATTTCAACATGCCAAACCAAGGCGAGGTTCGAGTGACCGGAGACAGGTAAACGGACATTGTGAAATGTATGGAACGTGTTTGGAAAACTTGTGTAATGCTTTAAATTATAATATAAATATCGCATTCACATAATGAAGTTATGGTTGAGTTTTATTACGACTGTTTACTTGAAATTCAGTAACTTAACCGAGCAATACACTTACTGGTCGTTCTGGAACAAAAACGAATTTCTTTGTATGTTTTTTCTTTCTTGCTTCACACAAGAATTAAGAATGTGCGAAACTTTACCGGAATAATAGCGGCAGTCTTTATTTTTAGTAAATTAATTGCAGTAGATTTTTTTAGTTCTTATTTATTGATTTTATTAAATAGTAACTCTTAAAAAATTTCACACTTGAGTTCCGGAATATACTGTAGTAGGTATGTATGACATCGAAGTCAAAAATAAAAGCTGATAGGGAGGCTTATTAGGTAGAGTTAGGTACACGATGTCATATTTTGTGCACTTTGTGGCACCTTCCATCATCACTTTCCTTCACGTGAGAATGTTCAAACGAAGGTCTATCGACATAAAAAAAAATGAATCGTTTTGTAAACGAACAGCCTTGTTGTATGCATGTAGCATCTAGTGAAGTCTAACGGTAGCACATAACACGTAGGTTCTGCTTAAGGCGGTGGTATGCGTCAAACTAGGCGCTAGTTTGACGCATACCACCGCCTTAAGCCACCTATTTTTTATCTTAATTTTACGTTGAACAAAGGATATTTCAACAATCCTTGGTACAGTTTGGGATACATATTATAAGCTTTCTTTTAATGCCTCTGTAATAAATTTATATAATTTCTTTTAGGATTAGGCAGAATATCGAAGTTGCCCTTGGTGGCCACCAATATCTATTTTCTGGCTAAACGAAATGGAATAAAACTATTACAGTGGCATTAAAAAAAGCATAGAATAGTTTCTATGATTTTTTTAATGCCTCTGTAATAGTTTTATTCTATGAAGTTTAGGCAGAATATCGAAGTTGCCCTTAGTGGCCACCTATGGGTGGTGGCGCTAGTTTGACGAATATCACCACCTTAAGTTCTAAATAAGCAGCAAACAAGCATTTTATTCTGCTCATTAGCGCCGACACACTTTCTTAGGACTTGTGTGGGGAGTAAGTGAGCATAGAAAAGAAACTAACCACCTGTTTCTATAATTTTCTACTGTAGGTACCTAACTAATAAATAATCCATAACCCTTATCTTAAAATATTTTTTTTTTCTCATTCCATGTTTATACTTCGTAGGTATCCTAGATGTGTTTTTAGTTTTGTATGTCAAAGAAATAAATCTTCCACTGAAGTACTATTACTAGCGTACCATCTTCTTCTTTACTCTGCTGTATTTTTGCATTTTTTTTTAATGTAGTCTACAATTCTGACGACCTCTGTGGCGCGGTGGGCGAAGGTCCGCGACGCAGGAGGTTGCGGGTTCGATTCCCGCCTTGGGACAAATATTTGTACGATCAGTAGCAGGTACTTGTTCCGGGTGTTCTGGTCGTTTCTATGTATAATAAAAAAATATCTATCTATGTAATGTATTGTATTATGTATATCTGTTATCTAGTACCCATAACACAAGCTCTGCTTAGCTTGGGGCTAGATAATGCAGTGTGAATTGTCCAGCATTATAAAAAAAAACGTGTTTTTCGCTCTAAGTTAGGTATTATAACTTACTGCACGACTCTGGTCGATTTATGCCATATTCGTCCCTAAGAAGTTCGGCCCACATAACAAAATCTGCTTTCGTCCCACATTGTATGCCATATTCGGCCCGCAATAAATTTTATTTCAAAAAATCTTATTTCGTCCTACTTTTCAGGTCCTGGTATATCTAAAGAGGTATTTTATTATTTTCTTTCAACTATATGTACCTAGTTAGCATTTACAAAAGCTTATTTTGCCCTTTCGCAGTTTGTAATTTCTTAAAGTCACTGAATGTCCGTGACCTTTTCTTGTGTTTGGTAGTACCTATTCCGTGCGTGACTCAACTCAACTATGCAAGAAGTAGAGTATGTACTTATCTTACCTAGCTTGCAAGCCTAGCTTTATTTTCAATTACAAATAAACCACATTCTCAATCAGATATTATGGGACCTTATTTGGTTTTGACGAAACAATTGCTATTTCATTCAAAATCGTGTTCAAAGAGTTCGTGACTTCGCAACATCTGGCAATGAAAATCTACCAAAAAATTATACTGAGGTTAACGGTGATATTTTTTAGCACTCCAGCTGGCCGAAACCATAAAAAATACCTACGTACCTACCGTTATTTTCTAGTTAACCTGAGTGTAATTTTTTGATAGATTTTCATTGGCGGATGTGGCTAGGTCAACTTTAATTCATTTCAACAAGCATAAAGTTATAAATTTGGAATTGTTCTCTTGATTTAAATGCTGTTATACAAGCATGGGTATAAAAAGTGAAAAAAAAAACATTTTATTGCATTTATAGGTCATAGGTAAGGTAATATTCATTGCATGGAGTTTCACATCTTTACGTCTACCTTATTTCGTTATACTATTAACTATGCTAGAATCTGTGAGTTTCCCTGATACCAGCTGATAAGGGTAATTAACGAGCCTCCAGTTATGATTTGTTCGTGTTTTCTCTTTGATTTATATGTAAAGAATGTTAGAAAGAGTCATTTAATATCCTGGTTGTAAATAACTAACGATCTACTTCAGATCTTGACCGACGATCCTGGACCTTGATCTAGCTTTATGATGTTTTGTCGAACGTGCTTTGGTATCTGGTACTTTATTTATTGCTCTATTTTTTAATAGAAAAGAAGTAATTATAATTTTTTGGGGTAAAAAGTTTCAATATCTTGGAATTATGATAAACTTAAGCGGGTTAATTACGAATATGATGGATGTCCTTCTTTAAACCAAGGATCGTAGTAAGCCCGCTAACATACATAATTAATTTCTAAGCTTCGATCGGGTATATCCGCCGCCGTCTACCTTGATCGATGTTTCTAAGCTTTGTTTTTCCATCCTATTTCAGATAGTTACTTCGGGTCAGCTCACGTCGACACGCGGCGCGCAGTTTTCATATGAGTACCTATGTCAATAAAATTTGTATCTTTCTGTGTAGTAAATAAAGTTACATTTTGATTCACTGTAATAAAAAGAGCGCGCAGCGTCGCGTCGCATCGCATTGCGTTCGGTGTGAGCTGACCCTTAGTCCCTTACTTTCCAACATCATCGTCAGCCTATGTTAGTTCAGCTATTAGCGCCCTATTTTCAGCTTCCAGCATCTGCCTGTAGTCTTTGGCAGGTCGTCATCCCACCTGGCCAGAGGGCGTCCTACACTACGTTTGCCGAGTCGTGGTCTCCACTCAAGAACACTATTACCCCAGCCAGTTGTCGGTTCTTGAGGTTACCTTCCATAAAGGCTTACAACATGGGTACTATCTTGTACCTTAGAGTGATATCAGATACTTACATAAGTCGATAAACTAAACTAATTGGGGAATAGAAACTGCGAGCTCACATTTTCGACGATTAAACGAACTTATCAAGTGAAGTTCAATCATAAATGATACGAAGCATCTCGTTCAAAGAAATAGGTAGCTATCCTTCTGTACTATACAAATTATTTGCAACACGTACTTAAAGTATTAGTAGGCACCTCGGACCCAGGCACCTCGGACCCAGGCACCTCGGACCCAGGCACCTCGGTCGGACCCAGGCAACTTGATATGTAATATCAAGTAGGTAGGTATCGGGCTATTTGGAGTAAGTTTTTTATAGGCATCTATTAGATATAATTTTATGCAATTAACCTGATGCAAGTAACATAATGTAGTCACGCGAAATTCATTAAATATTAGTTAGATAAGGAACTTGTTCTGCAGGCACGGTTTAGTTTTTACACTCGCATGTTACAAATCATATTACATTACGACATGATATACAGGTGGTGTTGGTAATTTACTAGGACAGGGCGGTGCATTTTTAGGGTTCCGTACCCAAAGGGTAAAACGGGACCCTATTACTAAAACTCCGCTGTCCGTCTGTCAACAGACTGTATCTCATGCCGGGTACAGACCAAGCGAACAAAAGCGAGCGAAGGCTAACCACCGAACGCGATTGAACCAGTGTGGACGTCATGGCGAAAGCAAGTGAGCCCAAATGAGGGCCTTCGTTCGCCTTCGGCTGTGCTCCGCCGACTGTTTCACATGTGTTCGTGTGGTGTGAATACAACAGCGAAAGCGAGTGAACGTTCGTCTTCGATCGTCGAATCCCACTCGTTAGCCTTCGCTTGCTTTTGTTCGCTTGGTCTGTACCCGGCATCATGAACCGTGATAGTTAGACAGTTCAAATTTTCTCAGATGATGTATTTCTGTTGCTGTTCTAACAACAAATACTAAAAAATTGCTTAAAATAAATATTTAAGGGGGCTCCCATACAACAAACGTGAATTTTTGGCGTTTTTATAGATAATGGTACGGAACCCTTCGTGCGCGAGTCCAACTCGCACTTGGCCGGTTTATTAGCTTTATTAGCCCCAATTAACATCAACCTATGCTGTAATAGTTATAAAATATTTACTAGATTTATAAACAGGGTGATTTTTGTGGACAATAGGAGTAGGCGAAGATTTTTATGGGTGGAAATGAGAGTGCAATCACCAATTTCGCAGGCAAGTTGTATTTACTCATAGGTAGGAAACCGTCCAAGATCCGCTACTGTTGTGTCCAGCTGCTACGCCGACACCTGCAAGCTTTTACGATGAAAATACGCGCGTTTATTACAAATGCGCGTATTTATCTGAATAGTAAAATGCGTCATTGTGGTTATAGTGTTCAATATCCTATCAAAATCTTCGAAAATTTCTATTAGGTAATTCAGATCCAGTGTGTCAAGGCACATCTTAGAAAAAAAGTAAAAAAAAGGATTATTTCCAAATTTTACTAATATCGATGCTTTTTCTTTTTTTTTCACTTTTTCGGTCTCGACTTTGTTTGATTCCATTCAATAAATTTAATTTATACTAGTTTTAATTTAATTCTAATAGTTGATTGTAATTTTCTTTGTCAAAGAAGATCATATAAAGATCATATAAATTTATAAAATACAAAAAACAAACCTACCTAATGGAAACTGCATGCTGCCAATTTCAAAGGTTTATTTTTTAACAACAGTTTTCCTTAATTTATCCAGCTAATAGATATCACTTGTAGCACACTTTATTTGTAGGTAGATGTTTGTCTACCTTTATTTACCACATCAAGCAAGCGCGTCGGAAGCTCCATTATACCAATTAGTAGCAATAACCGTGAGTGCAACAGGTATCTAATGCATTGCTCAAACGCCATAGGTAGCATGCAACTTTAGTACTCGTACCTTACTGTACTACTTTGCTAAAGTAAGCGCTAATTCCGATCTAACTGGCGGATGCTTCTGCAATACACGAGTATAATATACATATTACCACATGAATAGCTCTTGCAATCTGGCAAGCGATTTTTTTTATCTTTGTTTATTTTAATGGAGTTTTGTCACAAAGTGACTATGTCACTCCCATATGAGATCAGTTCTATATAAATAAACATGGCAAAACACTATATAACTCGCAAATAAAGCTTGACTAGCATCTTGGCTTCCTCGGAGTGCGGCGAAGACAAAATGCTATTACAAACACCTACGCTAAAATCACAGAAATGTCCAAAGTCTTGTCGTTGTGCCTCGTTACGGACACATTCCGTCACTGGCAAGCGATTGTAGTACATTTGTGCTGTGAACAGGAAGAATTTGGAAAAAATACCCTTATTAATTTAAATTGTTACAGCTTACGGGTAGCGATAAAAAATAATGAATCAAAGACCTTTTAAAAACTAGAATTTTTGTCACAGAGTAACTATACAAGGTGCCACATAACATGTGTAATAAGCCGCAGGCACCAACCTGTTTTTTTTGTAAACTGTTTGCTCTTTCTTCTTCCTCGTGTTCTTTTACAAGCACTCTAGTAAAATTTAATGAAATATTTAAAAAAAAATGTTTTTTTCTCAAACCTAGGTTTCTGGGATAAAATTATTACAAAAATATCATGCAAATCTTTTGAAATTTGAAAACATGACCATAATGTGACACGTAAAAGAACTCGAATATAAACAAAAAAGTCTCAATAATTTTGCATAAAAAGTCGTGTTTTTTTTCAAATATCATGTCAATCTTTTAAAATTTCAACCATGACCATAATGTAAGAATACACTTATAAGAACTATAAACAAAAAAAACTCTAAATATTTTGCATAAAAAGTAAAAAAAACGTAGATCTTAAGTTGATCCCTCAGGATTCAGAATCACACACTACACATTTTGGCTTAGTGTATACCTAATAAACATTATGTTTAGTGGCACGCTGTATAGTACCTACTACGTTTTATTCTAAAAAGCCATTGGTCAATTTGTGATACCTAAGTATCATTATTTCATCTGTGACCTAACTGTCATAACCATTTTTTTAATACATCTGTAATAGTTTTATTTTGTATAATATATAGCAGAGATGCGAAAACTGAAATTGGTGGCCGCCGAGCAACAGCGCATCCCTGTCTAAACTAAAAAAACACTGTTACAGAGGTATCACAACTTAGACAATTTAACCCGCTGTACCAATGTTTTTTTTTGTGAAAGCTCCATTGTTTAATGTAATAATAAAATAAAATAGGTGGCAGCGCTAGTCTGCGTACGTACCGCCTGTAGTAGAACAAACAAATAAATCTACCACCGAACCATCTCCCTTGGTGGCAACTGTGTTAGGCAAGCATTCTTTGATCCACCCGCTTGAATGGCTAACATTGCGAAGTTCCACTATGCACATGCACTAATTGAAGTTAATCCATCCAGTTACAAATCCAATTAACATGTTGCGAGGAACTGGTACTGGGTACACTGTTACCAAATCGTTATTTACGGCCCGCTTGCATTAAGTATTACTTTACTGTTTGAACGCAATCAGTTTTAATGGTAGCCACATATGAATGAATGAATGAACACTTTATTGTACAATAAAAATAAACATGAATAAATAATCTCATATCTAAAATAAACAGTTCAAAAGGCGGCCTTATCGCTGAGAGCGATTTCTCCCAGGCAACCAAAAAAAAAACAAAAAAGTTACATACATATTTATAATACAAAACTACCTTATTATCTACTAACTTAGAAACAAACTAAACTAATTCGATAAGTAGGTACCTACTTAAAAATGAACTATGAAGCGGCGATTATGCATTTCTGCAATATCAGCATTTCAAAATAGCATCTAAGTAGGGAACATTGTTCATATTTGTGTTCTAGGAATTTTCTATGTATAATAAAATATCAAGGTGTTCCGGGTGCGTCTCGTTTCGGCCCAAAGTGGTCCAAATATTATTTACTGATAGCAGTCGCGACAAGCAATTGCGACAGCAAGTAGATAATCATGTTAACCATGCAATCAATAGGCCGGTATACTAATCGTCAAACTTCTTGTCTTCTGGCAAACCACGTGACAAAGATGCCCAGAACGCAATTCTTAAGCCAAATTGGTAGGCGGTTGGGACTTTATGAATAATTCCATCGATTATCGACTGTGATTTTTTGTTTCAAACAATGATAGATCGAGACATTTCTTTACGAAGCTGTACATCTCTTTAGCCTGCTGCGTTGTCGGCGGCATATAAATTGTGTGTGTGAGTGTACCTGCGTAAAGTTCCCACTCTCGTTGCCCTTCACCGGACAAGTTGTTTGGCGGCTACGTTCTCGCCTAGATAGTTATATTATGAAAATATACCCACCGTAACAATAATAGTGGATTAGCATATTGTTATTAATCAATTAGTTGAGGAATGTGGTACACATACATCATCTCAATCCAAGGTCTGGAATTAGTATTCAAGCATTCTTGGTGTTATCAAGGAGGTTATGCCCGCACTGCAAAACGGCAGCGGATTTATGCTCCTACAAATATATCGTTTTCATATTTTTTTTTAAATTAGTTCCCTACTTTAATTTAGAACCGATTTTATTCCGAATCCTAAGTTGTTTGAACCAAGTTTATTCTAAGATTGCTTAGGGTTCTCTAATAACTCATTCCAAATAGAGTTATGGTTGGACTGCTCTTAGATAAGATTAGGTTATGGGTTCTGTATAATGCAATTACTACAAGTAAAGTGCTACAATACAATACAATACAAAAACACTTTATTGTACACCAGAAAAAGAACATTATCTACCTGATCTTTTAAACACATTTTAATAGTTTCAGTAAATTGCATTTTTTATTCCTACATCGAAGATTTTTTCCTCGGCCACTGTCGCCTCGCTGCTGGGCAAAAGTTGCAAAAATAAAATATTTTTATCTTTAGTTTATTTTAATTTTATTTATCTACAAAGGGTTGACACTTTCATGTTTCATGTCTCCAGTCAGTTCCGCGCGTGGCGGCGGCGGCGGCGCGTCCCTACAGTTCGCACCGCCGAGGCTGGGCAGTGAATGCGTTAACTAGGCAAACCATTAGAAATAGTAAGATTTTAGTTAATGCTTCTTCTCTGTGCTTCTCTACCGTCAAGTTTTTTTGCAATATGCCCAGTAGAATTCAGGTGACAATTATTTTGAATTGTTTTTTACATTTAATTATTGGACTTGGACACAATACATTATTAATCAATGTTATGTTTTTTTTTTGTGTTTTGTGTTATGGTGAACTGATTGTTTTTGGAGCTTAACTTAAATAAATAATGCTGGACAATTCACACAGCATTATCTGGCCCCAAGCTAAGCAGAGCTTGTGTTATGAGTACGAGATAAATATAATACTCATAGATATGTATATACATAATATAATACTCATAGATAGATTAGATATATTTTTATTTTACATAGAAAACGACCAGAACACCCCGAACAAATGTCTGCAAATCGTCCACACATCTGTTCCGAAGCGGGAATCGAACACGCAACCTCCTGCGTCGCAGGCAGGCCTTCGCCCACCGCGCCACAGAGGTCGTCAACTAATTTTTTCTTTTTTTAACTAAGTAGAATAATATTCTAGTATCAGTTATCTAGTATCCATATACTATTGGGGCTAGATAATACTGTGTGAATTGTCCATTGTTATTTATTTATTACCCCAACGGTTACCGGATCTACGCGAATTATGGTATGTATTTTTAACACCTCTACGCCGACTACCAATATATCTGTCAAGCGTGGTTATGGCAGTCCCCTTGGTGGAGAACACCCTGAACAAATGTCTGCAGATCGTACACACATTTGTCCCGAGGCGGGAATCGAACCTGCAACCCCCTGCGTCGCAAGCAGGCCTTCGCCCACCGCGCCACCGAGGTCCTCAACCGTCGTCGTTACCTCTACCTACCTATAAACATGTATATTGACCTCTACTTATCCTTTATGCTCAACAACGTTTACAAACAAGCCCCAGTCTGCAACCAACCACGAGCGATAAACTTGGAATGTTTCTTATTATTGGCCACATTTCGACCACCGTTCGTAACGGGGTCTAATGATATAATGGCTATGGTCGCGTGTCTACATAATTATCCGAAGTCGGACACTGGTATGCCTAGTTTTGAGGTTTGAGGAAACCTTCGTGGAATCCACATTGAGTAAAAAGTACGCGTACCAAACGCGAATCGCTATTCAGCATTTTCATCGGCTAAGCTGAGCTAAAGCAGTCCCTCCATTAAGCTCCCTTCGAACATACTTATCCAAATAAAGAGGATTATAGATTATCGGTAAATGTAAATTATTGGTCTCGTATCTCAGTGAATTGAATAAAAAAAAAGTGAACCAACTCTTTTATTCCAACCAACAACCCACAAAACGAAGATTGATTTGATATGAAAAGTTTGTTCGTGTATGCGGAAGGTGTAATATTTTGTGATTTTTTATCACGAGTGTTTCTTTTACGTAATGTCGCCTGTGGAATGATAAGAAATAAGTCGATTGGAAACATAAATGTAAGAAAAATACATCGCATAGTTTTTTTTATTCACGTGAAGTAATATTTATTAGGAATGTAATAAAACTACTATTGCTACTATTTATAAATAGGACATTTAAAACGGTGTTTGAAAAAGCGTCTTTGTCAGACAAAGGAGATTTTACGTTTCAAAGCAAACCTCACCTTTGCCAGTGCCTTGGTATACAAACTCCTATTTTAAACTAAGAATATTATCGACGCTCACTTGTTTATGGGCCCAGACAAAATTTGATACCAAGGAGTCCTTATGAAAAACGTAAAAAGGTAAATCTATTTTTAATTGGTGTGTAAAACCCTTGGCACATCAGATGAATGTGCCAAGGGTTTTAAGGTTCTTCCTCATTTATTTTGGGTAAAAAATATTGACTCCAAACATTTGCTGCAAACAGATGATGAGAGCAAACGTTGTTTTAGGACTAATGTGAACCTTGGCAAACCATTAATCTTCATATACACTAGGTGGAGCTGCGAAAATATACCTTAGTTAGACCCAATAATGGCGAAGTTCATAACATAATAGTAAAATTAGAAGAGGATTTGAAGCATTTTATTTAAAGGAACCGCTTTTTAATTTCATCTGAGTAGGAACCCAAAATAAAAAAAATCCTAACTTTTTTTTTTAATTTATTGAAGTATTAGGTACTATCACATTTTTTTGATATCTTGCACATGTAGATAGGCACCTATAAAGAACAAAAATACTCAAAACTAAATATTTTTATTGCAAACATGTTGTACATGGGATCTTAAAGATAAAGTGTGTCAAACATGCACCCTGCAGGGCACGGCAATATTTAGCTAGGTGGCTAATTCTTATAATCTAACGACTTATTCTAAATAATCTATACCTATAATAATAGTGTTTAGGCTTCTTATCGTATAGTAGTAGCTTCTATCTTTAATAATAGTGAGATCTAGTTTATTAACCTACCTTTTATGTACACAAATGAATTATAAATCAAAAAACTCTTGTAAGGAATAAAAACTATTTTTGATTAAGAATGCTTTCAAGAGAGACTTAAACTTATTTATTTTGGTTTTATTTTTTATTTCTGAAGGAGTTTTATTATAAATTTTGATTGACATGGCGTAAGGTCCTGAGTGAAATATTTGCATTTTGGAGAAGGGTATATGTAGCCTATTGTTGGGTCTAAGATTTTGTGGTCTGGAATAAACTTTAAAATGGTCAAGATTTCTTTTAATTAGTAAACTTATTTCTAAAATATATATTCCTGTAAGGGTAAGTCTCAGACTAAGTAAGAAATATACTTAGTCTGAGGGGTAAGTATGTTAAATTTAATAAAGTACGGCCTACAGCTTACCATCTCATCTAGGTGATGGATGATAGATAATACCCACCGCCTGGGTAGGTATGTCGGTCCTATTTTACAGTAATGATTTTGCACTAAAGATTAGCACGACCAATCGGTACTATTATAATTCTCAAAGTAACAACACAAAAAACAAGTATTTGATTACGTAATATAACCTTGACTCTTGAGCTTACTCGTTGAAATTTAAAGCACGAAAGTGATAAATTCAAGTGAAAGTACAAAGAAAATTGTATTCCTAAAGAATATTATTTAAATCCAGTATTTATTTGACGTTTCCATAATGTAATCCCTCTTTTTGTAAGCAGCATCTAAATTACAAAATCTTACAAAGTTACAAAGTCTTTAGGTGTCGGTGGCGCAACACGAGCTCCTGACTTCTTAGCTAAAAGACATAAACTCATGGTGAGTTCCTAACTAATAATGTTCTAAGCTAGATCGTAAATTACTGTGGGACAGCAGAGAGCCACCTCTGCAATAAGCTTCTAATATATTTCACAATAGGCTACTTGACTACTACTGGAAAATAATTCTAACGTATTGTCTGATAAAAATAATGCAAAGTGTAATTAATATTTCTTCAAGGCCAGTCGTATCAGTTATAAAAGCTAATTTTAAAGTTTGAATAAAATAATGCCGCGCCAAAACGATAATCTCAGCAAAAAAGAAAAAAAAAACTTTTTTTTTTTTATTGTATTCTAGTTTGATCTACGGAAAAGTAAGCAATGTATTTACTCTACGTTACGTATTCCGTACTCTACATATTAGTAGCATTTAGACGCACATTGACTAATACGCATAATGACTAATGAAAAAAACATCATGAATACGCAAATTGACCAATCGCAAAATGACTAATACGTAAAATGACCAATAGAAATAACATCATGAATACGCAAAATGACCAATCGCAAAATGACCAATCGCAAAATGACCAATACGCCAAATGACCATTAAGTAAATTAACCAATTTTTAAATAGTCTTCGCACTTGCAAGACAAGTACACTTCCTACAACATGTGCTTTGTAAAACACACGTGTGTTATAAGTTTTTGCTTGATTTTTTGTCCACATTCCTTCTCCAACGGTTTTGATAAAAAAAACGATTGTTGTCTCATTGTGACAAAGCTCACGTCTGTCGAAGCCGACTCAAGGACGAAACGTGTCCAAATTATAGAAACGATGGCATTGAATTCAGTTGTAATAGGAATCGTGATAAACGTAGTCTACTTTCGAGTACTTTAGTGTTTTTTTTCGAGGAATAATAATAATTAGAGTGTCTAGATTCGATGATAATATAACCTACATCCCGGTAGCAAATGCGAGTCTAACCCTTTCATGACCCCCGACGCACGTCCATGTGCAGTACGCGCAGCAGCGCCCCGTGCGCCGCGCCCTTGCGCTGCTGGTTGCACCGCACCGCCGAGGCATTGGATCCGTTAAAGCTTTATAAAATTTGACTTTATCATACTGGTAAGGCATATTTATCTTCACAAAAGTAAGTCCTGCTTTTTTCCAATATTCCAGTCAACCTCGTAATTCAATAATCAGTACTTAATAATAAATAAAAGGATAATGTCACAATCGATTTTTTTCTTTATTAAACTGAAGGAAGGAGGTTAGTTTAGGACCTCAAGTAACTTATTTACCAAAGAGTTCAATAGTGCGACTAATTCTTGTTCCGTAATTAATTGTGAAAAAAGAAAATGGATATGTTTTTAGTAATTAACTACGAAAGGAGAAAAATATTCGATTGCGAAAACAGAAAATAATTTCTTGTTTGACAGTTAATTACGAAACAGTGAAAAATAATTCTTTTTTCACAGTCAATTGTGAAAGTACAATTGCGAAAACGGACTAAACGTAATAATAATGTTGGTAAACTTTACACAGCTTCATCATCAGTCTAGGTCTAGTCATAGCGGGCGAAGGACCGTTTGTGACTCGGTTCAATTCCCGCCTCGGGACAAATGTTTGTTCGATATTTCTTCCAGTTCAGTCTAAACTTTATTTTAAAATCTGTCGGTAGTAGTGTTTTAATATAAAACACTCTTTATTAACAATGAAAATTACAATCAAATAATAGAATTAAATTAAAACTAGTATTTACAATTGAAACAATTAAGCTAACTGCAGACTGTTGCAAACAGTCTACAGGTAGCCTAACTGACCCATTAATATAAAAGCCTGGTGAAATCTGTTTTTAACACTTACTTTCATTCAACTCAAATGTTTATACATTACATTCTTCCTACAGTTTATTTTAAAACAGAATTGGATACAAAAGCTTTTAAGCTCTAAAAATACACAAGACCAATAAACATAAACCAAGATTAGACCAACTTGGAGCTTTCAAACAGTAACCCCTGGAGAGTAATTAAAATTAAAAGACAACTTTAATTGGACAGAGAGGGGTTAACAGTTCACAGATAAAGGTTGACGCACACCTATCAACCTCGAAAACGGCAACGGCACAGCCTTTCCACCACGTAAAAAAAATTGTTCGAGGGTGTTGTTACAGTGTTGATTAGCGTGCAGGTTTTATACAGGGAACATCAGGGGGAAAATAGTACAGCCCTCAAAGTAGGAAAGAAGGTACACGAATCTAGATATTCAAACGCGCGTTTATGTCCACGGACAGAATGTAGAACAGTAGAAAATAATCCATAGTAAGTGATCCTCCATTTGGTATGAATAATTTTTCTACTATTCTATGACTTGAAACTGAACTGAAGTCTTAAACTAAACTTGAACTGAAGTCCCAGATTCGCTCTTTGGTACTACATGACTTGAGGCGAAGATGGTCCGTGTCCGAGTTGATATGTGTGCTACAACCTTAAATGATAACGACGCTGGATGCAATTGGCGTGACAGTCAAACAGACAGAGTAAGACGTGGGTATTCATTATGGGAAGTGTCTTCTGTCGCCATTGATTAATTGCTGATGAGGCTTGAGATGAGACTGAAGGAAGAAAGAACGTGCTTGTCATGTAGACGGTTCAGGTCAAACACTTGATCAAAATAAATTGAAGCAATTTGTACGATTTATACCTGTAGATTGTTTGCAATAATCTGCAGTTGGCTCAATTGTTTCAAGTGTTACCTGCTAGTTTTAGTTTAGTTCTATTATTTGATAGTAATTTTCTTTGTTAATTGTGTTGTATGATACTGATCTTTGCCGACGTGCGTGGAGAGCGGGCTATCTGCTAGTTGTCGTTACGTGAGGTCACTATAATGCACGGCTACACACCAATAATCCACGTACAACACTATAATTGGAACCGTTTTTGATACGGATTATTGGGGTAGTACATTATACAGGGTTATTGGTAAATTAGTGACAATACGTGAACAAAGGTCCTGCCCATCATCAAAAACACGTTCGTGAAGACGCCAAGTCCAAATTAAAAAAAAATATAAGTCACCTCTGATACTAAATGAAAAAACATCTTCTAACTACAAAAAGAGCAACCCTGCGCTGAAGAGGAAGGTGCAGGTTCGAATCCCGTCGAGATCGTAAATTTTTGGTATTTATTCATTTCTTACATATTTTTTATTCAAAAGCACATAACTACGACTAGCCTAAATTTCAGCACACTGCATACCCTGTTCCGTTATCACAACTTTAATAGCTAATAAAGAAAAATATATTAGCAAGAAAAGAAGAGAAATGATGATCAGTCGTCTCAAGTCCATACTGAACCACAGGCACCATACTGCCAGACAAAACAAAAGAACAATACATGTCATGTTGATTAACTGCTGATGGGCCTCCCTCTATTTTCATATCAAGCTCCTGCTCTGTGTAATTGATAGGTCACAGTTATGCATGGCTCATATTTCAATGCAGACGACATCACGACATAGGACAATACAGATAACACACAATACACAATGCAGTCTCGTTATTATTATAAATAATAAATAAATAATAAACCTATAAGTACCTATACAGATAAATAAGAATAAATACGAAAGTCTGTTGGGATGGATGATGGATAGGAGTTTATTCTTCGCGCCACTAATAAACGTATCGGGCTGACATTTTGCATCGATGTTTATTATAGGCCTTTTAATCGATTTTGATGACGGCGACCCTAGAAATAAAGGATTCTTTTTTATATCATGCATGAACCCTAATATTGCTTGCTAGACCAAACTTGGCCTTGTATATCTTACGGCACGTATGACAGTAGGTAGAGTTGGCCCTCGGAGTTATACTAAGTTTACGTGTTCGAAACGAAGGTTGACTCGCACTGAGCGGAACTGCACTACAACGGAACTGCGCGACACGGCACGATCTTATTCTTTGTATGAAATCCTATGCGACTGATCGCACTACGCGTCACCGGAACTGTGCGGCTTTTTTGGTGATTTGTTCTAGAAATACATAAGTAAGTATATAGATATAATAGATGAAATGCCGGGGGCATTTCATAAACATAAATTAAAAACACATGAGCAAGTGTCAGTGCAAAACAGTGACTAAATAAAAGATAGTCTAAATATAACACTACGCGTGGAGCGTCCCATTCGGTACTCCCCAGCATCGAAGGACTTTGTTTTCAGGTCAATAACACGTCAACCAACGCTGGCTTTTAAAGTACTGAAAACATAGAGCTGGATGACAAAGCGCAATGTTAAGCAAACTGCAGTGACAAACGTGGATCAAATGCACTTGTATCTTTGACCATAGATAAATGTTACAGTATAGTAGGCATAACCTATGCTTTGCCCCAAATGTGTCATTGGTGAGTCAAAAACGGCATGTGCCATTGGGCATGTGTGACTATTGGTTAAAGGGCCTTAACCGCTTAGTAAAGAATGTCAGATAATAATGAATAATTGATGAATATTTATGTAGGTATGTCGAATAATTTGAGTCATTGTTTCAATTGTACCTATTATGTTATTTATTAGAGTTTGATACTCACATAAATAACATACGTACTGAACATTATGGTTATGCTATGCAAGAAATTATAGAAAAACCTCACAAAAGTGTGGATTGATGGATTTGACGGGCGATACGTCGTATTTACATCGAATTTATAAAATTTACGAATCAGTACTGATTTGGACGTGGAACTACATAAGTTATGAGCAAACAGTTACTTTTCGAGAGTTTTGTAGTTAAAATGATGACCTTTGTAGGGGTCAACGCCGGTCACGTACGAATTTTTTGTTGGTTTGTTGTCTGAAATTTCACATGAAAATAAACACAGTATCACAAAAAAATATTGTTAAGAGCCACAGTACATGCAATAAAACTTCTGTTCTCAAAGTTACGCGCTCAGAAGCAGTGGCGGATCATCCCCAAGGCAAAGTAGGCATGTGCCTAGGGGCGCGAGGTTACAAGGGGCGCGAGCGCGGAAAATTTTACACTACTAAATAATTAATATGTAAGGTAATACCTAAGTGTAAAATTAATAATATGAGTAAGCTACTTACAAAATATAAATGATTATTTAATTCTGTCGAAACTTTTTATTTTTGTTCTATGTGTCGAACAAAAAATTTAAAAAGAAGGAACTTGGCAAAAATCAGATGATTAGTATGATGATATTGGTTGACGAGCGTCAGAGGCGGCTTTAGCGGCGCACACGGGCGCAGGACCATAGGGGGCGCCATGCAATGCACCCCGGTGGCAGCCGTAGGACTCCTAACCCAGACCATGCGCCCTTGTCATGCCCGACGCCACCGCCGCCGGCGAAAGTGAGGTATCTGTTTTAATATATTTTAAAAGACACCAACAATCGTGGGCATTTGGCTGTATTAGCATTAAGGGAAGCTTTTGCGGGTGCGTGGCGCACATCCGCTATGAGGACCCAGCGCTCGGTTTTTGTTGAAAATATTGGTTTGAAATGACGCTTTAATCATTATGCATAAGGCTGGCTGTAAGTTTTAAAATCACATTGCCATAGATTCGCGACATTTTGAAAGGCACGTGTTTTAATGCCGCATCTTTATCTTTTACTGTTTATCTGCGCCAATCTTAGGGTAAAGCGAGCGGTGCCCAAGTATCCATAACGCGAATTCCTTATTGAAACAATCTATCTATTTATCATTTTTTCAAAATAATTTTATTACCGATAGCCACAAAAGTTTTACGTTTCACCATTTACATACCTATCTTATTTAATCTTGAAAAACCACAAAAAATTCGCGGCTCGCTCCGCTCGCCGTTATCTTTCTTTCCCTGCCTTTCTAGCTAACCCCGCCAGACCCATATGGTCCTGGCTCTAACTTTGACAATTGACAACCTCCTCTATCATGCTAACCAAAAGCATGAAAATGATTGGGCTCGCTTCGCTCGCCATTACTTCTAGTTTTTAACCACCGAGAAACTTTGTCGTTGTTATGTAACTAACACCACCCCCAATAATTTTATTACCGAAAGCCACAAATATTTACGTTTCACCATTTACATACCTATCGTAATTAACCTTGAAAAAATCACAAAAAATTCACGGCTCGCTCCGCTCGCCGTTATCTTTCTTTCCCTGCCTTTCTAGCTAACCCCGCCAAACCCATATGGTCCTGGCTCTAACTTTGACAATTGACAACCTCCTCTATCATGCTAACCAAAAGCATGAAAATGATTGGGCTCGCTTCGCTCGCCATTACTTCTAGTTTTTAACCACTGAGAAACTTTGTCGTTGTTATGTAACTAACACCACCCCCAAAACTGAGCTTTGAGGAACTTTGTGGTTGTTATGTAACTAACACCACCCCCAATAATTTTATTACCGATAGCCACAAATATTTACGTTTCACATACCTATCGTAACTAATCTTCAAAAAATCACAAAAAATTCGCGGCTCGCTCCGCTCGCCGTTATCTTTCTTTCCCTATCTTTCTAGCTAACCCCGCCAAACCCATATGGTCCTGGCTCTAACTTTGACAATTGACAACCTCCTCTATCATGCTAACCAAAAGCATGAAAATAATTGCGGCTCGCTTCGCTCGCCATTACTTCTAGTTTCTTACCTGCCTTAAATACTTTTTTGTCAACCACTGAGGAACTTTGTCGTTGTTATGTAACTAACACCACCCCCAATACTGAGCTTTGCCGCGGATCATTCACAGAGGGGCGCCAATGAGGTGTTTGCCTAGGGCGCTGCCGACAGTTAATCCGCCTCTGCTCAGAAGAAATAACACCGACCGAAAGATCTGTATAAAAAAGGCTGAAAAGCACGAATGAAACTCTTAAAATACTGTCTGTCAGTGACAGTCAGATTACAAACAAGCTTTGATAACCAGATTTAGCAATAAATAGGTACATTAAAAAAACGAAGTAGTCGATTACGTCACTAGTTAACTTCATTAAGACATGTTAGATATAATAAATTAGGAACCAGTAGGTACCATATAAGTGTAAGTTAAGGTTTTTTTGTTATAGTGCTTACCCGCACTTTGGGTATCTCTAAGAAATGAAATAAGTTCCCAAAAATTTTCCACCACCGGCGCTGTAGTCCGTAAGAGGTCCCAAAGATTTTCGGTTGAACCGACTAAGGGTTTCGTGGCTTAGTTGGTTAGAGCACACCCGTACTGAGGGTAGGGCGTGGGTTCGAGTCCCGCTGAAACCGAAAATTTTTGGGAACTTATTTCATTTCTTAAGTGTAAGTTAGTACAATTGATGGGCTCTCTAGCCCCCCATAGTGGCTTGAAGTACAATAAAATATTCGAAGACCGTTAAGAGCGTTCACGCCTTCCATGCGCAGTTTGGCTCAAAAACAGTACTTTTCAAACTCGTTATTTTCATGAACCAGTTATCTTACACTATAAGTTAATTAGTAATAATTTTAGGAAATTTCATTGTCGAAAAAGTTACCTAGTTGAGAAAATATTTGAATTAATATAGTATGTACGCGTTCTATGAAAATAACTTGTTAGAGGTTTTCTTAATTTCCCTGTCAGCATCAGTTTCGAAGCTCAAATTTTTTTTTACATTAATTTACATTAATTTACATTTTACATTCAATATCATTTATCAACTCACCCGATCAGGATCATCTTCAATGAGATAAAAAACGCCCAGTTGATTAAATTTCAACTAACGGAGATTATAATTAAGAAAGATTACGATCTTTGAACATAAATCTTCTATTAAAAGCTCAGCTTTGTCAGGAGGCTCGTGAATATTCAACGTTTACTTTGTTATTTTCGAAATTAATAGATGGAGCGATAAGCGCGTGTATTTAATACGTGGTGAGGTTTGAATTCCTGATTTCAATAAGGATCCTGAGTATAGGTGAGACCGGATGTTCACAAAGAAAAAAACGTTATAAATAACAATAAAAAAGCGAATGAATTTGACCCTACCTCTGGAAATTCCTGCATGATGAAAGACGTAATGTGTAACATGTGCCTAAGTAAACATCGCTTTAGTATTATAGTGTCGGTCGAACCAAAAAATAATACTACTTTTATTATAAGCCCCGGCAAAGAGTAGAACGAGATTTCTGCGTCTGTTTTCCCGTTAGAGTACAATCTCGGAGTCTTCAAATCCAGAGTGAATAAGTTCCTTCTGTGAAATCGTGCTTCATCTTAGGCCATCTTCACTTTCTTTAGTGAAACAGTGGCCAGTAGCTCGAGAAATTCAAATAACCCAAAAAAAACTTAAGTTCATTACCACACACAGTTAATTTAGGGTTTTGATCGTCAAGATCTTGTTCATGATCAATATTAGGTTGTGTTAACTGTACATCAATCATGCATGATGCAGGAAACTTCCAGAGATAAAAGATACGAATAAGAAACGATTCATAACACAATCAATTCGTTCGTTCGGTACCAGTCGCAATCGAAAGTCAATAGTAAGTACTGTCATAATTTTGGGTTTACCGCACCCACCTGTGACCTTTCTAAGTGTGTTACTGGAGCGAAATTAAATGCGGTTTTGTCCTGGTGGTTTTGTCATTGTTTTCAACGTTATGTGGGCTAGAGATTATGTGGATATTAGAAATGACAGTAATGTAGATATATGCCGCAGTGTTATTTTCTCCGCCATCGTTATTTTGTTCTTCGTCAACTAGTTCATCATCATGACCATTGTCTTCAGCATCATCCATAATATTATAAACTCTAATGTAACTCTGTCTGTCTGTCTGTTACATTTTCACGCCTAAACGGCTGAAAGGATCTAAATGAAGTTTGGCAGGAAGGTCAATGGTATTCCGGAAACGGACTTAGGCTACTTAAAACGCGCGTGCGAAACTGCCGGCAGCAGCTAGTGAACTATATCTAAACTAATATTAATTAGTTGAACGTTAATCTGTCTATCTATCTGTCTGTCTGTTATGCCTAAACAGCTGATCGGATCTAACTGAAATTTGGCAGGGAGGTAAATGGTATCCCGGAGACGAACATAGGCTACTTGAAAAACGCGTACGAAGCAATTTAATCGTCAATGTCATGACTAATAAAGTAAGTACACTTCTGAACAATGACAGTTTCATAATAATTCCCTCGATGGCCACCTTCATCTACCAATTTCCCCGGCATGCTATTGCCGTCCAGTTCATTGATTGAACCTACTGTTGTTGTATGCATGCTCCCCTTTTCCTCTTCTCCCTCCCTCCTTTTTTCTCCTTGGCCTCAAGTCGGTAACTTCACTCTACACAAATGTAAGTGTCTAATATGTTGCAGTTTACGTGTTCTGAGTTTGTTAGTTTTGCATCACCTAATTGTTTAGATTTATTATAATTAATTTTTGTTTCTTTGCCCTGTATAAGTTACAACTAATCTCTACCGTTTAAGTTACTTTTGTATATAGGCTTCTCGCGACACAGGCTTGCCTCGTGCGGGGGCCGCCAGTAATGTGTATCTCTAAAAGTTAATTGGCAAATAAATCATTTTGTATTTGTATAACAAGTAAGTCCAACGAAGATGATTTCACTTTCAAATTACTATTAGAAATCGTAACTAACGTATGATATCAATGGAACCCGTATCAACAAAGAATCCAGACTCCTTACAAAGATCATGCCTCAATCTCTTAATCCTAATTTATGAAGAGGGGAGACAACTGAATAAGCAACTGGAATTAGTACCAAGGACGAAGAATCTCAAGGGATTTCTGATATAAAGTACTTGGATTAGAGTTGTTTATTGTATGGCAATGGGACAATGTATTGGAAGATTAAACACGTTTTGAGTAATTTATCAGTGTTGAAATAAGACGCTGCGGTGGCTATACAAGTAACCCTTTGGCGCGCCTTTCGCATAATGATTAATGGTAGAGACGAAACATTTCAACTTTGAGAATTTGGGTACAAAATTACTTTGGGCTTAGCTTTTAACCCCTCGTACTTACCTAACAGCGAGTTGAAATCAAGTTGACGGTGACAGATTCGGAACAAATTATTGAGTTTTGAAAATTTGAAAAGAAAGAGTACCTATTAACTAAGTTACATAATTTTAAGAAATGAATACAAAATCAAATAAAATATGATCGTAAAATGTTCCTCAATTTTAAAATTTCGCAGGACCTCTCCTTTCAGATCCATTGTGATCCCGTAAACGGTATCAAAGTTCACTTTTTGGGTACATAATAAAGTACAGACTTTTATTGCCTTGAACGTAAAAGTCGTGATTAACATCTCTAATAAAAACAACATTTAAAATCAAACATTAACAAAGGGGATGAAAATTTTATCACCCCGAAAAAACGCATTCAAAAGATTTTTAAAGCTGGTTTATTGTTAAAGATATGGCTAAAAGGGGACGACGACGGTCGAAGTTCCCAAGACCATAACTTTGAACTGCTCGCTCACTTTGGGACATCCTTCGGGCAATTTCAAGACATCACGTACACAAGTATCCAATTCATAATCAAGGATTTCAATGTCAACCTTATCTCGATTACGTAGAGTTTCTTATCGCCTGCAGTTATACTGTTCAGAATAACTGTCAAAATGTCATGATAATCTGTATCTTTCCGAGAACACAGATCTTTATAATTATTTGTTTTTGAAAAAGAAGATTGATGTGTATTAAGGTGTGAATCTCTCCTTAGCATGTGTTATTCCTGGAAACAGACATCAAACACTCCTTTAAATTTATGGATAGTTTTATTTATTTAGCTATTTATTGTTTTTGTTGCTAATTATCCTAAGATATAAGCTTAAACTGATCCTGGTTTCCTAAAAGTGGAACCAAGCAATCTCTAAAAAACAAACGTTTTTTTTTGTTTTTATCCCTAAATCGACAATCAAAAGTTTTGATTGTCGATTTAGGGATAAAAACACCTTACTTAAAAACGGCACATTTTAAAAGAGACAGGTAGCTCCTAAAACCCATTCAAACGATTAGCACCTCCAACCTCGGAACCTTTTTATTATAATGGATGATATATCGGCAGTTTTTCTTATTTTTGAATCTGGAGTTTGGTTTCGAGGTAGCTAGTTTCGAATATCAACATCGGTGTTATCTTAGGAACACATTCCTGTGAAGTGATTGATTTGATCCTTGTAATTTTCCTATATCTTGTAATTTTCCTATATATTTTTAGTCATTCAACCTATAGCTTATACCTATAATAATAGTTTATATAAATAACATAAATTTTTTAAAACATTTTTTTTTCAAACACGTCCATTTTGTAAATTTATTTTAATCATAACTGTAACGGTTTTAGGATCTACGACTATCGAAGAATAATCCATTTTCCAGTCAATAAATTTAACGTCGGCTAAGTAGTCATTTACATCATAATAGCGTAAAATATGACTACCATAAACATTTCATTGTAAATCGTAAACATTTTACGACCTTAAACTTAAGGGAGGTAATTAAAAATGTCATAAAATGTTGCCACCCCCTTTGCTACCTCTACTTTGCCCTAACGTTGCGTTGCAGCTGTACTTTTTAAATCTACGACGCATCCTAAATACACATTGTAAAATCTGGCTTAAGTGATAGGTAATAGAAGGATTATTTATTATCTCCTCGACGACGACCTCAGTGGCACAGTGGCGAAGGTCCGCTGGCGAAGCAGGAGGTTGCGGGTTCGATTCCCTCCTTGTGACTAATGTTTGTACGATCTGCAGAGTGTTCCAGGTGTTCTGGTCGATTTCTTTGTATAATAAAAAAAAACGATCTGTGTATTGTATTGTATTATGTACTATATCAGTTATCTAGTAGGTACTTACCCGTAGTAACACAAACTCTGCTTAACTTGGGGCTAGATAATGCTGTGTTAATTGTCCAGCATTATTTGTTTATTTGTTTTATTTATTGGTAAAAAAATAGAGATATGAAGAAAGCTTTTCTAAAGTCTTCTCATCTGGGTGAAAGCTTCATTCATAAAAAGCTTGAAGAGTCATTTATAGCTGGAGCAAACTCTGACCAAGCTGCTGGTGAAAATCTACACTAATATTATAAAGAGGAAAGATTTATATTTTTGTTTGTAACGAATAAACTTAAAAACTACTGGACCGATTTCAAAAATTCTTTTGCAGTTAGAAAGCTACATTATCACTGAGTAACATAGGCTATAGAAGATACCCGTGCGAAGCCGGGGCGGGACGCTAATGTTTTAAAATAGCCATCAGATGCAACATGTAGATGCAACTTTGTACAAACATGGTCAAACAGCTAACAGATATACATATGTTAATATTTGCAGTGCACTTATCACTAGGATGCAAAGTGACCGGATCGGGGATGTGCTTGCGACCTCCAAAGTTGCGACACATGTCACACGTCAGTCTGGCGCCACTGCAGATAATGGCATGTGATTAAAATGTTTTTGTTGCTAATGGTTTTTAAACCGACAGAAGCTGAACCCGATCTGCGTAACTCGAAGCTACTCTACTAATTAGACAGCTCACAACAGAACTAAGCTGGATGGAGAAGCATTTCTTGTGTGCAAGATAAACTTTGATCTACACCATTTAATATATTATGCTGTAGATCTCTTTATTTATGACCTATTTCATTGGTATAGGATAGGAGTCATCATTTACCGATACATTGACATAGTCGGGGATTAAATGTTCAATAGAGAAAGAAATATGGTAAAAAAGTGAACAGTTACAAATAAATTTGTTAACCCCGTGGCATTCGGTGTCTGCCTTTTATTCGGCGCTTGTTTTTTGCCACATGGGACGCGGATCCAAAGTGAAAGATTTACAATAGATATTGTGCTAATTTCCTTTCATATTGTTGTAGTTTTTTGGCTTCAAATGTCACAGAAGTAAATCGTCTAATATTAGTAAAGTAGATCCGCTTTGAATGGCTATGGCTTCTCTCTCAATATACAGAACAAAACTAAAATAATGCTAATGTGTTTCACTGATCCGTTCAATGTCAGTTTATTTTTCGATATGAGTTTGGGTTTGGTTAAGGGAACAAGTAATTGCATAATTGACCATTTTTAAAAAACGACTAACGCCGCTTGTCCACCACCGCCACGTTAACCGTGTCATCCCGTCGTCGTCTCTTCGTTCACGTGGTCGGGGTCAAGATGACGTTACGTCGATCGATTTTCTACCGCGACGATCTCGCTGGTTTAGTTTGTTGTAGCTCTCGCTCGTGGTAGTCGCATTTGAAGACTGGCAAAGTTGATCCGGTGACAACTTTTGCTGCTTCTGTACGTTCGAAGGCGAAGAAGATGTAGAGAAATTGGATTCATCCGGTTATACGTGAACGATATATCACAGGAGCGTTTTTCGTCATTTCGATAAAGCTAACGTTCCGTTGACGTGACGGTGGATAAGCTTCATTACGCTTTTACTTTGACGTCATTTCTTTCATACTTATTTTCACCAAATAAGAGAACGAAGGCTAAATTTAGCGAAGAACTCTAAAAAAGACCAGAGGGTTATTTCGATACCTCGCTTATCTTACTGTGATCAACTGATTACTATCTTGCCTACATCCAGTTATATTCATGCTTACCTATTATAAAATTCATAGAGGATTAAATCAATAGACACATGAGAGGCATCATGGACAAGGCTGCAACTCGACACTTTTGCGATTTGATCTATTGTTTTATGATTATGATGGTGTGGGTTGGTATTTTATGTACCCGTGGGTAATTAATACTCATTGTATGATTCAAGTTCAGGTATCTGATTGTTGGTTTGTACTTAGGTTATTTTGTATGATAACTTGATGAATAACATGCGGGATTTTGTGGTTTCACCACAAAATAATAAATACATAATGCCTTCTACTAAGAGAAAGAAAAACGACACTGATGAGCGATTTTTCAAGCAAAATCGCTCATCAGTGTCGTTTTTCTTTTATAGCATGTATTATATAGAAAAAGGAAATAAAAAAACTTTGATTCATACTCATACTTTTTTAAGGTTATTTGATCTTTATGAAAATAACTGCTACTAGCTCCTTCGTACAACATTTCCATTCAAACAGGGAAGTGTAAACAATCAATTCAGCCAACAGCCTTGATGCGCGTGATCAATGGATTCCCACGGCAACGGCGCGGGCGCATGTCACTCACGGCTGCACGCATGCGCGGCGCATGGTATGTGTTAACATTATAGATCCTATTACTATTTCAACGTAAGATGTCCTTTGAGCTGGAAGACGTCCATGAACATAGTGTTTTTTTTGTATCTAGATGGAGTATCTTATCATCAATACCAGTCCACATCTGTACATAGGCTTTTTCTAATAAGTGCCAAAGCCATTATTGCTTTTATCATTAGTTGGTGTACCGTTATCCCCACGCTGCACATGATTGGTGCACGAACTGCGATCCCCAGTGCGATAGTGGATCTGTTCTGCAGGAAGCGCTACTGCCCCTTTTACGACACCCTCGCGTGAAGAGTAGAGGTGGTCCAGCTTCAGCATATGTACACTAAATTGCGAGTCCAATATAACAACGCGTTTAGGTTGCTATTGCGCCTACCGCGTTTCTGCAGTGCCTCGGCCATGTTCGCCCAGGCACGCACAGATGCCTTCGATGCCTTCGATCTGGCGAAAAAAATCAACCTCATTACAGCAGAATCAACGGGAGCAGCAAAAGCATCCTAACCGTGATTTTTGAAAAATTTACGGTCCAGTATTTACAAATTGGTCCAAAGAACAAAATCATTAATTATATTTAAGCACTATACAGCAGGGCAATGTAGCTAGCGTCTTGGGCACGCTTCCGACTGGTATTGATGTGGATCAGTTGAGCTACCTGTAGATTGTTTGCAACAGTCTGCAGTTAGCTCAATTGTAAATACTAGTTTTAATCAGTTTTTCTTCAGTGATCCCACTATCATTGGCCATTGGCCATGATTGATATATTTATATGCTGCTTGACTCCTATAAAAAAAACCTATAAAAAAGATGATCGTTCAGAAGCAAAACAAAAGAGACTTTATTTTTTTTTGTTTTGTACACGAAGGTAATCTACATATATTTTTTGTTCCGAGATTTACTTTTATGTTGGTGCTTCCTCGTTTAAATTGATTGTTGTAATTTGATTCTCATGATCACTTTAGATAATTCTGCACGTAATGTAGAGCAGCATGATTTTTATAGCATAAGTCCTCGGAAATAGAAGATTAGCGTACCGTAACAACGTAGTGTCGTGACTCGAAAACAAAGGATTTATTTTTCTTGGGCCAAAAAAGCGAAATAAACTGGGTACTAGGATTTTTGTTCCATCCTTTGAAGCTACTGTGACCAAAAGTGAATGACAAACGAACAGAAACAGAAAGATCTAGAAATTTCGCGAAGAAATAACCCGACGCAATCGTATATCATGTAAAGCCTAGAATTTTATAGATGCTTAAGATACGGTAGCTGATCATTACGCATTGACCAACAGCCACTGTGAAATATTAAACCAGCAATTAAAACCAAGGATGACCTTACCAACATGGATGGAATCCGAACAATTACTGCATTTACTGCTTTAGCAACATTCGTTGTAATGTTCCACGTTATTCAAGCTTGAGTCAGTTTCAATTGTTGTAATAATATCTGATTATATATGATAAATAAACTGTTTGTCTTGGGCGCGTGCACAAACTTGAATATTTGGAGGAACTCTTTTATATGTAGAAGGCAATGCAACAATCTCAGAACAGAAAAATATAATTGGAACATATCGATAACTCTGGCCTCTGGACGGTACAGAAGAAACAAAAACAAAAATCAAAAGTTTAATATGACTGTATTTTTCTTGTTTTTTGAATAATTTAGATGAAACCTAGGAAGAAAGTACTTTAACATGTAATTTTTTCTTAAGCTATAAAGATAAAGTGACCTAGTGTAATATTTAATGAAATTGATTTTCTATACGACCACAAAATTTAAAAACTAACCCTTACGCTCCAAAAAAATCAGGCTATGTAAGCATTTTAGGAGGTAAAACTACTTATTTTGTTACTGTACAAATCAATTCACCACTATAATTTTATATTTAATTTTGCAAGGTCGTATAGGAAAATTGGTAAAATATTTAGATTTATGAGTTATGTTACCCTTACCCCTAAGTTTTTATGAGGTTTGTTTTTACTACCATGGTGACGACCTACTTCAGTAACGTCAACCTGTAACCTACAACCTTCTTTTCGCAATACATTGTGTTTAGCTTGGTAGAAATTCCGCAAGGGTAATTTTTTGCGAATTTGAGGAAACTAAATATACACTTTGATAGAAAATTAAAAACTGAGTTAAACAGTAGTAAGTCAATAATACATTATTGACTCAATTTCGACCAAATGTCCTTGAGCACAGAAGTATCGATATTACCGTCTCTAGTTTTATTATCTTACGAACTAGAAAATATCGGTAAGAACTATGAACCAAAATGAAAATTTTTATCTGCCTGGGAAATAATCTCTGTAAAAAATTTGTACCTAGATGAATCAAAGCTCAACAGCAAATAAAGTGTTTGTACAACAGGTCAAAAAACATCACATCATATTTTTGATTTCTTTATGTTAAAAGGGCAATAAAAAGTTTTCTGTGTAGATTTATAATAATCTACCATATTTTTTCTCTTTTCTTCAGACAAATGATTTGTATGTGGTTTTACAAATACATATCTATAATTAATATTTCTTCCTTAACCTTTGTTCTTCGTAATTTATAAAGCACAAAAATGCACCAATCACTTCCTTCCTAGTCTATACAGACCTTGGATTACGCTAGGGAACCTACGCTCAGTGCAGTTGACTTATTGTCCATTGTTAAAGGCAACTCTGACGTAATAATTGAGTAGGATCCTCACTTCTTCATAGTCCTAAGTATTTGCGTGGGCACAGTGTTTCTATTCAGGAATGCTGTAGGATGTTAAGTATGTGACATCAAATAATAGTAAGCAAATCTTGTTAAAATTTGCACTATACGTGGTTTTAAATTGATATATTGTCTGCATCATATCTTTGATTTGTTGCTAGGTATATTGAATAAAACAAGCTGTAGGTACTTCACCGTTTTAACAACATCCGAACGATTCAAATTCCAATTTCCAGCAGCAGTTAGGAACGTTTTCCCTGAACGTCATCTGATCATCTAAAATGTAACGTATTAGGACTCTAGGTCGTAAAATAAAAAGTCCTATTTCCGAAAGCAGCAGACGGGCATCACAGACAGCTTGGCGCCACACCTGCCCGAAGTAGGCCATCGGCCACACGCTTGCTATTGGCCAATGGTGACGCAACCGGTTCTGACCCAGCCTTTTCCCTTTTCTAAATCATTACCTTTGGTTCCATTATACATTGATGCAGTCCTTGCTACACCTGCTGAAGGTAGCTGCTTGCAAACGGATTTGAGAGTTAGAAATGTCTCTGTCTAACTTATTACTTTTGCAATATCACAACGCCTAAGAAGTAAACGAAAAAATTACAGACCACTACTTTCTCAATAGACACAATCAATCAGGATACAATCATATGACTGACGAAATGAATTATTTAAAAAATCGGCTAAAGTTGGATGAGGGCAGCGGAAATAACACCATTGAGGATGGCACAACTTTGGGAGAACTAAAATACTCGTACCCAGCAGTAGGTAAAATCCAATTGAAAATGATTACTTACGATCAAAGATGTGGACGAAACATAAAAATGTACCTACCTATTGGCTAAATACTCTCAATACAATGATAGGAAATTGAATCCGGAAAACAAGTTCCTCGGTTCTACAAACAATTAGTCAAGATGATGGTAAAAAGCGAAAGTTGAGTGCGGGAAACGAAGCTCATCTCAAATCTCAACCCACTCTGAAGGAAAGGGAAGTTAGATAATATTTGTGTAAGTTCAAGTACCTTTAATTTAGAAAGTAAACTATTATTTTAACAATCGTTACTTTGTCGATAAATCTCAATTCATAATTCGTCTGCGGTAAGATAAGAAACTTTTCAATAAGCAATAGAAAAGCGTCGGTAAGTTTATTTCTAGACAATGACACAATAACCAAAGCTTTAGGACCTATCCAACTGCAGCTAGGTACTTATTTAATTCAAGATCTCTCTAAAAAAATTATAATAATAATAATTGAATTCAGGAACAAGAAAGCATGCAGAAATTATAAATGGAAACCTAGTTGAAGTATAATTTCCTACTGCTAGGAAATCTTTCAGTCTGGCCCGGATCATGCAGCGTCTGCTGCTCGTCCGGTGCTTCTGTTGACAGGTTATGAAGTTATACAAATTATCTTCCAAGAAAATTACGATTAAGGATGTAGCATTTACAATTGAAACAGCTGAGCTCACTGCAGACTGACTGAGCTGACTGCAAATAATCTAGAGGTAGCTCAACTGATTAATATCCATCGAAACCAATCGGAAGCGTTCCCAAGACTGCGTATGGCAATGGTCATGCGCTGCGCCAGATACTCACGAGCTCTCGGGTTAATCCCCATGATTTTCAACATACTGATTACTGAGGAATCTTCGTTCACTGCTCTCGCAGAGGTTGTCACCTCTGCGAGAGCAGTGAACGAAGATTCGTAATTAATTTCATAGTCTCTCATTAAAACAGTGCTTTGTACTAAATTTAACTGTACCAACTACTATACCAGTTCCTGATTTCAATTGAGGTTTATTAGCAAATAAATAACGCACCTCACAAATGAGTAAATACGATTGAATATCTTAACTGCCCGATCGTAAAATATTAATTTATAACGAATGGCTTTCACCCACTCTCCTGGACTTCTGGGGTAATTATAATGTTAAACGTAGTAGTTATTGTCAATACAATTTTTTTAAATTATAATTTGATTTAACATAATTAATTCTTTCAGCAGTCATCGTCTAGTGGAGGAAGAAAAAATCATTGCCAGTGTTTCTATTAATCAGACAAATGAATATTAATCACTTGTAGATTTTATTACTCAAACCAAATTACCTGCAAGCTTTCACCCATCAGACATGTACCTATAATTTATGGCACTTTGCATGTCAGTTTAGTTCAAATAAACTGACAATTGGATTCGTGTTGAACAAAAATAAAAAATACAATTAATTCGGGACAAATGTGTGTACGATCTGCAGACATTTGGTTAGGGTATTCTGGTCGTTTTCTATGTATAATAAAAATCATCTATCTACCTAGTAGTGTATAATATTATGTTTATTAGTTATCTAGTACCCATATCACAAGCTCTGCTTAGCTTGGGGCTAGATAATTCTGTGTGAATTATCCAGCATTATTTATTTATATACCGTGAAAATTAAGATTTTTCATTAATCTATAATTGCAGACAGATAAAATAAAATATCGATAGACCGTACCATGAAAAATTCTATGTCTATGGACCGTACCGACCGACCAGCTTAGGAATAAAAGAATTACATTCACATTTAAAATCATTGATTTTTTTAGATACAAACAGTTGGTATCAAGCTTTTGTATCATCGCAACAAAGTTTTTGTATTCGTATTCCATGCCATAGCTGACTGCTGGCTGACTGGTTGATCCATGAGCCAAGGTCATGGGCATAATTTGACAGTTTGACGTGACTGACAAGCTAATGGCATCAATCATTTTATCAGGCATGTAATGTCGTTTTGATTGTCTGTGGCGTAAGATAAAATCAAACAGAAAAACCAAGTGCTTTGATTGTAAGTATTATCATCTGATGAGTTTACAAATGTACTGCGTGGTACGAAACCAAGATTTGTTTCACCTTTATTTTCTGTGTTACCTACCAACTCAATTTGTATGTAGTTAAGTACTTACGCCAAAGATAAATCACCAAATTGCAGCTTAACAAACACTTAAGTAATAGTTTGCTCTACCCTTCAGCAGTTGTAGGTACAAAAAAAAACAAGACTTTGCTGCTCTCTGCATACAATCAATATTTTAATTAATTCTGAATAATGTTCTCCCTAAATGCGACAGTTTGGATGGATGTTTGTTACCTCTTCACACCACATCTTCTAACCGGATCGAGTTAAAATTTTCCATAGATGTAGCGCTAATCCAGGAATCAGTTTTTCTATACTATAATAGTATAAAGAGGAATGATTTGTTAGTGTGAATTGAATAGGCTCCGAAACTACTGGACCGAATGTACTGCGTAGTACAAAAACCAAGATTTTTTCACCTTTGTTTTTCTATGGTTACTCAATTTGTATGTATGTACCGATTATAAACTAAGGCCGATTACAATACAATACAATACAAAAATTCTTTATTGTACACGAGAAAATAACATAACAAAGAGACATCACATAAGATAAGTACAATGGGCGGCCTTATCGCTTAGAAGCGATCTCTTCCAGGCAACCTTGGGATGGAAAGAATTGTGCATTTAAGAAAGGCAGGGGGTGTACCTAAGATTATCTAAAATACATATGTATTTAATACTAAAAAGACCTAACTTAGATAAATTACATAATATACTAACTACATAAATAAATAAATAGTCAAAGTAAAGTACCATTATTCACTTTTCTGAAAGGAAAAACTCCTTGACACGAGCTTTAAAAACTGGCAAGCATTGGACTTTTCTAGTGGACTCTGGTAGTAGCCGATTATTAAAGATGAAAAATTCTTTCACCATTAGAATCCTACATTATCCCTGATAAACATAGGCGTTAGAATATACGTGCTAAACCGTGCTAAGCCGGGCCGGACCGCTAGTATCAAATAAATCAGTAGTATAGAAATAACCTAACGTTTTCAGAGAAAATCACGTGTGAAGCTGGGGGCAGTAACTAGTCAGAAATATTTTGCTGTTCGTCGCGCTATGTCAAAATGCTGCTGAATTGTATCTTTGAGTAACTGTCGGCGTCTTACAGCCAGTTTTTTTATTTCCTCATCATTCTCTGTAGAGAGAACGTACAATGCACTTGTTTCGTAAAATTCGTGATGGTGCAGTTAGATACTTGTTAAATGTCAAAATCTGAACTGTACGGGTAAGTTGCAAATCACGTTTCTGATATTTACTCTACTTGTTTTGATATCACGAACCTACTAACGAACAAACTAGTTGGTTGTCATGTATCAGTATTGGAAGTGCAGACTTCTATCTCTCAAAAACAGACATTTGTCTACAGCTGCACGTCTCTTCCTAAAAAAGGGGGATTTGCCATGATCAGCACGCTTTGCAGGTGATCGCAGAAGGGTGTTTAAATCATTTAATGTTACTCTCCATCTTTTCAACTAACTCCGTGCCAAAAATCAAGCTGATTGGTTACTTAGTTAGGGCGTGAAGGAAGGACAAACAAACGAACAAATAAACAAACAAACACACTTTTGCATTTATAATATTAGTATAGATTTCGTTTAACAAAGGAAATTTCAAAAATTCATCGCACAGTTTGTGATACTAATAAACTTTTGTTTAATGTCTCTGTAATAGTTTTATTCTATTTAGTAGGCAGTGAATAGAAAATAGATTTTGCTGGCCACCAAGGGCAACTTCGATCTTAATCACTTTTAGCGGGTTGACCATTTTTCACGCAGTGTATTTTGTCGTTGACTGAATTGAATACCTACCACAGGCATGCCCTATCGAAGAAAGGTCGGTTCACACTTGCGATAAATGAAGACATGACATATTGAGGTCTACGTCAGACGATAAAACAAATAATGATTTATATTGTATTGTTTACGTTCATTGTGGTGATTGATCTTGCAATGTTATATCAGCGGCCCAGATAGTGATTTCAAAGATCAAAGTGAAGGAAGCTGCGTGGTCTAGGCCTCTATTTTGCAAGGTTTTATCGAACTGTACATAAATCTTAGTTTGAGAAATGCTCCTAACTATGGATTAGGTAGGTACCTAACTAGTTTCCTGCATGTATAAAATGGAATTAATGAGTCGATTTTTGTAGGTTTTTGTGTCTCTCTTGTTCCAGTACATTTTTTAATGGATCAAGAACAGTCGGTGAGACATTAAAACGTATAAGATTTTAATGGCTCTAATGTCTAAAGTCTAATTTCTTCATGAACTTAGTTTGAGAAATGCTCCTAACTATGGATTAGGTAGGTACCTAAATAGTTTCCTGCATGTATCAAATGGAATTACTGAGTCGATTTTTTGTAGTTTTTTTGCGTCTCTCTTGTTCCAGTAAGTAGATTTTTTAATAGATCAAGAACAGTCGGTGAGACATTAAAACGTAAGATTTTAATGTCTCCTATGTCTAATTTCTTCATGAACTAGTAAGACTAATCCTGCAATGGAAAAACGCTTCTAAAATACTGAAATATTTTACAATACAAGCCTACGATTTACCGGCTCTTTAGTCGACTGGCCCCGGAAAAAACTGGCCCTACGGGGCCAGTTGACCTAATGCATTTAATTTATTACTTTTCTCTAACTACTATTATTTTTAATGGACTTATCACTATAAATTCTGACGTGTTAACATACTGTTAGTAATAGCTAGCATAACAAGTCCTTATCTATGCCTGGGCTACTCGGTTATCAGCGATATAGTTGAGAAAGCAGTAAGTATTTACATACGGACAGGAAGTTTACGAGAGATACGTGTAAAATGGATCAAATAGCCGCAGATTAGTTATTAGTTAGTATATTGTATAGATAAAATAACAGTAAGTAAGATGATATTGGGGCCATTTCCGTTCGATGCATCCGTGTTAAGGTCTTATTCAATGCCGTATTACAAGTGTTTTAGAAACATTTGCGTTTTTGAATTGAGGCCGTACAAATTCTTATTGTTGTTGTGAACGATGGTATTGAATTTTGCTTTGACTCCATGGAAGTTGAAGATCAATTCTCTCCTTCCAATTATAGGTCACGTTTATTTACGAAAATAAAAATGGCTCTTAGGTTAACTGATCCCGCTCGCTCCAAACTCATCCAAACAAATTGTCAAAACCTTTCTGTGCTGTAGCTGAAAAATGTATTACAAACACATTAAGTATGATGAGTGTAATATAACGAATTGTCTACATCCCATCTAACGTTGACGACCTCTGTGGCGCGGTGGGCGAAGGTCTGTCTGCGACGCAGGAGCAACCTCCTGCGGTATGATTCCCGCCTCGGGACAAATGTTTGTAAGATCTGCAGATATTTGTTTTTAGGTAGGTATGTAGCATTATCTAGCCCAAGCTAATCATTATCTAGTACCCATAACACAAGCTCTGCTTAGCTTGGGGCTAGATAATGCTGTGTGAATTGTCCAGCATTATTTATTTTATTCATTTTTTGTTAGCCACTTTCTTAATGAATCGAATGTACTGTACTTTTATGCATAGAATGTAATAAAAGTTAAATCGCTTTTTACAGTTATTGTATTACACTCGAGCCATATTTTACTTCGCAACAAAATTATTCACACATAAAATATGCATTGTTGTGGTTTTCAGATGGGTACTTATTTATGATAATGTCGATTTTCCTCATTGTCTGCTTAGTTAAAAAACCAATGAAGGATTGCTGAACCGTAGCTGTGTCCTTCAAGGTCAACCCTTGGTTTTGTGGTACTGAATGACGGGACAATGAATTAGCAGATGAACAAATGCAACTGTTATGTTTTTTACTCAAACATAGCATGTCATCTGCTGATTATTTCGACAACCTTCTTTGAGCACAGTCGACCTTTCGAGCCTTCCCGAACAAGCGGACAGTATGTAATATAATACTGGTCATCATTGCAGCCCTTGCTGTCCGCGCTATATAGGCTTTTTCATTTCAGCTTGGCTATCAAGAGCTGCCAATGCTGAACGCGCTGAGATGGCCTGGACCTGCGATAAGCTTTGTTTGCAGCCATCTTCGACCGCGGTCAGCAACTCACCCATAACAGACCTCGAAAGTAATGTGATATTACGGTGTCTATAATCTGTAGCACATCTCAAAAACAGTAGGCCGTAAGACATCATAGAGTGTAATTAGCTGAAGAAAAAAATATTTAACGAATCGAACCCGCACCCTTGCTTCGCAGGCGGACCTTCACCCGATTGCAGAATTATAGTATTCTCTAATAGACTGTGTTTTTACTCTATGGTTATGGACATGACTACTATTATCTACGGCAATAACCTTTAAAGGGTCCCTAGAATCTATTCGTTGTACGTATTATAACCTAGCCATGAATATCAAATACCATTTCCATTGTCTCAGGACTTCTTATTCGTTGAAAAGATCCAATCTTTGATTAAATGCTTCGTATATTTCCTGAATACCACCACGACTGGAGTACATCAATTGCATAAGTAAGACTTAACGTATTCACGCGCCCATGCATAAATAAGTATGTAGTTTGATGTATGCGTTAGTAAATAGCGTGTAATGTAGGACCTAGGTACAGGTATTGTGGTGTAGGACACGCTTCTGTAGTGCAAGAGCCAGAGTTTAAAACTGTGAATGATAATAACCACAATAGTACCTACCATGGTAATGGGTATCTGAATTATACAAGACTGAATAGTCATTCAGACTTTCGTGATATATCGTCGGCCACATCGACACTTTCCATTCGGTGATATCATGCTCAATCAAAAGCTTATACAATATAAAACGGAACTGGAGAGAATAATAGACTCGACAAGGCAATGATGACAATGTGTAAACAAAAGTGATCTCAAGGCCTTTTGTGAGTTGAAGACAGAAAGCTTAGAATGAAAGCTTATCCGCTAAAGAGTTCAAGGAGGACAAAACGCCGGTGAATGTGGTACAAAAGCCGGAACATAGATGGGTGGTGTGGTCACAAAAGTGTTTATGGTCAGCATGATCATTGATGTAAAGCCTTCCCTAAATTTCTCCATTTTCCACTGTCTCTGGTTTCACGACTTCACTGTCAGCCAGCAACAGTGTTTATGTCATCATCACCATCGTGCTTTGGTTCTTTCTGACTTCTTGCTTCCTATGCGAGGTCTCCACTCCGTCCGTCAGTTGTCAGGTGTCCCGCTCATTGCTATTTTGATTGGGATATATGCTTCCCAACCTCCGTGTTTTTGGACCTGTATTTATGTCAACCATAAATACAGGTCCAGCCTATGTTTGTGGTATCATGATGAAAATACTACACACTACTCTTCAACCACCATGGTACCTACTGAACTGAGCACTACTGCAGTAAGCAAGGCGTGCATTCCTTTAGGTACGCTGTACACATGAATAACGCATGCTGTTACGTAATCAGACCTTGGCTGACCGCAGGTGTTGTCTGCTTAACGAATCTAGATCTTGTAGGTGTGACAAATTGCAAGGGATTTGTTGGTAAGCTGTTAACTATGACTTTACTTTTATAAGGAGTATAAACTATAAGATCATTTCAATCATTGCAAAAGAGGCCCAACTCACCAACCGCTTGACTTTGAGAATGATATCGTCGGAGAATCGCCACGTATGGTACCATAACGTTTCTATGGTGGCAATTCTGCGACGACACCAGATTGTCATGATGAAAGGATTAGTTAAGTTGTGCCAAACAAGCTACTTAATCTTATGTAGCAGGTAGCCGACAATGTCATCAGAATTGGTGGATATTCTACTAAGAAATTTAAAGAGATTAAAAGAAAGTTCCCAAAAATATTCGGTTTCGGCGGGACTCGAACCCGCGCCCCACCCTCAGTACGGGTGTGCTCTAACCAACTAAGCCACGAAACCCTTAGTCGGTTCAACCGAAAATATTTGGGACCTCTTACGGACTATAGTGCCGGTGGCTCCACCTAAGTACAGGGGTAACATTACATTATTATATCTATCTTAGAGATACCCAAAAGTGCGGGTAAGCACTATAACAAAAAATCTTAGGATATTCTACTATTCCTAAATCATTGAATGAAAACTCCTACATTTCTACACCGGAGTATTCAGAATTCTTGGGTACTTCTCTAAGCGAAAATAAATCAGATAGTTGTCTGGAGAGCATAACAGAAGCTGTACAAACATACATAACAGTCCAACAATTCAATTCTAATGCTGTTCCAAACAGGAGCCACTTTCTGACTCAGAGGGGAAAAAACGTAGACAAACGAAGACTTTATTACCGTCTACTGTCTGGTTGAGTCACATTGGCATCCTAAAATTGTGCAAGTCGGATAACGCGAGATTGTCTTACCCCAAAGTGCTGACTCAGGGAAGCCTCGAATAACTTTGAGTCACGTTGCAGAGGGTATTGTAAATATGCAACTGAGTATTGTGAATAACAACATGTCCTGCTGATTGTTTTTAAATGTTGGCGTCTGGTCTGCGTCCCTTAAATAACCTGCGTTTGCATGAAATCAAATCATTTCGTGATTTTGTAGATATATAGCTTAATTTGTTTGTATTGCACGAAAACTGGATGTTAAGATCCTAGCAAAGAACCTGAGAGGTACTAAGGGCCTGAATTTATAAACTTAACAAATGATTGATATGCCAGATAGCCAGATGCCAGATAGCTTTTCACAATTTTTCACGATTCAGTGCTGAAATCATGAATGCTGAAACATATCTTTGCTTCTTTCATATAGTTTCACTCAATGTGATTCCACACCAACCATATAAGTAGGTATCAAGTTAATTTCATATGCAAAAAATAATAGTTGAAAATCCACTAATCCTACATTGTTGTTATGAAGCTCAACAAAATTGTAGCACAACCACATCAAAAAAGTTGAATAACCATCTGGCTAAACCTCAAAAGGGGCATTTATGACATTGTACGATCAATCACCAGCTAACGTAATGACGAACTGGCCATCTGGACAGATACGGCCACAAAGCGGGCTCACATTACATAGTATGTAACAAGAAAATCATTGGAAACACTGTATTTAATGCGTCTCGTACACTAGAAACATTGACGGTGACTGCCAGAGACGATAAGACAACTATATTATTTAACTATAAAAACTATCGTAGTTTGACGAATTCATTACGTTTTTAAGCGGGTGAGAATGCTTGGAGGTTTAGCACCGAACTCACCCTGAAGAAGTCCCTCGGATTTAACGTTGGTGTTCTACCAATACAAAGTTAGCCCTTAGTTTATCTTAAAGTTAACCCTTAGTTAAATTAAAACGCTTACATCCGTAATGACACATTACTGAATTACTTGACTAAAATGAAATACTAGTTTTATAATATTAGCCGCGAGTCCGGTTGAACATAGTATCGAGACGTGGTCGTGATCGTTCATTTTGTGTGAGAATTACATAAATCCCTGTCCACGATAGAGGCGCTGCTTTACCGAAACCCTATTTAATTAAATAAGAAAAAAGAATACGTCGCGATGGTGTCACATTGGACAACCGAACTTGTGGCTTTGGCCCAACCAAAATTCAATGTGAACCAAAGCAAAGGTGAGAAGGGATTCACATTGATACAAGTTTTTCAGGTGATTCCAGTGGTTCACATGAGCCAGGTGATCTTGAGGGAAATATTAAGTAGTAGTAAGTAAAAGTAAACTGTTTTTAATTATTGGTTTTACGGGACAAATTGTAAATTATCTGAATAAATAAATTGAATAATTATTATTTGTAATCCCTCGAAGCCCTCGAGAGTAAAACTTTTACGGTACCACCACGGGATCATTTTCTATAAAAAGGCGAAAGAATCATACTAAGCTACGAATCGGACACAATGGCGAAGGTCTATCTAAAGATTTGACAGCAGTTTGCCTTATAGCCGAAACGAACTGCCTGATGTACGGTGACCATAAAGTAACATTGAAGCAGTGTGTATGCAACTAAAGTGCAAGTAACCTATTATTAACTGTACAAAGTACTAACTGTTATCTTAACTGTGGCTTTGCTGACCTGCCAGATAACCCATGTCTGGTTGGTGTGGCTTTCGTAATTTTTATTTTAGAGGATTTATTGCACTTTGTAATAAATGACGATCGGTGATATAAATTAATAGCTTTCACCTATCCTTGTTAGGTCATTCATCTTTAGATTTTTTGTAGGTGCCAATTTGAGGCAATGCGAATGAAGAGTGGAATGAGCTTCCAGCTCTGTTTTCCCGTCAGAATACAATCTTGGAGTCTTCAAATCCAGGGTGAATAAGTTCCTTCTGGGAAAACGTACTTCATCTTAGGCCACATCATCCCTTTTTCAAGTGAGACGGTGGTCAAACGCTTGACCATCACAAAAAAATGCAAAGTCTAATACTTTCCATTTTTTTATTGGTTTTCCATGTTGCTTTCAATGACAAGACGTTTTGTCGTACCTAACAACTAACAAATTGAGCAGAAGAATACCTACAGAATCAAAAGTCATTTTTACATATAAACAACAGCTCTTTGAGGTTGAATTATTTCTTTGAGATTAACTTTTATTTGCTTATTTCCGACTAAGGTAAAAGTCTCGTGTGGTATACACGAGACTTTTAACCTTCGTCTACTGAAACGGCTCTTGAACTTGGTTAGAAAGGACTTCAATGACAGTAGGTAATTTAACAGTTTTCAATAAATTTCTGTAAAAAATACACTTTGAGTGCGCTAAGAGTCCTTAAGCTAAGAGCCTGTTAAATATACCTATATAATTTTTTTTATTAGGGCCTCTGTGGCTTATTTGGCGAAGGTGTGACGCAGGAGGTTGCGTGTTCGATTCCCGCCTCGGGACAAATGTTTGTACTAGTACCGTTCTGCAGATATTTATTCATGGCGTTCTGGTCGTTTTCTATGTGTTACAAAAATATCTATCTATGTATTGTATTGTATTATGTAGGTATATCAGTTATCTAGTACCCATAACACAAGCTCTGCTTAGGTTGGGGCTAGATACGAGTAAACACAGCATTATTCGTATTGTCCAGCATTATTATTATTTAGGTACGTATTTAAAACTTGTTGTGACTTAGGTGTTTTATAACGACGAACTACGGAGATATGTAGCTACCTACCTAGTACGTTTATGTAACTTATTATAGGTACCTAGTAGGTAACGATTGCTCACAAGAATATCTATCATTTGATATTTACTCAATCGACTTGAATAGACATTAGCATTGTCATCATAAATATGTCATCTGCATGTCTCGAGCGTGGATGTGTTACGTGATTTGTGACCTTTCTGCCGTCGCCCACTCGTCTCATGTGAAAGGGTAGGGTGGCCAACGGTTCAGATTATTGAGGACCCTATAACTTTTTACCCAGAAATCTTGGAAGCTGACCCTAACAGCTAAAAGCTAACCCTACCACGATTAACGTTAGTTGGGTCAGGTTTCTAAATTAATCTGTACTGTTTCCCTTCTTCTTTTTCTCATTTAGTTGCACTATTATTATTAAGCACTTTATTACCTAATTGCAAAACGAGGTCTAAAACAAAATACTAGGAAATTATAGGTTAGGATTTCAACAATAAGAGAATTCATATTTTTAAACTTGCGCGATCTGAAAACATAATTATAAATCATCCCGTGACCACGACAGTGTGTAAGCCTGTCGTTGGGAAAATAAGATATATCACGCGATAAATACCCGTTAAATTGTATTTATAATAAGAGAATTCAACATTATGTTCCTAAAGGGAGGTCCGCTTCCATTCTTTTTAATGCATAAAAAGATTGTAATAATAAAAAATAGGGGTCTGAAATAGGCAAATAATAGAGCCCAGAAATCCGAATGCACGTAAAAATATCTTAATATTACTTACGTACTGGCGTGACGCAGTGACCCGGAATGGATCTTGGTCTCCGACACCAGAGATCGCCGGTTGTCCCGGTTCTTTGCCGCTACAGTCCAGTCGACGACACGAAGTTCATGTCTTTCTCAACTTCGTCGCTCCAGCGTTACCTCTGACGACCAATAGGCCTCCGGCCACTTGGGCGGCCCACGTACGCTCTGCTGGCTACTCGGACCATTCAGACTACATGCCCGAGCCATTGGAGTCTCGAGGATTTGGTTTATCCTATGATGTTTGGCTTGGACACTCTCATAAAAATGTAAATAAACCTAACAAAAGTTTTATCGTTTTGAATTCATTGTCTTAAGTATAACATTCCCTCTAAAATTTCTAAATTATGGTCACCCTATCACACTCTTACCAACCACCAGAAATGCATCCTACTTTTACTATTATAAGAAACTGCTAAATGTCAAACTTAGACTTAATCCCCTCGAAATAAGCTATGTTTTTTATCAGCTAAATTTATGCAGTGTGGATTGCTTGTAAGTTTATTTGAAGAAATTTCGATATGTAAGAGGTGTTAGGTATTGTAGACATAACCTAATTAGAACCGGTTTAATAAATTATGTATGTAGGTTATCAAAATGCACCTAACTTAAGCAATTGATTATTTTGCTAATCTTTATACGTTTCAGGTCATAAATTTACCTATCAACTAAAATTTATCCTTAATTCCCCCTTTTCTTCAAGGGGGCAAACTGGAATGCTATATTTTATTATTCCAGATTTCCTCCTCAGGGGGGATTTCAGGGGGGAAAACTGGAATAACCCTAAAATTCTTGCTAGGATAATCGGGCCAGAGTTTTCCCTATAATAAAATTTTACTTGTCATATTCTGGTGTTCCCATTCCGTTGAGCCATAGAGAATATAAAGAGTACTCTACAGTAAAACCACAAGCACCTATCGAAAGCTCACATGCACCAATTAAACCGAGCTACCTCTTTCACGAGTAAAATAATCGAGAACAATACACCCTTGGGCAAACCAAAGGACCAGCAGGAAGCCAGATCCACTCAACATAGTGTGGACCACCTACTGAGCCATTATTTGACGTACCACGTAATTATTTGATGACGTCACGTCAATGGAGTGACGTGAGAACTTAGACGAACCCCATTGCATCAAACTGTGAGTTGATGCGAATCTACTTAATGTTCATGGGTGGATTGGTCCCAATGAAACCGGTTATAAGGGGTTGAATTAGAATAGTGCTAGGACTTAGTAGGTTGACGGTTACAACCCTTATGTCAAGAAAGTGGGACCAATGGGCAACATCAATCAAACAACATGAATTCTTTTGGGATCCCAAAAAAATCGGACATAACAACGCTTACACTCACTCACTCGGTTTTGCTTTGAGCTAAGTATTCGCAACTTTTCATACTTTTTTTTTATTTACTTTTTATTTTTTTCATTATCTATTTATCTGTCCAATTTAGGCTCGTTAGGGTCTTAATTTAGTCACCTCGGATTTATTATTAAAAGCAATACAGGCGCAAAACTAGTAGTAACTCTAACTAAGCAAACGAAGCACCTATCTAGTAGTCGTCAATTTACCTAGCAATCAAATTACCTATCGAAAAGTTTGTTTGTAAAATGGCATTTTAGATGTTATTTCGAAACGTGTCAAAAAGTCAAAAGTCAATAACTTTATTTCTTTAGGCTTACAAAATAAGCACTTAGACAAGTTAGTTCGTGGTTCGAATTCTTTAGGTGGGTAGGCAATTTAGTATATTACCTACCTACCTATTAAGTATAATTTATTTGAACCCACGTTACCTATTTTAATATTTTAAGTTAACGCAAGGTTACACAATAAACTTCAAAGGAATAAAAATGTTTTGCGAAAGTCCGAGCGTGAGCGCTTTGAAGTTAAATCGTTTGGAAACAAAGCCTTTTGTGTTGTTTGGGAAAAATGAGTTGCGACTTGCGACAAAGAAATATTGCATGTTTTCATATTTTAGTTCAAGTCAAAACAGTTTAGGATTGCTTCAGCTTATACAATGTACAAGATAATTCAATTTAGGAAGGGTTTCCCAAAATTGTATCTCAATGAAGAATTGGAGTAGACAATCTACATCTACAGCCTGTACTAGACGACTGCTGGACGTGCGGTTTGGATATCGCAGTTCGGTGATGGATCTTTTCTGCCAAGGGCGATGCTACCCACCTATCAGTAGGTACCTATCGTGCGCAGCAAGCGATAGCGCGCAGTGCTCGGAGGGACGCGGAACGCGCGCGCCTAGAACCGCACTCACCCTGAAGAAGTCCCTCGTTAAGGGATGAAACGTTGGTGTTCTTCCAACACAAATAAGGTTCGTAGTTAACCCGCTTACATCCGTAATGAATTCGTCAAACTACGATAGTTTTTATAGTAAAATATCGGTAGGTAGTTTTTTTAATTAAAGAAATAAATTAGTTGGACAATACTTTGTTTCAAATCACAGCTGTGGACGACGTCGACCTCTGAACCGGTTTGTTGCTACGAGAAGACACGATGACCATAACGGAACCAAGTTTGCCAGGACTGGTAAAAGGCCTATATCGAAGCGTGGATCACCACAAGGTCTTTAATGATATTGATCAATCACATCACTTTCTGATCTCTTTGGACTTGATGAAACGTCACATAGAATTTACAGCTTTAAGTGAAACCGGAACTTAATTGAAATCTAAGTCTCTCCCAAGTAGCATTTTACTCCATTTAAGAGTACACATTTAGTTCCCATGTGTACTTGAAGCATTACTACAGTTCACTCGTGATGTACAAGCTGCATTATTGCGATTAATAACACCTATACCTGTCTAAGGGACTTAAAGGAGTGTAGAGTTATACTTTTATACGACTGTTGGTGATATAATACTCTAACAACTATCCTTTAGTCAGCCGTCTGACTAAGAGCATTATAGGGGGGTAGAGATACGGCAACCGCTGTTTAACGACCTACTTGTACGATGTTATAGAGCTAGCATTTTAATAGAACACACGTGGTCATTTATAAAGCCAAAGGCTGTTATGTTTACTTGTTTTAGACTGTTATACAGCTAGTAGCTGTAGTAGGACTTGTTTGTGATCATAAAATAACCTTTTTTTACTATCTGTACAGAAGTGTTTAAATGGTTCACATGTGCACTGTAGGCTGTTAAAAGGAGTATATGTGTTGTCCATTAACATCAATAGCAGTTTATTTGTCCACAAGTACTACTCTTATTTGCTGTAAGCTGAACATGAATATGAATGTGATATTCTATTACACTTATCCCACAAGCTGTGTTTATTACATCGCGTGCATAATCTGTGAAAATGAATAGAAAATCTTGGAAAGTAAGAGCGAGAACCGGGGGAATAAGGAGAAAAATTGCAAAAGAATATTCGCAAATTGTGAAAATAACAGTCGATTGACAACGACGCCCGAAAATGAGCCCGTCGATACGGCTTCAACAAGTGCGACTTCAACGGTTGTTCATGGTGGTTCTGTACATGATGCAGAGGAAAATGTGCCTGAACCTGAAAGTTCCCTTCAAAATATACAGATATCAGAGTGTGGTGATTGCAGTTCTAGTACTGCACCATATTTCGCAGAATTTTAACAGATAAATATCAGAAATAACAGTTATTTATTTATCACTAAATAAAAGGAATAATATTAGGTTATTTATCTGATTAATTCTGCAAAATATGGTTACACTATTACACTTACCGACTCGGCGCTTACGGTGCTGACAGGTGTATGTTCACCTTTAAAATATTGTAAACAGTGTTTGTTACTATGGCTGAGTGACAACTATTATTTTCTGTCCTTTTCTGTCGCAGGGCATAATGTTGTCCCTCTTTATGTAGTTTGTTTACATTCTTTTAAATACCTCCTTGAACAGAGTAGTGTTTTTTGTAAGTGTAAAGACTCTGAAACCAAACTGTGTGTCTCACACGAAATTAAAAAGTATTTTTTGTTAGATTGTTACAAAATTTGTAGGTACTTTAGGTATTCATACTTGACTTAGTACCTGGGCTAGGCGATTTAACGGACAATAATTATTATTGCTTTGCCAAAAAAGGGCAAACAGAAGAATTATCGATGTCGTAACAATAGGTATAAGTAACAGTATTTAAAAAACAAATTTGTAAATTTTTCTGAATAAAGGCTTGAAATGAAATGAATTATTACTGCGGAGCTCTAAAATTGCAGTATATTGAAACACGAATACGATGGTACACAATTGACCTAAACTACATCTTAAAGCTGTACATAAGTTCACATTCGAATAAATTTATAGACATTGGCTCTGTAGTGGTACAAATGTGGGACTTCATATAGATAACAGCATTCTAACAGAACACATGTGAACCTATATACCGCTAACCGCATTAAATTGGAGTTATAACAGTTCACATAGTCGTATTTCATTTCCACCATTTTGTTCTCGTGATCTAAAATGTTTACCAAATAAATCTCCAATATTATCATGCAGATTTATCACAAAATACGCAGATAGAGCGATTGAGTTTTGTTTCATGTTATATTTAATTACCGCAGTTTAATTATAATGCCAATATAATATCAAAAACTGAAAATTGTAGATTTCCTCTCAGCCAGTTTTAAATATTTTAAAATGAATATCGCGTTTTTACAGAGGCGCGTGAATATTTTAGCTGTAAATATGTATACATTTCACGATAAAGTTGCATTCCCATGGCATTAACAGCTAATTACCGCGTGTTATCATAAACTTTTATCCAATTGATATCCGCCGGAGTTTGTGTTTCATGATGGCAAACACAAAACCAATCTAATGAGTAATTCATAAAATAAAGAAATAATTTAGTACACACGTGATTTTAGGGTAGCAGTGGAGTACGTTTGTGGGATGTTATAACTGTGAAGGCTGTATATTGAGCCACTTGTTACTCTTTATTACACTCATGTACGTTGTATGGTTCACACTGCGTCCCATATAGTGCCGTAAGTCAGCCTTAAGTCCGATGTTACTACTTAAACTGCTAATATAATGCTATTATACTGCTAATGTACAGCCATAGTGAACTTAAGGCTGTCTAATTTGTGCCCAAACTGGCTGTATAAGAGCATTATAGCAAGCTATACAGCTCTTATACAGCTGACTAACACAGCTTGTGGAGTACATGTGAACTACTAGACATCTTTTATAGAACCCCGAATGCTACTTGGGCTATCAACTTAGGGTGACATATTGCTAGTGTGTGAAATAAAATTAGCATAATATCTTCTACAGTACAAAAGACACTTAGTTCTATTATTAATTATTTTTAACCGCAGAGAATACCAGCTCACTATCAGTAAAATCTGAGATAAGCATCGGTTTGCACAACGGACTGGGTGCATTGTGCTTTTGCTATTGTAACTCGCTCGAAATGTTACCAAATCGTGAATGGAGCGTAGACTTGGTAATCGAGATTGTTATATTTTGTAGAAGAATGAAGATAGTGTAGGTTTTAGAACAAATTGGGAATAAACGTTGAAGCTTTTCCCTGAACAAAAATGTAAAAATCTTACGTTGACATAAACTTATACACTAGTCAATATCAATTTAGTAAGCGAACGACGAATTTTACGACGGAATTTTAGGTTAATTATGGGCGGTTTATTTACAAACATTCTAAATCGAGTTTGGCTAATGTATAGTGGATACGAAGGATTAAGAGAGATTAAGGCAATATGGATTGTCAAATTACACGATAGATCTTGGCTTAATAGTCAATATATGCAGTTTACAGAAATTGAGATATAAGTAGTTGTTTGACTTGGCTGAAAGCGTAGAAATTGATGATTTTTTTTGCCTATGCAAAAAAATCATTTAGAAATAATTATAATATAAACAGCCAGCAGGTACTACTGTTATAAGTTTATTTACAAATTGATTATGACTCATTAATCAAAGTGCTTCCAGCTGGTTTAAAAGCGATAAATTCCGATTATTCCCGAATTTAGTTGTGTCACGCAGCGTTAATCGGTGCCATGTCAGGAGGCGTGAGAATTTGTATAGTGACAGTTTTTGATTCAGGCATGATGGATGACATGAAACTAGCTTTTTTCCTGGATAACAAACGTAGGTAGGTAACGTTTGTTATATCGGGTCGAGAACTACATGTACCTATGCAAAATTTTAGATTTCTCCGTCTATGCAAACCAGCTTATGTATTCATTTGGTAAATAAGGTTTACAGTAGGTATACATATATAAAGCTTGTCTTTTCATGACATTCATGTTCTAATTAATAAATTACATATGATAGAATGGGTTCATTCCGGAAATCCCCCACGGCCATCCCCCACTAGGATGTATCCACCGTACAACATTCTTTTAATTTTTTTTATATTTTAAAACATCTTGTAACTTTTTTACTTAACAATAATAATAACAATGTTAAACGGATAATGACCTTTTAATTTTATGAGGTAGAGGTACCTACATTATGTAACAGAACAAAAAGTAGATTAAAAGTTGCAATGTTGCGTTACTATAGTAAATTTTTGGTAGTTAATCTTGTTTATACAAAAGTCGACCAAATCCCCAACAAAAACATCATCGTCAATCCCCAAATCACAACTTTTTACTAAAATAAAAAACAATCAATTTACCTACTTAAATAAAAACAGCTTGTTTTGTGTTTTTCAATGTATTCGAAAACCGGAAAGTCAATGACGCTGAACCAAGTGCCATGACGCAGAAATTAACAATCAGCACTCAACGGTGACTGCTGTTTGTTATTATCTTCCTAGGATATGCTTTACTTTGGTCTTGTAACGAGGAAGGAAGCTGACTGGTTCATATTTAATTGTTTACTGATTGGTTATTAGTAACCACCTTCATGGGCGTGAGTGTCGTCGGCGACAGTAATCAGTATCGTTAGTGGTAATCTTGGTGACAGCACTAAGCCATTCAAGTGCATCATCTATGAGCAAAGTTTAGCTGATTCTTCACAAATCTTTGGGCATGAATAATACGTTTCTTTTTTTCTTTATTTATTATTTTTTCTTTACTCGCTATTTTCTATGAACTCATAATAAAACCAACTTCGATGCAATAGTATTTTTGGACCATTTAGAAAAATACGTTTTTTTTTGCCAAAAATCTACTTTTCCCTAAATGCTCCCAAAATACAGTTTGTAAGTTGTTGATTTTATCATTAGTTCATAGAAAATAGTTTATGATTTGGGGCAAATTACTTTTTTGCAAGTTTTATTGCTTAAATAACGCAAAAAAAATACCACAAAAAAATTGAATCTCGCGACAACTCGCGACAAACCACCATAAGACGGCCGCCGCCGTTTGGAGGCCATCATTTACGAGTAGCGTCTTTTACCCAGTGGAGAAATTTTCTTAACACATTTTTCAAGTTAGCTATTATGAAACTGAATTTAATAAAAACTCAGCTATTATGTATAGTCTACACAACTGTGGTAATAGAACCTTATTGCATATCAGTTTTAACAACATCAATCAGTGGGGTACCTATTCGCTGACGCCTACATCCATAACTATTGGATTCCATAAATATATATCCATAGCTGTTCTATGCCCAAATATAGCAAAAACATTGACTTAAATTATGGTACAGTTTGTCTCCTGTACATTCCGCGTCAATTTAACAAATCGGACATTGATTAAGTTCGCTCATGGCGTAGTTTCCTGTCTGGAAGCTGTTGTTTTTCCTCATTGCCGATATAATTAGATTTTAACACCTACCTATATTGTCCTCTTCACGATCATTCAAAAGTCAACGTTAAAGTGTGACCCAATACAGTACAAAATTCATATGACTTCTTTTTATCCGGCTTCAAAAAGAGGAGCAGGTTTTCAATTTGGGTGTATACTTTTTAGGTCTTCATGCAACGTCATATTTGCTGATTCTCTCACTAGGTATTGTATAGATGATGATTTTTTTCTTGAGGGCCATTCAACTAGCAAAACATAAAAAAAACCGGCGAAGTGCGAGTCAAATCGACTCGCACATGAAGGGTACCATCGTACTGGTACTTTAAACAATAGATTTGTGGTTAAAATTACGAGTGACTCGCCCAACGAAATAAACAAGAAAAAACTAATCAGGTAACTGGGACCGCGGTCCCAGTTTTGTAGTGGGCCCAGTCGCCTGTGTCCTCGGTATTTCGCAAAAGAAAACCTAAAAAATAACTTAAAAATTCAGCAAAAAACCAACATGACGCGGTTGCCCATCCAAATACTGACCACGCCTGATGTTGCTTAACTTCAGTGATCGGTACTCAATTTGGTATGGACGTTTGACCCCTTAGGAAAAAAATGTTGTCATAGCGGCAATAGTAATCTACACCTTTTCAAAATTTTAACTGTCAACCATTTACAGTTCATGAGATACGGCCCACTGACGGTTAGACGGACAGACAGAGAGGCTTAGTAATAGAGTTCCTTTTGAACCCTTTGGGTGCAGAACCCCAAAAACAGTGTAAATATTGAGGAATTGGAGTCGGTTTTAAGATTGTTTTAAGTTTTTTCGAAACAATCATATAATTTGAAAGTTACTATTCGAACAATATCAAAAAAATACTGAAGTACATTGCAAAGAGTTGTGACTCAAAAATTCGACCTCTTTTGTTTGATACTCTATTATCAAAGGAGGTTTTATAGCTTCACTTACGAATCAAGCCTCTACGAAAGGGGTTGATATAGCATGATGAAGCAGTAGGTATTTCTGGAAGTTGTTTGTGACTCTAATGTGTGGGTGAAGCGAAGGCTGTAGGTAGATGATGACGAAGAAAGTCTTAATAGACTTGTTGTTCCAGTTAATGACGTTGTTATTTACGAGACACGTAACCAATTGTGTCGTTATCTGCTCTAATGTGACACTATAACCAACTTAATTGCGCTCCTGCGAAGTTTTCGGAGAAAGTGTTTTTTCCATTGGCTAGAATTAAGTTAACGTGCATTTGCAACCAAAAGCATTTTTGCACGAGATGGTTAGTAAAATTTAAGTAAAGTAAGTAAGTAAGTAAAGTAAGTAAGTAAAGTTTAAGTAAAATTTAAGATTAGATTATTTTAAACCAGGCCTTTTTTTAGGGCCAGGGATTTGAAGACCATTCTTTTTTCCGATAGGATTTGTGATTACAGACACTAACGCAGTATCCAGGATCTAGTGATTGGAAACACCGGACAAATGAATGAAAGCTCGCCATTGAAATCAGTTGTCTGGGTGCGATTTTAAGTAGTAGTCCGAGTAGCCCCGGAGATTTTTGATGGGTGACTTGCCCGCCACATGCCTCCTGCGTGCCCTGTGTTTCCTCTGAAAGTCATACATAAAATACGCCGCCACAAAATAAACAAAAATTTCTAGATAGATTAGACTGTGTGAATTGTCCAATATTACTTATTATCATATTTTATTCAAAAGTCAAAAGTCAATAACTTTATTTTTTCCGACTGGTATTGATATGGATCTATTGAGCTACTTGTAGATTGTTTGCAACAGTCTGCAGTTAGCTCAATTGTTGCAATTGTAAATACTAGTTTTAATTTAATTCTATTATTTGATTGTCATTTTCTTTGTTAATAAAGTATAACTTTATTTCTTTAGGCTTACAAAAAAGCACTTTTTTGTAAGCCTAGACAAAGTCAAATTTTATACATAAACAACAACTTATAAATAATTTTAAATAGTAATTATCAAACAAGAAACAAAATGTTATTGATTTTGTTCGCTTCAACTTTTTGTCCACTAGTGGAAGAAGCGAAAAATAAACCACTAGTAAGTTTGTATAATCCTTAAAATCGAATACAATATTATTTGCCTATCTAAGTCTAAATATGATGTGATTTAGATATAGGTCAATATTTATATAAAACTAAGCTTATTGTTTCTGTGCTGCCAGAATATCGTACAAATACGAATCCACAGCGAGCTGAAACATTCGATTCAAGCTCCTTATAACAATGATACGTAAACGAAAGCAAGTAGCTATTGTCACAGGACAGGATAGATGATGCTGATGATGAGTCCTTATCCGCAGCGCGCGGTGGGTCCCGCTGACTGATTCCACGGCAATCACGAGACTGACAGGCCCACGATACACAAAGAACCCAAATGTACCATTATCCTTTGATTTGGTCCGGGTTATGGCTTTAGATGAATCGATTTGGATTAGGGACGGTTTGACTGATGTTAGTTTTGAGACGGTATTTGTAGGGTTGAGGTATTTTGTAGGTATTCTTTGGATAGAGACGAAAGTTTACACACGATTATTGGTTTTTCCTCTGAAAGTCGTAAAATTTAATTTAAGTTCATACGTAAGTAAATCTTTATTAACAAAGAAAAATTAAAATAAACTTACAAATAATAAAATAAAATTAAACTAGTAGGTATTTACAATTGAGATAATTGAGCTAACTGCAGACTGTTGCAAACAATCTACAAATAGCTCAACTGATCCATATCGATACCAGTCGGAAGCGTGCCCAAGACGCTAGCTGCATTTCTCCGCTCTACAGCAAAAGCAATGCTGATGCGCTGCACCAGATACTTAGTTACGTAAGTTAGTACCTACGCATAAATAGATTGGAGAGTAAAATACTTGGTTTTGACAGGCAGACAAAATGTCGGCCCACAATACGTTTATTATCAAAGCAAGCTTGCAAAGAAGCTAAAACAGAATCACCCTGTTCCTCAACGGGTAAGAATGCGTACAGGAAACATAATCCGGTACAATGCTAAGAGGCGTCACTGGAGAAGGACGAAGCTCAAGCTTTAAGCTCTTGAGCTTAAACTTTTAGTATAATATCTAAGTGTAAACTAACTTTAGTGTAATAAACATTGCCTAAATGAATACACTTGTGCTGATTGTAGAAATCACAGATTAAAAACTCGTTAGTGTAGAAACTAACACAGGTGCATTACTAAAGCTTTTATTACCTACATATTTTTATCGTACTCAGATGTACACCACGCATGTCATAATTTGATAGTTTTTAAAACAACTAAAAACCGACTCCAAATTCTTTAACTGTTTTTTAAGGTTTTAACTGTTTAGTTATGTGACCATCTTGGGATCATTCTCTATCTATACAATAGAAAAGAATTATCCAAGTCGGTCCACTAATTGACTGAGTAATCGACGAACGTACAAAAAAACATAGCGTAACATAGAACCTACTCTTTTTTTTAAGTCGGTTAAATAGTAAAACTGTCACAAATTTTTCAAGCCTCAAAAAGTCTAATGGTGATAAGTCTAAAGCTTTTGACGAAAGTAAAATATTGACACTCCTCTTATTTCTTATCAGTTATCACCTGCCACTTTGCATGACTTTGATAAGAAGTTTCAATATTGTGAAATGAACTGAGTTATACTTACGTAGTAACATTACCTCATCTGTGGTTTAGCTATATAAGTTCTCATAGGTGAGGAAATTCTCAGATTTAAGCAGTTCTCAAGTCGCGATTATTTTACCTTGAGTATCTGTTAAAAATTGTAATTTGACACTTGCTGAAGATAACTGATTGTAGGTACTTCTTACTGAAATTAATATTAAGGTATATAAGTACCACGTATTATTATATCAGCTATCTATCTATTACCTACCATTATCACAAGCTTTGCTTACGTTGGACCTTGATAATGACATGTGGATGGTTCATTATTAATTATTTTTTAAAGTATTATACAAGCCTTAATGCATCTTTGTTTTGTGAGATAATTGCTCTTATTGGGCCTCAATTTTTGTACTCTTTATGTTGATGTGATCTTTTGTTGAGGCCCAACATGTTTGTTTTTACATTTCGCATAACGAAGAGGTATAATATTCTTATGTTGATGTGCTTATAATCACATCAACATAAAGAATACAAAACTTGAGGCCCTACAAAAGCAACATCTCACAAAACAAAGATGCATTGAGGCGTGTTCCCATCGCAAATTAATGAATGCGGCCGGCATGTGCTGCAAGGGTGCTGCGGCTGTATCCGGCTGTCTGTACAGCTTAGTACGATGCTCGCTGTGGGAAACGCACTGAAACCGTGAATACTGTAAGATCACCGTAAGAAATGAGTTAATATTATAATATACTAGCAGCGCCTCGCGGTTTCACCCGCGTAGTTCCCGTTCCCGTAGGAATTTCGGGATAAAAAGTAGCCTATGTCCTATTCCAGACTATAATCTATCTCTGTGCCAAATTTCATCCAGATTCGTTCAGCCGTTCTGGCGTGATAAAGGAACAAACATCCATCCATCTATCCATCCATCTAAACTTTCACGTTTATAATATTAGTGAGATGTAATTTTAATTATAATATATTTTAATTTATTGATAAAATAAAATTACAAGAACTATAATTTTATATAATATTGTTCCTAAAGCTTACATTTCATCATCATCATCCGCAGCCGGATTTTACCCACTGCTGGGTATAGGCCTCCCGAAGTTTGCGCCATCCACCATGGTCCTGTCCTTTCCGCCTCCATTGACGCCCCCCGACACGTACTATGTCATCGACCCACCTTGTAAATAAGCTTACATTTATTTAAAGAAAATTAGAATAACAGAGTTAAATTATTAAAACTAATATTTACACTTTTAATAACTGTAGCCTTTCGCAGGTCATCCCACCTGACCGAAGAGCATCCTAAACTGCATTTGCCGAGTCTCGGTCTCCACTCAAGAACGATTACGCTAAAATCATTCATTCCCATGGGCAATCCGGGGAGAATGGGTTTAAATGATTTCTACGAATTTTCTAGTACCTACCTACAAGAGAACTGATTTGATTATATACAGGGCGTCCCGAAACTCAACGAGAAGCCGAAAATTGAAGACAGCTGGGTTCATATCTGTCACGTGACAAACGATCACGCTAACCAGGAATAAGATTATCATTGTTAGTAGTCTAAATTGTCCTTTAAATGAATGTATGTAGTTAATTTTGATCTGTGTTGTGACTAGTAAACATTTTTCTTTCTTCTTTCGTTCTTTCATTGTTCGCTAATTTCGTCGACTGATGAAAAAATATCATGGAACGGCAATCGGCATTTTGTTACGGTTGTTGGCCGATCCATGGAAACCCATGGACATCAGCAAATCAGATTCTAAACTGCGCGCGAAATTATCTTCTATCGCAATCGCCATTACCAAGAAAAATATATACAAATGACTTTTTCAAACCACGCGGATAAAGCTTTACGTTGGTCATACAGCTTCGGACATTGGAACTTCTCAATGGGGTAATATTAAAATGTGCAGGGACACAAGCAGCCGTTACCGACCGCTGGGTGTTTGACAATTCCACACAAAATACAATTTGATTTGATCAATGGTGACGCCATAGGGGAGAACTGACGTTAAAATTGATGATTTAAAAGTAACGGATATAAAACCTTTCACAAATTGTAAAATTAATGGTTCTGCTGATTTGCTTTAAAGATTCCCAATACATTTTCTTAAAAAATAGTAAATAGCTATAACCTTGTTTGATTATGTAAATACATATTTTAACTTGAGTGATTTAAATCAACCGTGATTTTGTGTGTTGTCCTTTTAAATATTTCAGAAGCTCAAACAGTGAGCATAAGGTACCTACCTATTTATTTTTACCCATTAGGATTTATCTTTTTATGGTTCCTATCAACAGAAAACCTCTAAGGCCTGTTATCATTGTAATAATTCACTTCCTCTCTTTACATAACAATAAGGCACAGTGAGCAAAAACCAGTTCATGATTCCGTACTTTTTGCCTCTGGGTTGCCATAAACATCTCGTGACAAAAGATTAGTCTAATAGACGGCATAAAGAGAAGTGTTTCCGACTCATTACCATGCCTAAATGCGGGCATTGAGTAACGATGTGATAAATAAAATTATTCATACACAGCATGATAGGTAACTTACTCTATGCGATGGATAATAATTAATACTTCTTGGTAAAATATGAATTTTGTTTGACATCAGCATAATTTTCTATTAAAATTCAAAGGCACACCTCCGAGTCGGGTGGTTACAGAAATCAATAACTATCTACCTACTTAATTAGGATATGGGTCAGTTGAGTTACCTATAGATTGTTTGCAACAGTCTGCAGTTAGCTCAATTGTAAATACTACTTAGTTCTCATTTGTTTTATATCATTTTCACATGGCGTCTTCACGAACGTGTTTGTGATGAGGGCAGGAGCTGCAGTTCACGTATTGTCACTAATTTACCAATAACCCTGTATAAAGTCGATGCAAATTCATTTGTACGATTCCCACGACACCCAAGGTCCCCCGTCTCGTCCCCTATCTATCTCTCTATTTTTTACCAATGTCACTTTAATGATGCCACCGTTTGTTTACTTTGCACTTTTATCATCTCCATTGTGATTCTCAAAGGAGGAGTCTTTGGACAAGGCATGAATGATGTTTTTTTTTTGTATTTTTTCATTCAATTATTGACACTATGGATGTTCTTTTCAGTGTTTCCGTTATTTATTGAGAGTCTGGTAATTTGTTGTACAAGATTTTGATGGCAGGAATCAAATGGCAGTGCTTCAGGGTCAATGATTTTCGGTGTTATCTGTAGTACCTACACTTACATATATATCAGCATATTTTTTTTCAGTAGTTACATGTTTATCTTAATTGCAGCAAATTATAATTGAAAATCGTATTCCAATCCAACCTTATTTCAACAGTTTGAACTTAAACATTGAATATAGCAGGATAGTCAGGAAACATCCTTAGAACACGAAAATAATACTGTGCCTTAGAACCTATGCAAAGTCCGGTTACTAGTTCAGTCGACAGAACTTCTGGGGCTTTTAGGGCTTACTAGTGCGGCACTATAATGAAAACCGAACAAAAAGTCAAAACTCAATAACTTTATTTCTTTAGGCTTACAAAAAAGTACTTAGACAAGTCAAATTTTATACATAAACAACAACTTTATAAATAGTAATTATTAACCTTCAATTATTAACCATTAGGAAACTTCGAAGTCAAATGCTTTGAATAGGTCGAAGGAGACGATACCCTCTGTGCTTGTGCTAAGTATTATTCAAAATAATGACATGACATCGACATACATTACGTTAATAATTGAAGTTATAAGAATTAATTTCAAGTAATTTACGCATTCGATGACAAAATGACGTAATTTTTCTCTATTCTACCTAGACAACAATCCCCGTGTCCGGTTGTACGCGTAAACCAGACTGTTGTACCTTTTTGTATCAATTGTACGGTGTTGACGAAACATTGCTAGTCAAATTATCTATTGTACTAAGGTACTTGTACCTACTAGGAACGAACTTACCTATCTAAACATCGTTATCCGTCGTAGTGAAAGTAACCAGCTGGGCCATTACCGTATAGGAGTATTGTCTACGACACACGCCCACTAAACCATAGACCGTAGAAAATTAAAGTGCGCGGCTGTTGAGACTGCACAGCGCGGAAAATTAAAAGATACGTCTAACTTTTTTATGAAAGAAAACTGTCTAGTGTTTTATTGGTTCATAGTCTTTATATTTTTCCAAGATCGGTAAGTACAAAGCTTTGGTTGGTTGGTAGGTACTTACCTTTTCGATATCTGTGACTTAAGCTATCCACAAGTGATTCTCTCTACGGATGGCGTAAGCGAATACACCGCAAAGTTCGGACTTTCGTATGATACTGATATCGGATAAGGCGAACCTAGGTATAACGATCTAAGCCGTTTTTTAAAAGTGGATATTAACTTATTGGATAAGTCAAAAGAGCTTGGTATAGCTATTTTGACTTCGGTACTAGTTACCTAATATCCAATATCCAATTATTTAGTGCTATCAATTAGTTAGGTTCTCCAAAAATCGGGCCATGAGTCTGTTATTTATAACCTTATAATAACTCATGGTCATAAACAACTCATACCTACAACTCATGACCCGATTTTCGAAAATCTACGGTTAGTCTGAAAAATTCGAAGGTCTACTAAAATGACCATGACATAGTACCTAATTCGTCGTGAAATTCCGGTAGTATTTTAATCGAATGCTTGTAAAATGTGCCACCACAACCACCGTACACTGTAAGTACAAAACCATAGAGCACAAACATCTGCCTGTTAGCGTTGTTAGATAATTTTATTAGCTTATTGTATGAAAGTAAGGAGTCTAATGGACTTCTGCTTATAAATCAGAAATGGTGACAAAAGCGGCATGGTGGGTGATGGATTACAACATTGATGAATTGTTGAATGGTCACTGATAATATGATTATGAAATCTTTGGATTTCTCAAGTTTTTTTTGGCGCCAACGCTAATCTGTCTAAGGCCCGTATTATGAAAGCTTGCTCAGTCATAGATATACGTAGAGTACCTAAGCGTAATAGAATTTCAATGCTCGTCTATTTGTCATACAAACAGACAAGCATTGAAATTTCCAGAAACAACAAAAAAAAAATGATCATAGAGATATTAACATGATAGAACCACTTAGCATATGGGAGGTGAAGGCATACCATTTTAGAATCGTTATTTGAAATCATATTAAACCTCTTAAACTTCGATGTAGGACATCGTTTGAAACGTATCCGTGCTGAGTCGTTCGAATCGTCAGTTTTAATTTGTTTCAATAAATACTTTTATTAAGTATTATATTTCCATATCTGTCCTATTTTGCACACTGATGGGAAAAGCCGTAAATTTTGATTTAGAAAATATCAACAACATATGTAATCACTAGCCGAGCGGCTAGGATACTGATTAATAATTTTTATACTGAATTGTTTTTGACAAGGTCCTGCCGCCCGTTCCCCTCGCGGCCCCCGAATCTAACGATTGGTACTTTATTATGATTGATAAGTAGAGACTGCATGCCCAGGTTCTTTAAACGAACCAATCAATTCGTATTAAAAATTAAAAGTAAGAGTGTTCGAAGGTCGTCAGGTAATTATCGACGGCATTCACGAGACAAGCGCAGGCGCATCCCTCACTCTCACTTTCTGCATCGCTCCAGACTTTACATAGAGTTACGTAGCGTGTAGATAGAGCAAGCCTTTTATCTCTCAACACAGATTTGGGGGCAAAATACTATACTACAAGCTAAATAGATATTCGATTTTTTGAATTACCTATCTTATCTTGGTTATTTGACCTTACGACAGCCATGTACGCATAATTTTAATACGCATACTTTCTGGTCCAGAATGCAAGCGTTTTTATTTAAAAAAAAAATAGGTACCTACTTGGACTTAGAAGTCAATGATTTCAAAAGTTATGAACCTTGAACAGCATCGTAAAACATAAAAGAACGTTACGCAATAGAAAATAGCTGAAGTAGTCATGTTTCTGTAATAAAACGAATTAAAAACTAGGCCATACAGGTAGTTGTAAATTATTTTTGCACTGAGTATTAAAAACCTACATTTCTTCAGCATTTTATCGATTTTCGCTCATTAGGCTCATGAAAATGCCTTTTTACGTCACTCGTATCACATCGTATTTATTAATACACGACTTCCCGAAAAAAGTTTTATGTTTTCAAAGTTTGAGTTTATTAGGTATTCCACCAATATTTTAATAAAAATTAAACAGATTTGGTTGTTTGGGGTATCGTTTGTATCCATCATCCCGAGTGACACAGGCTTTAATTTTGTTAAGAAAAAGATCAGCGGGTATCTTTTTATTTTTGTAAAATAAACTTGTCTCATAAGCTTACTCGAACTGTTTACCTAACATGCCAATACCCGCAGCGTTTTTTTGATGACAACATATTATTTAGCAACAAAGTAAGCAGAACTTCGTGTACACGCCACGACGACGCGACGACGCTGCGGGCAAGCAGCAAACTCGCCGCCGTGATTAGTGCCGTTGACAACGCCAGTCAGTATTTAAAACTCGGATCGCATGCCGCGAGCTCGCTGCGAGGAGAAGAAAGATTGAGATGACGATGACGAGATTTGACGAATTTTCTTACATTGTATTTGGTAAGCTTGCAGAAATAAACGTTATTCAAACATAGCTTGGTCGCCTCTACCCATTGCTAACTCTACGGCCCTCGGTACACGACAAAACACGATTGTTTGCGGTGCATTGTCTGGGGGCCCGAGAAAAAGTACTTTCACGACTCCATGCCTAATTACGGCAATACAATTATATTCTAACTTCGTTATTGTTCTGATTGTTGACTTTTTGCGCAATTATGTTCAATCACGGCTCTGTAGTAATTTATAGGATTTAATGCTGCTACTGCGGCTGTAGTGTAGAGCCTTAACATACTGACGATTTGCGAGCGATTTAAAAGCGAGGCGTGCGAAGCTAGCTGGCCGTGAGCACGCTGCTGCGACGACGCCGCCGTGCGGTGCGATCCGCACATAGACCGCGGCCGCGGCTTCATCGCACTCAAGCGTGCTCGCTGCGAAGTCGCGGCGAGCACGCTTTGCCATCGCAACGAATCCCATTTCCCAGTATAGCGAAACCCCCCTAGTTTGCAGGATGTAAGTATGTTCAATGGGGATTTGTGTGTTGCGACAAATCCTCACTGTTGCGTGAGGAGTGGTTTGTGGCCAGCAAGGTCGACAAGGGCTGATGATGATGATAATTGTAACAAATATCTAGATACAAGTTCTGCTCAGTCAGCTGAAACTGAATTATCCCAGATAAGGTTCCAATCTGTTCTAAAAATGAGTGGCTTGAGCTGACAGCCTTAACACCTAGAAGTTCCTAGGTAATGTATTTAGGTAGGTATATTGGTTGACGAGTGTTCATGCGACTACGGACTAGGTAATCTTGTTTACTCATCGAAAGAGAACTTCAGAGAAAGGTGTAATCTACTAGAAACTTGATTTTAATCGAGCAAATATCAAAATTTCTAACTGCCTAACACTTTCAATTACCTACATGCCTATCCATGATGCCGCCAACGCGATAAATAGTAGAAACCTACCGAATTCAGAGCCCGAGTCCATTTGACGATAGTAACGAGACATGATCGTAATCGTAACGTCTCATATTTGCATGGGATTTGCGTAGTTCCCTATCTGCACGACAGAGGAGCTGTGCCAAAACCTATGTAAAAAAGAGACGTCACGATCGTGTAGGTAGTTAGTCTAAGAACTAAGAACAAATATGCGACGTTACGATCATGTCTCGTTGCTATCGTCAAAGTTTGACGATAGTAACATGATCTTTCGTCGCATATTTGTATGGGATTTGCATAGTTCCCTATCTGCACGAGGTAATCATAATGTTCTTACCTAATTATTATATTGGTAACTTTACTTTTTTACTAATCTACTAAATATGCCTGGCATGCCAGTGGTTTCACTTCATTACAGAGTTCGGATGTTTTTTTCCACAGAAAAAACACATTTATGAGATCTTTACTTTACCATAAAAAAGTGAACACCCGTATGAATCAAAAGTAGGTGCACACTTAAGGCTTATGTAATCATTTCAATATGTATTAGTTGATAGGTGTAGTGCCTATTCTATCAAGACTACAAGGTGCTTCAAAACTCGGTTCTTAGTTTAATGACAAATCTGAAATAGGCTTTATTTAGATCAGTTAACGGCAGATGCGAGGCAAATATCTTTTACCCGTTATGTTGACATAGGCCGTTATTAGATACTTTGTCATTGTTTTTAGCGCAGTTTTTGGTCGGTTTTGTTTAAAGCCGACACATTTAGTTTTTTTTAATAAAATATACCAATTTTTTCTAAAGACTTTTGTTACTTGAACTATCAAGCCTTTGTCGGCCATGTCCATTGAGTTGTAATAAGTAAGTAATAGTACTTCAATGGCCATGTCAATAGAAGTTCTCGCGGGCAAATTTGGTATTTCCTATTTATAATTTCGATCGAGCGATTGCTTTGATATTTTTATTACCTACATTATAAAATATCTCCTTTTACGTATTAAAATATCATTGCACAGCAATTTAAGGACTCCCGTTTCCGGACATTCTTTGACCTTGTGTTCAAGTTGCCTTTTGTGACATGCAAATCACAGTGTGCGGAACTACATTATGTAATTAATTACCATGTACCGTTATAAATGAGAAAAAAGGTTGCTTATACAAATATTACTAAATGATACATGGTACTTATAAAATAAAGATTCAAAATAAAATTAAACATAATAGAGATTTTTTTCAATGTTTAGGTGGATAGTAATTTATACAAAGACCAAGTGGCACAGCAGGCAAAGATCTGCCTGCGAAGGGGGTTGCGGGTTCGATTCCCGGCTCGGGACAAATGTTTGTACGATCCAAGTTTTCTGTTTGTTTTCTATGGAAAAAAAATCTAGTGTATTGTATTAATTAACTCGGTTATCTAAAACCTATGACACAAGCTCTGCTTAGTTTGGGACCAGATAATGCTGTGTGAATTGTTCACCATTATTTATTAATTTAGTATTTTATTACATGAGAGGACCACTTATTGTTACGGCCAATAGGATGATACATATAATTAAATTAAAGGATAATAATAGTAATAATATAATTAAATTAAAAGTTATACTTAAATTTAAGGCTATATTACTTACTTACCACTTTTGCTTACCTTACCAATAAGAATAGAAATATAAATACCTAGGTACTTCAATTGAGTTTTGAGAAGTCAATTGAACTCGGTTCCTTCTAAATATATTCAAAACAACAACGCGATACCCATCTAAGTACTTTGACTAGTTAAAACTTGATGCTAACTAATGAATGAGTAATCAGTGGCGCCCACGACGGGGCGTCGCGGTATAGATTTATGTAAATTGACTCAGTGACTGCAAAATAATCCCTATCAGGAAACTGAGTCAAAACTCGGTCACTTTTGATCACAGTTTACTGAGAATAATTTACGTTGCGTGTCGCGGAATAACGGCTAGACGAAAAATAAGATGCGACGACATACATACCATACCGGGCGGTTGTTGAATGTTTTTATAATTACTACATCGATAGGATTGTAACTGATTTTGACTCAGCTGAAAATCGTTGCTTTACTTTATAGTTAATAGGCTTTTTTGACTACATTGAAAATAATTTGCAAATCTTGTTTACCACGCTAATCGCGACCATTAGGTGTGGTTTGATTAAGGTACCTACATAACGGTGACGGCAGACCTACGTCTCCGTATATTCTTACAACTTGGCTGTTGTGTAGGCAACAGCCAGGTTGTAAGAATGTTACAACTATGTTAAAACAGTTCAGAATATTTTCCCCAAACCAAATATTCATTCATAGACGAGGCTGGAATATTGATCATAAGTTAGTTAACACCTACCAGAGCATATTCATTTTTTCAATAATACGATGACCTTTTGGTAGCTAAGTATTTACCTACCTATACTAATGTTAGACAAAGGTTTTCAAAAACAGTCACATTAGATGTTAACCTATTTTTGTTCAAGGCACAAAAATAGGTTAACATCTAATGTGACTGTCATCTTAATGTTATTGCGCGCTGCGTAGTTGAACAAATTGTTCATACATACACTCCTACACATTTTATTACGTTGTTCTAATTGCGGGAACTTTGTAAAGGCAACAATGAACCAGCAATCTTGTAGTGAGTCACAGATTACGATTACCAACAAGATAATTGCCTCCGACCACGTGTTTTGACGAATGGCAGTTTTGCTGTAAGAGCTTGAGACATCGAGGCTCGGGTTCACCAAACACAAAACTCCTTAATCCACGTTTGACGTTGAGTTCAAAGTTCTCATACATTTCTTATAAATCTCATAATGAAGCTGTCAATCACATTTAGTTTTAAATTGATGCAGGAGCTATCAAGTCAAATTAAAGATAATGAGTATCTTACCTTACCTATGGGGAAATTAAATAGGTCTTAAGTAAATTATTAAAATCGAAATGATTATTTTCAATTTACCAACGCAAGTTAATAGTCATTTAAAACACTAAGCATTAGATGAATGACCTTATGCATGCAATAAAGATGTAGCATAAACAAAGCAAGTTGTTTTTCAAACCACATGCTCGACAATGCCGAATTATAGGTCATGTAAACCCTACCGAAAGCAAGACATTAAATCCCTTGGTATTAGCCGGGTTATAATGTTGTACTGAATTTCATTATAACCCGCTGGTTAATAATATGATTTCACTTTTCATAATTCTTATTACTATATGCATAAAGTTTAATTTTGCTAAACACAATTTGTCCTAGGCCATGGCCTACTTGATTTGACAAAATAAATGAAGTTTGCCTCCGTGTGAACCCCGGTCCGGAGGAGCGCGGTGTTCGAAATTCGAATTTCGAATCTAGGACCACGGCTTGTGCTTTCGAATTTGGAACGTCGCGCGCCTTCATTTGTTCACGCGTGACGAACAAATCGAGTTCTTGTAGGTGCCTATAGAAGATTTAATTTCAAAAATAATATTGAAAATGTCGAGTGATGAAAGTGTTTTGACTCCTGAGTTTATCAAATTAGATGCCATAGGCATTGTCAACAATCTGCTGCCAGAGAAGTCAAAGGAAAACATTATTTATCTACTGAGCCTGTTTTTTTGTCTCGCATAAGGTGTGAAAAGTAGAGTATACACCTCGGGGATAAGACTGTTTTAGTCTTGGGCGGTTGAACCCCTTACTGCACTCAGGACTCAGTCTTAATTCCCTCGCTTCGCTCAGGAATTAACTTATAACTCCCTCGCTACGCTCAGGAGTTAAATTATGAGTCCTTCGTTACGTTCGGGATTCAATTCGCTCCCGTGACATAAAACAGTGCTTTATCCCCTTAGTGTATAATCTACTATTACAAACTACTTAAGAATTTGTTACAGAACATAGCAGAACTATTTGTAGTTAGCCAACCATTACCGTTCTTGAAAAGCCCAACGGTATCTAGTTGGCATTTCATTCATAACATACCGTAAAGTAGAACCAAGTAGCCCTTTAGCGGTAAGTAGATAAACAGCATAGGTAATTGGTTAGTGAAATAATGTGGTAGGTTACCTAATGAAATGAAGAATAAATGATCAATTCAGTTAGTTACCTACATTATTTGTGCAGCTCATAAAAAGATGGAGCAGGAGTGCTAAATATTACAAATAATTAAAAATAACAGCCGAATTGCCAACAACTTTTTTTAAACCCAAGAGTCCACATTAACACTATAATTTCGCTTATTTCAAAGTTTCTAACAAAACGATCATCAGGGCTCCATAAACAATTTAAAAAAGAATTGCCAAAGGTGCCGGCTCTAAGGTTTTTCCCATGCCTTGATCACGTTGTATTGGCTTACGTTGACCTCTGTCCTACATCTGTCCTAGATCATTATGTAAGTATTGAAATAATAGTGTTGTTGATGTTAGATAATTATTTATCCATCAAGCCATTAACGTTCACGTGCAAAGGAATCGCCGTAAGTTGTTAAGCATCTATAAGTTTTTTTTTTTGCTTTCTCTATTTTTACTTTACCCAATCCAACCCATATACTACTTATTCCGATGTCAGTAAATGGTTAAGCTCCTTATGGCAAAAAAAAATATTATGGCGAAAGCAGTACAGTAATAATAATAGTTGTAAAAATCTTATTGGTTTTCATTTTATTACAGAATGGAATTGTTGAGCTACTAGTCAGAAGTAGCTCAGTAGATAACTATAATAACAGAATAACTATAATAGTACCTAGGTACTAACTTACGTAGCCTTGATAATAGAATAACTATAAAATACCTTTTACGGCCGGAGTAAAAAAAACCGCCCAAGTGTGAGACAGACTTGTGCATGACGGGTTCCTTACCGGGGTTCCAGAAAAACGAAAAAAAACACGTTTATTGTATGAAAACATAAATATTTGTTTTATTTATTTTTAAAGTGAATATACAACTAAATATTCTGTGAATATACAACTAAATATTCTGTGAATATACAACTAAATATTCTGTGAATATACAACTAAATATTCTGTGAATATTTCAAGTGTCTACATGTTGCCGTTATCAATATCGAGTAAAAACGAGCAAAACAATTACGTTTGATGTATGGGAGCCCCCTTAAATATTTATTTTATTCGGTTTTTCAGTATTTATTGTTACAGCGGCTACAGAAGTACATCATCTGTGAAAATTTCAACTGTCTAACTATCACGGTGAGATAGAGCCTGGTGACAGACGGACGGACGGACAACGGAGTCTTAGTAATTGGGTCCCGTTTTACCCTTTGGGTACGGAACCCTAATAAAAAGCTAAGCAAATGAAGGAGACATAGAACAGCACAATTTACAATAGTTCAATTTGTACCCTTCCTTGTCCAAAGTGCTTCATACAAATAATCAAAAATGCTCCTTTCAAAAATCTTCTCGCTCCTTGTTTTAATAAGTGGTACGCTCAGACTAAGTAAGAAATCAAGACGGAGCCCCGCCGAAAAACCACACTGAAGCCAGTAAAACTACGCCTTGCCGTGTAAATACACAGTTACACGCACACACATATAACGAAACTACGCCTTACCTTGTCAGTCGCGCTGTACCGGCGCGCGGAGTGTCACGCAAGGTCACGTTATTGTTATTCGCGATTTTTGTAGCAAAAATGCCAAATTGTGTTGTGAAAGGGTGTAGAAACCAACCATCGAAGAATAAAAAGCAGGATGGAATCTCATTTCACACGTAAGTAAACATAAAAATCAATTCAATCAATTTTAATAATTACAAGGAAAGCTTGGAACACAAAACCTCCACAACTTCCACCAGTGTTGCCACGAGTAAGCGTCACAATAGTTCCCGTTTATTAAGCAAGTTATTCATGTAGCGTAAAATGTAGGTAATGTAACAGTTCATTTGTTTACCTATTTCTATTATTACCCGACTACCAACGGAGGAGGGTTATGAGGTTGACACCCTATGTATGTTTGTATGTAGCCGATTTTATGTTCCCACGTAGCGCTGAAATTACAAGTCCGATTTCAACAAATGAGGTGTCTAATGATTCGTCTCGACACTTCGGTTGTTATAGGCTATATGACGTCAGATGAAATTAGGGGTCTAATAAGGTAGCGGGGTCCAAGTGAAGGTGACCGCGAACTAGGGAGCACGACAGACGCGGCATTTCTTGCAGTCATCAAATTTTCTAAATCTATACTATATATTATAATAATAATAATATCTATACTAACCTCTATAAAGAGGAAAGATTTGTTTGCTTGTTTGACGAAATGAATGGGCTCCGAAACTACTGGACCGATTTGAAAAATTCTTTCACCATTAGAATCCTACATTATCCCTGATGAACATAGACTATAGAATATTTTCAAAAAAGTTAGGAGGAAGCGAGCCGTGCTGGTACCCCCCACGCTCCCAGCCCTCTTGAACCCCCCGTCCCCAACCAAAATATCTGATATGAGTATCGTTTCCTATTAACTTGGTGTCGACGATTTCGAATTTGATGACGGCAAGGTCGCAGCAATACAACCACCGTGACCCAGCAAGGCGAGCCGCGCTTCTTGTTCGCATTCTGTTGGCGTGGATGCGAACCGCAATGACCACCGTTACATTGTTTGATTTTTCCCCTATCTAGTCAGAGTAAACATACTTATACATATACTAGGTACCCCCAATAAAAAAAATGCTATCTTATCTTTTTACTTATCCATTCATCCTGCTAGTACTTAGCCGATAACATATTAGGGTAATAAGTTTTAATACACGGCAACACTCACTACGTGCACACATGTTTACGAAACCGGCTTCATTTCGTTGACGACAGCGCTCCGTCTTCATTTCTTACTTAGTCTGAGGTGGTACGGTAGGTATTTTATTTTTTTGTTAGCAGGCAGCGGTGGCGAAATGTCGTGAAGCGCATCACATCTGCCCCTTCCAATACTGCGAGTACGCCGCTCTGTCAAGAGCGTACCGGATAAGAAGAAGAAGACGGTAGGTATTAATCAACTTTATAGGCATCGCAATAAGATCTTGGGCAAGAAATAGCTTCGTGGTTGACTGTACCAACCTGACGTACTAAAATCAATCAAGCATTATCGGCACCAAGTCGGGGTATACCGCAAACTGCTTTATACCTGTCAATCTGGGGCCAAGTGGCAACTTTTTGCTGATTCTGCAACGGGACTTAACGCTTTGCTAGAGCGGAATAATTAGAACTGGCTTTCGATAGTGCCGCATAGAATAACTGCCACGCGATTTAGTATGCCTATGGGATTTAGAAACGGATGAGTAGTTTCAATGTTCAACCGGTAAAATCAAACGAGATAAGGTAAAGTGTGTCTACCGTCCCACTCAATGGGTAGGTAACGAAATGTCCCTACATTTCGTCCATCCTGATACTTAATATAAGGCTGAAATAAGTATTGAATTTCAGCCCTAACTTACGCAAAAGTACCTACCTAAACTCCATCATCATTGTCAGCCTGAGCCTGCTAACAGTCACTTCTGGGTCTAAGGACTTCGAACTCCTCTTTTTCACTCCTCTGCAAGCCTCATCCATAGACCATAGTCATCCATTTCCAGTCACCCTGACTTAATTTATTAAATAGCTCCGCTCCGTAAAGTCGGGAGCATACCATACATAATTTACTTGATCAACATTACGAAAGAGATTCCATTCTCATAGATACAAATGCCCTAAATTGAACCAAAGAATTCCTATTCGGGTCACGCAATTGGGGACAACAATCCATACAGACAAGATTAATTGTTAGCTCCAAATTTGATCCATTTTGACGTGTCCGGGTTTCTGAAAGGACACACTGAATTCAATTATTTCTTTCTCCGTTTACCCTATTTACCCATACCCTTTACATTGTTAGAGTCGTGTATTTGGTTAATCCTTAAACTATAGTTTTGGAACCTTCCTTTAGATCATAGAATAAATCCTTTTATCTAGTGGACCGGTTTCATGAGATCTCAGCTGAGCTGTTTGGGGTCAAAAGCTACGTAGCCAGTTGGCCACTTATAGTCCTAGACTGGTTTCAAAGATTGAAAATTATTACCAATAACCATTATCTATCATATTTTATCTTCTTTGGGCAAACTACAGGATAATGTTCGACCATTCCAACAAAAACTGTTGATAACAGCTTCGTGGTTGATAAGGTAATATTGACCACTTTGTATGCTAACAACATTTTGAATTCCTGACAGCTTAGCTTATAGTAGGTACCTAACAACTACCCATTGCAACACAATAAAGTCGTAAAATCAATGCCTACCAATCTACAAGTCATAAATTCTGTTTCAGTTTTGGTACATATTATGTATTACTTTTAATGAGTTCTGCACCCTTTACGACGAATTCATGGTCTCCACGGCTGACATTTAGATTTGCCAAACTAATCTGAACCGTGTTTTCAAGGAAAATATCAAATTATAGCCTGCACAATATTTTATTCTTGCTCTACTGTCGATCACGACACTGCAATAGTGTCAATGGTAGTAAGTAGGTACGTACTGGTACACTAACCTCAGGTATTCTTAGTTGTACCTAAGTAATACCTCTTACCTAACCTTCCTCCAGCCTTGCACCTGTTAAGTGCAATACGGTTATCTCGTTTACTCTTATACCGATAGATTGAAGAGAAAACAGACTGTGAATTTAGTCTAGTGTAAAATTTGGATCAACGGACAAAGTTGTCAAAAACCAGAGTCACGATCAAGGTCATCGCATTCGCTGACCGAGTTCCTTATTCAGATTATTATGGCTCGGACTTGATTTCATAAACAGAAACCATTTTTGTAATGAGTAGGTAGCTCAAAGGCGCTTTTCACATGTATGGACATTTGAAACCTCAAATTTTGATCATCATCATCATCTTCAGCCTATAGTTAGTCCACAGCTGGATATGATAGGCCTCCCCTAATGAGCGCCATAGCGCCCTGTCTTCAGCTTGCCGCATCAATCATCTGCTACCAGTCTTTCGCAAATCGTCATCGAATTTTAATCGCTACAAATTTTTGGTAGATCAGTAAGAACAATGTGGCAAAAAATTGATTTAAAGTATAGTAAACAGCAACGAAAACCGCTATAGGTATTAGAGTGTTCAGCAATTCATGACATAAGTGCTAAGCTATTTTTGTCACATTAGATGTGAAGAAGATTTTGTCGATGTAGTAGGCAAATGCCTACTGGAGCCAAATCCCATGTTTTGATAGATTATAATAAGACCCAGGTTTACTTTTACGACCTAGCTAGACTTCAGACCTTTCAGATCTCATCATCAAATATGGTAGGCTAGGACCACTTTTAGAAGTAAAAGGTATCACAGCGTAGCTTTTGAGTTAGAAGTCCGTTACAGTGATAATAATCAGCTCTGACATATCTAACCTTGCTACCTGTATCATCCCGGTGCCTTTATACATTTTTTACTCTCTTTCAATCTTTTTGTCCATTTTTTGTTCAGATTGAATTACTATTTTTGGTGGCAGCCTTCGTTCGACACGGAATACCAACTGCTAATTCAAACCCATTAAAAACATCCATAATAATATTGCTAGAAAGAGATGGATGCCTCACCCTATGGATGGTTTTGGGGTGTAGGAAAGAGAAAGTTGATCCTGACCTGATTGTTTGTGATGATCTATTTACGAAGAATGGGAGGCAGTATGAGCGATGATTTTCGACAAAGGAACCCGATTCTATATCCCGCAATCTTGAACTAAAACTAAACGATTTATACTTACCACGTAGGAATATTAAGCGCATACATCGCTAGGTACCTATGATTAGGTATATCTAGTAGGTTCTTACATTCTTGTACAGTACCTAGCTTACCTATATTTATACCACCGTAACGTACCTACTATAGGTTGGCTTGGCACTAACTTCGGGAGGCTTATGGACTAAGGTAGGTACCTACCCTGCCCAAAAGTGGTTCAAACCGGCTGCAGATCATAATGATGATAATAAGTATAGAACATTTCAATCAATTCCTATTAAAAGGTAAAAAGGATCAATTTCTAGAAAATTATAATTTACCTAATTACTAATTAATTCAGAACTACTACCTAGGTCCCTAGCTACCTGGGTGTTCCTGAAAACTGAAGACTATATAATCAGTAGTAGTAAATAAATACAAATTCACAGAATTAACAGCTCGAGATTTTTTGTAAAAATTCACGTTTTTTTCTAATGTTAGAACATAGACAAAAACATGATTTTTTCAAGCACGATAAACCTCCCTAAGTGAAAATCTTGAGCTTTTAATTCTGTGAATTTGTATTTATGTTACGCTACTGCTAATTATGGTCTTTATATGGGTTGTAAAAGTAATTTAGAAAGCTGATTTGAAGTTTTGTGCACATTGTGAGCCATTTGATATGCAATCTTTGCTAAAACAAACCTCGAATCAATTGTAGTTTAGAAGTGTATAGGTACTTACTACCTAATAATATTGATTTTAGTAATCTAACCTCATGTCAATAGACTCCCAAAAAGTCAATTGATTCGTGGTTTGTTTAAGCGTGGGTTCATAGCAAACGTGCGCGATACTTCTTTTCTGATAGGTGTCTAACATAAATTACTTGTGCTGTGCCTAGAAAGTAAAAACCCGATATTTTTTCACGCTTGATCAAACGGCCAGAAAAAAAATCGGAATCGAAAAAAACATAATTACCCGACTACCAACAGGGGAGGGTTAACTTATGAGGTTAGCACCCTATGTTTGTATGTTTGTATGTATGTTGCCGATTTCTTTGTTCCCACGTAGCGCTGAAACTACTGGTTCGATTTCAACAAATTATGTATCGATTGATTCGTCTCAATACCCCGATGGTTATAGGCTATAGGATTTAGGGCTCCGACCCCGAATAAGCCTTCAAAACGCGTATTAAAATTTAGGTAGCCGCAGGCTGCAGGCCCCATAGAGAAAAATTACAATACCTACGACCTATTTTCATTTTCAACTCTATGCCTATCAAATATGACCGATACGTCATTCTATTTTGTCAATGTAAATGTTTCAAACTTTTATAACTTTCACGTAGTCGGGTTGAAGTTTTTAACTTTATCTTGTTTTAATCCTTAAAACTGTGGACTTCCAAATCCACATTGTATTGTTTTGTATAGCGCAGTTTGTTAAGGTAAGTCTTGCAGATTATGAGAAAACTCACAACAATGGTGATTTTGTAAGAGCGTTCATTATACTATGTACCTACTTACGACATTGGACCTTCTAACCCAAGCAGCAGAGCAGTTAAATGACAAACAGCAAACTCTATCAGGACGCGATTAACTCAGTATTTAAATAATACTTCATATTATACAGGGTGCCACATAGCATGTGTACTAAGCCGAAAGGGGTGATTCTAAGCCCCGAGGTACCAACTAGAGAATAATATTTTGGTTTTGAAAAAAGTTTTTTTCTGTCTTGTCGTGTTCTTTTACACTTGCATTATTCATAATAATATTTTAAAATATTAAAAAAATGCGTTTTTGCTTATTTTTTCAGCAAAACCAGTGATTTGTCATGAATATATTACAAAAAATTATGTAAATCCTTTCAAATGTTAAAATTAAAACCATAATCATGTAAGAATATACGTGAAAAAACCAAATATGAAGAAAACGTCCCAACTTATTTCAAGAAAAGTAAAAAAAAAAACAGAAATTAAAAAAAATCGTAGTACAAAAACTTATTCCATTCGGGTCCAGAATTACCCCCTTTCGGCTTAATTCACATGTTTCGTGGCACCCTGTATAACGAGGTCCGTACTTTTTGGTTTGAGTTACTTGTGGTAGGTACCCAAAAATCTATAGCTTACGCACCCTAACCTTTGTGGCTCACTCACTGGCATTTGACACGGAGTGGTTTTATTCTCTTTGGCATTTGATATGAAATCTGAATTGAATGTAATATAATATTACAATGCCTGCCAATTCTACACATCAAATTGCCTGTAACAAATTAAAACTTTGAAACAATGCGTGGATAGATCAAGGCCAAAATAGATTAAATTGAGTTGCTCAATGTCGAATGGGTGTATTAAAAACAATTTGTAGCAAATAATACATCTCATTTTATTATATTAGGTATATCTATAACAATACTTTTAACAGTCTTAAAACGAACGACTTAGTGAGATAGCGGTCAACGCGGGTTTATCTACAGTATTTACAGGTTTAGTACTAGGTATGGTCAAGCGCAAGTCAGCGAGGCGAAGGCACGAGGTTGGGTGTTGGGGGGAGCGCTGTGCCGGATGCCGACGGAGCAGGCGCCCGCGCCTTTGGCTACGGCTTCGAAGAAATTTCTCAAGTCACTAACCGACCGCGTCGGAGGTGCTTGCAAGTTGTGCAGGGACGCCGCGCGCCGCGGAGTCGTCACGTCAGGAATAGGCGCCGGGCGGGACAACTGTTCACTGCTTCGGGCCAAGCTCCCTCCAGACTGTGACAGCGATTCGAATAACGCCCGCCGTTCCTTCACGGGAATGTACTTGGCTATAGCCTCATGAGCGTTCGGCGAACAAGACCTCGCTCTATTCTCCTGCGAGGACGTCTTTCTTCTCGCTGCTTCCGAATAGCGACTTCGTTCCGGGCCACCGGCCGTGCCCTCCCACCGTTTGATGTACCGACGCCCGTACTCCGATTCGGCTCTCGCGGCGCGCGGTAGCGTGTGGTGCTGCGCGTTCAGTTTGCTGCAGCTTACGCACTTTAAGACTTCAGCTTTCCGAACCGGCCGCGGCGCGTCGACGTCCGTTGGCTTCAGAGTGTCGATGGAGAGGGTCAGATCGAGGCTGCGATCGGACGATGAGTCGTAGTCGTCGTCTTCTACGACGATGCCCTCGTCCGTCGCGGCTGGGGAGTGGTCGCGGCGAAGCGTCGTCTCCGCTGTAAGCAGCCGCCGTCGGGCACGCGGCGGCGCGCGCGGCGCGCCGGCCGGGGTCTCGTGGACCGAGGCCTCTTTCTTTGGTTCTTTGCTGTTGGTGTCTGCGGCGCACAGCACGTCGAGGAACTTCACCTGCGGCAGCGGCGTCTGCCCCAGAATCTCGACGCAGAGCGCGCGAACCCATTTCGCGTACTCCACCTCATTGCAAGTCTGTAAAAATAAACACAATTTAGACATGCCTTCTGTGTGGTCTACAGTTTCAACGGAAAAATTAGATTTATGACTCTATTCAGACAAAACGGATCTCGAACAAACCGAATAAATTTCAGCATTTAAATGTTTCATTTGAATATTTAACGGATATCAAAAAATTCGTTGTATGCAAATTGTAGGGTGAGCGAACAGCTGATGTGAAGGACAGAAGAGCTAGTCACGTTCATATTACATTAATAGGCAAGTTTTGAGGGGACATTACGAAGGATTCTTTCGTCAAACGTGTTTCTTTACGTGTCAACACCTTCAAGTTTCTAGCCTTTCTTATGTAAATAGCAATCAAAAGGTCGCAAGTACAAAGGTCTTTGATTTACGGTGCTTCGCTTTATTGAAGACTATTAAAGCGAGTCGTGAGAAAGGTGGTTCTTATAGGGGAGCTGAAACGTCTTGCAAGACGTTCCATCGAAATCAAGCTTTACCTGCCGTAGATGTATCTATGGCGCTTTGTGGTTTTTTACAATAAGTAGGTCCGACAAAAGAACAGCTGACGCTTTTAAAGAAAAAAATTCGGACAAAAATATTAGTAGACTCAGTTTATCTTAATCTTCCCCCTTGTCTAGATTCTAGATAGAAAAACTTAAAAGCCAAAGTAGAGAGAATGTGACGTTTTACGACATTTTACGTTATCGAACTTGGTGCCGTGTACGATGCACTTTGGTCATCAAGATGCTTACCCAATGACAAATCATTAAGGTAGATATCATTTGACCAATGTCTCACGTTGACGTACGCAACTAGGTACCTACCTACATCGAATATATGTTTCTTGGTTACTGTTGATAGTTTTCTTACGATTGTAACATTGTAGACTAGACAATGCCCACTGTGTAATTGCAATGGCACCCTTGCGCCTCGTGGACTCGTGACTGCGTAAAACATTGTACACTACAGAGTGATCCAAAACACGCGATGCTCATTGATTTATAGCATTTTGTTATCGGGGACTGGCCATTTGCAGCAATTAGAAAATTGCCGTCTGGGTAAAACGAGTGCAATCAATTGAGGCTAGTTTAAAACTGTTTCGGATGGATTAAAATAGCGGTGTGCTTGCAATTATCGAATTCCCGTTTCTGATCGCTATTTTTGGGGCAATACTGACTAATTAGGAAATGGGAAAGTAACTCTGTCTGCCTGTCTGTTAACCTTTGCTAACGGTTAAATGGATTTAAATCTAAATGAATCAGGTATGCTAGGATGGAAATCGTTTTTAGCAACCTTTTACCTACCTAGTGAAGGGTTTATTGCTACTGTTGGTTTTTGCATGCCCTATGCTCACATATTTTTTGGATATTGTTAGACGGGGGTGTAAAAAAGAGATGGCAATTTATATAGAAATAGCGCATGAGAAGCCACGTTCAGAAGCTAGTTTTATACATATAAACTTGAGTTAAATATTACGATATCGGATATCGATAAAAACAAATCATGTATAGTGCGTTTTATTAGGTTTCAATAATATTACAAAGGCTATGACCCTACTAGTTAAGGAAACTGTAGATCGTAGCAAACAGTTAAATCGACACGGTATTGATTCAGTGACATGACAACCGATTTTCGCTATCATTTATGCAGTTGCAAGCAATGTGCTTACAGAAAGAAAACCTCAGGAAACAGAAAGTAATGTTCCGGGAAATGAATATAGCTAACAGTAAATGAAGCGTACGGTTGACGAAGATAGTAACATTGTATTAAGTTACATGATAACGCAATATTACAATTTCTAAACAGTGGGCTGATTGTTTAATGAACGCGGAAAGGAAGTTCTATAGGTGGTACATCTACAGCAATAGATATACCATCAGCACCAGCTGTGAAGCGAATAGTTACCACGTGAATGAATCTATATTCATTAGGGTAACTACTTATTCAATTTGATGATGTGATTTTCGGCTATGAATCAACTTTCGGAGAATTTCTACCTAGTTATTATGGGACCTTTTGAATAGGAATGATGACAGTAACTAAAAATAAACAAAATTATGTGCACTGAATTAAAATACCTGAGCCATAGAGTAAAAAACACGTATTGTATTTTTCCTTTTCCTCAGCCTCACCTCAGCAGCCTTTATTGGTCCACTGCTGGACGCAGGCCTCCCCCTGATAATAGGCTTATTGGTTTTTATCTCCTGGGGGGTAATGCCCATAATCCCTACGTAATCTATGGTGAGAGCAGCAGTTGAAGGTTTTAGTTTTCTGTCGGTTCCTCACCTGAAATGTGGCAACGGCAGAGTCATCACGCAGCCTCGATAGCTGGAAGGCATTTGGAAGGAACGGCGCTGTCCGTAGATGCAGATCCCGTAGTGGCAACCTGGCCGCTGGTCGCCGGGGCAAGGTTCCCTCGCGCCAGGCGAGTAGGCAACCACTCCGGACGGCGCAACGCACCCACGCCCAGGAGTCGACGTCGTCATTGTAGAATTGGCGTAGGACACCTGGGGAGCAGATTCTACGTCAGTTTTAGGATTATAGAGTTTCAAATTGCTAGTGGGTTAAGGCGAAGAAGTGCCAAAGATTTCGAGCTAATTCGGGACATTTCTTTTTCATATTCTTTTATAAAAAGGCATATCTACTGCTGGGTGTTGCACCACGGTAGAACCTATGGACTATTGGGGGTATGCTTGCCAAATAACACGCTGGCCGACATTTATTTATATTTTATTAGACATTTATTATTATTAATATTATAAAGAGGAAAGATTATTAATAATATAAATAGGAAAGATTTGTTGTCACAGATTTGTATTTTTGTATGTAACGAATAAACTTAAAAACTACTGGACCGATTTCAAAAATTCCTTCACCATTAGAAAGCCTATTTTTCAGGGAGTGACATAGGCTATGTTTTATCCCAGAATTCCCACGGGAACGGGAACTACGCAGGTAAAACCGCGAGGTGCTACTAGTTATTAATATATTACCTTCTCTTTTAATTTTAATTATTTGACCTTTTACATTATAATTTATCAGACAATTTATTATTATTCATATATTACTGACCTCTGTGGTGCAATTAGGCGAAGGTCAGTCTGCGACGACGCAGGAGGTTGCGGGTTCGATTCCCGCCTCGGGACAAATATTTCTACGATCTGCAGATATTTGTTCCGAGTGTTCTGGTCATTTTCTATGTATAATTATAAATATCTATCTATTATAATGACTGTACCTATTATGTATATCAGTACAAAAGCCGCATAACACAAGCTCTGCTTAGCTTGGGGCTAGATAATGCTGTGTGAATTGTCCAGCATTCTCTCTTATGTTTTCTCTACTAAAGTTTACGACTCTTCTGACATGGACACTGGCAGAGTTGTGGCAGCAAAGCACAGCGAGCCATGAAATAAGAAGTTGACGTTGAAATGTGAAACTGGATAAGGTGGATGTGGATACGTAAGTATTTTCTAGGCCCCGTGGCAGTACGATATGCGTGCGCATTTCCCTCAGGACAATAAAAAAAAAAAAAAAAAAAAAAAAAAAAAAAAAAAAAAAAAGGTAAGAATAAATACAGCAATCTTGAAAGCTTGTCAAAGGAGACATTACCTATCTGTTCTGATAACTGCACCTGTCAGATAAGCTATCGGCCGTCGTCGGTGCTCTAAAGAAAATCGATATTTGACTGGCATAGAGGTAGGTAAGGTATATATAGGTAGGTAAAGTAGGTACCTTCTTATTTATCTACAGGCTTAAGATGATACTGAGGACATGTTCTCAGACCTAGGTAGGTAGGTATGTGGTACTTATGTTGTTTTTGCTACCCAGATAGTCTAGTCTAGTCCGTCTTGTTAATAAGCAAAAACTACATTTTTGCACTTGCGCCTTTCCAAAAACATAATTATGTTCTGCCCCGCTACTATGAACGCAAAATCCTATGCCTATTCTTTTCACAAAGTGGGGCGCATTGCGCCCTCTTAAATAGAAAATGTACCTATATTATAATAGGGGATAGATGCCCCTTAAGGCACCCTAAGGGCATCTATAGGGGCCGCGAAAACTCGAGGCGTCTATCCTTTTAGATATGGATAATGCTCTTTTTATTTTTAAAATAAACTAAATACATAAGAGTTATTATTGATACCTAGGTGTGTACTCAATGAACCAGTTTATAGATATAATAAATAATAGAAAGGAATCTATCTAAACAACATTAGAAGTTATGAAATAGTAAATAGGTACTCGTGTAAAACAATTACGCTTTCGTCGCGTTCGCCGCGGAGGACGCGCCTCTCGCACGTACGTCTGTTCCACATGATAACTAGCAGGGGAAAAGAGGTGTGGTGCAAACGCTCCTTAATTAGGTATCCTACAAGTTTTATGTTGCACCTTTAGGAAGTTAGGTTTTCGAAAAAGTGGCACCTATCCCACTGCGGTGTCTATTCTGGGGTTATCCTATATACCCGACAGTGTTTGCTATAAGTGCTTTGATATGATATGATATCCTCCCTACCTAGCTAGTAGCTACCTACTGCTGGACGGAACGATTGGATTCTCTTGGTCGGAGCTTCACGGTCGACTGCACAGCATTATAAATTATAAATCATGTCTGATGAGAACGAAGGCGATCCGAGCGCAACACATCTCACTTCTGATGTTGCTGTTTCTTTACTATTTGATAAACTGAATTACCTATTTACTAAAAAAATTAAGGCTTAGTAACTGAAGGTACTTAGCTTCGAAACCTTAATCACATAATAATTAATACTGTATGCATAAAATGTGGTAAAATACCATTATTAAGTTATTTTCAGACCTTTGAACAGCGTGTTTCGGAATAAAATATACTTAATAATACTTTTGTAGTACAACAAAAAAACTCTATCACTTCTCCTATCCACATTTTTTACCGACTTCGAAAAAGGGAGAAGGCTCCATGTATGCTTGGCTGTTTGCATTTCTTTTTATTTTTTGCCGATTTGACCGTCTCTTTTTTGTGGACCGATTTTAATTTTATTTTAAAACTACAAGATGACGTAATATTACTTCGTAACTACAAAGCCCTTTCAAAAAGTGGGGCATCTATCCTGGGTTTAATGTTTCTTTTGATATTTTAAACATGATCCTGACTTAGATGGTCCTAAAAATTTGTATTCCGGATATAGGTATTAGTATTTATCCCGTTGTTTCCACCTTCTCAGGTCAGCTGCATTGCATTGAACTAACCAGCTGTTTGGGGTGGACGTGATGCGGGCAAAGCGGCGACGGCAGCGTCTTTTTTATTGGTCAGATGTTTTACCTATCAATTTGAATCTTAATATTGCAGCCGGTCTACAGCTGTTGTTTTGCTAGCTTTTGAGAGACGGCTGTGATGATGAAATGGCATGATATGAAGTGCCTAAGCATTAAGTAAAGGTTGATCACAGAACTATCTCGATATATTTCTGTGAGGTAGATCCTATTAGATCTTATAGAACCCTCAACACCACACCACACGCCCCCTTGATAATCATCAGTAAGGAGCATGCAAGAACTCGTTCGTGAAAATCTAAGCCAACCTGATTGACATCTAACTGGTCCTCGTACTAGATAATGACGAATGAATTTGACGACCTCTGTGGCGCGGTGGGCAAAGGCCTGCTGCGACGCTTGCGGGTTCGATTCCCGCCTCGGGACAAATGTGTGTACGATCTGCAGACATTTGTTCAGGGTGTTCTGGTCGTTTTCTATGTAGTATAATAAAAAATATCTATCTATGTATTGTATTATATTATGAAATATATCAGTTATCTAGTAGGTACCCATAACACAAGCTCTGCTTAACTTGGGGCTAGACAATGCTGTGTGAATTGTCCAGCATTATTATTATTTTATTTATTTTTAGATAATGTTCAAAGCATAACCAACCTGATATCCTAAAATCGGGGTCTACAGGCCACAAAACTGGTCCAGGGGTCAGTTCCGGGCGGAGTTTTCTCAATCCGGCCACCACTCTTGGGGCCGGCGATTGTTCACCCACAAGCATCGCCTCACCAAAACATTGCATCAACACACACTCAACACCATCATCACGATAAATTCACTGAAAATCATCCTGTTTATTCACCGGATTTAATTTTTTTTGACAAACAAACTGTCAAATTCGTTTTTTAAATGTCGGAAATAATCGTTTTATTTTGCGCGCGGCTCATGTTTGCTCTGCACGGTATTCGTCAATCGAGTGACATGACAACCGAAACGCCAGCCGGCCGGCGCGACAATGAATGAATTTGATTTGCCGAGCGCACCATTCTTTCCCTACTACTACGGTAAGACGGTTGGTTGTACGCGTGTGTGGGACAACAGAATGTAAACATTGCGATGACTGCGTCATCTGTTGTCGAGTAGCTTATATTCAGATTACTGACGGATCACTATGATAAAAGTATAAAGAAATAATTATTACCGTACCAAATACAATTAAATTCAAATTCAAAAGAGAAGATAAAATTGATTGGTTTGGAAAAAACGAAAGAATTAAAAACTAGGAAAACCATGTCTTTCATTTATTTGTAATTCCTAGGGAAGCTTTCATTCATAACCTTGATTATTTAGTAGTAATGTTTTCGTTCTCCATGCTGCATGTGGTTTATTTTTTCTAATTTCATGACAAACCTTCAATAATTTTTTTTATAACCTTTTTAATGTAAGATCATGGTTATAAGTTTTAATCAAAAATTGTGCTAAGTGGAATTAAATTCTGATTACATATTAATTAAGCGCCATCTAGCGTTGGGTAGACTAAGCCTGTGATCAGCGCTCTCTAGTGAAATTTTTACTAACCAAATCTTAAACCTTGCTCTGTTATCTTTCAAATAGTGCATTAAAAAAATATAGATGGCGCTTCAAAGGCTCCATGGTAGTAACGCCATCTATGATCAATATTTCGAATCCATTCGTATCTGGTTTTGGTCGACACCGACTACGTCGGTTGAGTCACGCCCAGAAGAACTAAACTGGACGCTTTTATTTTGCTTCAGCAAACTGTTTTTAGATGGCGCTACGAGTTCGTTTTCGTTACTGTTCCCTATATTATGTTCAGGGCTACATGATTATAATATAATCATGCATTATTTAGTTTATATAAAAGTGCAAGCTTCTGCATGCACTTTTCCGGAATAAAAAGAAGCATGTGTCCTTCTCCGGGATATTATCTAGGTACCTTCCTGCCAAAATTCGTTGAAATCCGTCTAGCCGTTTCGTTTAAAAAGGTAACAGACAGACAACCAGAGACTCAGAAAGAATAACTTTCGAATTTATAGCATTGAGTAGATTTATAAAAAAACCGTTTTACTACCACAAAAATTATTGCTTTTTGGGTCGTAAAATTCGTTCATCATAATCATCATCCGCAAACAGGCTTCACCCACTGCAGGGTACAGGAATCTAAACTCTTGTGCATTTCCATTCCACATGGTCCTTTTTTTTTTTTTTTATTGTCCTGAGGGAAATGCGCACGCATATCGTACTGCCACGGGGAGACAGTACGATTATGTGGGACTCCAACCCACTAAAACCCTCAGGGTGTTTCCGCCTCTGCCGTTTGTGGTGGGAACATGGGGACGCTTTCGCTTTCTTCCACGGACCCACCGCGGCTGCCCGGTATCGGGCCCCTCACTGGGGGGTGAAGAGCACCCCCCTTCGCGACGCGCCAGAAACACGTGACGCGCCACGACCACCTCGGGGACCTTACCCGCCAAAAGGGCGCCGGACGACCCCGTGTCCAGACGCCCTAGGTCCCCTTGCGACGGGTCAGTCGAGTGGCCCCGCCGCCTGCCACACGGTCGCAGAGGATAGGGAGAGCGGCCCACGCAATACCGACACTCCTCCTCCCCTGCGACCCCACCGCGTCCGCCATCAAACGGTGGCGACCCCGCCAGGGCCGCGGAAGGCAGGGAAAGCGGCGCACCGCAATACCGGCACTCCTCTCCTGCCGCGGCCTCCATCTCTCTGCGGCCATGCTGCCCATACAGCACAGCCGCCCGCCTCAGTCACGGTGCCTCCCATACGACACCGCAACCTACTACCACTCCAACTGGGCTTAGAGCGCAAAACCCAGAGGAGCGGTCCGTCCCGGGGCCGGCCGTGTCGCCTTCTGCGTTGGCACGGCCCCATGGGTTCCTCTTAGCTTCGCCGCAGGTGACCAGGCTGCGGTTACTAAGCCCCCCGCCACGGCAAGGCGGGAACCCTTCGGGGGGATTCCACATGGTCCTGCGCCAATCTCACCCAGGTTCGCCCCGCGACTATGCGATGGTACCTAATATCGTCCAATCAATTATTGGTACATTTGTAGTTTTTTAGCCTCGAGCCAAATTTAATTTATGAAAACGTATCTACTGAAACCTGAAGTTCGAAGTAGTTAAGTATGATCCTTCGATTTGAAATGATAATGATGACTCGACCACGATTTATAGTAAAATCGTCAACGAATTTTGTGAAATAATCTCTATGACTTTATGTTGGTGGGAAGATGTACTAGTTAGAGGCCTTACTAACCGTAGCCGTCTAAAACCATAAATAAATTTTAAGGAAAATAAAACATTTAATTGAGATCGTGCGATTTTATCTAGGAAGATTTAACCACTAGTGGAAAATATCTATGGATTTGTTCGCATAGATACCGAGCTACTTAGTTTCTCTTAGGCTAATTTTATCCTACATTAAATAGGTAGTATCTGAAATTTTGGCTATTAATGTGCTGTCGATATTTAAATATAGTTATCTAGAGGTTATTGTATTTCTATTATGTATGTATATAATATACTATTAAAGTCCTCGAGTAGATACCATTCAATAAAAATGATAACCTTGTATTTAAAAGATTTATTTTTAATATCTATCCTTAATACTAATCACAAATTTTAAATACGTTTGCTGATTTTAGGAAGACAACAAGCATTCGACGTTTTGTTGGAAGACATCGAGATCAAAACATGGCACTATATAACAAAACGATTCCTATTTCAATAGATTTCTTAACATAAAAGGCACAATTATATTTATCAACTATACTCAAATATAATAATAATCGTAGATAATCTAAAACAAATTAAAGCTTTGTCGTGGAAGAGACTATTCATATCACAATAAGCAGTCGTGCAACGCGGGTTCACCAGGGGCGCCACTTATTCCCCTCTTCATCATGGGGTTCGCAATGTCGCTCTCTCTTTGCGTAAAAAGCTTCCATTTCCAACCTCGCCGCCTCTTGTCTCTTCAACTCCTGGTACTCAATCAATTTCCTCTTTTTTTTAGGCGGCAAGTTGCTGTAATCCATCGGCGCCGGCGCGGGCGACTCGCACTGTTCCGGAAGAATGGGCCGCGGTTCCACTTTGTGCTCCACTGTGGGAGTCGCGTCTAATTGATTGGCAACGTGGTATGCGACCGGCTTTTTTACCTCCACCGGCGGCTTCGTCGGCGATCTAACTTTCCTGAGATCTAAAGTATCGTTGGGAATGATGGCATACTGATACGGTTCCCTGTAAGGCTCGTCCCTGTACAAATATTTCGGCTCGGGCTCTACGTTCGCATTGTCGATTTCGTTGCCACGCTTATCCATTATGTGCTGTCTAATTTTTTGCAAGATAATATCCTTCGCCTCGGCTGGCACGCGGTTAAAATATGCGTTCCTTTGTGAGTTGACATGTCCGTTTATTTGTTCTGGCACAGCGTGGTGCGGACCCAGTTTGTCCACAGTTGTGAGTAAACCCGCCGTGGGAGGTGCAGGCCTTTGGACCGGGCTTTTCCTGTTAGGTATCCATTTAGAGTCGCCGGAGTAGATGGAGTCTTCTGCATCAGAGGATGACCTGTCGTGGTCGCTGTAGTAATGGTGTCTGTCAGATACGATGGAAGAGGGTGAAGTCGGCGGCGAGAATGATGCTCGTTCAGGGACTTGAATGCTAAGCGGCTCTGTCGTAATAAGCCTCGAGAGGTGTCCGATGAGATTCTGGCTGACATTTGCATCTAAGTCCGGCACGGACATAATAAACCGGCATGCTTCCGCCGCGCATTGCCCGAAGCCGGCTTGAAACTTTTTCGCTTCTAAAACCGGGTCTTTCGGACTGTGCAGTTTAGTGAGATGGTTAACGGTTAACTCAAGGATATCGGCCTTTTCCAACTTGCTCAGGTTGTCGTCATCGATCTGCGAACAAAAGGAATAAAGTTAAAAACAAGGCAGGTGCGAGCGCCGCTTCTCACGGTACGAGATCATAACGTCACATTAAAACTGTACAACTTCAGGACAAGTAGGCCCTGTTCTTTAATGGAGCTAGAGCACTTTTATTCCTGTTTGGTGACGGGACGATGTGAATTATAAACAGAAGGACAACCGGTCGACGATAAAAATAAACGATCTGTGAATGGGTGATGGATTGCGTTTTGATGACAAAAAAGGCAAAGTCTTGTTGCGCGCAATTTACGATGATAGCAAAACCAAAAGGAGCGAATTAATGGCTTCTTCACGGGAGTAAAGTTAATTGGATGAGAAGTATAATAAAGTGTTTCTTACCTCCAAAGCACCGACCATGATGTCCTTGAGCTCGTCCAAGCAGCGGTTGATGCGGGCGCGTCGTTTTCTCTCAAGAAGGGGCTTCGTGATCTTTTTGTATTTGGCTGTTTTTGACAGCGGCGCCGGGTCCGACATTTTAATTCCTAAACAAGATAAAAATGTAAATTAAAACGATATTTTTGTATTTTTAATTGACTGCATGAATTGAACTGAATGAATAAATTTTTCTAAGCTAAAATAGATTCATAAAACTAGGATGCTTTTTAAATAAACAAATCTCTAATTTATTCAAATTCATTCTTTATTATGTAGGTACTACTTATACAATATTTTTTTATTTAATATGAAGATGGTTTATTTTATTTTGACATATTAGGCTAACTGAGGTAAATTTTACAAGTCCTTAATTCACATAACACCTCCAGAAGGGTAATGTCACTGAATTACGCGGTTTTCTAAAACTTTCCATACAAAAAAAAATAGTCTTACCTAGATAAACCTTGAACTCTCGCGCACGATCACACACCACACAACACTATGCTTTCGAGACGGGACGCTCGCGCCTGCCTCCCGTCGCGGTTCAAATGCTACTGCCTGAAAAAAGCCTTCGCCACCGCCCCCGCGCCTCACCCCGCGTCCCTGGCCCTACCGCCCGCGCCCATTCATGCCCTTTGCACAGAATACATAATATTCAGTACTCTACATGATGTCTGGCGTCTACACGTGTGGCCAGGCGATCGGATTTCCAGCATACTTTCCCAGGGTAGACTTAACGATTGCTTTTGTAAGATTCCAGCATCAATGTTTACTCTATTGTAAAATTGACCAACATGCAATGTTTGATGAATTGGCAAAGATTAACGGCCTGTAACGGTAAATACCTTCTTGCGAATTTAGATGAACGTGATTTTAATAGCTGAAATCGTCTACGTAGGTGATTTTACAATCTTGACACACTTGAGAATTAGACGACTCTACAAAAATTATTATGTCCGCAAACGGCTAGGATCAATAATATTTATCAATCAATTTTACTTTTAAACAAGTTGGGCAACGCAGCAGACGTCATAAAAGTTATAAATTGTGACAAAACAGTGTCATATTACAATATTGTAAAGAAATAAAACGTATAAAAGTCAACACTCTCGAACACGAGGTAGAGTTGTGAGATAAAACGCATGCGGTTTCTATAAACATTTTGAAGCTCTCACATTATGTTATTTCAACACAATCCATTGTAATGATTTTTATGAGCACGTGCAAATCTCATATTCTTCTTACAAGAGAGTCATATTTACAGTTAATTTTGAAGGTGGAGTCTCCTCGCAAAAATGTACGAGTAGGAACGGACTTATTGTACCAAATAGCATACGAGCGGTGCCTCAAACAACTTCGAGCATTTCTGGGTAGTATTGTTTAGAAATACTGTTAAAGTACCGAAAAGACCGCCATAAAACAATTGACAACAGAAACATCATTGTTTGCCTAACTATCGCGGTGTAAATGCACAGTTATATTCACTTTTTTGCTAAGTTTAATTTAGGCAAAGCAAAGTTTGAAGTTGCCGACTTGTAAATACAGGCTTTGGTTTTACTTCGCTTGACGGTTAGATTCTTTAAAATGTATCAGGAACAAAAGGGCCAAAAGTCCAGGGTAATAAATGGCACGAACCCAAAATGGGACACAACTTATATGGGTCTTGCGGTAAAAACTCAGGTAGGGGCGCACGCGCATTCAAAGAACTCTGGAATCTTTACCGACTGTAATTAATTTAGAAATGTCTGAGTAATTATGGGGTGTAAAAATCGGATGGACGTTTGCACAATATTTTTTTAGATTTTAAACGTTCGGTCATAATTAAAACGCAGTGGGATATGGTCTTTATTTTTTCTGATGATTGGATGGGAAGGTACCTGTTTAACCTAAAAATAGAAGGAGGGTAGTTTACTTAGCGACCTGGCGTAGATTTTATAGAGCCATGAACCTAATAATGTAGGAAAAATTTACATTAGCATTGCATAGGTAACAACCAATTTTACAATGCAAAATTTGAGCCCCATCCGTTCAGAAGGCGTGAAGCAGTACTAACAAACATTCACCTACGAGGTATGAGCCCTCCCGTCTAAACACAAGTGTAAGTGTAAACTTAGTTAGAGCGAGGAGCCGCCTTGACTTTGAAAGGTTAAGTTCTAGTACTACTTAATTTTAGAGTATTTTAACTGTACGATAGCTTTAAATACCTACCCTACTTATTAACCTTTTTTATGAATCAATATTATTATTATATTATACTATATATATATATATATTACTTACTATATATATATATTATATTACTTATACAAACTTTTGCGTACGATGTACTACTAGGGGATAAATTCCAATTTCACTATCTACATAGTAGTCCCAACAACAATGCCAGATGAAGTCAGGTGGACTCTAAACTTCAATAATGCACTACAAATTAAAAGTATTTATTAAAATATATGAATATATTAAATTAAAGGTATATAATTACAATGTAAACAAAACAACATGTACCAAGAGCCAAATGTCGTAAAGTTTATTAAAGTAGGCCGTCTCCGATGGGCTGGTCACGTAGAACGAATGCAAGACGACCGAGCAGCAAAACGTCTTCTTCGTGGCAAACCTGATGGCCGGAGACCCCCTGGAAGACCGAAACTCAGATGGCTCGATGGTAGCCAGCAAGACTTAAAAGCAATTGGAGTGACTGGCTGGCAGGAAAAAGCCAAGAATAGGATCGACCAGACCAAGGCCCACCCGCGGCTGTAGAGTCAGGATGATGATGAATTACAATGTAAAGATAGGTGTACAATATTTTAAATAAATAAATAAAAAATAATGCTTGACCTTTGATGCAATTCTATCCTAGCCCTAATGAATGCATGAACCATTTAGGCACATACCGGGGTAGGTATCTCCAAACCACACCAAACCTTTTAAGCCTCTGCTTCATCAGGCGCAGATAACTTAAAAGCCCCGCACATGCCTACTTCATTATCGTTAGCCGATAGGAAGTTTCACATAACTTAACACGTGGGCGTTTTTGTTTATCTTTGGCACGCGTGGGAAAACAGCCCGATGCGATCTCACATGGAACGTATGACCCATCAATACCCACTTGGAAATACTTACGCTTTTTAGGGTTCCGTACCCAAAGGGTAAAAAGGAACCCTAAAAAGAAGCCCTAGACCCTAGAAAGAAAGGAGTCCGTCTGTCCGTCTTTCACCAGGCTTCATCTCATGAACCGTGATAGTTAGACAGTTGAAATTTTCACAGATGATATATTTCTGTTGCTAGTATAGCAATACTAAAAAACAGAATAAATTAAATATTTCAGGGGGCTCCTATACAACAAACGCTCGTGTTTGCTCGATATTGATAACGGCAACAGGGAGACGCTTGAAATATTCACAGATTATTTCGTTTCACTTTAAAATAATTAATCAAATTAAAATAAAACAAATATCATATCTGTTCTAAGGGGGGCTCCCATACAACAGATATGATTTTTTTGCCGTTTTTATAGATAATGGTACGGAACCCTTTGTGCGCGAGTCGACTCGCTCTTGGTCGGTTTTATTATTAAGATTATCGCTAAAGCAATTTCGTTTTGGGTGGGATTATAAAAGCTAGCGTTAACATTACAAGATTCGGTTGACGTCGTTGTTACAAACGTTTTAAATTGGTATCTATTTGTGTAAGTATCTACCTACCTACTACATACTTCCAACGAGGTGGGATCACTATTTGCGAAAGACTGCAGACAGATGCTGGATGCGGAAACCGGAAGAAAGGGCGCTATGGCACTCATTAGGGGAGGCCTATGTCCAGCAGTGGACTAATATAGGTTGATGATGGTGATGACTACATACTTATCTATTATTGGTTACTTTCTAGATTCGTTTCCCGGAATCTACAGTCGGTGTACTTTGGGTATACTATTTTTAGAACCTTGTCATAATAAAGAACGCTTAAAGGTAGACCGAACGTGGTCTCCTATTGTCATCAAATTAATTTCAACATGGTACTATAAAATACACAGCTACATAATAATTGTTAACCTTTGTGAAGCCGACGGGTTTCTACGTAGAAGGTTTTAATTTTCAATTGTCATTCGTATTTATTTCCCTTATGTTGACCACATGTGGGAAGCTTGTTTGAAGATGTTTGGTGCCCATAGTGTGTGTGTGGTGATCTAAGTGTGTGTAATTGTTTTTTTATGGTAAAACGAACGGTGACTCAGACCTTGACCAGCGCATATGGGATGTGTGTGGGTGATTGTGTTTATAGGGAGATAACATGAGTGATAGTGGGTTTTATGTAAAACATGATAAACTTCTGATAAGGTGAATGTCTGAAGAAGGTTAACTCTTAAAAATACTGACTGGTAAAATTTCGAAATGAAAAATCAACTTTGACTCCAGCTAAAACAAAGAAAATTACAATCAAATGATAGAATTCAATTAAAACTAGTATTTAACTATTTACAATTGAAACGATTGAGCTAACTGCAGACTGTTGCAAACAATTTACAAGTAGCTCAACTGATCCATATCAATACTAGTCGGAAGCGTGCCCAAGACGCTGCATTGCCCCGCTGTATAGCAATACTGATGCGCTGCGCCAGATACTCACCAGCTCTCGGGTCACGCGTCGCTTCGACCAGACGCTCAGATAATTTTTTGAAAACCCGGAGAGCCTCGGTACCCTACGGACCTAGCTAAAACCGTGTAATCTATACTAATATCATGAAGAGGAAAGATTCGTTTGTTTGTTTGAATTGAATAGGCTCCGAAACTACTGGATCGATTTGAAAAATTCTTTCACCGTTAGAATGCTACATTATCCCTGATGAACATAGGCGAGTAGAATATACCCATGCGAAGCCGGAGCGGTCTCCTAGTAAATGATAAATAAATGCCCGGCTTTTGAAGTTTATAGATAAGAAACATGTATAGCAAAATTGCAAGATTGGTTAAGCAATTTCATGCAGAATTAAAAACTAAAACGTAGAATTGAAAAATGTTATAATAATAAAAGCCAATAAAATAATAACCGAACAAACTAAAAAACAGCTGATGAACAAGAGAAACGTTTAAACTTTTAAAATACCATTTCTATTTGAACCGTGCCGTCTTTATGGCCCAAATTAGTTTGTAAATTCACAAAAAACAATTGCAGTTCAATAACCATTTGTTCATTTGTTTGCCAAAACCGTTGCAAAAGGTAAAATGGGCAGAATTTAAAGAAAAAGTTTGAAACCTCTTAAGGTATACACGTGTAAAGTAGAGTTTTGGAGAAGGAGAGGAACCGTAGGTATAATTTTTAGGACTTTTTGGTACCGTTAGGTAGAGATTAAGGAATTTAACACAGGAATCAGGTAGCCAGGATGCTAATGTACCAGAGTAAAAACGTGTGCAAAGTCCCAGTGACTTTGCACACGTTTTTACTCTACATAAACCAGGGCACACGCTTTTTTTAACAATGCAATGATTTAAGTGTAAATATTAGTTTGAATTCTGAATTCTTGAGATCTTTTACAAGGAAATTTTGGAAAAAAAAACAAGGTCATAATTATAAATGAAAGCTTGGAATTAAATTCATTTTGCAATATTAGCAACACCATTACAACGAGAAAGGATTTGGGAGAGGCATTTGCTGTGCGCTGTTGCACTGTGAACACGATACGTAAAGATACCTTGCAAAGTTTATGTGGCTTAACGACAAATAAATTTACACTATATCTGAATTTTTTTACTATTTTGATTGACATTATATAAACAGACATTCGAAAATTCACTCTTTTATTCATGTTTTATATTTTTTTGCCATTTATTTAAATTTTGCTCATTTAATTTAATTTATAGTTTTGTTGTGTCTATTTTGCTTTCCGAATCATGATGATGATCTTTATAAAAACCTTTTTTCATGCAATAAAGTGATTATGATTATTTTGTTTATATAAAAAAATTGGCCAAACGAAAAAGTCGAGTCATTCGTTACATTTAAAGACATATGTATAGTTACTAGTATAGTATTATTTTATTAGATCTGTGGTAGTTTAAATTTCTATAGTTCTGTTCAAGTGACTGTGTAGGTACGACTATTTGTATTAAAAGCTTTTCAAGTCAAAGCAGAGGCGTTGTCCGGTGATCAAACAAGACTTGGATGGTTTACCGAACTAGTTCTCGGCGGCCGGCGGCGGCGCCCGCGCAGCTAATTGACGGAGCGATAGCAGAACAATTTACTAATGAGGACTTATGAGGAAGGCTTACAAAAAAGTGCAACTTGGCTTGTTGTAGATCGCATTCGTGGGGATATGAAAATTATTAACAAAATCATCATCAGTATTCACAGTAGATTCACAATGTTTCGAATTGCGTTTTTACGTTCTTATCTCAACTTTTTAATTCTTTTTACAACAATTCTTGATTATTGTAAATTTTAACTTACCTTCGATGAAACTAAGACCCACTGTATTTTTATTTCAGCACTAGGGGTTCGCCCCGGCTTCCTACGGGTATATTATATAGCATATGTTAATCAGGGATAATGTAGGACTCTAATGGTGAAAGAATTGTTCAAGTCGGTCCAGTAGTTTCGGAGCCTATTCAATTCAAACCAACAAACAAATCTTTCCTCTTCATAATATTAGCATAGAAAATAAAGTGTTATGATCACATACAAAAAAGGATTTCATGATAAAATAGAACTTCGAGTAGCGCCATCTAGTTCACATCTAGTGCACTAAAAACTCTAACGACAAGTCCGACCACACTCCTAATAAAGCAACTTTTTCTTTATGTATATAAATGGTAGTTGTTCTACCATCAGTACCTACATAGTTAGTGATTCTGTAGATATCTGTCAAAATTCGCCTCGGCCGGAAGCCTCGCCGTGAGAACCTCTGGCGATCGGGTTTCTCAATAAAATCAAGCAGCCGTAATAAAGATAACCTCTCGATACATTTTCGACTCGCGAATCGAAAAGTGGACTATGAAAATCGAAGCTTGATTGAATTTTTTTGAGTTTAGAGTTAGGACTTTCGACCCGCACGATTTTTTGGTACGCGATCATTTCGTGCTCGATAAAACATCTTGCGAGACTAGTTATATTAAAAACACTATCGAACTTATCGAAATGATGCTTATTATAAGATGCTTTCTATTGTACTATCTATGTAATGTAAGTAAAAAAATAATTACACTACGTAATGATTTTGATTTATTTAGTACCTAAAACTCAAGCTCTACTTAGTTTAGGACAAGGTATTGCCGTGTGAATTGTTCAACACTATTTATTAATTATTTATTTATTTATTTACAAATTTTGATTAGACTCAAAGTACAGTTAAATTTACTAAGTAACATTATTTCACCTGTGGTATAACGTTACGTTACATGATATTATAGTTCTCTACACTACACTACGACTGTTTGCAACAGTCTGAGCTAACTGCAGACTGTTGCAAACAATCTACAGGTAGCTCAACTGATCCATATCAATACCAGTCGGAAGCGTCCCCAAGACGCTGTGTGCATTGCCCCGCTGTATGGCAATGCTGATGCGATGTGCCGGATACTCACCAGCTCTCGGGTCACGCGTCGCTTCGACCAGCCCACTCGTAATGCTGATGCGATGCAGAGAGATTGATAGAATGGTTTCAACCTTGACTCTTTTGATACGTGTCCCTATATCTGTAGTTTCTTTCATCAAAGGTAAAATACCCAAATGTGTCAATCTAGGACGATACCATTGTGAAGCGTCCAATCTAGTGGAATTAGGGACCAGGTATTTGGAGTATTCAGTATTTCAGTATTTTATTTATTGCATTCATACAGTCAGGTCTTAGTAGTTAGGTGAGTGTTCATAAAATGTTCACAGTATGTACCCATTTAGGGTGTTGCAATGGAAGACAGGCCAGGTTTCATGCCTTTCTACTTATGATGTACTTACTTAATAATAATGCATTCAATACCTATTAAAAAGATTACGAGTCGCTAAATTTATCATTGAAGAAATCGTCAAGTTCGTAAAAACATTTTTTTATGAGTATCGCTTTTAATTTGGATTCAAACATGTCATTTTTTTCTATACTTTTTAGTTTTTCTGGTAAAGTGTTGTAAATTTTTACCGCCATCGAGTTGGGGTATCATCATCATCAGCCTATATCAGTCCACTGCTGGACATAGGCCTCCCCTAATGAGCGCCATAGCGCCCTGTCTTCAGCTTGCCGCATCCAGCATCTGCCAGCAGTCTTTCGCAAAATTCGATTTGGAGTATATGAAATACGAACTGTTGCCCGCGGCTTTGCACGTGCTCTTTCAGTAGGTGCTATGTCCGTCCCCGGGATACCATTTACCTCCCTGCCAAAATTAATTAAGATCCGTTCAGCCGTTTCGGTGTGAAAATTTATTAGTTAACAGACAGACCGACAGAGGTACTTTCGAATTTATAATATTAGTATATACTCAGCAGCAACATCAGCGGAGTCCCTCACGGCGGGAATACGCTAATCTTGACCGAGGTTACCTATTTGAGCCGTTTGGGGTGGAAACCCCAAACGGCCTGGGGTCCTGGGGCACATGGAATATACAAAGATCTAACAAAACTCTTAATAGAGTCCACAGGTGATCGGAATGCTGGCTTTTATTTCGGTTAACGAATTAGCATTGCCATTCAACGTGGCAATGCTGCCAGCAGTCTGGGCACTTTGCCTTCTGGTGACGGCTTAGATTTTTAGAAAATAGATTTAAGTGTAAATATTAGTTGTAATTATTATATTTTCTTTATATAAAGAATTGTATAGATATTAATATGGATTTACCTGTGCTTCTATAGTGGCTTGTAATGAAATAAGTTAAATTAAATTCCTCATTAAACCGTTAACTGAGTAATGAGTGGGTATAATAAAAACGTAAACATTTACCCACTTGACTTCAGACATTTTTATAGCCAACTAGCAGCGCCTCGCGGTTTCACCCCCGTAGTTTCCGTTCCCGTGGGAATTCCGGGATAAAAAGTAGCCTATGTGTTATTCTAGACTATAATCTACGAGTATCTCTGTGTTAAATTTCATCCAGATCCGTTCTGCCGTTCTGGCGTGATTGAGTAGGTAACAAACATCCATCCATCCATCCAAACTTTCACATTTTTAATATAAGTGGGATTTGTGGGATTTTATAACTGACTTTTTAATCAACTGCCAAAACTCTTTACATGAAACGAGTTTTGGGAATTGCAAATTTTTTCGACGGATGTTGAAGTAATTGACGTCAACTCATATTATCTTTTTAAACTGTTTATTTACTTGCGTAGGCACGAAAAGAAACATTTCGTTAAATGAGATCGTAGGTGTTAATGAGTTAGTAAGACTTTTAAGGTATTTTCATAGCTCAGTTAAAGTGCCACATTTGGTGTTATGTTTAAATAACTTCGATATACATTTATACATACGCGTGACCTGAGAGCTGGTGAGTATCTGGCGCAGCGCATCAGCATTGCTTTGCTGTACAGCGGGGCAATGCAGATAGCGTCTTGGGCACGCTTCCGACTAGTATTGATATGGATCAGTTGAGCTACTTGTAGATTGTTTGCAACAGTCTGCAGTTGGCTCAATTGTTTCAATTGTAAATGCTAGTTTTGATTTAATTCTATTATTTGATTGTAATTTTCTTTGTCACTACCTATTCATAACGAAAATTACAAATGTAAAAAAAAAATTGTACTGACAATATACACATGGGTGGGACGGCTGAGTTTATACAGAGCTGCAGACTAACGCAGTGTATACAGTGTGAAATAAAAAAAATACGGACGACCGAGGTGTCGGGATCGACTCCCGCCTTGGGACAAATGTTTGTACGATCTGAAGATATTTGTTCCCGGTGTTCTGGGTATTTTCTATGTATAATAAAAAATATCTATCTATGTAGATCTATGTATTGTATTGTATTAAATATATAATAAAACATCTAGTAGGTACCCATAACAAAAGGTCTGCTTAACTTTGGGTCCAGCATTATTTATTGTTAAATTAACGGAATAATAATTAATTAGCTAGAGAAAGACACTGATACACCATAGAACATAAAATAGGGAGCTCTTATATTATAAAAAAAAAGTTCCTGAAAACAGCGCACGTTATTTTTCAGTTAGCAGAACCAAATAACAATTAAACCATCGTGACCACAAAACGCCGGTTTAAAACCACATAACTCCAACAACCGCAACTACAACTACAACCGCGACGTTTCAATCATTTTGAACGTCGATAATGATGCTTTTTAGAACCCGTTAAAAATATTGATGAGCTTCAAAGCACCTTCTAATTTAATTTTATACGGTGCACGATATGATAGAGTGAAAGCTGGTGTTATAAATAAAATAATATTTAATTTACACAAACGATGAAAGTTTACGGCGAAATTGCTTTACTTTACTAAGCGATTATTTAAGAAATGAAATAAGCTCCCAAAAATTTTCGATTTCGGCCGGACTCGAACCCGCGCCCCACCCTAGTTCTAGTCCCGCTGAAATCGATTTTTTTGGGAATTAATATCATCTCTTAGAGATACCCAAAGTGCACTATAGCAAAAAAAACTTAAGAAGCGATGATTTGCCAAATTAATATTTAATTCATGAATAGTAAAGGGTCTAAGAGCCAATTTATTAATTTAAGTGTCATTTAAAACATAAACAATTAGTTTTTTGATGAATAAACTCCTTACAATTTTTTGATGTTTTTAAATATACCATCAAGAAAGCTATGCTCGGAGTTTTTCTGAAGGATAGGATTCGCAACGAATACATCCGACGACAGAGTGCCAAGGTAGTCGACGTAGCCCAAAGGATTAGCAAGCTGAAGTTGCAATGGGCTGGCCATATCGCGAGAAGAACCGACAACCGCTGGGGTAAACGTGTTCTTGAGTGGAGACACTGACTCGGCAAACGTAGTGTAGGACGCCCTCCGAGCAGGTGGGATAACGATTTGTGAAAGACTGCTGGCAGATGCTGGATGCGGCAAGCTGAAGACAGGGCGCTATGGCGCTAATTTCATTTGGAGAGGCCTATGTCCAACAGTGGCCTGATATAGGCTGATGATGATGATGAAATATACCACCAAGATGTTTCATTACGGGAAATTGCCTACACGATTTGGTGTAGTATTTTTCGTTCCGTACAATATTGATCAAAAAGGTAAGTTTATTCCAGAGTTCCCATCTCAGCTGAAATAATGTAAACTTTAGACCTTTAGCTCAAAGTCTATGAAGAATTTAAAATGGGCGGGTAAAAGTTCATAAATACAGTATTTGTTGCTCCCTGCCGCTTCTTTAGAAGATAATTATACTTTTGCACGAAAGTTTTACTTCACCTAATTAGTAATTTCAAAATAATTAATTTAAAATATTATTAATCTGTTTGAAAGAGTCTGAATCACTATGCAAAACATAATCACTGCTGTGCCAGACTTGAAAATAAGATGCAGGAAATCAGTCGCATTAAATACATAAAATAGAAACTAGACTTAACAGCTTATGATTGCTATTTCTAGAATATCTGAATAATCATAAGCCAAAAGTTCTCACAGACAGAACAATGTTACTAGAACTAGGATTGTTATCATAATAGTCATCGTAACATCATTATCTTGAATCTTGTTAGACGGGTATCACCTCGGTCTATTAAGGAAATAGATGTTTCTATAACCCTATCGAATTCAGAAGTCTTCTGTCATCGAGATAGCACTAAACACCAGCTAGCATATAAAAACAAAAGAAATACGGTGCTATCTGAATCAATACGTCTACCATGAGCTGTATCAATCTGCATTCGTTGACGACTGTAGTCAAAAAATGTATGAAAACTTGTACAGCGCCTCTAGCGGATAGTTACTAAAATGCGCAGTATGAGTCACGTAGTCAACTATCCTACGTTAATATTTACGCACTTCATTAACGTCACAGTGTAGTAAACTATACTACAGCGACTGTAGTTTGAGCTTAAAGAGTCTACACGAAAGTCGGCGATCCAGTCCAGTACAACAGGTTCGTGCGACATTTCAGTGTATGAATATTATAAACAGCCGATAGTGATTTGTTAAAACGTAGCTGGCCTGCCAACTTTGGTGTGTGTAGACGTGAAGACCCCTAGGTACCGTTTCTTAAAAAATTAGACAACAACATCCCATATTATCTTGTATAAAAGTATAAATTTATGGGTGTTTTACAACGTAATGAACCTGGGAAGACCTCCGATTTGTAAAAGAGGCACATGAGCACCGGCTTATCAGAAATCTTGTTGGGAACCTACCTACTTATAAGATTGACAATACACTTGGTACCCCTTATCCAACACAAAATCGTGCTCCAAAAGTGAATCCAAGAAAGTCACGATATTTCGTAGCTCACTCCCAAACTTGGCGGTGTAATACGGTAGGAAGGGGGGCGGGTATGCAAATGGCAGAGCTATACTTGGCCACGACGCGGCCAGTCTGAGACCGTGGGAAAACTATCGCCTGTGGCGAGTCTGATACAGGCATGGACTTAGGTGACTCACTTTCTAATTCATTGTATATAAAGTATATGAAACATTTTTGCCCCGAGTTAAAAGAATATTGTACTCGTACCTATCTAAAAGAATGTTCAATTGTTTCAACTCCTTCATTCCTTCAGCTCTTTTTAACCTCTCAGCGCGTTCGAATCGAATAGATGTTCGTTAAAAAAGAAAAGAGAGAGTGGACTGAGCTGAAAAGTATAAAAACTACTAGATTTAAATCACCAAGAAACTCTTGAATGTCAAATCATTACGTAACATGGATCAAACCGTCCATTAGTCTATCTACACCAAACCAAAGTTACAAGATGTGTTGTCTAGATTCTTAATTAAGACGGACAGATTGTGTCTTAACTCCTTTTCTAAACTCTTAATTTTTGATTTCTCCCTTTAAATTTTTGCTCTGATCTCGTTTAGAATACTTCAACAAGTGCCCAGATTTCTTCCAGGTATGGTAAGTTTTTTCGATCAAGACATCTTAGCTGAGAATCTTCAGAGAGAACTTTTCAACGGACCCAAGCTCCAAGAGTTACGTCATTACGCAGTCATCAAAGCCTATATACTGTCCACTGACGGACGCAGGCCTCCCCTGGAGGCGCTGCTGCCCGCCCCCCGGTGCATATCCCTTAGGCACCTCTTACGACACCTGCGGGAAGTGTCAAGGTGGTGCAAATTCTAAGCCACACAGCCACGGATCAAGTCATGTTTTCCCGTTGGCTTTGTACTAGAATAAAGTCCTTAGTCTGTCCCTTCGTTCTCGTGCAGAGCCCACGAGCGCGTGACGACGTCGGCGCGCGCCGCAATCACGACTGACGCGCGACTTCTTGACGCAACCTTTCCGCCAATCACGTAACCACTGTTGATTCTTTTTTCAAATCACTCACGTTGTAAACCCTGACCCTTCGCGCATTAACTCAAAGCTAATTTATGTTAGTGGGTTCAACGTTTTTGAAGAAATATTCAACACAATTTTCTGTAGGTTATCGAAATCCAAGCTGGTGGTTTGGCCGTGGTTTTATGGCTGGATAGGAAACATCTGGTGAAATCGAATCTGTATGTTTCTGGTGTAAATTTTAGGGCCAGTTCACGCCGAGATGCGACGCGATGCGACGCTTCGTGCACTTTTTAAGGTAGTGATTTAAAAGATACTAACTTTATATTAAAGAAAAAGCATAATATGAGAACTCAGCGCAGCGCGACGCAGCGCGACGCCGCGCTGCGTCTTGAGATACCTGACGTCGCGTCGCGTCTCGGTGTGAACTGACCGATAACCAGCGCTTCTCTGTACTTCGACTACAGAATTTCATAACTCCTGCTAACCTTTCAAGAAAACGTCATTACGACTGTCTATCACAATATAGTTTTCATAAACCATTTTCAATCGATAATTTTCATAGACGGTTTTGAATTATCACTGAATTTAGAGTTTATTTAGAATAAATTAGCACCCATTTAGGCAATATACGATTATTATTTTTTATTTAGTAATTCACAGTTCTGCATTAGGACGTAGTACGAAATTTGCCAACAAAATAACCAACCAACAAGTAATTTCCACAGTTAGTTTCACACGATTGAAAAAACTAAATCAATTTCTCAGTTCAATCAACGGAGACGGAAGACGTCGAGATTCGGCCATCCGCAGCCATTTCATCAAATTACTTATGCAAATGCAGCTCGTCAGGCTTCGACGCGCTTCCTATTCAGACTTTTACCTACGGCTTAGACGAAGAAGGTACTATAAATCATAGTCTATTTCAAATCTATAGTCTACTAAGAGTCTGGTTCTGATTTTATCTAAAGCCTAGTTCAATCCGACGATCCTATCCATCCACGGTTGTCTGGTAGAGATCGCTCCAGAGCGATAAGACCGCCAATTGTCACATATATTTTTTTACTGCATTTTATCTTTGTCTGTTATAAGTTACGTTCTTTTTCACTACTGGTGAATAGTTTTCATAAGAAAATTTAAATAAACTACCTATACCTACTTAATAGTTTTCACTTCAATTGTAGCAGTTTTTTTAATCAAATATTGCTATAACGGACAGCATACACGATTTTAATTAACAGTTTTTTGTACTCTCTGGGAGCTAATTAAAGTTACGAATCAATTTGTATGTACAGTTAACGACATAAAAGTCTGAATATGGTCAGGCTTCTATATGCGTTTGTAGATTATACTTTCAAAGGCGTTTACGTCATCATCATCATTTCTTTCGGCACATTATGCACCCAAAACGCAGTATTTCCCATAAAAACTAATAAAAAAATATATATGTTCAGAGATTTATCTCGTTGATCGTACAGGTTTTTTTCAGCATGATTTCATTCATGTAGTGATTTTTTTTTATAAGTTATTGGCCGAAAAAATTAAGTTTAAGATAAAACAAAAATGTTAGAAGCGCGTTGAAGTCTTTTCTATGAAAAAAAGTTTTTTTTGCATTCAAAAGAGCCTTGCCGTGTTTTACATATGAGAACCTAAGTTCCTTGCATGTGGAACTCATAGAGTCATACAGTTTACACCTCACCGTCCCGTTGCCTGACCTTTACCTCGCGATTATAACTAACTCTGTTTTCTAATAGAAAGTTGATAAGTATGTAATTTTCAAAATTAGAGCTAATCTACTGTCTGTTTTTGAAACAAAAAACTAGCACGCAAGTTTTTTTTCGCAAATCTTCATTTGTCAGAATTTGGTTGCTAGCCTGCCAGAGCATGAGTCAACCAACTCATTACACTTCTTTTAAGGGTTTCGAGATCGGTTTCGAACCCTTTGATCTCGCTCTGCCCATCCTCCTCTTTTCTTGAATATCTCAGTAACTACAGCAGCTATTAACTTGAAATTTGAAATAATAATACTTTTCGTGCGCAATTACTGATTAAAATAAAAAATAAACATGTATAAATAAATTTTCAGTACAACAATTGTGATGAGGAAATCTTAAAATAGACCAAATTAGAGATAAAGTTGTGTATCATACGAAAGGTATTTAGTTTGAACCTTTCAAAATAGTATTTAAAATTATTTTTTTGTTAATGAATTTTTTTTTTGGTCCTGAAACAACATAAATTAATTATCGATAAAAAAATCTATACCGATCTAATACCTATCGGTAATATAATCTTTAACTAGGTATATATTTTAAGTATATCAATAAAACAAAAGCTGATCACTATCTTCCGCCATCGATATGAAATGGCTTCCGGGCTATCAACTTTAGTGTTATCTCTATCAATATCGTGTTGAGAATAATAGACATGTTATGTCTATTGACAATCTCATAACAGGCAACCACAGATTACTCAGTAATCTGTGCCGGCAACCTACATTAAGTTTTTTTTGTGTAACTATCGATTGCTAATTAAATATATCATGGTATTACAATCTAGTCTAAAACTAATAAGTAATTTAAATTTGACCTAAACTGCTAATATACTTTGTTAATAAGAATGTGTCCATTAACACTAGGTGAAGAAAATTTGTTCCTGTGTTCTTTAATAAAGCACTCACTAATTTCTCACTTACACAATCACTAAGTCAACTCAAAACGTTTTGTCCACAGGTTTTGTCCTTTTCAGTCGTCTTAATATGTCTGTGTTGTCGAGGAGCTACATGAAGATGGCATTAAATTAATTAATTAAGTATCGGCCTATACCTATAATGTATTCCTGTTATTTATAATTTACTAGCTGTTACCTGCTACTTCGGTATATTGGCTACTCAAACTACATATTTCCAATGACCATAATTTTTTTTCTCTCTCTTCTAAACCACCTGTTTTAAAAAATAATAATTATAAGAAATGGAATAAGTTCCCAATAGTTTTCGGTTTCGGCGGGACTCACCCTCAGTACGGGTGTGCTCTAACCAACTAAGCCACGAAACCCTTAGTCGGTCGAAAATCTTTGAGATCTGTTACGGACTATAGCGCCGGTGACTCCACCTACTATTATACACAATTATAATAAGGCATTTTTATGTATTAGCTACTAACAAACAGCAATTGTTTTTTGTATATAATATACAGATTGTTTCTACCTACAAAAAATTTAAGGTGTAAATCTTTTCATTTATATTCATTTAGGTACCTAGTTAAATTTGAATAATGTAAATCAATTTAAACATTACAATTTATACCTATTTCAACTATTTTAAAGAAAAAATAATTTAACTTGTAAATTTATTTCACCAATAAATTGTCAGTATCGGTATTTCCTGTCATTTAAACGAAATTATAAACTTGAAAATAGTTTAGTATCCTCACAAGTCAAGACAAACATTTCGTCATTTTAGTACAGTTTAGTTAGTAGTAGTTAGTACCTACTTAAGCCAAATAGTACCTACCCAGTTTCTATCGATTACATACCTACTTGGTAGAGACACCGATGTCCAAACGAAATGGTCTTACGTAAAACCAGTAGCAGATCCGAGCTGAAGATAAAAAGTACACTTTTACTTTTTAGGTTACGCTTTCGGACATTGTCCAGTCTATTGACAAATGAATTCGACACAAATAGCAGTATTATGTAACAAAAGTCCCTTTTAAGTTAGCTTTGAAATGAGTATACCTACCTATCAGCATTCAGACATTATCTCACATTCAAAAATCGTGCACAGCGTGCGTGTATAGTGTATGCTGCAGTGGAAACGTAGACCCACGTTGTCAAATAAACGAACCCACGCAGCTAAAATGCGCCGCGTGGCCATGCACAGCAACTTAAAGATCCCATGTCAATGCTTCCTATATGAAACCTAAACAGTTTTCACATATTTTTGCTAATTATTAAAGATTTTACGGTACTAATAACCGCGTTCTGCCTATTAGAATTGGACTACGCCAATAAAACGCACAATTATAATACGCAATTTTGCGTTAAAATGCGTGCAAAAATATGATTTCGCATAGTGTGACTATACGCACTTAACTTCAAAACTGTAGCGAAATTAAATAAAATTTATAGGCAGGAGCTAGAAATGCCACAGTTTAAATTAATAGTGAACACCTGTTTTTGCAACTTTAATAAATCCATCGCCATATTATCTGTAGGACCACAGTCGCTTATTTCTAAAACTTAGCATTTCGGTGAACAGCGAGAGTAGACAAGTGACCGGATGATCGGGAATCGAACTCGCAACCTCCTGCGTCGCAGGCAGACCTTCGTCCACCGCGCCACAGAGGACGTCATACTAGACTCTACCAATCCTGTTTCTATTAACCCGAATCTCAACTCTATAAATTGCCAGAGGCGTTTGTTTTTTGCCATCGATATAAAAAGGTGAAACAAAACAGTGCTTATTTATGCAATCACTTTAAGTTAACGCATTCACTGCCCAGCCCCTGCGGAGCAGCGCTAAGGGGTGTGCTTCAGATATAGCTAGTCGAAGACGTCTATGTGCCTCATGGGAAATGAAAGTGTTAAGGTGCTGTGTGATGACGATTGCTCTTTAACAAGTAGAAAAATTTAATACTTCCGAACAAGCCACGTCTCCAATTTTTTTATATATATATATATATTAGTTCAGGTTCCTACCTAACGCTAAAACATAATAGCAGAAACTTTTCTCGATAAAAATTATTTTTCAAAATGATACTTTTTTGAATTTTAAATCACAATAATTTGGTTACTACTATGAAAATCCACTTCGGATTTATTGTTAAAGATAGGCAACATGTTAATCTAGTTTTTGTCTTAGATAGTTTTTTAATAAGTATTCGTATTTAATTTAAATCATTTCGAAAAGCTACAGGCGCACCGCGCATTTTCATGTCGCATTTTAACTAGGTACCTGCAATAAAATCTGGTTCGTTTGTAGTTAGTATTACTATAAAAATATGGATCCGTCAAGCTGAAAACAGGGCACTATGGTGCACATTAGGGGAGGCCTATGTCCAACAGTGGACTACTATAGGCTGATGATGATGATGTTTCCAATTAGTACATAATTATAACTCCCTGTTATATGAGCTTTTTGAACCAGGTGAGAACTCTGTGTCAAGTTAAACCTAACATATGCTTTAAGGCACTTCTAACCTAAATGTAATGTTGTTTGTTTTTTTTATCTGAATAAATAATTATCTATCTATCTATCTAACCTCATTGAATAGCCGATGGCAGCGCCTTAAGAGAGGTTTATAAGTAAGAGAGAAAACAAAGGTACATTACTGTAGAAGAGTGACAGAGACCACACGGCCGTAACTAAATCCCAATAGTCGGATCCATGGTGTTTTCACCGGCGTTTCCCACGGCTGCGGGCACGCAACGCAACACCCAATTAGCTGCAGTTAGGGCTGGTGGAACGCAAAGTCAAGGGCTCTATTCTTCAGTAATGGTTTTCAGTTGTAAATACTAGTTTTAATTTAATTCTATTATTTGATTGAAATTTTCTTTGTAAATGGGAAAACATGATTTTGAATCTTTATGTTTCACAGACAAAGGGTGCCTAGCATGTTGATGCGGAAACTGGAAAGAAGATCGAAAAATTCACCAAGTGAAAGACTTTTACTCTTTAGGCTCCAAGGCATCCAAGAGAGGATCTCGAAAACTTCGACATGATAATAATGATTTACAATTAAAATAATAGAGCTAACTGCAGACTGTTTCAAACAATCTACAGGTAGCTCAAGGGATCCATATCAATACAAAAAAAAAACAATTAGATTAACATGAGATATTGGACTCAAATTTTTGCCTCTACCAATTAAACAAAAAATTACAAAGATATAGCCAGTAAAAGTTCGGCGTGACGCCACTTTTCAGCGATTTTGTGACGTCACGAGCTCCCAAACTTCGACAAGTGTCTTTGTAATTTTTTGTTTGATTGACAAAATCTAACTGACGGACTATTTGTTTTTTTTTTTTGTAAGCTTAGCGTATTAAAACGCCACCGGTAAGATAAGGCTGCGGCGGAAAGTGGTAGCCCTAGTCCGGATTGAACTAATTTCTACTTGCTCGTGCGCTCCTGGCCCCACGGGCTTTGTTTCGGGTACTTTGTTTCGGCTACTCCATTTATTGAGCGATTTAAAGCTCACATTAAAATTTTATGGTAGGTAGCCTTTATCACGGAAGGATTGTGGCTGCCTCTTTTTTTATTTTTTATACCGCCATGATGGAAAACAGGCGTGCGGCGCACCTGATGGAAAGCAGTTACCACAGCCTATGGACGCCTGTACATCAGGGACATCACACGCGCGTTGTCGACCCTTTAAATGCCTTAGAACTTAGAAGACCCTTTTTAAAGAACCCCATGTTGTAGTCCAGAGGGAAAACCCCAACACTGTTGTACAAAATCAATCTACAATTGCAAGACACCACTATGTCTTAGATAAAAGCGGTCTGCACAATGAAAATTAAATGCCCTAACATGCCCAAGTTTATGTTGTCTTTGGTTATTATTTATTAGCGCCATGCCCGTCCCGAGCTACTCGTGACCCTACCCTTTAAAGCCTTGAAATTATTATCATCTTTGGTAAGTAGGTAGAACCTTACGTTATATGTTCATGGCTAATTATATTAAAGTAAAGCCATTCTAAGCTTCCCTATTACTATCAGTTTGTCATGGGTAGATCATCTGAAATGCAATATCCAAGTTAGAACAACAGTCGATACCTACCTATCCTAAAGCTTTGGTAACTGAAATGATGTGTTCCTAGGATATTTTGTTGCCTCTATCTCTGTAACGCTTAGACAAGGGTTAAATTGTCGACAACGTAACGAGAAATTAGGACAAATAGAGCGAGTAGCCACGTAAGTGACACATTGGCTTCACTGTAGCCTGAATAGAAAAGAAGTCTGGGTATAGTTTATCCAATTACGAGGGAAAACAAGTAAAATTAATCAAAACCAAAATATTTTACAAACGTCTTTTATTTCTTTTCTAAGCCCATGCTAAAGGGCTACTACGATTGCGACAATCTATCACTAACTACCTTATCTAACAATGATATCACAGTTAAACTTACTACTATAAATGCGGAAGACAGGATTGTAACCATCCTTTGACAAGTCGGTTATTAAATTAAAGTAAATTTAGAACAAACCTTACTTTATTAAATTAGAAAACATAAACAGGCAAACGGAAAACCATACGTTAACACACAGTTCTAGGAACGTTAAAACAAACAACAGATTATTATTTATCACACTGGTCACACAGTCTTTTGAGCATGCGAGATCCTGAGGTGGTGCTGTGCTGGTCACCACGGTCGCCACATGGACTGGGCGGAGTCGCTCTCGGAGGCGGGGCTGTGCGGCGGCGAGGGCGGCGCGTACGCACGTTTCGCGAGCGCCGCTTCCACGTCCATCTCCGCGGGCCTCTTCAGGCCTCGCTCCTGGAGGATTGTCCTCTGTCCATGAGGTCCAATTGGTCCAACTGGGGCTAAGCCCTGGGGTTGAGGTGCTATCGGCGTCGGCCGCGCCACGCTCGGCGCGATCGGTTGAGGCTGGACCACCGGCGGCGCCTCCAACCGTCTGATGCAATTTGTTAGATGCTGCAGCAACCTGGCTCCAGCCTGAGGGTCCACGGGTCCTTGTCTCTGCATTGCGTTCGCGGCTAAGGTCGCGTTCGCTATAAACTGTGACACTTCCGTTGCACATTGGGTAAATCCAGCACGGAAACGTTCCACGTATGACGTTTCAGATTTCAGCACCAGTTGGCCTCTTCGCTTCAGGCTGTGGAGATGTCGCACTGTGAGTTCGAGGATGTCTGCTTTTTCTAGTTTGGAGACGTTTTCTCCTTCTGCCTGCAGAGCGGTAACCATCAGGTCTTTCAGTTCGTCGAGGCAGCGGTTGATGCGGGCACGTCTTTTTCTTTCTAACATTGGTTTCATGACTTTTCTGTATTGGTAGGTTCTTGAGACTGGTTCTTCGTCTGGTTGTGCGTGTATCGGGGGATGGAAGGCGCCGTGAGGAGGCGACATGCTTCTAGCGGGTAAGATCATGGTGTGTCGCGCGCGAGTGTCTGTGAGCGAATGGCGCGCGCGCCGCCCGCCGCTCAGCTTTTATGCGCCCTACACCGATTGTGGCAAAACGCCCGTGATAAAACTAGGGGTGGCGCGTAAGATTACTAGTTTTATTTTTACTGTTAAGGAAAAGTCTCATATTTATTTGTGAGAGCTTGTAAAGGTTTGATGGATTTAACTAGATAAATAAATAAAGCTATTTCTGAAGTTGTAAGCAGAATTAAATAAGAATAATTATGAGTTTTTTTTTGCCACTTATGAAACAGACTAAAAATAAATAACATTTTTTATACAAAGTTTACCAAACATACTATTAGTAAATATACTACAGTATTTTAAATATGATTTATTCGTATATTTTTTTCTTATTACATTATTTTGTCACTTATAAACTTAGATTTTGATATTACAGCCCTTTGATACAATAACAATAACTTAATTATTACCAACAGCCATACATCACGACAGCTGTTCCTCAGCCCAACTGGGGGCCATCAGCTGATGTCACCTGGCCAGCACGCGTTCCCACGCGGCCCCCAAGCGCAAGCGCACCTTAAGATCACCCTCCCTGCGAGACAATGACGTCACGGCCGCCATTATTACTTGACGGTGACTCGTGGCGCTGAATTAAATAGGGGAAAGGGCTTCATTTAACAAAATTGCAAAATAACAAAAAGATATTGCAAAATATTTCATAAGAAATAGAATATTATTACAGTAGTCGCAGTCCGGTAAGATAATAAAAGATTTTTAAAATCTTTGAAAGTTCACATAATATTTTTATAATGCAGATAGTTACATACTGAGTAGGTAGCAATTTTTTTTTCATGGAATTCACCCGTATTGTTTTTTTTGTAAGCAATAAAGATTGTACCATATTTGTCGATAACGGTAAAATTAAGCACAAAGGAACATTTGCTATTTTTTCAGGTAAACCTTAAAAGGAGTAATTATGTCGAAAACCCAAAACAATAACAAAATGTTAGATAAAGTACCGCTTAAGTCATTGCCGCAATAAAAATGTTAAGAAAGCGGCAACCCTATGTAGGCGGCAGGTCTTCGTCCATAGTAATTGCTGTCTAATCTGTGATCCCTTATCGCCGACGACGGTCAGACAAATAGAATACTGTTGCAGTTTTTACAACCTTACCTACTACTTGATTAGTGAGTGACCCACTTTGAAAACTGCAGTTTTATTAGATTTCATTTGTGACAGCAATAACATGAGTTATTCATAACTGTGAACATACCTATTCTTGCAACAACCTACCTACTTCGAAGTCTAAATAAACAAAAGAGCTTTCTGCTAAGCACTTCTCTTTAACATACAGCCGCAACTGAGCTTAATCTTTAGCTGTGATAAAAACATCCATCCTAATTAGTCAAAAAACAATAAGCGTATCACCTTGCAAAGGTGCGAGTTCCCAGCACCGCTAGTCGAGTCGACACCGAGGCATTGTACCGGCGAATCCGTGACGCTACTTACTCCAATTCTGTCTCATACCATCAGACACCAAAACGTCTTAACTCACAACATAGTCTTAAGAACCCAGTAGAGGTGGCACTTCACGCTAACCGCGCAGCACTTACGACCTTACGCCAATAAAGGTTAAGACCGCTCTGATGGAAGACAGCCGTAAGTGTTGAAGGTAGAGGTGCAGTTAAGACGTTCTGGGGCGCTGAGAGGCGTCGTGGGAAAGCCCGTGCCAGGCGCGTTCCCACACACTCGGCCGGCACAAGCCAACCGATAAATTATCATAATTCCATTGTGACTGAGACGGTACTAAGAAATTTTATACTTCATCAATCGCCGCGTTGAATATATCAGCGCGTGGGCAAGCCGCTTTGTTGACGGTGTGAGGACATTCCGACCGTTTTCAATCGTTTACGACTTACAACAGTAGTTTGACTGCAACTATCATCCGTTTATTATTCTGCGGTAATGAGTCAGTTCTTGGGTTTTACGCAGTTTTATAAAAAACTGATTTACTGTCGTGGATTTTTTCCGATTTCTACGCAGTTACGCTTTTGCATTGCAACACACGACATTGGCATTTATACCTACCTACTGTACCTAGTACAATCTTTTCTTGTTAGTTATCAGTATCACACATATGCACACAATACAGTCTTCTTAACTCTATCATAGAGATATTCATTGATTAAAAACAACAATTGAGACGATGTGCAGTATAAACTTTTTTACAATCAAGAATAAACCGTGAATACAGCCTATCATCATTCACCGGATATAAAAAATACAGTTTGACGCTATTAATAAAAACGTAACATGAGAAACTTTGAGATCTTTCTTTTCTCACACTATAACTGTATCAAAACAAAAACTTGTTGAGCTTTGCGTTTTTGTGCGAGTACTTACCGACATAAAAATGCGGTAATGAGTCAGTTCTTGGGTTTTACGCAGTTTTATAAAAAACTGATTTACTGTCGTGGATTTTTTCCGATTTCTACGCAGTTACGCTTTTGCATTGCAACACACGACATTGGCATTTATACCTACCTACTGTACCTAGTACAATCTTTTCTTGTTAGTTATCAGTATCACACATATGCACACAATACAGTCTTCTTAACTCTATCATAGAGATATTCATTGATTAAAAACAACAATTGAGACGATGTGCAGTATAAACTTTTTTACAATCAAGAATAAACCGTGAATACAGCCTATCATCATTCACCGGATATAAAAAATACAGTTTGACGCTATTAATAAAAACGTAACATGAGAAACTTTGAGATCTTTCTTTTCTCACACTATAACTGTATCAAAACAAAAACTTGTTGAGCTTTGCGTTTTTGTGCGAGTACTTACCGACATAAAAAAATGCACAAGAAATGTTAGAAGGATAAACGGCTATGTAATGCTATGACATAATATTTAAACTTTCAAAATCAACATTTAGAATCAGTTCATATTCTTAATTATAATTATATACGGTTATTACGGTTATTCAGTGATTCTGCGTGCACTGCAGGTTCTCTCCATCATCACGGACAAGTTCTTGAAGACCAGATCTTATTTCTTATTTTATTTGTATATGAATTCTAATACATAAAGAAAAAAAAAGCGTTTGTCAGGAACCCAATGATTACTAAAGACTGATCCCATTTCCACACCCACTGTTAATTCAGTGCAGAACCGTTTTTATGTTTAGTTTCAAATAAAACCTATTTCTAAAGAACAGTTATTGTGCACTAGCTGTTGCCCGCGGCTTCGCACGTGCTTTTCAAGTAGCTTATATCCGTCCCCGGGATACCATTTACCTCCCTGCCAAATTTCATTAAGATCTATTCAGCCGTTTAGGCGTGAAAAGGTAACAGGCAAAGACAGAGTTATTTTCAAATTTATATTAGTTTCGATGGAGGGGGATTTATACTCACAAATAAATAAATAAATAATGCTGGACAATTCACACAGCATTATCTAGCCCCAAGCTAAGCAGAACTTGTGTTATAGGTACTAGATAACTGATATACATAATACAATACATTGCATAAATAGATATTTTTTACTGTACATAGAAAATGACCAGAACCCCTGAACACCCTGAACAAATAAATGCAGATCGCACAAACATTTGTCCCGAGGCGGGAATCGAACCCGCAACCTCTTGCATCGCAGGCAGACCTTCGCCCGGCGCGCCACAGATATTGTCAAACTCACAATACCAAGTTTCAGAATTAATTTAGATAGGTAAGTTTTGCTCTGTATTTATAACCAACCATCCCCTGAGTTTCAAATGAAAAGAACAGAAATACCTAATATCATGGCTTGACATGAAGTTCAATGTAGCTCTATTGCTACTGTTGTGAAATAAGATAACATAAGAAAAATATGTTTGTAATATAAAAGGTAAAGTTACATAAATCTTGTACAAATATGAATAAAATAAATAAACCAGCGGGTAGGTGTGACATAATTTGAACGCAGAAAACCATTTCCAGCAATAGATAAATAATTGATTACAAATATTAACATTGAGTTTCGGGTGTATCGACCTTTTACTTACACGATCATAGACTTATTTCAAGAGCTACGAGTACTTTTAATTCAAGTTGTACAATACAATAAGGAGTTTGGCTTCAAAACCTAGAGAAAACCTTTTTAGGGTTCCGTACCCAAAGGGTAAAACGGGACCCTATTACTGAGACTCCGCTGTCCGTATGTCCGTCTGTCACCAGGCTGCATCTCATGAACCGTAACAGTTAGACAGTTGAAATTATCACAGATGATGTATTTCGTTTGCCGCTATAACAACAAATGCTAAAAAACAGAATAAAATAAATATTTAAGGCGGCTCCCATACAAGAAATGTGAATTATTTGCTCGTTTCTGCTCGATATTGATAACGGCAACAAGGTTAAGCTCTTGAAATATTCACAGAATATTTAGCTATATATTCACTTTAAAAATTAATAATTAAATTAAAATATGACAAATATTTAGGGGAGGGCTCTCATACAACAAACGTGAGTTTTTTGCCGTTTTCATAGATAATGGTACGGAACCCTTCTTGCGCGAGTCCGTCTCGCACTTGGCCGGTTTTATTTTGTAACTGTCCGGCGTCGCAATCAGGCATTGCGTTATTATCAAAGAAAAAAAACTCTACAAACCAATTTGTAGGAAAGAGGGCCTTTTCAAAGTGGAAAAACTTTTTACTTCATAGAGTAAAAAGTTATGGTATAGCTTTTCTTCGAGAAATAAAGATATATCACGGATATCTTAATTCTCTGAAAACATACTTCGCTCGCATCTATCAAAAGGCAAAAGAAAGGAAACTCACGACTAGCTCTCGATCTACAAACCTACCTACCTATAATATCGAAGTTTAATCTATAAAAAATCAACATTAAGATAGTTAATATTGACACAGAGCACTTGATATGAAAAATATCAGGTAGACCTTACCTTATCGTGGAGTATGGAGAGTAAACAGGTGGTTAAGGGCGTTTTAATGTCACCACGAGCTGATCCGATGATATCTGTACTGGAAATACAAGTATGTACATAATATGTAACATAGTACTTAACAAGACCATCATGTTGGCATTAAGGGTTAAGCCTCTGTGCTGAACCCAGTACGGTTCTGCTTCTGCTGAGGCTTAACCCTTAGTGACCTCTTAGCCAAATTTCAGCTACAGCTACGGCGGCTAGTCCCAACGGAGATAAGCTATGTGCGCAAGGAATCTTATAGTGCGTACGTAATAAGTGTAAGTACGTAAACACAGGTGCACTCACTTTGATAAATCAATGGAATGGCAGACCGTGGCTACCGAAGAGAGATCAAGCGCAGAACCAACGGCTTAGCACGCTTTCCGAGGCACGAGGGTGGTTTAACCTTTGCTGATGAGACGGGGGTGTTGACATTATTATCCTTTGAGATTAGAGTGGATTATACCAACACAAGCTTCTCAAAGACTGCAACACCGAGGACACCTGGGGAGACATGCACCAGCGTCAGCGAGCTGGCTGTCTCGGAGGTAATCGGATGGTTAGACTAGCAGACCCCCACCCGACATGCAAAAAGGACCCACCAGTGGCCTAGTTGCGGAAACCAGTCCAGAAACGAGTAAGCATACCATAAAGAGATCTTGTCATTGCGATAGCCAATCTGCCCGCCAAGCGCGCGATCCAACTTCTTGCGGTTCGAAGTGAGACCAACCCGCGTGGTTATTATCAAAAACTTCCTTGTTTGTTGGGGGTGAGTCCACCAGTGAATGTTATATGTGTAGGGAGGTTTTATCATGCTAAATGCTGAGCGATATTCTGGCGCGGGGTTATTGAGGCGTGGGTAGATTTCACTGTATTGTGTGTGTAACGGACTCATCATTAAGGTCAGATGAGTGAGATTGTGATTAAACGAAGGTATTAAGGAAGGTATTAACTACATAAAATAAAACTTTAAAAATAGAAGCACGTTCTCAATGAGAGGTTTTCGTTTTGCATTTTTAAAAAGAAAAAAATTTGTTCCATGTATCTCGATAGATGGCAGGGCTTCAACTGGTTCCTACTTAGAGGAACCAGACACTATGGTATGTTAATGTCACATGAAAGAAAACGTCAAAATGACAATCGGTCGATCGCTTAAAGGAACAAGGCACTAGAGGTAGTGCATATACCCATCTCATTCACACCAGAGAGAGATAAAAATATGCTTGTAGCCTGAGAAGAAATCAGATAGAATGAATGTTTCTCTGTCCCAACTATCGTGCCAGTTTTTTCATTGTTTATGTCTAAACAATGAAAAAACTGGCAAACAAACTTGATTTTTCAAATGTTTGTTTGTTTTCCCTTCATTTGACATAGACATACCCTAATCACCAGTTGACACACTGCCATCTATCGAGATATTTAGAACTAGCTTTTTTTTTTAATGCGAAACGAAAACCCCTCATTCGGTCGTATGCTTTTTTTATCACTTGTCCGAAATAAATGCTCTTTTAGGCCCGTATTATGAAAGCTTCCCCAAGCATTACTTAAGCAGTCATTACGTGATCTCTACTCAAGCGTTAATTACTCAAGTAATGCTTGGTAACCGTTCAATAATATGTCTAAGCAGTTACTCGAAGGCGTGGACGGAGGAAATCCGCTCTTGACGGCTACTTGAGTGAGTGTAGATTTTGACATGAGCTCCCAAGCATTGTTTGAAAATTAGTATTCACTCAAAACTAGACATAAGCATCACTCAAGCACAGCTCGATGACTGAGCATGCTTTCATAATACGGGCCTTAGAGTGCTTCCCCGTTCGACCCAAGATTTTTCTACCCAATAAGTATTTTGCTCCGTTCGACCCAAAACATTTGATTTAAGTTCCCCTTTCTACCCACACCTACTCATTCCGAATTTCAATTGTTTACATTCAAATAAAAGACACAGTGAAACACTGAATAGAAGGGTCAGCAGACAAATAAAAATGTATTATCCTTCACCATTATCAGCGCTTATACGTCCAATGCTGAATTCCCTCACTATCGCTCTTCCCTCCCCCAAACGAAGACATGAACAGCGGTTCAGAGCCGCCTCCATCCTTGGACTCCCTACCAGTCACCCATATCTAGTCATAAAAACCACGAAGCGATCTCATTCTTCGTCGCGATGTAAGGCTTTCTAGAAGTAAAAACCATTAATCCCAGTTCTGAATGATTTAGGCATTAAAACGGGATCCAGAAAATTGTGACTTTACCTATGCTTTCTGTATATATGCTCTTACCTTTCTACCTAGCGCTCATACCCTTCATTATTTTCTCACTTCATCATACACTGCTGATTATAACTGGAATACCTATTCATACCAGGCTATCTTTCACAAGCACCTCGTAACCACAGAGCCGTGTTCAGATCGGCAGTTCTGTAAACATCAGACGGCGGTGTTTGCACAACTCTGCCGTATTTATACAACAGACGCGGGCGTGGCGGTAGTAAGCCGTGCCTACTTCAACAGTTTTTATATTACAGAATGTGTTATTTTATTATTCTATTGGCTGGTAAATGGAGAGTCAAGCAATAGATCTTTAGATGTTGACCAGTTTTTCTGATAAGCTATGCTTGGTCCATTTTCACATCGAACCGGTCATTGAAGAGATATTTCAATAGGTCCAATATCCAGACATAAACCACACATAGCTGCTAGTCAATGAAAAGGACTGGGTTTGCCTTTCTTTTAAGTTTTTCACCAAAAACTCTTATTACTTCAGATATCCACTTTAAGACCACCTACAAGAGTTGAACAAATAAGACTCCAAAACCAGACACCTTCTGGAGTCTACTGGATTTTGCAACTTTAGAAATGGAGTGGTGTGGCGGTTTCTGTGGTTTGATTTGTACACGGAGTTCTGGAATCTTCAGCTCTTTTTGCCGGTGGGTGACTGAGCATTCTGCCGAAAGACTGTAGAAGAGACTAACTGAGGATCAGTTAAGCTGAACAAGAGAAGAGGACCACATCCAGCAATGTGTTGACGTGCTGGGTCATCCCAGCACGTCAACACATTGCTGGATGTGGATGTGATTGTGGATTGTGATGATACGATGTTCTGAAAGGTTTATGGGATGTAATTGAAAAAAAAAGTAATATAAAACCAAAACTGATGTATCATTTAGTACCCATAACACAAGCTCTGCTTAGTTTGGGGCTGGATGATGCTGTGTGGATTGTCTAGAATTATTTATTATTTTTACTATTTATTTATTAACTCTAGATACTGTCGATTTACGTTGAAAAAATATTGGTTCCTTACTCATACTCATTTATTGGTAAAAAACATACACGTCAAAAGTTTATAAATTTAGGTACAGTCTCAGTACACAATCATAGTATTTTTACAAAAGTTAATAATAAAAGTCAATAATAAAAGTCAATAATAATAAATACCAAAACATTCAATTGAAATTAAATACTTGTCATTAAATTACTCATTAAATAAATAAAATCCCTAAACCCTTACATCATGCATGACCAAGTGAGCAAGAGATTGGAGCTACGCAAGGTTCACAAGGATTTGTTCAAGTGTTAACAAGAACCCACTCCTCGTAATTTGATACCGATTGCTCAGTGATGAGCGGATTTCATTAAACTTTTCTTTATGAGTTTTCTACTTTTGGTTCTCGAAACTCAATTACAATTGACCTACTTGACGTTTAGAATTGAGATTCACGGTATTTCGATGTATTCGTAACATACATTAAATTAATTTTCATATTGATTAGTAAAGTGGAAGCCGTATGCAAAAACATGTGTGAATTCATTTGTTATGCAATGTCCGATAACGTTGCGTTGTCGTGCGCCATATATACTCCATATGTGGTCATAAACCTGTTTATGGAACCTATGTTACCAGTCGTTTTATAGCCTATCCAAAAAAACATACAAAAAAAAATTGTGCTTAAACAACCATCATAGGTTTTTATTTATTATAGTACTCTGGGTAATTTCTAAGAAATTAATAAAACCCAAAAATTTACGATCTCGACGGGATTCGAACCCGCACCTTCCCCTTCAGCGCAGGGTTGCTCTTTTTCCAACTAAGCTACGTGATCTTATCTAGTCGACCCGTAAATCTTTGGGAGTTCTTTCGGCACTTACGCCGTCAGCGCCACCTACAGAGGAAACAATGAAGTTATCCAATTCTGCTGAAAGACCAAATTTACATTTAGTTCTTTGACGAGAGGTTTTGCCGTTGCTTGATTCTAAGGTTTTTATTTATTATAGTACTCTGGGTAATTTCTAAGAAATTAATAAAACCCAAAAATTTACGATCTCGACGGGATTCGAACCCGCACCTTCCCCTTCAGCGCAGGGTTGCTCTTTTTCCAACTAAGCTACGTGATCTTATCTAGTCGACCCGTAAATCTTTGGGAGTTCTTTCGGCACTTACGCCGTCAGCGCCACCTACAGAGGAAACAATGAAGTTATCCAATTCTGCTCAAAGACCAAATTTACATTTAGTTCTTTGACGAGAGGTTTTGCCGTTGCTTGATTCTAAGGTTTTTATTTATTATAGTACTCTGGGTAATTTCTAAGAAATTAATAAAAGAAGGAAGGTGCGGGTTCGAATCCCGTCGAGATCGTAAATTTTTGGGTTTTATTAATTTTTTCAACCATCATAGGTTAAAACATCATCATCAGCCTATATCAGTCCACTGCTGGACATAGGCCTCCCCTAATGAGCGCCATAGCGCTCTGTCTTCAGCTTGCCGCATCCAACATCTGCCAGCAGTCTTTCGCAAATCGTCATCCCACCCACCATCACATGGTTAAAACGACAGGTAGAAACTGCAAATCTTACTTTATTTGGCAACTCTTGTTATCAATAATGGCCTCAGGCCGATTGATAAAAAAAAGTTCACTTACATAATTCTTCACGATATCAATAACCACGTTATCATTATCACTCAGGTACGTAACGATCGTTCGATGCCGATTTACTACTGATTATGATAAGCAATGTCTGAGCTCTGCATTCCTACTCATTAATAAACAATGAAATAAAATAAAAATCTGTGTCTGATGAATCGAAGCGACGCGTGACCCCGAGAGCTGGTGATAGTACCTCCCGCAGCGCATCAGCACAGCACAGCCGTAATGTAATGTAGCCAGCGTCTTGGGTACGCTTCCGATTGGTATTGATATGGATTAGTTGAGCTGCAGGCAGCTCAACTAATCCATATCGATCAGATTGTTTGCAACAGTCTGCAGTTACCTAGTAATTGTTTCAAAATTTCTACTCGATTGTTTTTTATTTGTTAACAAAAAAATTATAAAGATAATTGCTCACTGATAGGATAATTGATAGATATTAATTTTAGATTTAAGCCAGTTTTACCTGTTTTTATCGTACATTTGGCATTGATAGGTAGATGTAGGTACACTTAAGATTAATTGACTATAATCGCAATCCCGCCAGGTGTTCTCATCATGTTCATTATAAGTATATGATAATAAATGAATTAATCAAACGATTTAAAGATCCGACCCATCAAATCAAAACGTGACAACATTACACTCATCAAAGGCAGACAAGTTGCTTGACCCATGTTTGGCTTATGTTTACGCCAGATTATGCAAAAAATATTTGCACATTTACAGACTTTTTTTGGTCCTCGGAATTGAACTAGTAAGTTTCTGAGTCGGTTTTGTATAAGATTTGGTTTATTAGTGTCTAGCTACTTCCCTAACATGTGCCATAGCATAGTTTTCACAAAAAAAACTAATCGAAACTTCAATACCTGGGAAGATGCTTCGGTTCTGTATTAAAAGTCTTAGGAATTACGTCTCAAAACTATCGAAAAACCAAACTCAGGGCTGTGCGAAGACTGAATACAGAATCAAATACAAGCGGAGCTTTGCCCCTTTCGACAGCCCTTTGTTAAGTGCCCCCTAGAAGTGTCGTCAGAGTTCCAGTAGTAGGGGTCTGCAGGATATTTATCTCACTGCACGTCTTTAGGTGTACCTAACACCTAAAGACGTGAAACGGGACACGCTGCTAAAACAACCGGTTTGCTCACCACAAAATAGATGAGGGTCTAAAATCAGCGTTTACAGCGTGGATGCGAGCTCTGCCGAGGAAAGTAGACATAAAATTGAAATAACATAATGAATAAAAAAGCTTGGGACGAGTTTTGCTCCAACTCGAAAACTAACATTCTAACAAGGTAAAGGTTTCTTGTTCGCATCTTTACTTTACCTTAAAAAGATTGAAGTGGACAAAAAATCAAAGTGATCACTTTATTTCCTAGTTTTACTTATGTAATCTGAGTTTTGTGACGTGTCCAAGAGTCCTGTAAGGTCTAAAGGAAATAAAGCACTTTGATTTTTGAATTGTTTTGTTTTTTGATTATATTTCTTTGAGTCTTAAATACAACCTTATTGAAATGTTATTTAGGACCCTGAAGATACGAAACGAAGACTAAAGACTGATGACCTAGGCCTACCTCGACCATCAGTCCCAAGTTTCAGTTCAACTTGAGAGTCGAGAGGTCTCGATTCGTAATAACTTAATTTTTGGCACTTCTTATTTATTGTTGCACCACAAATCCTATCATACTACCTAATTACTGTTGGAGAAAGTTTTCGCTGAATGGACCGATGTGATATGTTGCAGAGATGTAGTTTTAGATCCGACAGAATATTATATAGGGTACTTTTTACCCTGGTAAACTACGTGCAAAGTCACGGACAAAAGATAGAATAAACCTTAACAATATCAACTCAAAAAAATTAACAAAACTAAATCATTAAAACAAGATGTCAACGACCATAGTTCAAATCAAGTTCTTTTTAAAAGTCGCATTGCTCTAGGTCGAAAATCTGCAACCTGTTTTGTTGATATGGCAAATGGGAATCATTAAGCTAATTAGCACTTTTGTTATTAAGTATACCTACTAGTAACAACTAAGTGTAACTACCAGTCTGAGAATGCATCGGAACATCGGATCATAGATGTTGCATTGAACTTTGGACATTTGGAACCATAACAAACATTGGCACGTGTGGGTAGGACTTTGTATTTTGGTCGCGTGTTATTATCGTTCTACATAAGTTTGATGTGTCAGTTGTTTATACGTGTTGATATTGGTTTGGGGTTATTTCACAAACATGTAAAGATACAAATATTTTACAAATGTATTTTTATTTTTATGTTTTCTGAATGGCTGGGTGCAGTGATGTTCCTTGAGGTTGACGAAGACACCGATCACTTTTCGATTCTTTAAGCTTAAGACAGTTGATGATCACAATGTTCTTCTAGTCCAATTTAGGCCACAGCGGCTAGCCATAACAAAGACTATATGGAAATGTAAAAAACATATTATAGTGCACAAGTAAAAATGAATGAATGAACGCATTATTGTACAAAAAAAACATGACTTTTATATCTAAATAAAGCATAAACAGTACAAAAGGCGGCCTTATCGCTGAGAGCGATTTCTCCCAGGCAAGCTTGGGATGGAAAAAATAGAGTACAAGTATACGCAAACACAGATGCACTCTCTATTCCCTTACTCTCACAACTCGATGGAAAAGACGGGCTTCAGGGTTTTATTCGCTTATAAAAATTACCAAATAATAATAAATGTTCGATTAATTGTATTAGAACATTTATGATGTACCTTGGATCAAATAATAGAATTAAATTAAAACTAGTATTTACAATTGAAATAATTGAGCTAATGCAGACTGTTGCAAACAATCTACAGGTAGCTCAACTGATCTATAAAAATATCAGTCGAACTTAATAAAATATACTTAATAATAATACGGATTAAATAAAATAGAAGATTATAACTTTATTTTTACGCGACATAGAGTAAATTAGAAAGAATATAACTTATAACAATCAAAACATAAAAAATTAAACGGGAACATAAAGATTAAAATATAAAATGCTTCTCAACAGGGAAACCCAGTTTTATTTCTTAACTTAGTTTAGAAGTTTGTGTTGCTTGCCAGAAATATCAGTCTAGGGACTCTTGAGTAGCTATCGGTAATACAGAAGCCCCCACAATTTTACAAAAATGTAAAATAGGTAGTAGGGTGAAATCAGAAACGATCCGTATCGAAACAACTATATTTGCATTAACGTGTCGTATTGTGATTCCACAGAAGAATAACAGCAAGCCATGACCGTTCCTCCATTCTCTGAACCCTTAAACAAGACCTGTGTTCCGATTTGAGTTAGTGAACCATTTTCAGAAGTGGAAAGAGAATAATAAGTGTAGAGACGGGAGAAGCGGATGGTAATTTGGGTTTTTGGTAGTTTTCTAAGAAAATCTAATTTAATAATAAATTTTAATAATATAATATTTATTTATAAAAGTATACATAGTTTAGTAAATATTGCACCATTAAACCAACGTTGGTTTGTAGTGGTGCTCACACTCGTATTGATCTTATATATTAAGGTAACATTGCATTTGGATAAATATTGGCATAACAAAATAAAACAAAACAAAATCTCAACTGAAAAAAATAAAAACAAAAATCTATATACATGTAAGTTGTTATAGGTAGCTTCCTAGGTAGGATAGGTAGTCACTCTGCAGCTGTTCGTGGTAATATTTTTCGAGCATACGTTTATAGTTTTTATCATTTACTTTTTCTTTGAAAGTTTGTGGTAGGGCGTTAATTAATTTTGGTATCATTTTTTTTGATTCTATAGTTCTATAGTTCTTGCACATGGCTTGCAAGAACTGCATGAAAATTGTCCAATATCCACTCCTACTCCAGCTCCTACTGCTTACCGAAAATACACCTTATTGAAGAAGGTAGTCCATCTATCTGTAAAAAAAAACGTAATTTATACCTAACTTTGTACATCATAGCCGTGTGGCGCCGGCACGCCAGCTCTTCCCGTGGATGTCGTAAGAGGCGACTAAGGTACATACACCTCAGCAGCGCCTCTTGGTGAATAGATCTAACACTGAACTGCATTCCCCAACCCGTATGCCCAGCGTGGAGATTACGATTTTCCCCCCATGAGATAAAAACCAATAAAGCGATTATCAGGGGGAGGCCTACGTTCAGCAGTGGACCATTTTAGGATGTTGAGGTTTGTGTAAATCATAATTTATCATATCTGCGCGGAGAGTTTTGTTTGAGCTTAAAATAATGGGGAGTGAAAAAACAGTTGTGACTCCAGGACTAAAGGAACAAAGGGACTTGAAAGTAAAGGACTGTATAAACTTTACGCTCTTACTTTATAGTCTGTATAGTTCATTTTCAGACGAAATTTCCTGAGATCTTGATCTTACTACTCTGCTATTTGCATTAACGTGCCATATGTGCATTACTGTTAATGTCTTTATTGGCCAAATTGCCGTAAGGGCAGGACTAACATTTAAATCAGGCTTAATGGAGCCCATTTCCATAAGTGCTCACACGATTGACTGCTGTACAGAGGGGACTGTCAGTTTGACCGACTCATGTCGTCGTTTGAATCTGAAGAGGCTGTTGTTTTGGTGTTCAGTTGAACTTAGTTGAATAGAGGAAGTGCTTATACCTAGTACCTAGTTCTTAAACGATGTATATTTACCTTATATCTAGATCTTACTGCAAAGGACTAGTTACATATATCGAAACCCCATCACTAGAAACTTCTTTATGGGTTGTTTTTTTGTGGCACTCTTAAAATTGGTGCTCTTAATGGGAATACTTCGGTATTTTAATTTTTAATTTTCTTTGTTAATAAAGTAAAACAAATAGGTACTCTACTACTAACTACGGAAAGAGTCCAGTCCTTGAAATTATGTGGACCTACTCGAAATTCTATAAGGGTTTATTGTCGCTACCAAATCATAGATGTCCCCACAATCCAAAATAGTTTTGAAAAGACAGAGTTCTCATAAAACATAAATCAAGATTATGGATCAACTTCCAGGTGAAGTCATAAACTAAAGCTATATTCCTAGACCTACCAATGTACAGAGGTGGCAGTATCCAGGATGTTTGAATACAAATATTTTGTCTGGCTCAAGACACCGGACCCGTGTTTGTAGTCGAAGTGTGCTTACGGACGTGATTAATAAGTCGTAGGTGGAGAGCATTCGTTTTGGTCATGCATTAATGAAATTGTATTTAATTTTTGACGTGGGATGATTCATTTCCATTGTTTTGTTTTATTAATTAAGAGTGTCATGAGTACATTATGTTATTCACTTTAATTCTGAGTATCGGGTCATGTCCTTTCAATTTATTTTTATATCCATAAATCAAGTCTGGCTCACGCAACTATTTATTACAAGTAATTACAACTGTTTATTTTGCAATACAATTATCAACCTGCCTAATTTCAAAATTATCGATTAGGAATCTGTCTAATTCTGTAAGTTCATTAAAGTAGGTTCATAAAATAATTAATAAGTATTTTCTTTTGCCACCCGAAGGACATACCCTTGACGTAAGTACATAACCACTAAAAAACGGAATATCGTGAAAAAAATCTCAAGTATTGCGATCAACTCTCAGCATTCCTATCTCTACACCCTCCTAGAATTGAGTTATCATGGTAATGTGATTTAAATTGGTCCGATGACACTTGAATCCATACTTCACTTTACATGTGCCTTATTGTGATCATGCAACACCTTGACCAATGGCCGTATGCAAGTAGATTGCGTTTTTTGTACGAATTTGTATAGTTACAGCTGCGGTACGAATTGCTAGTTTTTTGAGCATCAAGCATCATTATACTTCGCGTGTCTAATAAGTAGACTGTCGTACCTTGTTGTTTTGATATTATTATGAGATTATTCAGATATTTTTCAAATTTACAATTGTTTTTCTAATGATTGCTCGGCCTTTTTTCATAATTTGTTTACTCCCGCAATTCCAGGCATTAACTCTTTACCTACATTTAGTATTGCATTTTAGTGGACTTCGCGATGCATATTTTATATGCTTTTAAAAAGGGGGTAATAAAGGTTGGTTTAAGAAGCCACCAAAAATCGGATAAAACAATGTAAAACCCAACCACTTCCTCACTTTCTCCGTCCTTGAAATCAGGCGAAGGTTCACAGAGAGTATTATTTGGGAAAGCCCTGCAAAGCGTATCATATCCTCATTTTTTGCGCGTATATCGCGTTGAGTGGAAGGCGATATCACAGTATACATGTGGCGATACCTTAGGTGAATCTTTTTTATTCTGGATGTAACTTTATTATTTAGTTAACTCAAACTCAAATGTTTCCATCACACTATTAATGCAAAAGTTTGTACGAATGTTTGTTACCTCTTCACGCCAAAATTACTGAACGAATCCGGCTAAATCTTTGTACATTTTAGGCCGGGAATAAAACATAGGCTACTTTTTAACCCATGAATCAATTCCCATCGGAAATAAATAAAGTTTTAAACGTTTCCATAAAAACAAAGCCTGCAAAGACGCGGGAAGAAACTAGTAAAACCATATTGGACACTATCTTTTCCCTCTCTCCTCTGCATTATTATTTCCATCTAATGACCCATCATTAATATAATATATCCCAATATATTTTATTCATTTTACATATTAATTTGAGACACTATTTGAAAAGAAAACCTAAAATTCAGTATAAAACTTAAGCTGTGCTTGTCTCTCCAGCAGCGGTACCTAATCGACCATCAGTATATCTAAGTGTTAAAGTGTTTGCACAGGAAGGCCACTATGTGTATCTGGCTCCTCAACCAGGGCACAAATCCGATCCCATTGCAAAAAAGGCTGAAACAAGGAGACGTTATCTCTTTAGTTTGCTTTATACTCGTACCTACGACGCTAGGTATATACAAAGATCGTATTGAACAACTACTTACCTACAAACAAAGACTAAAACTATTCTAAGTTATTTGTACGTCTAAAATAATATATACGTATGCAAGATAAATGTATAGACAGAGATAATATAGAGGTTCTACTGAAAATGATTTCACTAACTTTCGCCTAAGACCCAAGCGGGCACGAATCATGTCATGCGTTGATTTTATTCTAGGTAAGAAGTCCCATTTTAAGTATTATACAAACTTACTAGTGGTTTATTTTTCGCTTCTTCCACTAATGGACAAAAAATTGAAGCGAACAAAATCAATAACATTTTGTTTCTTATTTGATAATAGTTACTATTTATTAAGCTGTTTATGTATAAAATTTAATTTAATTTGTGCTTATTTTGTAAGTTTAAAGAAATAAAGTTATTGACTTTTGAAAAGGCGATATTCATTTTGGGTTACAAATACTTAGACCTTTATAATTAAATTAAATGTTATTTATACGAAACCGCATCCGTTGAAACTGGATTTAATATTTAACTCACAACCATAACCATAAAGTACATTATTGCAGTCCTTCTCACTTCTATGACATTTAAAACGACATTAATTATTTTATGAGATTTTATGAACACTGTTATTTAAACAAACAAACATCGTAACTCAATTGGAAATTCAACATTATGACCATCGTTTTAAAATTCAATATACTCTGAAGAAGCAAGCCAGTTTATTAAAACAGGATATTTCGTTTCCTTGCAATCTTGCCGATGAAGATCATAAAGTGACTTATTATTAATTATCATAAAGTTGGTTGTTTATTCTTTACTTATATTGTATAATAATTATTGGGAGCAATTGTTAACAGTGCGGTTTGGATGGGCAGCGGAAGCTGTAGGGGCTATTACCAGTTAAGATGGTTCGTCGCGGGTTGTTGCAAGATTAAAAATTTGAATGTGTGTGGTTTTTAATATTGGTAATCGTACGGGTATTTTTGGAGCATATTGGAATATACGAAGTTTTGTGTTAATAATTTACTATTCCCAAATGCTCCAAAAATAAAACTGAACCAAAGTTGATTTTATCATTTAGTTCATAGAAAACGGTATAAGACTTGCGGCAAATTACTTTTTTACTAGTTTTATTGCTTGAGGAAAGCAGAAAAAATTAAAAATTACAAAAAAAAATATTCTCTCGCCAACTCGTGACGACCCACCTTAACAGTGTTTCGTACATTATCGCACTCGAATCGATGTTCTTTACTTTTTAATTTAGCATCTTTAGGACAAATAAAAAATAATACCTACAAATTAGGCGTTATCCTTATGAATAACCCATAATGAGTTTAATGACCTAAGAACTCAATAGATCGCAAAGATCTTTCACGGAAGCATAACTTTGACGAGACCTTGTTTACTAGTTTTCCAAAAAAGAAACAACCTCGTTTACCTCAGAACTCGATAGATAGCAGATATGTTTTGCGGATTGATATAGAGTTCGTTAGAGTGCCATGCCATAGTGCAGGGTCTATGTCATTTTATTTTCAAACTACATAAAAGCGCCATCTATTCAGTCAGGCCGAACTATTTTTTGACAACCTCATAGTAAAAAAATAATCGGGCTGTAGTAGCCAAGAAATACAGAACGCTGTAGAAACGGCTCGATCCTCAATCGTAATAATAACCATGAGCAAGTTGTCAAGTAAGTTCGCGCTGTTGAGAGAAGCCATCCGTCGTGCCATCCTGCAATCACGACAATTGAGATCGGCGATGAATTGCATTGAAATAAATGAAAGATCGTAAAAAACGCAGTTATGAGATCGTTAAATTCAATAACACCCCGTTTAGATCGTAACAGATGGTGTGTGTGATTTTCTACTTTAAACGATGATGGAAATGATAAATTGTTTGCAGAACTTGTATGATGTACTTCATTACGGATGTAAGAAGGTTAACTACGAACCTTACTGTGTTGGAAGAAAACCAACGCTTCATCTCGTAACGAGGGACTTCTTCAGGGTGAGTGCGGTTCTAGGCGCGCGCGTTCCGCGTCCCTCCGAGCACTCTACTTATGATGTACTTCTTTATTATTTATCCATAATATTAAGTACACAATATAATATAGGTAGATTGGTTGCAACAGTCTGCAGTTAGCTCAATTGTTTCAATTGTAAATAAAATATTAGATCTAATTTGTTTCTATTATTTGATAATATTCTTTTCACTTCTCTTGTTCAAAAAGTGTGTCAATATAGCGTAGTTTAGCCTGGCGTAAAATTCGTTTTTAAGGTCTAGGGTTAAAAAGTTATTATTGTTTGAAATCATCAGCCAGACAAGACAAGCCTCTTCTTGCATAAAGACTCGATTTTTTGATGTTCTGTTTAAAAAGAACAAATATTTCATTTGAATTTAGTTTTGAAAATTGAACTGAAAGCGCCTTTTTGGTCATTGTTGGATGGTTTGTATGGTGATTCTTACTCCATGGTAGAATGCGTAGGTAGGTAGTAATTTTGCGTTGCGTGTAACGAAGACACAAAAAAGTTGGTATCAATTAGCGCGAAATCTCTGGAATATTTGTTTACTACAAATTTTCCGAAGGTAAGTTTTGATTGTTCTATTTTCTCACACTCGAAGTGAAAAGTATTGTTTTTCACGTGAACCAAAACCACCCATTATAACTCGGTCTTGTCATCCTCCCTCGCTACCCTCAGGAGTAATAAACAACCTCGTATTTAATGAGGTCCCTAGTGTAAAAATATTTTAAAGTCTTTTTTAAATAGTTAGATTCTTACGTACTAACTCATTGTATATAAAGAAAACGAATATTTTAATTTTAAGCAGACAATCTCACTAATATTATAAACGTGAAAGTTTAGATGGATGGATGGATAGATAGATGGATGGATGTTTGTTCCTTTATCACGCCAGAACGGCAAAACGGATCTGGATGAAATTTGGCACAGAGATAGATTATAGTCTGGAATAGGACATAGGCTACTTTTTATCCCGAAATTCCTACGGGAACGGGAATTACGGGGGTGAAACCGCGAGGCGCTGCTAGTACGTTCATAAGTCATTATTACAACACCCAAAGGGCAGAATTGAATGACAATAAAATTTCATGGCGCACAATAACCAATTTCTTTATTTTATAAGACCATGTAAAAGCAACTCTACAAATAAAATAACACTGAACACTTAAAGACATTTAAATTGCGTTCCTGTCGTCATTTCAATACAGTTTTATGACCATATTGATACCTTTCGTGCTTACTACGTGTGTTTTCAAAGATCTTATCGATGACAGCTTTGGGACTTTAGGCTTTGTTGCTTTAGTTATAAAGGTTATCGGTTGTTGTAAAAGGTTTGTAATAAAGTGGTCGATAATGGGTGAGGAGCGACACCACCTGTCTGCTTTTCCCACAGTGCGGTGAGCGGATGCGAGTATCGTATGAAAACATACTCTTTGGGAGTAAAGTCGACGTGATTTATTGAGCAAAATGTATGGCATAGAACTTGAGTACTGAGCAGCATTTATAGACGCCTAGCTGCTGCCTGCGGCTTCGCACGCGCTTTTCAAGTAGCCTATGTAGGTGCTTGGGATATTATTTACCGCCCTGCTGAATTTCATTGCGATCCGTTCAGCCGTTTAGGCGTAAAAAGGTTAAAGATAGAGAGACAGAGTTACTTTCGAATACCATTTTAACTACTTCAGAAAATGAATTTTCAAAAACCCGTTTATAGCGGTGCCTACGTCCTAAAAGGAAACTCCATGCAAAATTTAATTTTCGTAGTTTTTGTAGTTTCAGAGTTCTCTTTATGTGTCACCCAGTTTTCTCTTCTCTTTTATAAATGCATATAGATAATATCAAGACACTATTAAGAGAACAATTTTATTATCAAAATTATAAATTACGAAGGCAAGAGAAGCGATTTCTTCGAAATTCATTTTTCAGAGTAAATAAAATAGGAGCGGCAGTGATAGATCTCTTTTGACAGTTTTCAATAAAGTTCCAAATCTCAGACCAAAAATAATAGTCCTTTTGTACTATATGTACAAAACCCACTCTCCAGCTCCATCAAGCTTTATTAAAAAGCTTGATGATAGCAACCGTATTTTTTTGCAAATAAAAGTGTAAGTTTCTATCTGTAATTATGAGGTAAATATAATGATAACTTTATTGGCCAAAAAACAAGCATAATCACTGTAGAGATACATTAAGAAATTACAATTACAGACAGACTAGCTTGGTAGGTATATTAAAATTTTGTTCCGTGGTATCTACACTAAGTCAGAGACTTGTGCTGTACCGTAATATACAAACAAAATAGTTACTTGTGCAAGAGAGCGTTTGCATGTTATTGTAACCACCTATTAATGTAAATACAGAGCTAAAGCAATTTTATTTTACATACTTAATGATATAATTTTCATCACGATTTACTTGAAATTCACCCATGATTCGCAGGGTGTCCGAAATCTAACATTACCTAGGTTTAAGTACCATACTACCTTACGTATTTTCAGAATTCAGTACGTATACATTGATTGTTGTCTCACTTCTAGTCTGTGTTGTCACTAGCTTGGTAGGTAATGAAAAATACGTAAAATGTTTATAAAATACAAACTTCCGCCTTTATAATACACTCGAGAGCAATGAATCCGGGTCACTCAAAGAATCCAAAAAATCTCGGAAAGTAAGAATGCTAGGTTAATGCAATAAATTGTATTTAATAGACAATTTAATATATAATAGAGTGTATAGAAGGCCAGGGGAAAGATTCAAGCGAGCATGCATCGAAGAAAAAGTAGCCTACGGTGGTGGGTCTGTACTTGTGTGGGCCGGAATTTCCTCTGAAAGTCGCACAGAGCTGGTGATCATAGAAAACGGCTCTTTAACTAGCGTAAGATATGTGGAAGAAATCCTCAACGAACACGTTGGTCCATTTATGGTCAATTTGGGTGAGGATGCTATATTTATGCATGACAATGCCCGACCTCATACAGGTAGGATTGTGAATGACTACCTTCAAGAGATGAACATTACTTGTATGGAGTGGCCAGCGCGCAGCCCGGATATCAACCCGATCGAGCATGCTTGGGACGAGCTAGGGAGATGCGTAAAACAACGAAACCCTCCCCCAATCACGCTTCCTGAGCTCAAAATTGCTCTCACAGAGGAATGGGAGAATATTCCCCAAAATCGTATAAGGAACTTGGTGTACAGCATGCCAAACCGCGTAAACGCAGTAATGAAAGCACGAGGAGGTAATACGAAGTATTGAAATTCAAGAAAATCGTCATAAAGTTCAAAAATTTCATGTTTCCTATTTTTGTTTTAAGGAGAGATCAGCAGTTTTTTTTCTTTATGTAATTTTGTGTAAATAAAATGTATGGTGACTCATATTTTTTTAACTTTCATTTAAGGAGTATTAAATTGTCTATTAAATACAATTTATTGCATTAACCTAGCATTCTTACTTTCCGAGATTTTTTGGATTCTTTGAGTGACCCGGATTCATTGCTCTCGAGTGTATTAGCAGGGCAAGTATAAAAAGTCAAATCAAGAGAGTAGGTATCTATTTCTCTTAAAATAGTACTTAGCTATGTATTTTATGAAACATCGACCTAAAAGCAATCCTACGTCGAGATTATGAGCACCATACAGTTAGGCTATGAAAGTTACCTATGTTTTTTATTTTACAAAATCGACTTAAACAGTTTTAGGTCAAGAGGAAAGAGATCAAGTCGAGGAATACTTTGACTTGATCTACTTTCCCGCTTAAAAAAACGCAGACACTATTTCATCGAAAATATCTATCTATATTTTTTTACGAAACATCGACCTAAAAGCAATCTTATGTCAAGAGTAAAAGGGTCAGGTCAGCAGTAGGTATTTGGCGGCCACGTGTGAGACTGCCGTGGGAACGCGCCTCCCTCGGGATCTCGCCGCGCATGTATATTGTTTCTTGAGCACATGCCAGTACTGTGATATGTTAGTGTGGATATGACTCTATTAATAAGTTAGAGACGACTAACAGTAGACAAAGAAAGACCGGCTAGCCCAATTGACTGTTGATTTCAAGAAACTAGTGACCAAAGCTTACAGTAGGTACGCACGAGACGAGACAAGACGTCGGGGAAGATCGTAGTTCCACCACTAAGATTAAGAACAACTTATTCGGAAATTCTGAATATTATCCTGATAGTTTTCGCAATAAGGACATTTGATAGAAAATTCGCTTACATTTTACAGGAATAACATAAAATGGCAGACAGGGCGTGATAAGCAAACATGCCGCAACCTAGCTACTATTTGGTTGACGCCATGCTTCAAGTTGTAGCCATGTGGACCGCGCACTTCAAGCAAGTCGTTCAAGTTTTTTTGCAGAGCGTGCGTGGACAGCGAGTTTGATGCTACCGCGTGGACAGCGTTCTGGCAGTAACATTTGTGGTGGAGGCGTGCTAGCGCTGTAGTGGTGCTGGAGCAGTGCAGTGCAGCCTAACTATGCGACGAGCTTAAATCGATTTCTAAGACAGCCTAGGTATCTTTATACACTTCGATCATTAAGAAATATTCCTGATATGTAAATTGTATCGAAATTCAGCTATCCATAGCCCAGGGTAAGCAATACGCAATATACGCATAGTATGAATACCAGATATTAATGAAGTTATTAGTCTTAGTAATACTATTATCAAAAAACTAGTTACCTACAATTTCGAAACGTATCCATAGAAAGCTAGCCCAACTCCCGTTTGATTGAATACGCGTCCCGCATAAAAAGGAAGATTCGCCATCTGCCACTTACATCTTCAACGATAAACGTGCTATAATCAGGCGGTTTTGAACTCTATTTCAAAAGACTAAAGGTCTTATTACTAGGTATTTCTCAATAAAAAGTAGCTACTTTGTAAGACCCTGATAAAACAAGGGTGTTTAGGATTTCAGTTGTTTTTTTAAAAGTACTTAATTGGATAATACTAGTTCAATTTACTTTATAGTTTAAATACCTTCCACTCAAAGCAAGTATGATGTGTAAAAATAATAAAAACTAGCTCTTGCCCGCAGCTCCGAACACTTATACCGATTTATCTACTATGTGTTTGGTATTTCATCATCATCATCACAGCTTTCCCTTATGTCACCCACTGCTGAGTAGGCCTCATTTAATCTTTGCTAGCTTCCTTTGTCTTGTGTTTTTCGCATCCAGCTAGTCCAGCCCAGTTAGCTATTTAAAGTTACATAATTAAGGTAAAACAATTAAAGTTAAAAATACACAATTAAAGTTAAACTTTAAGTATTTCGCCCAGTTCCATCCAAATCTAAACAGACGTTTCAGACTTTCAGTTTTAAATGGTTTGCTATTTAACAAAGTAGACACTGTCGAAAATTTATTAATACCTATGCACTCAGTGTAAGAGTCATCAATTTTTCATTTACTCTGCTTAGTTGATGCTGCCAAATAAAAAGAAGAATCTTACGAGTTGAATATTTGAACATTTTAGTCATCTAATATCGAGATTAATTCCGACACATCAAAAATAATACGATAACATAGGCACAAAGATAAACAAAATCAATAACTGCTACAAAAGCTCTACGCGCCCTCTACGGCGTAGACCGTCTACGACGGTCAACCAAACAATAATTATCAAACTAACGGAAAATATAATTGCCCTTGTAATGCATTAACCGAAAAATGAGCCTCAAATAACAAGACCAAGTCCGGCCAAACCACGTGTCCTAAGAACTATTATTACTGGCGAGTAGGTAGCACGATCATAATTGTATTAATCATTCAGCGCGACCGGCAGACGTCGATTTTCTTCAACAAAGTGCTCTTGTTTGTTTTTTTCGTAAGGAAGTCGGCCGAAGGTGAACCGTGGGAACGACGGGCGGGTGCACTTCCCAAAACATCGACGCACGGCAGCGAGCTCGACATGCGCCTGCGCAAACGAGACAAAACACCGTCTCAAGACGCCAGCTAGAGCAGGACGCCGAATATGACGTGTGCGCGCCGAACGACAGCTCACAATCGCGTGATCATCTACAAGAAATAATAAAACGGCAATAAAAGAAACACGAGGCAACGGTAAGCGGCCGCGGCCGCGCGTGTGAGCGGGACGGGCGCGGTGGCCGAAGGCTGCGCGCGCGCCGCTCGAGTTACCGCATTCGAATTTCAAAGATCAATGATCGATGCGATAAGAGCGAGACGCGCGACAAGCCGACCCTGCTGAGCAAAAGAGAGAGTCGATAAAAGCTGTAGAGAAAGACAGGGACAGCGATATTGGTTTGGCTCGTGGCGTTTTCAGCACGGGCCGAAGGCTTAGTTGCAAAGTCTGACACTAGATGGCACTGTTTTTACTTCAAATTCTATGAAAATATTTTTTTATCTTGACATTGAAACTGTACGAAGAAGTATTACAGATAAATACATTCAATAATGGAAAACATCCATACCGTGATGATGGATTGATGGAGTACCTAATCATTGTTTTAAAACTTATTTATTGTTTATGATGTTGGCTAAGATACCCCCATACTAACCACATTTCCAAATTAAATACAAAAGTTAATATAACCTGCACGTAACGTTAATCATAACTGCGTCAAATATTAAATTCAATAAAACTGTTTTTTCATAGTAGTTTCTCAAACATCGCCAGTCAATGGAGTTCTTACTGCAGCGCCACAGTTACAGGTGGCGGGTGAGTAAACTAAAACTGTAGTTCCTTTGTATTTTTCTAGATGGCGGTAGCAGTATCATCCGACGTTTTCAAACTGATTAGCGAGGATATTTTAGGAGAAAAAAAAGATAGCTACTTGAAAATTTCTCGAATAATAAATGAATACCTATTTAAAACAATGTTAACGGATCGTTAAACTGCATTTACATCAGGAAAGTTAAAAACAGATGATCGATGTTCTGAGGCACTCTTCAGAATAATTCTTGGCATGTATCAAATTCTGTCAAGATAAAATGGATAAAATTATAAGTTTTAAATGTCAATGTCAGGTTTGCATCCAGTGGCTAGACCGCACCTTTATTACAGTCTAGTTAATGCATTAATTTTATCAAAATCATGAACCATTGTAGCAGAAAATTTGGAGCGAATTTCTTCCTATGACCTTCTCGTGATCAAAGATAAATTTTAATTATGAACCAATTTATGAATTTTATCTTCATCAGACTTATAGGCCGTTAATTAATTAACTATAATCTAGTTACTTACGGAGTTGCGTGAATTGAATTAGGTAAGGATTTACTTATACTAGGTTGAAGCCAATTTCCGTTTGAGATCACTTTATGATGACCGTAAAAGTCAGATCAGATTCAGATTAGAGGCAATCTCAGAACATTGAACGTTTATTTGTTTTTCTTTATGACTTCAGAATTAAAACCATCATAGTAACCTATCATTTGGTAACTAAATTACGAAAAAGCAAGGCAGAATACTAAGTACTTATTTTAGCAGTTTTGTTAGCCATCAACAAAACTGTTAAAGTAAGTCATGTTTTCTGAATTCAAATGAAAATTTGACATTTTGTAAAGTGTGGTCGTGCATTCGAGTTGTATAAAATTATTTTAGAATAAAAAATTTAAACGAAAATATAGCTCATTCGGGAGATCAATTTCAAAATAGAATGTCGTAATGTTCGCACTGACGACATAACAAAACTATTCATGTCATGTATTTCTGAATTCAAATTTAAAAATAGACATTAGGAAGGCGTTCACGATTGGCAGTGGGCCGAAACAATCGCTTCTATCGGACGGGATTGGCTGAGGCCGCGCCAATCACGGCCAGAGGCGAGCCTAGGCGTGATGCGCTTTTCCGCAAGATATTTTGGGAAAATTTTGTGGGTAACTTTATCGAAGTCTTGTAAGATTTCTAACTGGAAAATAAAGTAAGAATCGAAGTGAGTATACAATGCTCAATGATTTGATTATTGGACCGCCCTGCTTAGTTTTCCAGTTAAAACCAGAAATTACTGATAATTGAAAATTATATTTCAATTATATCTAACCCCCAAATACAAACTTACTTCAACGCAAATAAAATTTGAGTAGGTCTCTCATATCGCGTTTAGACACGCTCAAGTGTTGTGCTCGAGGCTTTTAACCAAACCACAATATACATATTTCAGAAAATATATCATCCGTCAAGTAGTTCCATAGTGCCTCCAAACCAACACAATGGGTCCCGGGGTCTAATTTCGCCCCATGCATATTTGAACTGCAACAATAAAGCACCTGTGGGATTGATATTTTTGGGTCATATTATATGGCACAAGTGCAGAACAGTGCAACCAGGTAGAAGCAAAAAACAGCCTATGAACCGATGCGCGATGCTATGAACAAAGATTTGATAAAATCTGTTGACTAATTCAAACTATACTTACTGCCAATATTATAATTTGACGTGTTTTAAAAATAAATTATGATAAAAATCTTCAAATTCCTAAATGATGTAAAAGTTAGTTAGCGCGATCTAATTTTTCATGTGGCGACATCTAGGTAAAACTCAAGTCTAGTTTAGTTTGTTTACGCCTGTTGCTATGGAAACCATTTTGTATACAGTGACTGTGAAAATTATCATGTGATGATGATTTAGATACGTTTTACGGCGCACATATAAATTCCTCGAGGGTCGAACTTTATGAGACTTCCTCAAAAACAAACTTTATACAACAAAAAAACCTTCAAAATCAAAAGAAAATTATATTCATGACAAAATTATCAAATAATGTTTGGCATTGGTAGTCGTACGGGTCAAGTATATGCAAGGGATAGCCCTTTTGAAGTCTCAAATTGCATTGAAATAGAATTTTTTTTAAACAAAATATTGTTTTAAAACATTCGAAAATTATTCTTAGTAAGTACTTACTAAGTATATCCGAACATCCGTACATGTTAAAGATCATTCATTATATAGAGTAGAATGTAGCCCAGTTTATCACGCCGAAACTGATTATACTTATCCCAAATTACCGAGATAAATACTAGTCTCTTAATTGACAGAAAAAACGACGAACATACATACAGCCAAACATAGACCCTCGGTTTTCGAAGTCGGTTAAAAATTGGCACTTATGTTGGAGCTACAAAAAAAGTTAAAAAACCCATAACCACTATAAAACATAAAAGTTACAAAAAAGTATTCATGCACCGTTCGAAAACGGCAAAATTGTAAGGAAAGTGCGCGTTTAAAATGCAAAAAAGTGATGAATAAAACAAGCAAAAAACGATGTGTACACCGTGGGAGAACGAAGCAGGTGGACATGTGTGATACAACGTATTTTTTGCGAGAATATTATTGGTTTATAATTGATGCCTTGTATTTATAAATGTGTTTTAATTAAACGGTTTTTTGGATGCGTCACGAATACAATCTGTAGATCTTAGAATGCCGGGATTGCATATTTTTAGCAAAGCGGGATTTTAAAATGAGAGAATGCATAATTATATCGTAATAGGTATCTTCGTTTTCTATGGATATCTAATGTTGAATCAATTATTCTAGCGGTTGATAGTAAACAAATCAAATCGTACATAATTAAAAGAAAAACAGCTATTAATGATGGAACAAAAAAATTGTATGCAATTGATTACCGAAGACCAAGACAAAAATAAATAAAAACAAAACGTAGATGCGTCCAGTGACCAAATGAAACCAGTCAAAAAAGGAAAACAAATGATGAGACCAGTCCTATTCACCATGGCACCGGTTCTGTAACGGTGCGTTTAATACTTCTCATAGTAAGTAATTTATCGTACTACAAACCCGCTAACTAGGGTCTGGATCCGCGACTATTATCTATTTTAGTTTTATTTTAGCGAACGTAAAGGCTTGTCTTCAGTGCCGATAACATTGTGGTCAATTTGATACTTATTTCTTTTCTTTTAAAGTGAAAGTCTGAGTGAAAAACATTAGGTACAATCTAAAAAACTAATTTTCAATAAAAATATGAAACGTCCATTGAAACCTACTTTCTACATTTTTTATTATCAAAAAATTCTGCATTCTTGTATTGTCACTATTCTAGGACTAGGCTAATTAACCGTATTTAGTAAATTATATTAAAAACCCTTTGATTCAACGCCAAAAAGTCGTCAAATTCGTGCAAAAATTTTACATATTTTAAAATTTTCTCGCTATATTTGGCAGTGTATCGCGTCCTTACAAAACCCTATTTTTATCCTGTGCGTAGTTTTTATGGGCTCATTATAACGGAGCCTTGTAAAATATAGCATTACAGTTGCCTGGACTTTTATGGTGCGCACAGCTAGAATCGGTAAATGTTTTGTTTGTTTATTAAACATCAGTGTCTGTTTACATTTTGTATCGAACGTTCGAGAACGGTCACCATGTAGAAAACTTCAAATGTAGTAATTTTTTCTACCGTTCAAAATTGATACAAAATGGACTAGGTATGTATATACCTAGTTAATTATCATTTTACCATTCGAGTTTTCTAAAACTAAGGAGTACAATTTTTTTTTCCTGCTCATTTTCCAATGTCTTACCTACTTTCCTACTGTTTCCTCCATCATTACATTACAATCACGAACGCATTCTAAAAATAAACTATAATAGATAACAAATTTGTTATTCCGGCGATGCATAGGCACGTACTTAAAAAATGTTAGGGTCGTGCCACACTGATTCTGACGCGTGACGAGATAAGCGCGCACGCATGCCTATTGCTATCACTTTGCATGTAAACGCCCGAACTGCCGACGGCGCCCGAGCATAGCCGAACGTACCCGAACGCGGCCGTGGGAAAACAAGGCAGGTGTTAGCGATCTAAAGCACTTCTTACTGGGTAAACACTCAGCGTATACAAAATTATAACCGCCTTGAAGCGTCTGTGTAAATGGAAAACATATTTTGTGTGCTTAATGATACTGCATACTTTTTTGGTGTGGCTCGGTTATCAGACGACAGAGTTTTTTTTTGCGACGTTTTCTGAGTCGTTTATTCTACGTTTTATTTCAGTTAAATTTATTGAGGCGCCCTTAATTGGTACTGTAAATGAAGAGTAGTCGTTAAGCTGATGGTTGACCTTCTCGATTTGGTTGGCTTTTCTGTTTTATGGATTGGCGGGAACTGTTATAAATGATTCTACACTCGAGCACTATCGTGATCATTTATTCTCTTATTTTGACGCAAGCTTTTTTGTTGGGGTGTCGTTTTTCGTGCAGTTAAACTTTATTTCAAGGCCGACTGGACTTTAAATTGCGTGAGAAAAGTTTAAATCACGCTTGGAGTAAATTGGTACAATCCAGTTAAATGCATGAGTATGTATTTGGCAGCGTCAGTGATCGGCACAACAATACATAATAATTTGAAACACGTGAAGGTCATACGGAGCTTTGGTAAGCAAAATGTTCGAAACCTATATTTATTATGATTTCGTGTTTTTTTTACAAGCTTTACTAATTCGATATGAATATAAGCGGGTAAACAACGAATCTGGTGTTGGAGGAACACCAACGTTTCATCCCTTTACGAGGGATTTCTTCAGGGTGAGTGCGGGCCGGTTCGAGTTGCGCATGTTCCGCTTATTAAGTTCTGCGCACATTATCCGGCGCCCAAAAATTTGCATTCAAATAAATGGGCTTAAGTTCGTTATTTTAAGATACATTTTACTCGGATGCCGTTAATATGAAATGCATCTAAACGTCGTAAATTTTTTTGTATAGTTTTTTCAGTAAATAGCAATTTAATAAAATAATTTGCTGTCCCATTCATTGTTGCAATGTAACTTGTACACGACGATTTGCGAAAGACTGCTGGCAGATGCTGGATGCGGCAAGCTGAAGACAGGGCGCTATGGCGCTCTTTAGGGGAGGCCTATGTCCAGCTGTGGACTAATATAGGCTGATGATGATGATGATGAACTTTTACAGCCGCCAATATTAGTCTTCGATTATTTCTATGCCAAAATAGAGCGTCGCGCTGCAAAGCAACCTAAAAAAACATGCTGACTAGAAGATTACTAGGTACTGACTATTTTTTTCTACGCTTTTACGACGTTAACTGCCTATCTAGACATATTAATAATCAAAGACTATACGCATAAAGACTACATTATATTAAAACATCCATGCCATGTATTATCAGAAATGATTTCCTAGCAGAACACTGAGAAGATTTTTAAAACAAAGCATAATTACTGAGTACTTAAACATTATTACTGCAAGTGTTTAAAATTATATGCTAGAGAGGTTAATAGTAGGAATAACCGCAACCAGTCATTTCATTTCTCGTACTGAGTTTTAAAAATAATCGTAATTGCGAATACGAGGAAATTATAGATAAAACAGATATATTATTGTCGGGTAATAATAAAAACGTAACAAAATATCTACAATACTGCTGTATTTTACTGCTTCTACGTATATTTAAAGTCAGTTATAAATTAATTTCAAGAAAAAGTTGAAAAAGTTGCCATCCAGGGTCTCAAACACACACTAAAAATTCGCTTAACTAAGCAGATTTCGATTCTTTTATTCAATATTTAGCTGTCATATCACAGAATTTCCATTTATTACTGCATTAAGTATGATGTGTTTGTTTTATGTTTTACTAGCAGCGCCTCGCGGTTTCACCCGCGTAGTTCCCGTTCCCGTGGGAATTCCGGGATAAAAAGTAGCCTATGTCCTATTCCAGACTATAATCTATCTCTGTGCCAAATTTCATTCAGATCCGTTCAGCCGTTCTGGCGTGATAAAGGAACAAACATCCATCCATCTATCTATCCATCCATCTAAACTTTCACGTTTATAATATTAGTGAGATTTCTTCCCACTCTCAATAAACATTTTCTATCTATATGTAAAAGTTCAAGTCGCAAATGACATTCTAAGTTAGTACCCTATACAATACATAAACAAGATTTAATTTCTAAACATGCCCAAGCTTCTATTTTTAAACTAACCTATGCAGATTACCACCAATCAGGAACAACATCAGTGAAGCAAGCAACCAATCCATAACCGGCTCTAGGGCTGTCCTCAGGCTAAATGACATTTCAGATACTGTATAATTACGCGAACTTGTTCTCTTTGTACGTAATTATAAGGACCATAGCCTGTAGGGGGTAATCATCAGTTTACCTGTCATACTTACCGCTTGCTACTGGGTTTCTCAACTTGCTACGGGTGAGTTCGGTGTGGAGGGTTCCGTATCAGTGAAATATCAAGAGTTTTCTCTCTTCACTCGGTATCTATTGTTTTTAATCGTTTGTTAGCCACATAGATAGCTAGTTTCTGTCCACGGTTTTGCTCGCGTTATTTCATGGAAACGTTAATAATATTATATTTTATATTCCATGGAAACTGGTTAGGGGATAAAAAGAGGGCTATGTGTTATTTCAGACCTACCTTCATATATGTCATTTCAAACTGATTTGTTCAGTATTTTGAAGAAGTGAAGTGAAGAAGTATCAAACATACATCCATCCATCGAAATTTAACAACTAAAGAGAATTTCTTATTTCTCTCATGTGTTGTGTTGGTTCAAAAATTATCCCCAAGGGGATCTGTGTGTGTGTGTCCCAAGGCATCAAGATTCATTTTAATGCAATACTGCCTACTCTGAGTAATTTTCTGAAAAGTAGTGTCCTTACCTTGCCTACTTTGGTTTTTCACTAGTTTTTCTTAAAAAATATGCCAACAAATCCTGAAAATCATATCACCAGTTCATATCGAACTCGCCGATATTCCCTGGCGTTGGTTATTTCAGTGTATGAATAATTTAGGTAAACGACAGTGTTTTGTCGGCGGACAGGTGATTTTAGTGGGTGGAATCTTATTGATGCTCTAAATGAAAATACTTGTCTTTTACAACTCGTAGAATATTGCTCAATTCTATCCTAAAAAAAAAATTATGGGCGAAAATTGGTGTCATTGTAAATATATTTGGCGAAGAAAACAACGTCTTAACTAAATTAAACCACTGAAAGGATCGCATTGAGATCTGAACCTGGAATAACACAAGGGCTACTTTTTACTTTTCAAAAAGAAAGAAGTCTTGAGCAGAAGCTAGTGAAATATTTCTCTGTAGGTATAGTTTTTTAGTTTCGCCTTTCAACTACGGAACCCCATATGATCGCAAACATATTTTTCTTCTATGTTTACGATGACAGTCGAAGATAGTGTAGTACACGTATGGAATACGAATTGACGATTCCACTGTATGATTAAATTCTCAGATCTGTAATTATGAAGTATCTGATATAAATTTGGTTTATGGTAACAGCAGACTATAGTAATTTGGAGATAAGCTATGTGCTTTGCTGGTTTATTGCTTTATTTTACGATCTTACAATACTTGTCATAGTTGTCCATTTAAAAACTGTGACTTTTTAAAAGAAATTGTTTCATCTGTACGTGTGTGTTTTGTTTGTCTCTGATCTGTACGTGTATGTGTTTTGTATGTCTCAACTTCTCCTCACTTCTAAGAAATTAATAAATCCCAAAAATTTACGATCCCGACGGGATTCGAACCCGCACCTTCCCCTTCAGCGCAGGGGTGCTCTTTTTCCAACTAAGCTACGTGATCTTATCTAGTCGGCCCGAAAATCTTTGGGAGTTCTTTCGGCACTTACGCCGTCAGCGCCACCTACAGAGGAAACAATGAAGTTATCCAATTCTGCTCAAAGACCAAATTTACATTCATGGAATTCATTATTATTATTATTATTATTATTTCATGGAAGGTGCGGGTTCGAATCCCGTCGGGATCGTAAATTTTTGGGATTTATTAATTTCTTAGAAATTACCCAGAGTATAATAAATAAAAACCTTAGATTCTCCTCACTTGTTTAGAAATTTTATCTTGTTTATGTTTATTATAGGGTACTATTTAGGATTTGTTACCCTGGTTTCGATTCCCTGCGTATCGAGGTCCCTCCGTTTCGACATCCCTCGAGTGTCATTTGCGACTTGGCTGAACTTTACTTATAAATAGAAAATGTTTATTGAGAGTAGGTAGAAATAAAAACAAGTAAACGTACCTAATAAATTAAAATTCTGTTATAAAATATTGAATTTTGGCCCAGGTATTTTGCAATTTGTATTTTTTATTATATTAATGAGGTTTATTCCGCTTATTCTTATTAATAGATGTAGTTTTTGAAAGTATTCAATCGTCTCGCAGCAACTCGTATCTCTAACTACTTTTCTCCTATCTGATTCATCTTCGATGCTATTAATTACCACCTAAGTACTAATAAAGCATAGTAAATTAGTAACTGTGCACTTCGGCTATCTTGATGTTAATGAATTACCGAACAAAATGCACGGCTAAGTAATTTAAAGATGCCGCAGGCTGTATGTTTCCCTGTTGAATGGATACTGTCAAAAGCTCTCGAGAGGTATTCACCCCTCCTTCTAGGTAATTAATATCCAGAAATTCCACTGACCCCAAGGTACCTACTACGTGAAAATGGCAGAAGAAAATTTATTTTCACAAATTCCATGGTACTAATTTATCCTGTGCTATAAGTGCTTAAGTAATAACGACATAACGAATCGTCCAATAAATAAAAACTGAAGCACCCCAAATTCGGGAAAACGGTTTTGATGCTTTTATCAAAAGACGTGACTTAGTAGCAAATTATAGTGGCGTCTATCTATGACGTCATCGGTGCAAGAACATCACACTTAGGTACAATTCGGTTAATACATAAGTTTGGTGTCTTCTAATGTCAAATAAATAAATAATAATGCTGGACAATTCACACACCATTATCTAGCCAAAAGCTAAATCAGAGTCTGTGTGATGGGTACTAGATAACTCATATACGAGTAGGTACATACTATAATACAATACAAACTTAGATTTTTTTTTATTATGCATAGAAAACGATCAGAACACCCTGAAAAAATTGCAACAAATTTGCAGATCGTACAAACATTTGTTCCGAGGCGGGAATCGAACCCCCCACCTCTAGCGTCGCAGATAGACCTTAGCCCATCGCGCCATTAACGCGCGTCGTTAATGCGGCACCCGCTACCACACTCCCTAAAAGGCACTGAATTCTTTTCGGCCTATGAACCATGACTGAAGCATTCTCCACAACCATTTAAAATACTCATAAAAAGTACTAATACTTAAACTGTCGAGTTACATGAAGATATTCAGAGCACTGCAATAGAAGATTATTGCTTTGCTTATTACGCAACGAACGCGGCACGTTTCAGTTGATTAGATACACCATATCAAACCATAATTGTACTTGGTACAGTTTTATTAATCTTAACGAGTCCTGCTGGTTGATGACTTGCCGTTTACTGCAGTGGGCGGTGCCTTTTATGGCGATAGCTTAGAAAAAATACAACATTATAGATTAATTTTATCAGCATTGATGATAGTTGCGTGGGCCACCCACAGCATCGCTTCTTTTTCAGTTTCAGACGAGTTATTTTTTGGGCCTACCCTATGACGCCATTTTGTGAAAAGCATAGGCATAGGACTTCGCGTTCATTGGAGCGGGACATAGCAGAGCGGCATAAGTGCAAATATCATTTTTTTTTGCTAATTATCTATTACAATAATAGTAATTTTGAAAATTTAAAACACTTCATCTGCTTTATATTCTGTTTGTTTACTGTACAAAGTATCAAGGCTTATTTTAAAGTATTTATTGAATAGCGACGATTTATTGTACAGTTAATTTTTTTTGTATAGAAAAAATTGTATATAATCTGTGATATGATGTGATATATCAGTATAAAGAATTTTATTTCTCAAAAAGAACATAGTTCACTTAAATGAGAATGTACATACATTATTCTTAAGCTTATGTACTAACTTAACTAATTATTATATAAAATTGTAATAGGTAGGTACATAGGTAGTTAGCTAGTAGGTTAAGTTTTAGTTTTTAATAATGTTTTTAGAGTAATATTTATTTGGTACCGTTTGTTTAACAGATTTTGTCGTAAATATGTTACTTTAATCTTTTCCTAAATATGTGCATTGATAAGCAGTTTTGTGATATATTAACGGCCGAATGTATATAATATATATAATCGTGTTTTCGAAACACTAGCGTTCTAGCATCAATCCTGAACTATGACATTATTATAAGTATGGAAGATATGATCACTGACACTAAGCGGTTTCAGGTCCCAAATATATAAGATCGATTTGTGTATTCGGTCGTTAATATATCACATCACATCACACTTCACGCTAATATTAAAAATGTAAAAGTTTTGATGCCTCGGCAGAAATTATACTGAGATGTAGGTCTAACACATGTGCATCTTTTTATCATATAAATTAGTTCTCATGGGATAGAAATAACTTTTAAAGTTACGTTTCCATAGAAAAAAGGCGTGCCTTGTCGCGGGCAGAAACTAGTAAGATTGGCCCTTTGGCTCACGTATTCGCCAAAAACCGATACAACTTGGTTAAATTCTTTTGCAATATAGTACTTAAGCCGGGTAGGGTAATCTTTAAAAAATTAGTTTACTTACGAAAATTTTCAATTTCGGCGGGACTCGAACCCGCGCCAAAACTGGGTTAAAATTAGAAAATAAAGCGTACAGGGGTTTCGATTACCAACGTTTACACTGATAATTTTCCTAGCTTCATTCAAAAGTGTTTTCAATCAAACAATACCATTGTTCGGCCACGTGACAGTCACGTGACAAAACGGTCACCATTAAACGTTAGGGGGTGAATCAACGGTCATAATGCACACACCGGAACAGGTGAACAAAAACCGGAACAAGAAGGCACTACAAGTGCCCCGGGCAAGTGCCCCGGAACCGGAAAGGTCAACGGGGAGCGTGTGCGTTGTCGGTGCACAATACCGACCGTTGCGCGTTGGGTAATTGATGTTTAGGGGGGTGAAAGGAACGAAATGAGTTATTTTATGCCTCGTTTGACAAAAGTTGCAGCGGAAATTTGTAATAAACTCTTATTGGTAGTCTTATGGTATAATGTAGTCATACAGTATATCAGTGGGTGGCAGTGGCAGTTTGTTTTACGGTAGGTTATTTTATGTTTTTTTTTTTTGCTTCTGGACTTTCAACACAAATAAGGTTCGTTGTTAACCCACTTACATCCGTAATGTAAGATTATATACACAAAAATTTATTAGACATTTTCAATTATAATCATCAATCCTTACAAATATTATATGTTAAAAAAATATCTCATGTAAATAATAAAAAAATATATGTGATGTATTCTAATAAGTACCTAGGTATTATATCAGTCATCTAGTACCCACAACAAGCAGACAAGCAAAGCTCTGTTTAGCTTGGGGCTAGATGATACTGTGTGGATTGTCCAGCATTATTCATTTATTATTTATTTAACAATCACGACTGACAATAATTTTTGTTTTGTGACGTGTGTTACAAGTTTGTCAGCAATTGAAATCACGTGCACTCAGTTGATTTTGTGTTTTTTCGAGAAGAAGCTTTTGTGGACCTTACTGTAGATAATAACAAAAGTACCTATTTGGATGAAGTCTAAGTTTTCTGACAAAGGTCTCACCAAAGAAAAACGTAAGGATTCTAATGATTTTGATCTATTAATTACAGTACAAGAAAGAACAGAAAAGTAATCAGTTGAAATTTTGAATATTTTTTCTTGTAGATTGGATCATGAATCGATTGCGTAAGTCCAGGATCGATTATCAACGGCTCTTCAAATCCAATCCAATTTAAATGTACCGAATTCGTTCCACCTCATATAACCGATCGATCTATGAGAAGCGTCGATTAAGCTCTCCATCGAGCTCCCATCGTTTTAATCGATTGTTTCGGTGAAATCTTTAAGATAAAACTAAATGGGCTCCCGTTTGTTACGTTATAGATAAAAATATAGTTTAGATTATTACGTTACTGTACTGGTGTCTCAGAAATTTGAACACGAAAATTCATGGATAGTTACGTAAGTTTATAAAAAAGTATAGACAATCATACTTTTTTTCTATAAACTTACGTAACTTTTTGTGTGCATCCATAAATTTTTAAATTCAAATCTCTATATTTTTTTTCAAAAGAGGGTAAGATATAATTAGTAATACTATTTAACGGGTATTTATCGCGTTTATTTACCTATTTTTCCCGACGTTTCGACAGGTTTACACACTGTCGTGGTCACGGGATGACTCAGATCGCGTAAACTTAAAAATATTTAGGGTAAGATATTACAACAGAAATGTAGTTTTCAAACCAAAGTAATTGAAAACCATGCTTTTAGACTTTTATCAATGTATTTATTTAGGTATATGGTACAGTTTTTTTAAGATCACTCTCTTTTTTCACCTTAATGCCTTTTCTATGCACAAGTGTCCCAAACAAGAACCAACTGTCTCTGAATTACAAAAATTAATCCATCCCAAATGCTCCCGTCTTCCGCGACAAAAAACTCTTTAACCCACGTGGTCACTACCGTTCATTTACTCGAATTATGCGTAGTACGGCAGGTGGCAGGTGAGCCTGGGAACTCAGGGTTGTGGTGTGTTCCCACGGCGCGTCATTCAGAACACAACACCTGCGCCCCTTAACGGAGCACACACGCCTGCCACGCGAAACACGATTAGACGCGTGTAGGGGTTAGAAAAAACACAAATCTTCTTTTAGATTCTAAAAATCTAGGATATCTATAGTTAGATAGATAGATAGAACATACTTTATTGCACACTTAAAACTAAAAAGAATTTACAAATTAAACAATAACACAATATAAGTCACAATTGGCAGTTTAGGGTCCTCAATGGCGAGTTCCTCTTGTCTCTATGACTAAACCTCTAAAAGTTAAGTTAATTCGTCAAAGTTTCGTTCCGGCCCTTGTTGGGGGCACGGAGGGAGGCCTCGAGGCTTGGCCTCTTTACCCCGGCTGCAACTCGAAGGGTGACGACCCCTCGTTAATTAAATTGGAACTCGCTGAGACGTGTGTTGTGTAAAGGGATTAAAAAAACTATTTATGAATCCTAAAATCCAGGAGTAGAAATCCCTTCTTTTCCCTTTGGACCTTTCCCTTGGTCGGAAGAATGTCCAAAACAAAAAAAAACTAAAATCTTGCTTATATTTTAGTTTTTTTGTTGCTTTTTGTTGTGTTTTTTTGGCACACGCCTGCCACGGAATTGTCGCTTATAGAGGATTACAACATAAATCTTACAATACCTGTCCAGTCCACCTATAAAAAGGGGATCACTAGCACACTCTTTTAGTGTTTAGCTTGATATCCATGTGTTCCTACTTTATGTGATTCGTAGTATATAATTATAAGTTCTAGAAATCTAGAAAAGCTAGGTAATGGATTTTATGACTAAAACTCGCTTATCGCCCGTCGTCGGCGGGACTACATAGTTAGGTTATAGTTTTTGAAAGCTCGCCTCACCTCACTTCTACAGCCTATTATGGGCTACTGGACTGCTGGAAGCAGGCCTTACCTTTAGTGGCAAAAAAAGAAAGAAAAAAAAGCTACCGAGATTTAAAAATCATATACCTACCTGTAAGACTAGCAGTAAAAAACTAACTCCGTTTGACGTCGCTGTTGACCATGATTGCACACTTAGGTGTAAGTAGGTTCCTCCACTTCCAAACACATGTGGTTTTGAATATAAACATACTTACATAATATGTACTAGGTACATAGCATTTGATTTATTCGCATAATTTTTTACGATCACAGTAACGCTATTACCCATTCGCTTTGTTTTTATCGTTGATCAGTATGATAAGTACCCGCAGTGTTGCCATATTGAATTACATTTTATATGAATTGACAAAACTAGAATGAATAGAGCCTGAATTTGTATTTTATTCACCTTTTTTATTTGGATTTGTAGCAGAATGTCAAGATTACGATCGTGGTGACTTTTTGCAAACAAATTTTAAATGTAGTCGGTCGTTTCACAACTTTTTATGACACGTCATGTATATGGGTATTGCTTTCATAAAATAAAGCTACCTCATTCCCTTGCATATATTTTGAAGTTATCGTCAATCTTTATAGATTTAAACAATGGCTATATCTTTTGATTGCCAACATAAATATTGTACAACACGTCCGCATAGAAACGAAACTCACTTAGCATTACAAAGTATTTCTAAGAAACATTTTTGAAGCACAATGTCTATAAGTTATTAATATCCAATATAGATTCCAGCTTGAATAAAGCTGTGCATACAAATGCTGATTGAATGGGCCCTTCACAATGAGCTGATAATCTAAATGAGTGTCATGCGCCCAACGAAGACACGTGTGTATGGGCCCTTACTAATACTGAATTACTGTTACTGGAAAAGTAGAAAAGAACATTATTTTTTCATTCGACAGAAATATGACCTTCTACGTTGTCATAAGGCATTTATAAGAGCCCACAAGACAATATGAATTTAATTTGTGTATAATAAAATAAATCTGGTAGTGTCTGGTTTTCATATTATTATTAAATTATTTTCGTTCTCCACCACTGAGATATTTTTCCCTACGGGTAGTTACATTGAGTTTTTTATAATAACATGCTGTTGTGCTCGGACCACAGAAGCTAAATTGGTTTATAAAAACCTTCATGGATTAAGTAGTCACAAATACACGTTAAAAAATTTAGACACATATTACTTTTATAGGATATTATTTTGATAGTAAAATCTTTAAGAACTTCTGCAAAAACTTGCATCAGCCACAATTTAGAACAACCATAGGAGCGATTAGGTAATCCTGCTGAAAACTCTACACTACAACAACGAAGCCGGTTACAGCGCCGCTTTTACAAGCAAAATATGATATAGTCTTTGCAAGTAAACCCTACATTCAGTCAGTGGCAGCAACACAACAATAGATGCATCTGACAATACTCCTGCCCGTGTCCCGTATGTGCGCACACGCAGGTCGCGTGGCCGCCACACGGTGGGTATTGTCTCGAATGCATTTGAATCTCTGTATGACAATGTATTCATTAAACACAGTAAAACAAACATTCAAAACACAATTTCTGTCATTAATAACTCAACAGCATTTTGTGATTTATTAGAGAAGGAAAAGCTGGCCCAGCGTTGGGATCCAAGGGGCTGATTATGAGATGAGAAATAAATAAGTAGATTTAAGGAAGAATAAGGAATAGTAAATGCGGAGTTAAATAGTTAGGTTCATTTTGTACCCTCCTGTTTCTAAAAACGTTCTGCTTCACTCAACAATTTTTTTCCAAGTCAAAAAACCCACTTGCAATGAATAGATTTTTAAGACTGGCTATTTCATAATATATGTATAGATATAATATCTTTGGTTTTTATATATCTTATTTAAATTTATTTAAGTAAGTATTGGTTAATTCATCACATGAAAACTAAAGGACACAACATTATCATTTATGTCGATTGGATACGCGCATATACAAACTAAAACAGCTCTAAGAACAAGGAAAGTTTATTTCAACACTTTCACTCAAAAAACAAAGACCATAAAATAGTTAATGGTGAAAAAAACCCTCCCTGAAGTAAAATCAACAGGATTTTAGTCGTGTGTGTGTCACACTTACGACCCACGCACATAGAGAGCTTATGGTATGTTAAAAAGAAAAGTACGTACTAACGCACACAAATGCATAGTCAATTTGATATAACGTTATACAAAGTTCCATTTGTAACCCTACCCTCTGTGGAGAGGGGACAAAAAATGTTAAGATTTCATATTCTTTTTTCAATAATGGCTGCACGTGGTCGGGTTGTGGTCGAAGTTTTTTTTCTTTGACGAAAGTATTATGTGTAAAATTCTTGAGAGTGTCAGTTACACGGTGACATAGTGTGCGCTGGAGAATAATTAAAGTAACGAGTTTAGAAAAACTAGTACAGTTTCAAAATTTCGACAAAAAAAAATTTTCATCTTCAAGATGTTATCAACACCAACAACTAAGAAATTAGACAGTTCGTAAAGCTGTGTCAGAAAACTGCCATCAGTGAGTAATTGCAGTTTTCTGCGCATAAACGATATAACATCTTCGCAGTTTTCTTTGAAGTTCTGTATGTTCTACACAAAAAACTTTTTGAAACTTTTGAAACTTTGAAACTTTGAAAAACTTTTTGAAAAACTTTGAAACTTATAACTATTAACGAATAAAGTTCCTACGTGAACAAAACTATAAGTTTTATAACGCCAACCGTCCTAAAACTATTTTTCTTTTTAGTGGAAATATCGACTTAGATTTGCTAATATTTTAACGAATTCTAATAAGAATTGTAAATATTGCTTTATAATCATAAGTAACCATTTAAAAATTGACACACATTTATTTGAAAAATCAATTATCATCCATTGGCATACTTTTTGAAATAACATCTGCGTATCCAAAAAGTTCGATTCGAGATAAGTCAGTCTAACAATTTAGAATATTTCTGTCCAAACAGAAAATTGAACTACTAAACGCTGTAAATTATATCTATTATCAACCTACATACAACTTATTGCTGTAATATAGGTACGTCCTTTTGTAATAAATGCCATCCTGGTAGTTGGAATAAAACGTTATTTACGACGTTATTTCAACAGGTCCTGTCTTTTATGTGTCCGTTTTGGTATTTTGTTAATGCGTTTTAATAATTCAGTTTTGTGTTATTTTATTACATTTATTTATCTCCTTATCAACAAATACTCGTGCCTCCCTAAACTAGGGGATTTTTTCATAATCATCATGTTTGACAGGTGGATTGGTGCGCAAGAGAGATTACATCATACTTAGAAGGAAACCGCTACGATTCGTCTGGTAGGTTCCCTTGACTCTGATAGACTCTTACGAAATCCACGGGTTGAATTGGAGGGGTCGATTCTCTTGCCACAACCGCCACGGCAGATTTATTAATTTATATACCTGCCTGCCACAAGTTGGTAGATCATTCATCGATACCGATTCTTATTAGATTAAATCCTGTATGATTATCGTGGTGTAGGTAAGTACTTACTGAGTTTTCTTTTCAACTTTGTTTTGTGATGTATATTTGTATTTAGAATCTGGATAGAACTTTGATCAATCTTAGTAATAGAAAATTTAGGGTTTGTGGGTTAGGCCCCCGTTGTGTGACGCCCCCGTGGTGGAGGCACCCGAATTTCAATTATAACAGCCGATTTCGTTGGAATAAAAGTCATTTGTACCAGATACAGTCGACGAAAAAGTGTTTCTGAACTGAATAAGTATGATGCGTTACAGGTATCTGATTATGTAGGTATTTTTAAGTAATAATATATTAGACATTATTATTCAAATAAAATTTAAGCAGAATCGTAGCGCGTAGCCCGATGCTACGAATTTCGTAGACCTACACTCATATGCATTATTACGTACCCATTTTTAATTTTGTGAGACAACAAATTATCTTTTGATTACTGTAGTGGTAATGTTCACAACTTAATTGTAAACGCATCGTTCTATGTCTACATTAAAATAATAATTCTAATTCTTTTCTAAAATGACAACACAATAGGTGATAGAAAGAATTGTCAAGGATCACAACATCACTAGAATAAAATGCTAATCATATTTTCGAACATTTTCCCTCGAAGCCTCTTCTAGCAAATAATTTCTGATATATTCCCCCTATCACCATCAAATCCTGTTCGTCCTATAATCACATCATCTCGAATTAATATAATTCACCGTCATATGACGGGGAAATTATTTATCAGAGCTGTACGTGATTTGCAAGGCGCAGGCGTATTATAAGATTTAATCGCAGGAAGCGACTCTAGCCTGTGGAAATTAGCTAGCTCAGATTTGTGTTCACTTGGTCCTAGGTTTTTTTTGTACTTAGGATCAAATTTTATAGTTACTTTAAAGATGAAAGCGCACTACGCGTCAGCGGCACTGCACGGCCGCGGCACTGCCCGTCAAATTAGAACAAATGACGAAAAAGGCCGCGCGGCCTATTTGGTGATTTTGTTCTAATTTGACATAAAGTGCCGCGGCCGCATAGTTCCGTTGTAGCGTAGTGCGTTTCCACCTTAATCAAATGAAAAGAATTCGTTTTATTTACATACAGTTCCAGCAATGGGATAAAGAGATGATTAATACAATAACTATAATCTAATCACTCAACGAAAAAGTCTTGATAAAGTATAACTACCCGAAACTATGCAAACATAAAAGCTTGTTACCTTGAAAAGCTCTATACTATGGAAACTGATCAAAGTTCAAAGGCTAACAAGATACGGACCCGAGATTTACTTGTTTACTTTTGGTGGTTCCAAAATTGTAGAGTTCTTTATGAAGTTTCTATTGCAGACTGATCTCAGTTTTTCCAACTTTGTTAGCCATTCTCACGGCTTGCCGATAGTGATATGATAATGATAACGTATTCAGCGGAACTTATCTATCCAGCAGCGGCCAGCTGCCCAGTGATTCATAACCATAACTAACAGATAACGCTGTTTATTTGCAGGATCGCCGGTTCTATGCAAATTGTTAGAGGGCCGGAAACTGTATTGCTATAGCGTTAGAGTCGTTTATTCAATGTTATGCAATTCTAATGTTTCCGCCAGGATGTGATTGCCAAAGGCTCGATTGATAGGTGCCAGTCTTTTTGTTTACAGTTTTTCTTGGAGAGCTATATAGAAGGATATGTAACTGGTAAAATTGATTTTGTTTCCAAGGTATAAGGTTCAGTTTTCATGAGCTTAAACGGAGCTTTCTTTTAGGTATGTAAACTCGAATGCTTTGCTGCAAAAACGTTTAATTCTAATTGATAGAGGGAAACATCGTGTCTATGTCAGGCAATCTTCATATACATATTTGATAGCATCGACGACTATTAGAAACATTCTTCAACGTAGATTTTGTAAATTCTTAAGAGCAGGTTCTACGAAAATCGTATCATTATGAGGTACCAAAAACAAAATCACTTAAAATAACGAAAAGGTAAAAAGCAATGTCTAGAAACAGATTACAAAAAAGTACATCACTAGTAGAATCAGAAAACGAAACTTAAAACCAACGTCATTAAGCTCTAGCAAGCACATCAATGATGGAAGATGATACTCAAAGATCATAATCACAAACAAGATCCATAGATTAAGCTTCTTAACATCAATCAAAACTCTATTACACAGATGTAAAATAAAACTAAAACTCATTTTCAATTACTCTGTACACATCAATAAGGCTTTACGGGAGCAATCTCAGCTCTATGTAACGTCTAAGCGCGGTGCGTCAAAGCCTCTATTCGTAGAAGTCGTTGGTAAAACGGGTTTCTGAGCGCGCGCTACCGGTAACGCGTGCTGAGCGCGCGCCCGCTGCCAAGAATACGTAATAGTTTCTACGAAAACCCGCCACACAGAATATGGAATAGTGACCTCGTCTCCCGGGCACGCGTTTGCGCGCGAGCCCCCTGCCTTCTATATAAACCCATGCGCCCTTCCTGATTCACTCATTCCCGACTCACGCACCGCGCGCGCACGTCGTCTCTCTCCCGTTCTTTACACTTTGTAAATACGTAGTCGTACGCTAGACTAAGTTCGTTGTAACTTGTAAATATAGCGATAGTTATCATGTGTTTGGCTAAGGATGAAACACAATCCCCGCCGAAGGAGGTGTCACCGCCGAGGTCACCTTGGGCCAAGCTTCTAAACCGACAGGTAAGGACATTTATATTTACACAACCTGTTTTTAGTACGACTGCATACAGTAATACAGTTTTGTTTACATAAAAACCGGCATTCGTGTTCAACAAAGTGTCTAAAAGTTCGTCTCTTATCTTTACAGAGCTCAAAACCAAGGCTTCCTCGCAAGTTGACATCTTCCACGAGGGTTAATCTTAACAAGTGCTGGTCCAAGCTTGGGGAACTGATCTCCAACGCTGGTCCTCGCACCGATCTGCCATCGAACAAGACTGCTTACTCTGAAGAGCCTCTTCTGCTGCCCTTCTCTGATTACTTCTACCCTGTGGAGCCGGTCAAACCGATCCCGGTTGAAGACAACGACAATGCTGAGAACCAGAATATTCTGAACAACCGCTTTGAGCTGGTCGAAAGCTCCGAGGTCGACGACAACTTGGCCAATGAAGTTCGCGAGATCTGCTACACAGCAACACAACAAAACTGTCTCGTATGTAAACTCTACTAATTCTCCCGTTCTCTTTCTTTCGTTTCGGTAAAAGATGCAGTGAAAACAAAATCGTGTCTTCCATCAGTTAGTTTTAGTGGGCGCTGTCGTAGCGCAAATCCAACGTCTTCCATTAGACTTAGTGATGTGGTCCATTGAGGTGTTACCTCGTTTGTGATTTAGTTCTTATAGTAGAGCCTGTGATCTAGTGTGTACCGAGGTAATATCTCATGGGTCATTTTTAGTTTTAAATTGTCACAAGTTTTGGTAGACAGCTTTAATGAGACCTGCACTGTATAATCAACGCACCACTTTTGGCTATCTCCCTAACTTCTTTCTGTATTTGTTTTGAATTTGTGTCTTTTCGTGTTTTCGATCGACTGTCTTCCATTAGTTTGTAAAAGAGTTTTATATCGACTGTGATATCAGAGAATATATTGATGGACGAAGCTTTAATTAGGTTGTAAGAAGATTTTATATAAATTTAACGAAGAGCTCTCTAAATGAATTACATCTTAGGTTAGAAATCGCGATGAAAAACAGAAATCTTCCAATCTCTAGATTTTCGTCGCGTGTTGATATCATCGCATATCAGTTCAAAAGCTTTAATTAGGGTTAAGGATTACTCTTTTGTTTTGGTTAAATTTATCTTACATTTGTCATCATTGCATGAAACTTAAATTAGTTAAAATTGTGTGTTACTGTTTAGTACAAGTAGGCCGAATGTGCCAATGTAGTTTAAGTTTAAGTAACATTGTTTAGTTTAAGTTTGGTTCTAAGTGCCTTATTATATCCGATTACTCTTTTGTTTTGGCTGAATTCTTCCATTGTGTCACTGTAATGTTTGTTTAGATTTAAGTTTTAGTTCATAAGTTGTGTAGTTCATGTAATGTAATCTTAGTTTAGACTGATCTTATTAAGAATGTCAAGACTTTCGTTTGATCTCTTATTTTGATCTAATTCAATAAATGTATTAAATAAATTTACATCTGTTTTTTATCCGTATCCTATCCAATCCGACCCTGCCCAATAAAGTTGCGTAGCTAATATACCTTAGCAATCACACTAATTTATAGTAGGTATTATTATATACTTCAAGTAAAAAGAACTAAACGGATCGGACTGAAATCTTGCATGTTTTAGGCCTGGAATAAATCAGTTCCAATAGGATAGAAATATCTTTAAAACGTTTCCATAGATACAACGCGTGTGTAGTCAGTAGTCACGCCAGAAACTACTCTAAATAAGAAAAAATATCACGTAGAGCACAACTTAGTTAGAGAAAAGTTAATAACTAAATCCTTTTTATTTTTAAGCATGTTTGTTGTAGTGAGCATGTTTGTCAACTTAACTTCTATAAAACTACTGAATTGTAATTATAAATACAAATAGTCAGGCAACGGTGCAACTATAGCGAGTCACGTTCTAGGTAGGTTCTGGCAACAATGAATACTGGTTAGAATAGGCAAAAAAGTTCCAAATATATACAAAATCAGACTTTTATTGGTGATAATCTTTTGATTTAATGATTAATTGATAGATCAACACTTTTAGAAACAGAAAGTTGCCATAAACATTTTCTTAAAGCGACTCATTATAGGAATTAATTATCTTCATTGCATTTCTGATATGTCGGAATAACGTAGTCACTGCACATGTTAATGAACATTAAGGTGAGGAAATTTTGGAGGAGGCTTTATTGGACGTTAAGGTAAACAAAAACTAGGAAAAAAACGTTATAAAAACAACCAACATTTACTTCACGTAAAATTTGCACAACGAAAACGCTCGCCTGGGGTTCTTTACACCCCAAAAGTACTCTTTTGCCTCATCCTTAAGCAACAGATTATTTTTTGTGATTAAATAACAAAGCTCCGCAAATTTCAAACTCTAATCAGACGATCAAACAGTCGCTAGGGTGTAAAACAAACCAGATGACTAATTAATCATCACTAGCCAGCTTATTCATAGCCTATAATCGACTTAGCTGAAATAATCGATCGAGCATTAGGCATTCAAATGTGCGACAACACTTTCTGAGTTTTTTAATATATTATTTACCTATTTATGAGTTTGTTTGTACCACATTTAGTTTCATGATAGTGTGCCGTTAAATCAAAATATCATTTTCTAGTCGTGCTTGGATTAAGTATGAATCTAAGTATCACTTAAATTCATCACTTGCAAAAAGAACCCCACAAATTGCAATGAAAATCAATGTAAACCTTATTGAAAGAGTACCGCTACATTGCAGTCGAATTACCGCCATTATCCATGTTTATCTCGCGCCTTTGATCACATCTTATCTCAAAAGGCTCTCAATTTCCGATCCTTACATGGTTTCTGATAATGAGCCACCTCGTTAGAAACTTATTTTGTGTCATTATACAAAGCCGACAGATATTTTGTGCCAGGAGTGTTTGCAATAAAAAGTTTGATAGCTTGTAGGTCTTGGTACGTATTAACCTGTGCTCAAGTAAATCGGGTATGGTCTTGTTTGTTTTAACTTGCAATTCTACTACAGAATACAATTTCCCACGTCATTATGATACCACCATCATCTTTCTGTCTTAACTTTCTATCGCCAATGTGAGACAGTTTTGTTTTATCAGTGTAGAGCAAACTCTACAGGCAACTTGTTTCTTAGAATAAAGTGTATCATGACGGGATGACAGGAATAAAAAAACATAAAAAATGGCTGCTGATGAAGGGAAGATGGGTAGGACATATTGTCCGAATGGACACGGAATGGAGGGAGACCACATCAGCTCACCAGATCACTAAAAAGACCGCCTACGAGATCACTACATCCGACAACACGTCTTTCATTGAGAACCGAAGGGTCGTTCTCTAGAGGCGATTGGAGGAGACCTTAATACAGAAATGGAGATATGCTAGGCCGCTATAGCGGGATAAACTTATTCTTAAGCATAGACCGCGATTAGGAAATTTTAGTGTAGTACGCTCTCCGGCTAGGTGGGATGACGACCTGCGAAAAACTACAGACAAATACTGTGGGCAGTACTATTTGACTGAAATTTTTCGCAGGTATACGGTTAACTAAAGACAGTAGGCTATGGCGCTGATTGGGGAGGCCTATATCTAGAAGTGGACTGTTATTTATGGGCTGATGATGAAGGCCGCTATGATGATGATTATGATGACTGCTGATACAGGACAAAGTTGCCTGAACAAACCGAAATGGCCACCTCAGATTTCCTCATAGGTCTTAACGGCCACATATCTGTGTACGTGTCAAAGAACAGTACCAGTACGTGACATTTATTCAGGACCAGGGATGTCCATTCAAAGGGACAAAGGCAGCGCGGGCAACGTTTAAGAATGATAAATCGGTCTTATTCTAAGTCCAATTCGTTCCGATCCCGCGGAACACATAAAAGTGCGACACCTAGTATACCTTTTCACTATAAGTCGAAGGTAAGCATTAATAGGGGACCGTGAAATCGCGGTGTATCGAATCGCAGAAAAATTTCGGTTTTTCGGTTATTTCTTAGAGATTTGTACGGCCTTTCTGCGCCGATTTGATACGCTGAACGGGTGTCAGTATTACAAACACATGTCTTTTGATTTAGCGACTCTGCTTTAGAGACGGCTTTTGGATTTCGCGACAGATTTCACGGTCGCGACGCGTTACATTGATGTTGACTTACCTTCCGTCACAGATGGCGAGGAATTATAGTTTTCTTGTATTTTTTGCGAAATCTTAGAAATCAGAAAATGGATTTTATTGTCTGACATGTCGTTTACATTGCAGCTGTCCAATATTCAGAATACTTGATAAATTACTATTGGGCCTTAGGTACCTAAGTTTTAAGTGCATATTCATATGTGTACAACTTTTTAAAAACCCGCACGCAGCAGCATTATGGTTGCTGTGTTTTCAGATTCCTGCTTGGCTCGTCGTCAAACTGTTTCCAATATGCGTCATATTATAAATCAGTATTTACTTTCAAGTTTTAAATAGCACACGGAAACAGTTGACCATAGAAATAAAGGTTAAGACCGATATAGATGAAAATGATGCTACTTGAGGGTTCACTCAAGTAGCGAAACCACGAATCACCACCACGAAACTTGTGAAACCAAAAGGGGGTGATTCTGAACCCCGAGAATGTCATCTTTTGTATAGGATCCATTGAATTTCGGATATTATTTTACTTTTTTTATATGAGACGTTTTGTCTTCATACCTTGTCGTGTTTTTTTATGTTTAATTTCATGACAAAACACTGGTTTTGCTGAAAAAAGAAGCAATTTGGGAAATATATTTGTTATATTAAATAATGCAAGAGTGCATGGAAAAGAAAACGAATACGATGAAAAAAACATTATTGTAAAAAATAAAACCGGCCAAGAGCGAGTCTTGCGCACGAACGGTTCCGTACCATTATCTATATAAACGGTAAAAAAACACGTTTGTTATATCGGAGCCCCCTTAAATATTTATTTTATTGTTTTTTAGTATTTGCTATTATAACGGCAACAGAAATACATCATCTATGATAATTTCAACTGTCTACCAACACGGTTCATGAGATAGGTACAACTTGGTGACAGACGGACGGACAGACAGATTTACAGACGGACGTCCCGTTTTACCCTTTGGGTACGAAACCCATTTCGGTTAAGTACACATGTCAGGTAAGTACGTGGCACTCTGTATAGCAAATAAACCCAACGCAATAACCAAAAACCCACTTCAAACTAATCTGTTTAACTAATTTTACACTGCATCTTAAGCAAACCATTCACAAATCCTAGTAATTCCATTATCCTACAAGTTCCTTGAAATGTAATAAGTTAGCAACCATTCGATCCGCGATTACACGGAGTCGACCCGTTACATTGATGTTGACTCACCATCCGTCACAGCTGCCTGAAAACTATCATTCCTGTCGTCATTTGTCGCGGAATCATACAATAACTAGAAGGAATAATAGTGGAATACAATAACTAGGTGGCATACAAGACACTGTGTGACCGTGTCTAATCATCCTAATAATTCATCATCGACGTTTTGCAGCTGTGGCGTCTGGAAAGTTTCAGACGCCACAGCTTATATTAGATGCTTATATTATAGGTAGATAAGATAGTAGAGAAGATATTTTATTTACCTTTAAACTACTATACACAATAACCTTACAAAATATTTTAATTAAAACTACATTAGTTTTTTTTTGTGCGTAACAGTGTGTATGGCAAATATGGCCTTCACTCAGCATTGTGCTGGGTGCACACTGATCGCTGGTTTTCAGTGAAGACCAGAGGGATAGTGTCACGTCACGATCGTCAGGTGCGCGATAAATAATACTTTATTGTACCACGCAAACACGGAAAACAGTACAGAAATAAATGCTACGAGTACACGAAGTATAAAGGCGGCTTTATCGCTTTGAGCGATTTCTTCCAGGTAACCATGAGATGGACTGGGCATGTAACAACAACAAAGACGGTGGCACTCGAAAAAATGAAATAAAAGTAAACAAAACAACAACCAACCAGGGCAACCAGGTTTAGTACCTTAAAATAGAATTTTAAGCATTACCTATTGCAATACACTAATATGCTCGGAGATCAATATTGACCATGTTTTTTTCAGCAGACGTTTTCAGAAACGCTATCTCAGGATGTCGCAGTTGTTAACGATTGTGGTTATGTAGATTATTTTGATGTCATAGTACCTACCCACAGCTCACAGTTTCTAAAGACTGTAAGGTACTAACTTTTAGTGTTTACTAAATTTAAGTTTAGTAGGCAAAATTGCTGCAAGTTTTCGATACAATTCTCGTACGCACGTGTTTTGTGTGCGGCAAACCAAACGATATTTATAACTATTTGACATTCTCTTGAAGATGCCGCTGGCAGGGCTCCAATGATTTCGCATAAATGGGGCGGCTTGTTTGAGCTCACGAAATAAATATTGATAATAAAGGGCTCTTATAGGTAATTTAATTTTATAGGCAAATATTTGATACTGTGTTGTTAACTACCTGTAAAACTACGAGCATACCTACTAAAATCAGTGATTCTTTAATATTACCTAGGTAAGACATTTATTAAGAAAATAACAATAACAGAATTAAACAATTAAAAAAGTATTTACACTTTTATCTGTTTCCAAATCTAAGCCGTCACCAGAAGGCAGAGTGCCATGTGCAACGTGGCAATGCTTATTCTTTGACCGAACTAAAAGTCAGCATTCCGATCACCTGTTGACTCCAACCAATTACTCTAGTATCTAGGTATATCAGTGAAGACAAAATGAGTTATTCATTTAAGTAGGTGTGTCCTCATAAAACCAGCATTCACAAGCTCCTTCACAAGAATCACTACACTAGCATTAAATACACCCTTAAACAAAGCCATACAACCGTGAAAACCAATACAAAACCGCCACTTGCCCTGTTAAAATTCACGAGTCTCGAACGCTTTGTACAGAACCCGACATCCGAAAAACAAATAAGTGTCGCGTGAAATTTGGATTATTTTGTTGGTAAAGCTGTCAAACACCAACTTATCCTTCCACTTAGCACTACCGAACCATTCAAAAACTATCTCTAAGTGTTTGGATCAAAACTCAAAATACGCGGTGTTGATTTTGACGTTGAATTTGACAGTTTGTAAAATAAAAAGAGTTCACGCCTCAAAGTTTCAGAAAAGGAACGTTACCGAAGTGACAATATTAACAAGTTTCAAATAAGGTTTTATGTGCCAATGTTCACGGTGTATTTATTTATTTGAATAACGTGATGATAAGGTCAGTGTTACTTTTGGCAAAGGAACTAAGTTAATACAAAAGTGGGATATGCGAAAAGCAACAGATGGGCAGGATAACATAATTATAATAGTACGGATATCTTAATTTTATTCACAAGCAAATCATAGATGATAATGTCTGTGTGGATTTTTTTTTTCATAGGCATATAGGTAACGAACACTTTAGCGCTCGTAGAATTCGCGCAAATCTTTTTGAATTCTGTGTGTATAGCCTCAAAAACGCTACTGCGCAGCCACTCCGCGTACTTCCGAGAACTCATAAAGATTTGCGCGTACTATACCCTAACTTGACGCCAAAATATAGTTGGATAATGCGCCCCAATAAAATCAATTTATAGCCTTGATTTAAACAAAAGAAATATACCATAACCAGAAAATAATGAACAGCATCAAACCACAGTTTCTATACCCTTTCAAATCAAAAGCATTTGATAAGCTCAAGTCGCAAAATATCACAAAAATAATGAATGAATGAATGTATACTTTATTGCACTTAAAACATAAACCTTATATCAAAATTTAAAACACGACCAGTACAATTGGCGGCCTTATCGCTGAAAGCGATTTCTTCCAGGCAAACATCGTAAAGTCACAAATATCAACACGTCGACTTTTTGGTGACTGCTCATGTTGGTTTTATTTTAAGCACAGAGTAAAAAGTTTTAGTGCATCGTTTGATGACATTTTCTCCGCAGAGCTTTTTATACCCACCTACTAAATAAAGTCTGATTGTCCATAGAAAGTCAGATCAGGAACATTTAAGCTTCAATTAGCGGACCTTTAGCAGGAAGGGCCACTTACTCCGCTCTTCAAAAAACAGTATCCTGGCTCCTAAATTGAAGCCGACCAGTTTTTATCAGCAGATCCTTTAAGGAAGTGCTAATTCTCACAGCGTTGAAGTGACCATAAAGAGCTTAAGACATGAAAATCGCATTTTGCTAAGTGTTGAGTAGTTTTGACTACTTGTGTTTTGAGTGCTATAAGCTGGACATTGTTTTCTAAAGAAATTTAGGAGCTAGGACGCTTTTTTTAAAGTCGTCATAAAAACTATTGAGTAGGTATATTTCTAATAGTTTTTTGGATTCGATTAATTGCAATCATAATATAGTTTTGGTGCATTTGTCGTCATTTTTCATAATTTTTGATGTCTCCTGTAATTATTATCATTTTCGAAATTTTTGATACAAAATGAAAAAATGTCTTTACTAACATAACCAAATTTAAAATAACAGAAGATAGTGAGATAGTGTAGCTTTAACTCTAGTGCTTGTAAACATAACTTGTGAGCTATTTTTAAAGCCATACTAGGATTATTTAAAAATTTGTGAAGATTGCAATAATCGCATACAATCTAAAGCATAATGAACATACATTTATAAAAATCAGCGATAGCTACAACATAAAAGAGATAATAAAAATGAATATTTATGGATGATAATAACACACTTAAGAGCCTATAATTTTAAACGATAAAAAAATAGAATGTACTAAGAAATAATTATTACGAAAACTAATACTTAAATCCTTTATTTGAGAAACCCAAGACAAAGGTGATTGATTTGATTACACACATTAATGAGAAAGCTTTATACCTTAATTTTTTTTTTCTTTGATCACAAACTCAAAAGTGTCAATGGAAGTTCATTTGGTTGGACATGTCAAGAACGTGACGTGACGTGCGGTCGTCAAGTATTTAAAATGAAATTATGTTAAAATGGCTAATCAACGATTCCACTTTTGAAAAATAAAAACTAGAAAACTCCACCGTTCCACTCAAAACCTCAGTAATTTTCGCACGCTCCAGAGGAAGTAGTTTACACACCAAGAAGTTTGACACGAAAATTGCATTTGCTAAGTGTTCCTTTGTCTATGGTGTATGGCACTTGTCACTATGGCACTCGGCACACCATGTTGGAGCCACGGGAAGTGATTATTGGTCATATAATTAGGTGCGGTATAGTAACACTTAGCTGCTTCCGATGGGTTGTAAGGTTTTAGGGTGGCAATTTCACCGGTATTGCCAGGATTTTTGGCAATATAAATAAAATACAACACCACACACTACTTACACAGATACCTAATAATGATTCATGTAAATTACATTACGGATTTATTAAAAGCGTTTTCCAATACATATTAGTATTTTTCCCTATTGTTTTACAAGTCAATTTTCTTCATCCAGATCGCCAAAGATTGGAATACCTAGATAACTTCATTATAAGTGGATTAACAACGAACCTTATTTGTACAAGTGTCACGTCAACTCAACTGTTAACTGTAGTGTACTTATACATAATATAGTTGATACGTGTCAAAGATGGATGAAAAAACACTACCTACCCTAGATTAGTTATTTTAAACACGAACAGAAATTAAAATACCGACCGACAAAAATATTTTCAGAGATAGCAGAAAAATAACAAAAATTATTTCCCTTAACCTGTGAATCATGGCAACACTAAAAACGAGCGGGCGCCTAACCTGCAATATTTGACGCAATCAGCGGCGGAAATGTGGCGATAACACGCACTCATTTGGCCCAGCATGGACCCAGCACAAATCACAAACACGTGGCATACGACCCTTGCAAAGGGTCAAGTGAGAGTTATGCTACGGAACCTTTTAAGCAATCTATGAACTGCATAAACCACAAATTGTTAGGTTTAAGTACCCAGTAAGTAGTAAAATACCTACACAAAGGTACTTCAAATTAAGATACTTTTATAGTTTTATCGCTTTCGGAAATATGTACAGTCAATTAATACATGATGCCTTTAACCAATCTAATAACTAATCTAGGGTAGGTAGTGTTTTTTCATCCATCTTTTAAAGTAATATTTTTTGCTGAAAAAGTGCATCAGTACTTATTTATCGTACCAAATAATCCAATAGGTATGTCGCTCCAACAACTTTTAGTTCGGTATTCTACATGAACTAGCCAAACTGAACTGAAAAGGTTTCTTCTATCAACGGAACCCCAAAATCTTCCAAATCAGTAAAAACTTGCAGATCCTGGAATGTTTTTTTAAGTTGGCAACATTATGAAAAAGTATTGCACGTGTGTAACGGCAGCAATTTTGTGCGGTTTTAAATTACTGTGCATTCCAGTTTTTTACCGGAAGCCGCGGATTTTTGGTCGGCGATTGAGGACCGGTACATTTTTGGCAGTTATCTTTGTTTTTTGCTGCAACATTTTATTTTATCTAATTTTAGTTTTACTGAAAAAGTAGCAATTTTTATCTGTCGGCTTGTCAAGTGGTGACATTTTTTAGGGATCGAAATCTGCATTCAGCTCCTGATATAAACGTGGGCTGGTAGCATATTTACATAAAATATTAAGTGATAGGTATGTAGTTTAATTGTATCTGTTTTTATGTGTAGGTATTCTGTAAATTTATATGTGTTTCTTGTACCTACCTATTAATTTGTAATGTGTCGTGTTACACGTATCAAATAAATTTTATTTTCTTTCTAATAATGGAATTAAATTAAAACTTGAAGCAATTGAGCTAACTGCAGACAGTTGCAAATAACCTACAGGTAGCTCAACTAATCCATATCTGATGATGATCCGCTGGCTGCACTGCCCCGCTGTATGGCAAAGCTGATGCGCTGTGCTTATGCCAGATACTCACCAGCTCTAGGGTCACGCGTCGCTTCAACCAGACGCTCAGACATTTTTTCTTTCTTATTTAAATCATGGTAGGCACCAAGACTTAAACTAATCTTCCACGAAAGCAGAAGTTTTCTGAGCTATGTAAGTTCATAGGTACTCTAGCTATTTAAATCTTTTATGTAACGTAGAAGTTTCTATAGGTAGATACATAAATTGATAAATAAGGTGCCCAGAGAAAAAAACGTTATCTCCAAAAGATTCAAATGCACGTGCAAACGGCCTTTCACAAAAACTATCGGCTACTTATCTTTCGCCAATGCGGCTATTTTTAACAAAACCTCCAAAAAATCTCCATCGATCCCAAAAGCTAAATCTTTTTTTATAAAAACCTTATCGAACTTTAAAAAAATCCAACCGTTTTCAACTTTGCCGGTAACATAATACCTACCCACTGACCGAAAAGGAAAAAACTGTCCAAAAAATTTAATTGTATTCTCGCAAAAATTTGGCCGAAATCTTAGCCTCAGGGTACAGGAAATGAGCAGCAAAAAGCTCAATAGAAACCTACAAAATGTCTTCCATTTGATGGATAGCTGTAACACAATCATTCGCTACGAGAGAACTTAGAAGAGCCTTAAAGTGCCCCTTAAAAATCAAGTGATATTCTTCACTTTTATTGCCATAATGGGCAAGCATTATCTATGCTGAACTCCATCTAAAAATCAACACAATTCTTTGCAAAATAAGAACTAATATCCTTTGGAAATGGCTTCATACTTGTGCCATTTTAAATGGCAACCCCAAAAACCAGTATATATTTTTGCTTCTCCATTTTAGGCTGTATTTGAGTAAGTTCAAAGTTTATATTCGAGTTCACTCTTTTCAGGAAACATTTTATCATGATTGTACAGTAACAATGCTTTCTGAACACGTGTAGATGGCCACTAGAGGTATCCGAGCTTGTTTACGGTTATCTACAATAATGGCCTTATCGACTTTAGTTGTTTTCTTTACCTGTAGCTTTGTTGAGATACTGATAAAATAAATTAAAAGAAGGACATCGTTTGTGAGAAAGATTTTCATCGAGATAGAGTTTCCTAGTTTAAACAAATCTTAGTATCTAACACAAAACATTTGGAAATCATCATCATCATCAGTATTAGTCCACTGCTGGACATAGGCCTCCCCTAATGAGCGCCATAGCGCCCTGTCTTCAGTTTGGTACAAAATAATTCTCATAGACAAAAAACGCTGTAAAACTATACGTCACCATTACCTTTCGTATAGATTTTTACCTTATGCCAAGAAACTATTTATTTCTCCACTATAATAATGTAGGTTGCAAAAAATCATTCTCGATATACTAAAATCTTTAAAAACTTTTGAAGACGTTAACAATACTTTTAAAAAAGTGGGCGTAACTTCTACTGTCATTTTATTCAAAAGTAGAATAGTCGGCAGGCCTTCGCTCGCGCCGCTCTATTATCTATGCCCAAAAAAATGCAAAATTTGAAAAAGGAAGCGTAGCCTTGCGAATCGGGGCAATAAATTCCTATTGATCAAATTTCGGACCCATGCTGGGCCATACGGGCTCATTATAGTCCCAATAATTTTATTTTTTATTTCAAGTTTTTGGCGGAATTTTATTTTATAACGATTATTGCATTTTATTGTAATTGGATGCGCATCGTTGTCATAAATCGTATAATCATAGCTTAGATTTGTAAACAAAGCGCGTTGATGTCTTTTGTTTGATGGATTCATGACTTTCGTAAATTTTGTAAGATATGGCCTGGCCTTACAAAATCAGGTGATGAATTAAAATTATTTGCATCAGTACAAAAGGCTACTTGACTACTATCTACTGGAAAATAATTCAAAGTTCAATTAATATTTCTTCAAGGCCAGTCGTATTAGTTAAAAAAACTAATTTTAAAGTTTGAATACTAAAACGATAATCTCTGTCATGGATCAAGTGCTCCGAGCAATGACGTCACACGCCACACCACACCTACCAAGAAGAACTCATTGACACTGTAATCTGTAATAGTGTGACGTCACCATCGATCCAATCAAACGCAGAGAGTGAAACCGCGATCACGTGATCATAATATCAAAAAATGTGTTATTTTAATCCCGTTTTTCGTACCTAAAATAGGCATATTTTTAATAAAATTCACCTGATTACGCTTTGTTACGTTGTCACTGACTAGTATGAAAACAATTTGGAACTTATTTTTAATGTAGTCAAATAGCCTATTGGGATACTGTTTGACGTGTTGTGTATTTATCTTGTTTATTTATTTAACCCGCTGCTTTCGAGCTTTTGAGAGCTTTAAGCAAAAAGCTAGATTATTTAGAAAGAGAAAACAATGTAGAAAGTACTGCTATTGTCATTGAAACTCTTGAAACTTCCTCGGAACACCATAATGTCAGTTACGCGAATTATCATTACAATCGTAGATGCATTTATGGTATTCACGCCATTCACTTACTCTACGGTTATTCGACTCATTCATAACTGGAGGATCTTTGCATGGCCGAGTTTATGAATGGACAGAGTAAGCGCAATCGATTACCCAATGATAGGATAGCCATGCGTCTTTAAAATTATTAAATCTTTCGATAAGTTATATGTAATTTGTCGACTTATAATTTACCGAAGCTAAATCGTTTGAGTGTCTCGTAATTGCTTTGTGCTTTATGTAGTTAGTTACTTTACAAACTTCGACAAAGTCAGACAAAGATTAAGGATAACACTATGGAACTCACATATTTTTTTATTATAAGTACATATTATTTATTTATTTTTAGATGGGACACAAAGTCCAGAAATTTATTAGTCAACTTATGAATAAAATACCATGTCAATGTTAATAAGGGATCATAAGAAGAAACTTACTAAAAATTGTATGATTTTTAATGACAGCAATTACTCTGTACTTTCGCAACACTGTCCCATTAAATTTGTGGTCACCCTTTCCAACGGTCACTGGTGAATGGCGGAAAACTTTAAAGGCTTCAACTTAAAATCACTTCAAGCTTACTTAAAAAAAGTTTACACTTAACCGTGTAATTCACGTTTCCTTATTATCTGCTTCTTTATGGACTTATTCTTGTTTAATACATTGTACTTAAACTTAAAAATGCTTTAAGCGCTGTATAGATTTGATACGCGCACGTTTAGTTAAGTCTGCTATGCTTTCAGGTATTTTATTATGTTCGCATCAATAGGAATCAATGAACGGGAGATATGGTATTCGCCGGTTACGCTTAATTTTGGAGAAGGTAAGTATTATTTATCTCTGGGCCGGTTTTCTCTTGATACATATTACTGTTAACGCATTCTCTGCGACCAAGCCCTGTGAGTTGCGCCACAGCTAGTAGGTCTGCAAGAACCACGTGAATTGTGGGCAATGAAAGTGTTAAAATTACCTTCACAACACGGTCCTTAGCCGAGGTTCTATGTGGTTTATCTCCTTATTGGTCAAAAAGAACAGGATATTTTGTTTATTATTAAAATTGCTGAAAAACGATTTTACACAAAAACAATTAAGAAAAAAAATTGTGATATGAAACTACCACTAATATTTACACTTAAATCTATTTTCTAAAAATCTAAGCCGTAACCAGAAAGCAAAATGCCCAGAATGCTGGCAGCATTGCCACGTTGAATGGCAATGCTAATTCGTTGACCGAAATAAAAGCCAGCATTCCGATCACCTGTGGACTCTATTACGAGTTTTGTTAGATCTTTATATAACTGGGTTAGGGTAAATTTGTCACCGGGTAAATTTGTCATCGCAAAAATCTAGTGTAAATTCGTCACCGCTCAAATTACCTTTAAATTTAGTAAAATATGAATAATAATTTTAAATAGTTTGGCTATTTAAAAATGTACACTCCAAACTTCATCCAACTAATCAAAGCAACCTCTACAAGGCAGAATAGCCATCGCAAACACCTCAACCCGTCGAATGGCGCTGGGTATTTCGTACCCCCATATTTACGCAGCCCCCGCACTTGTTTGCAAAGATAACAAGAAGTCAATCCTTAAAGCTCCAACCAAAACAAATATGTGCCAAGCTCTCCGAGGAATTGTTTGGTTTACTTAAATACCTTACGGATTGGAATCTGCCTATTTTTATAGGAATACTTTTATGACGGATATTTATTGGTTTCCTTTTTTCTTGATGAGGGAATGTTATTTGATCATTTTACCGATGAGAGCTAGGCTATTTAATCTTTAATATAAAGCAAAAACCTATGCAAAACACATTATTCTTTTAAAAATAAACACAGTTTTTTATTTAAAGGGAAGGACAAGGACCGTGTATGGCTGTGCTTGTTAAAAAAAATTGTTTAAAACAATTTTTTATGCATTTTTTATGTTATGATTGATTTACGTTAACGGCCGACAATTTCCATAAAGTTTCAATCTTCTTCTTCTTAGGGTGCCTCGCCAACTAGTGAAGGTTGGCAGTCAGCTCAGCAAATTTCTGTTTGTCCTGTGCAAGGCGAAAGAGTTCAGCGGCAGTCATGATCCCCGTCCATTCCCGGAGGTTCCTCAGACACGATTTCCTCCTACGACCAAGTTTCCTCTTTCCGGCCACAATAAGCTGAAGAAGATCGTATCTTTCGTGCCTAAGCACGTGACCTAGATATGCGACCTTTCTTTGTTTGATGGTTTGCAAAAGCTTGCGTTTATGTCCAACCAGTTGTAGAACTCGAAAAGTTGCAATAAACGACCATAATTTTCGTATTTAAGAGCCCTCGCCAATAATGGCGAGGGGTGTTATCACCGCAATTTTAATAAATTAAATCAGATGACCCTCATAAGGGTACGCCCTATAATTCAATTAGGCGTCATATAAATAGCGATGTCAAATCCAAGATCATTCCTAAGGGCCCATTGAGAGCCTATTCAGGACGCACGTGGCCCAACAATGGTCTAACCCGCCGACAAACTCTGCGGGTCGCCGAGACCCAAAGTGAGAAATTTCACAATACTGTCAAACTATTGAGCCTAGGTGTGACGGTTTGGAGTTCGACAATACCTCAGTATGAGGTTATTGCTGTCTTTTTATATCGTCTTGGAGACGTTTTGTGTTTGAACCATTTAGTGGACAAAGGAGTTCGGTTGATGCGTGTGTATGATTAGATCGGGAGTGAATTGGCACTTCTATAGGATCCACTGTCTATCAATTTTAATGAGAATCTCGTTGCTGCACAAAGGTTGGGGATTCGTTTCAGTTGATGTTCTTTGTATGCTTCTATGACTTTCAATGTCTCGAGATACTTTATCCATTAGTAAACATAATAGAGTGTAATAAGTATAGTAAACAAAAACTGCTGTCCGACTCACTGACGCTGGTCTAGCCTAGGTACTACACACAGCTAGCTACAACTAGCTAGCTCATAAGCTCATAGCTAGCCTTAGATAAAAGGTGCCTTGTGTTATGGTCGTCTGGCAGAAATCTTTGTATGGGGTAAGACCGCCAATTTCAGAATACCGTAGTATTAAAAAAATACATGCAGCCGAACATATTAGGCTGTATGTATTTTTGTATGTCCGTGGATTTTCGACCGATAAAAAAGAATAATCCCAAATTGCTCCCATAAAAATGTATTTCCGTATTTATCGTCATGCTTAAAAAGCATCATAATAATGATGAAAAATCACGACTAGCTATAAAAATTTGGCTGATAAATCTAATAAGCCAATTCTGAATAGATTTTGATGATTCTTTCGTTGCTGTTTTAAGGTTAAATTTGAGGTGACCTTATAATCTATCTATCTCTCTATCTCTACATGATAATTTTCACAATCACTGGTAACAAATGGTTTCCATGGCCACGGGATTTAGCTATCATCATAGTTTCAACCCGCTTACGGCTACGTTAGATATGAAATAGCGATAAAAAAATATTTTAGCATCACTTAAGCTATTGCTAATGGATCTACCTCCACACGTTGACATTCCTAACCTGCCACAAGTATTCGTTGAGTAAACCGAGACTATCTACACAGGATGCAAGGTCGTTAGCAGGTTTATCACTTCCTTCTAAGTATTCAAATTGATATTGTGCGTTTATAAACAATCCGTGAGGACGGTTCGTGATGGAATTTCTCTCTACTTTATATTCAACGGCACCTGAGCAAGTTTATTTTATGATGCACTATGTTTTACGAGGCTATGCTTGAATAGAGATTGATGTATTGGTGTGTTATAAATTGATATATAAGAAAAACTTTCTGACTAAGTTTGTAGGTAGGTACTAATTTTTTTTATCTGCCTATTAAAGTATTGAGTCCCTTTTGTACTGGTCTAAGGCCTCCACCAAATAATATTGTGTACATAAATTTGTTTAAAATTAATTAACCCCTCACAGACACCGCTGCAAAAGCCAGTACCTACCAGTCAGCCAGCCAGTAGTTGTAAAATTTGCCAGTGGCCATTTATTAGCCTAATTATTTCGTTGAGCCAAACTACTCAGCGCTTACTTGGCATCTTTTAGCTTTTGTTACCAGAATGAAATAATAGCATTAAGTCACGTCTTGGAACTTAAACATTTTCTCTTCCTCGAAAAGCTTACTTACCAACAATGCGCCAGCCAGTGCCAAAATATTGATAATTCAGCATAAGTTGTCCGCATGCTTATTTTGATACCGAGAAACAACATTTTTTCTGCGTAGGCCGTGCTACTTCGCTCGTGCTGTGAATTATTTTGTTAGGGATTTTATATAGGGTAGATTGAATAAATAACTTACAATAACCTGGAGGTGGTCGATGGTAGCCACCCGTGGAGTCTACGTGGACGTGTAAACATACTCGCCAAATATTTAAGGATCGGTCTCGATGTTGCGAACGACGAATGCTTAGATGTTGGATATAGATAATAGAGCAATATTCAATGTGATATGATAATACGATTGCGACGAGAACTAGGCGAAGTGAATTCAGTTTCCGTTAAGTACGGAAAAGGTTTCCGTGTGTCCATTATTCAACCTGCTAGTCAATCAACTTATGCTGAGCCAGTGCCAAATTTGTTACCTAGACTTACACTTCGTTTTTAGACTCCATTTTCTCTTAGTTTAACTACTCTATTCTGTGTAAGTTATGTAAGAAACAAAAATATATTCTTCATTTTTCTTCTACTTTTATTGGAAATCCATAGATACCTCTGGGTGGTATAATAATTTTTGATTTTGTAATATCGTTGTGTCCCTTTTCCTAGGCCTGATTCAGTATTAAGTAAAATCTAAAGTACCTACCTACCACTATATAGCAAACTGCTTAATTCACAGTTCACCTCCAACAAGCAGACCACCCCTTAACATTGTCACCGCAATTCACAAGAAACCTCTAACTGTCCCAACGGGGGCATTGTTCTTTCATTCCTACGGCAAATATTGGGGCAGGCTTATTGTAACGTTTGCAAACATTGGTCCCACTGGGTGGCGGCCAACAATGCCCAACAACCAACCTGCACAGGTGGACGAAATTGGAACTAAATCTGATACCTTGAAATTACACTCTGGGTCCTTCGGGCCCTATAGAACAAGCGCTGCTAGCGCCACTGCCAACTGTACTGTTAAGTTTGCAAAACTGTTGGTGGTTTCTAAGAAACTGCAGAGTCGTGACAACACTTGAAATGTAGTGATTACAGTCTAATTGTCTACGCACCTGGACTGGTTAAGTTTTCAACGTCAACAATGTTGTTGGAGACGTCAATGTCAGTAATTGATGGTTGATGGCTTACTGTGCTGTAAACATGCGAACATTGGTTCCTGGCGTCTTGAGATGCTTTGTTTTATTTGCAGCTGGTGGTAAGACCGCATGGTAGGTATTGTTAAGTGGTCTTCGAGTGGTGGAGACCGGAAGGACGAGGACCTCCTGCTTAGATTTCGCTTAGATTGTGTTGGAAACAAGGCGGCTTAGGAGGCCGTCGTGTTCAACTTTTGGCACATTATGAACTCCACCCTATAAGCCTCATGAGTTTCGTCCAATGGATTGACGCCTCTTGCTTGCTGCAAATATGTCAGGCTATAGCCCTATGTACAGGTTCTAGCTCTCTGTGCACCAAAGTGGGAACCGTAAGTAGTTTGGTATGCATTTTAATAATAATAATAATGCTGTATGGACCATTCACACAGCATTATCTAGCCCCAAGTTAAGCAGAGCTTGTGTAATGGGTACTAGATAACTGATATACGTAATACAATACACAGTAGATATTTTTTATTATACATAAAAACCGACCAGAACACCCAGAAAAAATATTTGCAGAATTAATAAAATTTTAATCTGTTTTTAAATGACCTATGGGTTCCTTTTTAATATCTGAAATAAATATTTTCATACAAGAGAATAAACGTAGACAGTAATATCGCAACGACTGTCCACCATCAGAGAGTCAAGAATTTGTATTTTATTTCTCTCGTAATCAGCCCACACATGGTACAGTACCGTTATTCACTGGAATAAAAAACCATATACCTCCGCCAATTACGTTTCCTCAATAACCGGCGTAAGTGGAGAAATGCACGTTATTTCTTCGGCCGTAACCGGAACAGGGTAATGAGAATATTACTGATAATGGTCCCAATAATGATATGCTGGACTCCAGTTCTGAAAATACAGATACAATCTTGGTACAAGATCTTTTTGGCCATATAGGTTAGTTAGGGTAAAGCTATGGTAAAGTTTTAAATTTATTTCTTTATTTATTAGCCCTGGTCATCCCACGGCTGGGCATAGGCCTCCCACAATCCCTCCAGTCATCACGATCCTGAGCTTTTCCGTCCGTCCAATTGGCCAGGAATTTTGTTTGACCGGCACCTCAGTCTTGTTCTGCCGCGTCACCTTCTCGCCTGGTCAGGCCGCCAATCGGTGAAGCTACTTTTGCCCACAGCTCTCTTGGCATACGACAGACGTGATCAGCCCAATATCAAAATAATTATTACTTACTGCTGCTCGCGGCTTCGCACGCGTTGTTTAAGGTTATTTCTATCTCATGGGAACTGATTTATGGGATAAGAAGCCTATGTTACTATCCATCTTTTCAACTAACTCCATGCCAAAAATCAAGCTGATTGATTGCTTAGTTAGGGCGTGAAGGCAGGACAAACAAACAAACACATTTTCGCATTTATAATATTAACTTAGATGTCAATACGAATAAAATATCAAAGTCAATATTAAATAACAGTTTAGAAAGAATATATTGATATTATTACTAGTTGCTGCCCGCGGCTACGTACGCTCTTTTCCAGGATAAAAGTAGCCTATGACCTCTCTGCCGAATTTCATTAAGATCCGTTCAGGCGGCAGTTAGGCGTGAAAAAGAACATACAAAATGACAAACAGAATTACATTTGCTTTTATAATATTATAGTAAGTATTGATTAAAGTAAAATCTGTTATCTTTACACATCTCTAATATGTATCTATATGCTGAAAGATATCGTAATATAAATAAATAAATAAATGCTGAGGGGTCGAGTTCCACTAAATTAATCGACAGCGAGTAGACGTTTTAGGCCTGTATGATGAAAGCTTGCTCAGTCATCGATCTTTGCTTGATTAACGCTTCTCTATAGTATAAACGTCGCTCAAGCATAGATCTATGACTGCGCAAGTTTTCATAATACGGGCCCTAGTCTCAAAATGACACTTTTGGCACCTTACCTTAGATCAAAGAAACTACAGATGGACGGATGCGTGTCAAATGTGTCAAGGTTGAAACCAATCTGTTATATCAATCTCTCCATGCAAATAGCACCCACACGCACTATCTAGTGTTACTTTCATAAATGGACGATTTTGTGACGATGCCATTGTCATAGCAAAGCAATTGGTTAGCAGAATTCGGTCCCAGATTGATTGTAATCATAATATTTTCTAAATACCAAATAAGCTTCAAATCTCTAAGTCAACGTCTAAAATAGCACAGTTAGATAAAATAAATAAATAAAATAAGCACATAATATTTGTTTCTCTACCTCACATAACAGGACCAACGACTTAAAGTAACACAAAATATTTCTTTGATATCTCAACAATGACAGCGGACGATCCTTTCTGGCCAATGTTTGGTTAGCTGCGCGCACGCATTGTCGACTCAGAAATCAATTTACGTTAATTGTCATTTATTATGGAATAAATATGATGCTTTATCCTGTCCTCTTTTGTGATATCGCCTCCAAAAGGGGATTCTTAGATGCTCTTTGAATTTGCTGTATTGAGCGTATTAAATTTTTATATTTTGCGCAGTAAGTCATCCGAGCGTGTGCATGGCATTTGACAATAATTATAAAAGGAATACCTTAGGAGATATTAAGCGGAATATAAGAAATGTTTTCTCAGCTTTAAGCAGATGTTTAAGACATACCTATCCTTTGGTATTAAATGAAGTTAGTGTAATGATGTGTCACTATCATCTTGGAAATGAAATAGCTATTATTTAAGCTCCATATATTAATAATTACATCAAAAATAAAGAAGGCAACTTTAAAACATAATCTAATCTGAAACAAAAAATATTATTTTAGGGAGGCAGTTTGTCAACACTAAATAAGCAAGAAAATCTGATGTTTGGTATTTAACCAGATTCATTTTCAAAATAGCACAATACATAAATCATGATTGTATGTACTATGCCTATGGTTTTTTTTTTAATTTTAATTTGTACACCGCGAAATTTAGAAGAAACATAGGCATACGTCAACGTTTAGCTTATAATATAAGTGGTTTGATATTTTGTGGTAGGTTTTATTTATTATTGTATATTGTAGATTTTTTTCTAGACATGTGACTCGAATTAATCTGTTTACCCGGTTGTCTGCTGAGGAGAAAGCTAATTTAATATCTGAAAGTAGTCTAATTATCGGCATTAATTCTGATCCTATTGAATCTCCATATTTATGTTTATGATCGATATAACGTAGACGATTATGATACCTTTGTTACAATCAGACAATAATCGTCCCATGATATTTATTGTCCGGGATCGAGTGACAAAGCTTTAAAATTGGCTTTTAAATCGAATTTGTCTCCATTTTAACAGCTAAAAGGTCCATTAAATTGCCCTTTGTTGACTATTGATTTGTAGTTGGCAACGAAGCAGTCTGTAAAATATAACTACAGGGTGTGTTAAATTATACCACTATTATTATGAATGCGAAAGTTTGCATGAATAAACGTATGTGTTACTTCTTCACGCCAAGACTTCTGAACAAACCAGGCCGAAATCTATACTAATAATAAAAAAGCGAAAGTAACTCTGTCTGTTACCTTTTCACGCCTAAGCGGCTTAATGGATGTTAGTAAAATTCGGCAGGGAGGTAAACCAAATCCTGGGGACAGACATAGGCTACTTGAAAAACGTATGGGAAGCCGCGGGCATTCGCTAGTTTACCAATAATGTTGATCTAGACCTGGAATAACATAATGGCTTTTATCCCATAATTCTGTTCCCATGGGATAGAAATAACCTTCAGACTTTTCCAAAGAATCAGCTTTGAAACCGCGGGCTGAAACGCTTAGTATATTTTTAGTTTTATTTTTAGTTTGAACGATGAACTACATCGAAAAATATTTAACACAATTATGTTTCAAGTTTCTTTATTGGGAATTATAATGAGGTTACATGTCAGTAAAAATGAATTACGGTTTACACGTATCATACAATGTTTTTTATTAATAGTATATGTAATAGTCGTCATCACAATGACGCAGTCACCGTGGCCGTTAAGATTATAGTTTTGTTTGACATTATTAAACTCCGAAAATCCTCCCTAGAGGGAGAAGTGGACCTCATATTTAGTGCTATAGTGGAAAACTCTGGGCTTCTGTTGGCAAGATCTATAAACATTCAACGCCATTTTGTAGCACCCTATACATTATAAACCGTTTACAAAGTTATTGAGCGACTAATGTGACAATGGCATTATAATAACTTTCGTCTTCAAAATGAAGCGTCTTTTCGCCTCGATGAATCCTTTATTTACAATTATCGTTTTTAAGTTCCATATTAAGAAATAATGACATCTTTAAAACACCTTTCGTAGTTACAAAAGGATTCTTTAGAGTAATGTTATTGGTTTTTCTATCATGCGTGAAAATTTTATTGAAGAATTAATTATGCCTATATTTTTCGATTTTTTTTCGAAGTGGCATATGCGTGGTTTTTTTCACTTCATGGACGATTTAATAAACAGTATTTATTGCATTACAAACATGCATCATGACACTTCTAAAACTTTAGTCACTGATGGTGACGATCCACCTATTTCTAAAACCTTTAAACTACTTAGATTATATCTTTCTTAGATTTTATCTTTACTTTATTTTTAGTCTTTGGGATACCTCTCCTGTTTTAAGGCTTAAAAAATGTTTTTTAGTGCAATAAAGAATTATGAATTTAATTTAATTACCACAGGTATTTGTACCCTTATAACTTCACAAGACTTTTTTTAGATTTTCAACAGGTTATTGGTACTTAGAACTAACTTCACAAGACTTTTTTTAGATTTTCTAAGTAGAAGAGCCTATTTAGAATACCTAAGGTTTACCCAGTTTTATTTGATTTAACCTCTCGATGCTCTTTTTATTCCAACTTTGATCGATTGACTAGATTTTTTCTCAGTTGTCTGAAAAAACAAAAACGAATCATCGATCCTCGAGTCATGCCAATTCGTCCCCAAAAGCCCACGTGTGGCATTGTCCTTAGGATTACGGGCCCAGATCGGAATTCCGATAACACGGAACCCAATAGATGAACAAGATAAGATGCTATTGTTGTTACCACCATGATGTTTCTTCAGTTGACAGCGTCGCTAGTGTCTTCGTCGTGTGGAGAGTTTACTATTAAAATCAGTAGTAAAAGCCTTAGTTCCAAATTTGTCCACTCAAATAGATAAATTTGTAGAACTCAACAAGCGGTCGTAGAGTGAAAATTGGAATCTGCCTTTGTTCTGAACAATCTCTGTTCAGAGAGTGTTCTTGAAAACATGCTACTGTTCATTGTTCTTTTGTTTAACGGTATTTGGAGTGGTCAGTTCCCCGCTGGTCAGTAGAATGGAGTGCTTAGCGCCGGATGAAGACGGTTATTTATTTTTTATAGACAGTAGATTTACCTATATCATACTTGTCAATATCTTAAGATCGGATTTGCTGATAGCTAAGTACTCGAGAGCCTTAAGGTGAGTATTTCGTATTTCTGCATTTGTATTTCAGGACAGTACTTTAAAATTCAAAGCAATGTATCTGGGATTTTTTTTTTCTATAAAAACTAATTTATTCCATGCCTTTGCCAAGCACCTTGCCGACTGACTACTTGCTTTTGCCGACACTCTTTCAAAGAAATAAGGCCCTTCAATTGAAGTGTTCGATATAACAAAAAAAGTAAAACCAATCTTGTTCATAAAAGGTATCTTGACCAAACAATTTAGAATTTTACTCTCACCCGCCCACAAACGCGAAGTTTCTCGCCCTGGGCGTGATGGGCGGAGTTCCTTGGGCAGATCAAGCGCTGAACTGTTTGAACTTATAACTAGTTCTAAGAACGATGCCAATTTGCTAAGATTAATTTCTTAGGCGGCTTTTGAGTCGCCGGCGCAAGGTGTGATCATAAAAGCGCTGTATCATTGAGCTATAAAAACATTGCTAAAGCGCCGACTAAGCTTTGGGCTTATAAGTGCCACTAGCTTATTAGTGCCACTTATCTTAGTTATCAAACATTTAAATTATTTCTCTTATTTAAAGATATTGGTATTATTTTTTCGCATTGCTAGTGCTGACTAGGTAGGACTCTGAAATACAAACAAGGGAAATATTTTCTAGAATTAAACCATGTTAAAAATACAAATCTAGGAAAAAAAACATTTTATCTTTGTTACCTTAGTATCTCAAACCAATACTGAATTAATTTCGTAACATCATTCTTTACATTGTACGTTATCAAACGTAACAATCAATAACATCCTAAGAGTAGCCCGCCCACTTCTCCAGCTTGTTACGTGTTGCTAGGGCGGATCGAACCTTGGGCGGGGATCTACAATGACCTACTTTGTACAAAAAACAAATCGTGTGCAGATGATCTGCTCAATTCTGTGTAATTAATTTTAGAAGGCGTGGCCAAGCAGCTGAATCTTTTTAATTGTTGATTTTGTATACGTTAAATTATTGATACTTAACTAGTTTTTTGTGCGGGTCGACGTTGCGCAAAATTATTGGTTTTTGTTAGAAATTATAAGATTTCAAAACATCCTCTATACCTTCCTTAAGATGATTATTTAACTGAGTTGTATGGAAAAGAATATCTTGCTAAAAATATAAACTATATTTGAAACCCGTCACTCGTGGTGTAATTATTTCTGTCATATTAGCCAGTCAGAAATCAGATTTTTTTTTCTATAATATCTTGGATTACCTAATAAAAGTTAATTTTATTCAGATACAAGCTGAAAAACATATTACTGACCAAATAAACACACAGCCTAATACGCAAAACTAGCCTCATCCGCCATTGTAACAAATTCAATAATCAAACTTACGCTAAGCACTATAGAAACTTATCGCATAAATATTGAAATAGAATTAAATCCATTATTTTCATACAATATATTTGGAACAAAATAAAAACCCGGGTCACAATAGCCCTTATTTACCGTAACTCATATTATAAATGTGTAAAACCATTTAAATAGCAAGGTATCAATAGATTGAATGTTTCTTTGTATTGGTGAACCAACTTGGCCGTGATGCTTCACGCACATTTTATTCCGAGATCGATGTAGATCTACGTATGAAATGCAACCTTATTTCTACAACTTTAAAGCTTTCAATTCAAAAATTCTATTTCAATTTGGTTTATAAGGTAAACTAATGCAAAACGATCCTTAGATCTGCTAGAGAAGGTTTATTCTCGATTGAAGTAAAAGCTAACAATTTTATTCCAAATCACAAGGAGGCTTTGAAGGCAGCTAAAGGTATCTGCATTGTTGATAATCATTGAAGCAAACACTTGTTATTTTAAGAGATCATCCAACCTTAAAGCTTTGAATTGGGCTCAACAATGAGGTCTATAATGTATTATTTATAGGACACTCTTGGTAGGCATTCGGGGGACTGAATAGCCCCGTCCGGGTGTAATTGTGTCGGGGACGGAATCATCAATCAGAGGTATTTCTTGACAATTGAATTGCAATATTGTATAGTATGGTGTTGGTGAACTAAATCGTCTACAATTTCAATGTATGGGGACACGGAATTAGTTCTTCGCAAGTTTTTGTTGCTCCGAAATGATTCAACAAACTCTCAGTTTTTCATAAATGTGATATGAAACCGGAAATTGCTAGGTAATTTAGGAAATTCTTATGCACCATATTTTTTACGAGCCTTGGGATTTTAAAGTAATACGAAATGGAAACATAAATAAAATTGATCGAATAAATATTCATATGAAGTTGTATAATTCAAAAATCAATTTCAAACGACAAACCCTCGCAGCGATTCAAAAATATTATTATGGGCAAAGTTTTTTCGGCGTTGCATTGGCCTATTTGTTATTTATTAATATCATTGTCACGAAATTCACAAAAAACCTCGACGGGGTCCCAAAAAATGGCTCACAAAGGCGACACGCTAATCTACCGAGGCCACCAAAACGCCTTGTCAAACGAAAAAGGGTCCACCTTATACTTAGTAACCATTAAATAAATTCAGGTCGCGTTTAAAAAAACTTCGAAAAAAAACGTCCAGGCAAACCACTTTTAAATATTTGTGCACATATGGCTTCCGGCTATTTTGAGTGGGTTATGCTAAAAAATGTTAGAAAAAGATCTTTTTTGTCAAAAATAATAATGAATTTGTGCCCTATGATTTATATGGTTTTTGAGTTGAAAAGATTTGGTTGTAGATTAGAGACGTTCCATATATGAGTATAATGGAAATATTAATCTGGATATATGACTGACACGTCCAGCTTGTAGAGCGAAACTAAGACGATTGTGGATGTATCCTTTCAAATCTCAAAAACCTATTCAGGCTGTCCTTTTTTACGGAAATTTATGTCCGTGTAAATTTTTAACAGCGTCCTATCCTACATCTCTCTCTCACCTACCAAATAACAAGAAAGAAAGAAATGTAGAATATTCATAATTTTATGGAATGAAATTAAAAACCTGCTGTATTTTGAGTAACCGTATAGTATGAATAAAACGTTATGATTTGCATCATGCTTATACATTTCGCACCTACCCATTTGAAATTCTGTTAATGAGAACCTACAAGGAGGAAGCAGGTAGCTCTACCATAGTAGTGCAAAATATCACGGCCCTACTAGGAAATCGTAACACAGTGAAACTCAACTAACACGATGCCATGAAAATTAGAATCCATCTGCTAATTAGCAACTATGAATATGGAATCTGATGGTAATCAATCAACCATACTCCAAACTGGTCAATAAAATCGCAATCGTGGTATTTTATGGCAATTATGTAACAAGTTTATTGGTTTCCATGCATTTCCTGTCCGGAACCGACTGGCATGGACAAGCTGTTGAAATGAAAACTTTAGGCTTCAGAACAGCGAAATTTACCCGAGTCCACCGACGTGCGTCATAGGCACAGGCACAATAGTAAAAAGCAAAGATCTGAAAAAAATCAGAATCCAAATGCCCAAAATGCTTTATGATGATTTTCTTCTCCAACAAATCCAGTTGCAAACGTGTAATAAGAATCTAAAAATACACTATTACATTCGACACACATGATCAATCAATCAATACACTTGCGAATAAAGCGATGCAAAGATAACGCGGGCCCCAAAGAGCCCGAGGCGATATAAGATCCGTATCTAGTAAATCCGAACAGGAAATGCATTGTAGATACAGATGCGAAATTCCTTACCGTTGTATAGAATTGATCTGCACTTCTGGGCGTGGTTGGACCTTCTTCCAACTAGGATGATTTAGGTCTAACGTACCGGTGGCAGTTATAAAGGCATTGTTAAGTCTAGAGTTACCTTTGTGCCGCAACTTTTGAGAGAACTTTTGAGAGAACTTTTTGTAAATTTCAACTTTCAATAGGTCGCCTTCTATTTACTTGTCTTAAAGAAAGTGCGCAAAAGATGTAAGGGTCTATGGGTGTTTACACCTTCACTGTGATCCTTCTTATCATTACCCTGTAATGATAAGAGCCAAAAGGCGCTTTTCAGACAGTGTAATAATATAGGCTGGTGTTGGGTCTTTACAATGAGATCTGGCTGTTTGTTTCGGTCTTTTAAGTGATAGATATGAAGTCGACCACCATAAAGCATTTATTTTTTGTAGGGGATCTTTCTGCACATAAATATATGTTATTAATTATTATACACATGTACGTATAGATAACAGGTGGCTATTAATAAGTTCCCACTTATAGAAACCTAAGATATTTAATTCTGTAGCTTTAAGAAGAGTGCGATCTCCAGTGAAAAAACCATTGTTTTGCACTGTTGATGCGCCAATTTCTGTAATCTCTTCTTTATGAAGATGTATGTGATTCTTTCAATCATGTTTAGCAAATATTTTGCTTGAATCAAAAACATTCAACGCCCTGACGAATCACTTTTTCACGTTCATGATGCAAAAGGAAATAGAAAAAAATAATAAAAAGCGCTAAAAAAGGATCAAAATGGAGTAATTCAGGCGGCAAATTGATATCGAAAGGGATTTTCTACTGTTTTGAAAATAGTAAAATACATCTCGCACCGCTTCGGCACACTTTGAGTAGGATTAAGTTCGGGTTGAGCTTTTTGGATTGTTTTTACAGCTTACGGAACCCTTTGTCGGGTATTGCGGGGTATCGGGAAGTACCAGAATGCATTTCGGCGGGATTTGAGGCTTTATTGCTAGCGCCTATTATACGCTCTTTGAATGGGTGGTGCTTGCATCCGTATCCTTTACGTGATGCTGAATAGACTTGTTTCTGTTTCATGCTTTAGTCCTCAAAAGGGCGTATTGTAAGGCCTACGCTGAAACCTTTTGTTGGCGCGCTTCATTCAGGTGGTTTTACTTGGAAGAGAAATTATCATTCTGTTGAAGAAACGTTTTCGGAAATTGCTTCTTTACACTATGAAAGAACTGATTTAATTGATTCAGCGAGCAGCAAAAGAATTAATATATGTATTGTTCCCCTCTTGGTCGCCAACTTTTTCGTTCAAACATTAAACTAACACTCGCCCCGTTGAAGGTAACAAAACAAAGAAAAAATCGCAAATTCTACTCTTAAGATGCTTTATGATGATGCTGTGTGGATTGTATAGCATCATTTCTTTATAATTTTTAATGATAATTATTAAATTAATATTTTAAGAGATTACAACAAATTTTGACACATGCTTAAGAGCTGCATCCACCTATGTTCAGTAAGTGCTCCGACGGACCACCCCATTTGCTTCTCTTCCGACATTCCAGCGTGCTCGAAACTTCACGGCCTAATTATGAAAAATAAGACATAGTTCGCTTCCACAAAAACTAAGCAGTTTACAGTCCTCTCTAAACACGTGCTCATCCTTTTTTTTCACGTGAATTCTTTTAAAAATTAATTTCGTTCGAAAACTCGGTAGCAAAAAATACTAATTGCTTTTTGTGGATAGGTTTTTGCGTTCTGTCTGAGCAAATGTGGGCTTTGTCAGCGAAAAGTGTCAAATTACTGGCACGAGATGGAAGATAACGCTAGGGCTGTCACGTTTGGACACATTTGTAAATTGTACTTATTTGATTAAAAAACTTATGTGTAGTAACGGAATACAAATACATCATAGAAAATTCACATTCACAGGTAGGTAAGCATATATCGATTACCATTTTCACAAAAACTCTATAGGAGCCTGGGTACAAAACGCTTCCAAAATGGTTAAGTAAAACAATCTAATCTAACACTCGTTCATATTCATACCAACGCAATTTCAAACCATACTTAGGTTTTTATAATTTAGTTAGACTACACTTTACTTTATTAATAATAAAGACAAAAATTAGACCAGCCCTGAATCTTCATCTGACATCGTTACGTTTTTGCGCGCATCCATTTTAGATTTCGTAAAGATTTTGTAGTTAGATAATAATTTATGCTCCATGGCAAAAGATCTCATCCTCTCTCAAACCTACAAACTAAAATGCACGCTAAAAGTTACTGGCCAAGGTGGAATTTGGAAATGAAATTGGAAAGGTTTTAGACGTAGAGTTGCCAAAAGGTAGTCAATACGCAATAAGCAACTAAACGGAAAGAAGCGGTAGATAAAAGGCCGACAAGTTGGGAGAAATATTTTGGAAATATTTGTAAGTGAAGCCGCGACCGCCTCAAGGCGGGCGGGGGTGCACGAGGGCGGGGAATTGCCAAGAACTTGACATTCCATCGCGTCCTTTTTAAGTGTTCAAATATTCTTCACATGTTTATAAATAACCCTTTGCTGTATTTCTCAGTTGGAGTATTCTCTTTATACGATGACTTTTTTGTTTTAGGAATTCTTTTTTTTATTTTTGGGTTATGCTTATGATGATTATGACGCATGCTCACGAGAGGGCATTCTTTGATCTGAGGGAATGACCCTTGAAATGTATATGAGTCATTTATAAAAAGCTCCGCTGGAATTTGAAGCATTCGGAATAGAAGTAACGAAAACAACCTCTTGAAGATAGTTTGGATTGATAATGACTATGATACAAAAAAATATTGATACCTACACTGATAGATCGTCCTGTGCATTTTAGATAAACCTTAAAACTATCAACCGAAAAGTTCGTATATTTCATTTATGAATTCTTGTAATTTTTTTTCGAGGAGCGTTGGCTTTGTTGTGCATGTCTAATTTTTTGATCACGATATTTTTAAAACACAAAAAACCGCAACAAAAACTTTGCCAGTAAAATAATCTCTGTACACATTTTCATTACAAATAAAGCTCAATATAAAAGCGGTGTAAATCTGCGCGCGCGCAAACTGGGCGGGTCTTAAATCCTTCCTTATCTCCTAGACACCATCTCCGGTGTTCTGTTACAATGAGCAGACTACCGATAAAACCCATACAAAGTCATACAAACCCATACAATAAACCTTATTTCTAAGGTCCATTTGACCCGATGCAAAATTCACGGCTGAATTAATTTCCAAACAAAATCCTGGGCTTTTTGTAATCTGCGAAGGCTGTCGATGTATTAATAAAAAGGTTTTTGTACGGATCTTGCAACGTCGTGTGATGTTGCAATCTTGGAGATTTGAAACGAACATTGATCGATCGCTCGATCAAACTTTTATAAAGTAATTACTTATCATCTACATTTGAAAGCACTTTGCAATAATTAATAACAGATTAACATGTAGTAAAAAGTTATACAGCTTTCTGGTCTTGCTTGAACTTCATTATTTAGTGTGATTTTATATCCTACGATTATGAAAATACTTAATGTTATATTAATTATTGCAATTGGTGTATTGTTCATTCTCATTAATAATGAAAAATAGTCTAAAGTGGTGAACCTCTGCTACTTTTAAGTAGGTTCTTTAAACATAAAAGACAAACTTCCTAGAGTCCTAATACGGATATGGGGTACAGCACATACACCAAATAAGCTATCCAAAACTCATGAACATGTCACACAATGATGAAGGATTTTTGTACCATCAGCACACACTGCTGAATATGCCTTCCCCCAATCAGGGGGATTCACCTCAACCTCCACGCTTGACGTCAACCCAAAAATTTAGTACTGGTACTCACACAACAACTCTCACTCACACAACAACTCTCTAAACAAAATATCGACATAAATAAAAAATAAAACTAAAAAAGTTTGATGCCCGGACAGAGAATCTATGATTTTCAGGAAAAAACCCAATAACTCAGGAACCATTGGAGATAGACCCATGTTTTTGTGGTTTTTCTGGGTCGTCATGATATGTACTCTGTTATCAGCTTCACGTTGAGTTTCGGGACAACCTGTATACACGGATAGGTAGTAGAAAATAACTGAATAGATATTAGATGATATTGATCAAATTTACCGCATACCTGAACCTTCCTGGACAAGGCTCTCGCTAATGCATCAAGGTATGACAAACAAACAAATATTGTCATTCTATACAAGTTTGCACAATATATTATAATCTCATCACGGTACACTTGACGCCAATAAGGCATCAAGAAAACCTTAGGGATTACCTCAGATAACAATAATACCTTTAGATGTTTATCTTTATTTTCCATACAAATATTTGGGAAGATTCTATGTCGTAACAACGACGACATAATATTTATATTGTAAAACATAATCTCTGTATTGTGCGACGTCTTAGCGCAAAATTTTGCATGACATTCGATTTTATTGTTCGTTGCATCTGTTTTGAGATATGATAAAAGATTGAATGTTTGTTAAACAAATATTTTATAGTTTGTAAGGAGCATATTATCAAGAATACAAAAACAAAATATTTATTTCTTTAAGGTTATTTTCGCGAGAACTCATAACTCTCTCGACTCGGATTGATCGCGTATATTTTATATTTTGTCAGGTTATAGACAAAACATAAAATGTACGCGATCAATCCGGTTAAAACAGTGTTTTATTATTTCTTTAACTTAATATACAATAATATAACAGTGTTTGAGATTCCCTTTTAAGTAAAATAATTACTTGTGTGTGTCTAGGAAAGAAGAAGACACTTCAGATAGTGAATACAAAGAACTTGATGAAATCCAGATGTTACTGTTATGATTTTCTAGATATTACCTTCAGTTTTTCATGGGTGCTTTTTAAATGGAATAACGTTATTCCCTAGGCTCATATTTTTTTCAAAAGCTATGAAATATTCGTTCAACTGTTCGTTTCAAATGCAGTTTAAATTGCAGCGAATTTTGGTTAAATTCGTATAAAATTTCAGGCCTTAAAAATATTTTTGGTACCTATCCAAAAATATTTTTCTAAGTTCTTGTAGTTCCAGAGTTGATGAGATATTAAAAGAACAGTAAACTATCTTTGTGGCTAAAACACTCTGAACATCACTATTAAAAGGTGTGGCATATCTTCATGCTTCCTTAATCTTTTCAGTGGTCCATTATTAAACACTCGATACGCTCTGGTCATCATTCAAATAAGAGCATTAAATACAATCAAACCAAGTCCTACCCGACAGTTTCTCTCAGCCCAATGGACCAGAAATTGGTCCAGACTCAAGATAACTGAAGAGCGATAAGTTGTGAACCGACCGTAGGATCTGATAAACGTTCATCTGATATTCCCACTTAGTTGCAGGGATGCAGCTTATCAAGATACAGCTGGTTTACGTCATGCGATGCTTATGAAGTCAAGCAAGGGGGGGTCAAGAAAGGGATTTTTCCAAGCTATGCTATAAAGCTGCAGCTTTATAGCATAGCTTGGAAAAATCCCTTAAAGCTGCAGCTTTATAGCATAGCTTGGAAAAATCCCTTATGCATAAGGTTGAGATGTTTTTGTCTATACGAAAACACTCGACATACTCATGAGATATTACTTTATCGACCTCTGTGGCGTGGTGGGCGAAGGTCTGCCTGCGACGCAGGAGGTTGTGGATTCGATTCCCGCCTCGGGATGAATATTTGCACAATCTACAGGTATGATGCCGGGTCGATCACAATAGGCCTATCATGGCCGTAGTGATAAAAAAGCCACCAAAAGCAAATAAAAAAAGGGTGCCGGGTGTTCTGATCGTTTTCTATGTAATATAACAAAAAAAACGATATATGTAATGTATTGTATTATGTATATCAGTTATCTAGTCCCCATAACACAAGTTCTGCTGAGCTTAGGGCTAGATGCTGTTTGAATTGTCCAGTAATATTTATTTATTTATACTTAAAATATATTGATTATTTATCTGTACTACGCAGTGAGCTCCGTGGTACAGTGTTTTGGCCGTAGATACCCTGATTTTTTCATTATAATGATGCCAAACGAACATGTTTAGTTAAATGCCGTTTTTTTTGTAATATTTTTCAGTATTCAGTTCCTATTAAGATACTACGATATAGGTACGTCAAAAGCCTACTTTTCTTAACAGCAACGGTATAAGCCCCAAAGAGTACCAGCTTTTCTCCATGGTACCTATCCCAAGCTCGTCAATGTAACTAACACCAACAACGCGACACAGATTGTAGATAATCGTCCCGTGGGGGTCCCATTTGTTTCAGTTTTTTGTAATTAAGCCCTGTTTTGTTTATAGATACGTTGAATTTAAATTGAGGATATTGTCTTGAGAAAAAACTCCTTGACACTATGAAGGCTTGTAGAAAAAGAAGACTCTTCTTGACTGGACTTTTTATGGAACCTATTTTATCGAGATGAACGTACTGTGTGTTGTGTTCATTTAGAACGTGCAGCAATGTCGTTATCGTATTACAAGGAATCCAAATTATTCTGCCTCAGTGAATTTGAGTGACTCATCGGGATAAATGAAAAATAAGTTATTACGATAATTAAACACGGAATGAGTTTATTTTCAAGTTTCTAGATAGCTTTCAATTGTAGATACCTACAAAATAGGTTGTGACAGCAGGGCTTATTTTTCTAACCGCGATATAAGAAAATAAAAAAGATTAATCGCGTAAATGCTCAAATAGATAACATCAAGATAAAATTATTTACGACATCTCAAGCGCACCAATATTAAAATTCAAATCGATGTATTTTGTCAACTACTTTTAAATTCCATCTCCACATGTCTTCATAATCATCAATGAATCAAGCAAACACAAGCAATCATTAATCACAACAGGATCAGACATCCAGAAACTACAAAAACAAGGCTTTGGTAGAATACCAACTTTAACTTTGCAGTTGGATAAAGCGCTAGCAGCTACAAGCCAAGAGAATTATACAAGTTACATTTTTATTGGACAAAAAAACTACAGTAGTTTTAGTAACTCATTGTTAGAAGCAAAATTTGAAACGTTAGTGTTCTTCTAACATAAACAACAAGGTTCGTATTTAACCCATTTTCATTCAGAATAGTAATTTCTTAGAGAGTACCCAGAGTGCGAGGGCTTACGCACTATAAAAGTTAATAGTCAAAAAAAGTCAATAACTTTATTTCTTTTGGCTTACAAAAAAGCACTAAGACTTTGACAGTGAGACAGTATAATACTTTTAGTTCCGAATTCGTCCACCTGAAAAGTTAAGTTGGTGTCGCTCTAATCAAATTAAAGTTAAGACAATCTGTCATCGGTAAGGATGTTTGCTAGTCGTCTGACTGCTGGCTGATGATGTATGGTGAAGATTAATGACAGGAAACCGGGTCAGAATAACGTCTGTTGATATCGTTTAGTTTTGACTTGGTATATATAAATAGAAAATACATACCTTAAACAACAACTTTCCATTTTTCTTGAGTTAGCAGTACAATCGTGATATAAATATAATGCTAAATTAAAACACAAACAGCTCAAAATTATTTTTAGTTTTTTTCTTCGGAATAACTTTAGTATTTTGAGTAAAGCTCTGAACCGAAATGCGTGGAGGGACCAAGAAGACCTTTGCCCAGCAATGGGACACACCAGGCCTATTGTAATAGTAATTGTCCTCATACTACGATAGATGGATGTTTTTAAGACCAATGTAACTCTTGAAATAATCATTTCTGCAGTCAAACTTAGTATAACCCAGTTTCAACGAGCACTTTATGTATTTTTTGTTATAGTGCTTACCCGCACTTGGGTATCTCTAAGAAATGAAATAAGTTTCCAAAAATTTCGATTTCGTCGGGACTAGAACCCGCGCTCCACTCTCGGTATGGGTGTGCTCTAACCAACTAAACCACGTAACCTTAGTCGGTTCAACCGAAAATCTTTGGGACCTCTTACGAACGGAAATTTTTGGGAACTTATTTCATTTCACTTTATGTATTGCACTAAAGGGTAGGCCCAAGTAGAGATAAGATAGTTCAGATGTGGATAACTCTACGTAAACATTTGAACTGCCTTAATCCTATCAGCGTAACCTTATTAAAAATTTAACCTGTCACCCTTATCCTTCGATAAGGGGTATTTTCGGATAAGGTCATATATCTTACACACCCTGAGATAACTTAGTCCTTTATGGTGGTGTAAAAGGATATTTTATTATCAGACCGATAAAATACGCCACCGCGGTTCCATTGTGCTTATCTCCGAAAATCTTTTTTATTTGCCACTTTATCATCGTTATTTAAGGGCGTGATAAAATTAGGTGACTTTATTTTTTTGGAATAAAGTTTAGGTGGATTTTTTAACCTGATTGCGTTACCTGGCAAGCCAGGTAACCCAGGGGATTTATCATGCATTTTCTTGAATGCTGCGCGCATTCGTGAAATAGCCTGATGTACAATAGTAGTTTATGCAACTGTGCATAATGGAGGGCATTACAACACAAGTGTAGGTTTAAGAAACGAGCCGAAGGCGAGTTTCTTAATAGCATCACACGAGTGTTGTAATGCCTAATTATGTACAGTTGCATACACTACTTTATCTACCCAAATATCATAAGGGCTCTATGATGGGTTCAGGAACCATAGGGAAATGACCAGCATTGTTACCAGTGTAATGCAATAAAAAATAAATTGAACACATACAGAAGCAAATTATTTATTATAGTAATGGTATTTAACATTGACAGTTGTTCTGAGTCACTATCACTCATTTTCGACAGAAATAAAGAACTTGTTCAACTTATCAGAAAATTTGTCTACTCGTAACTGGAAATAAAAAGCTAACGAACAAATGACAGCTCGAAATGGCGGCGTTTCGAATATCTGTATTTTTTTTTAATCATAGACAAACGAACAAAGTCACTATTCTTGTGTCACTCGAGATCAAAATGTCGTGCGATTTATAGTTAGAATGTAGATACTAGTATAGCACACTCACTTGAATTTGACACCTATTCCAAATTTAAACTCTATTACCTACGGTTTTCAGTAGGTTATGAGTTCATTACAGTTCTGTTTATTTCTGTTGGTTGGTAATGCTGGTCATTGCCTATGGTTTTTGAACGCATTAGAGAGGGTTTATGATATTTGGGTAGATAAAATACATTATCATAAAACCTGTGGTGGTACGAACGTGTATGGTAGGGAACGTATGGTCAACAAAGAAACTTACAATGAAACAATAGAAACAAATTAGAACTGGTATTTACAATTGAAACAATTGAGCTAAATGCAGACTGTTGCAAACAATCTACAGGTAGGTCCCCTAGACGCTGCTGACTGCATTGCCCCGCTGTATGGCAATGCTGATGCGCTGCTCCACATTGGTATAATTAACATTACATTCCACACTGTAATTCCAAGTTAACACTTTCATTGCCCACGATGCACATATGGTTCTGCCTTACAGCCATCCTAGCTACGGCCTGGGGATTAAAAGTGTTAAAAGAGACTTCCACATTCGCGAATCGCACGTGCGGGCCCGCTTTCGTATGCAATTAAAGGTCATCCGTAACAAATATTTTTGTGGAGTGTGAGTACATCTTAGGTAGACCTAATTATATAAAATGGTTTACCATTGCTCTTCTCAATTATAGTAAGTAACAACTCGGAAAGCTTATAAAAATATTATTCAAAGCCACAGAGCACAGAAAGAACGATATTACATAGAGAAGCACTTCAAACGCCTCAAACAATGTTATCTCTGGCACGCGTCTTGTCTCGACCTTAATCATTTGTTTTTGTTTATAATTTCATTGTTTTGTTAGTTACAAATCTTGAGTTCTTGTGACAATGGAATTATGCATGAAACTTATCTCTTCTATTGATGGATATTGTCATGGAGCACAGGATAAGCAATAGTAACTATTGATTTAAGATAATGGTATAGTTATGGTAGATATATTATATTATATCGTTATTTTGTACTCTTGGGCAGGGTTTTTTTAATTCGAAAAGAAAGCAAAGTTCAAGCAAATGTTATTTTTTCACTTCTTCACGCAAATTTAAAATGAATAGTTAGATATGTTGTTAAGTTACCAACTTAATTCAGGTAATCTGAAATATTTGGCGTGTCTACAAATACCTTCAAAAGCACTTAGACAAAATGTTGTGCCCTTTAATAAAGAACTTATTACTTGCAAAAGTTAGAAATAAGTACTTTACTTGACTTAGGACCACAGATGATTTCAAGGCGGATCCCGTTTTTTTTTAGGCGAAGCGGTTCATCCAAGGCGAGACAATTTAAATCCCAATAAACATTAAATAATAATAATGTATGGGCTGTGATAATGATGATGAAACATTAAACTAATAATAAATTACAATAAAAAAAAATTAAAAAAAAAGTAAAAATTGTTTTATTGACATAATATAAAGTTTTACAGACAACATTGAGTCCATAGGCTCCTGAACTAGTTAGAAACTGTGTTTCAGGAGCCAAATACAATATACAATAAAGACATGTATGGAAATCGCGTAATATTCAAGAACCTATAAATCCGTTATCCACCATGATTTCAAAAATGAATCACTAAACCCAGGCTAATGAAAACCGTGTTAACAAAAATCAATCACCAATCCAAAAAAAACCCATCAGTGACTTATCCAAGCTTGCTCAACTTCCTTACTCTATAAACATGGGAATCGATTATACATAAACCTGTAAAAACAAAGAGTCACCATCGATCATCGATTGGACCGTTGAAGAACGGTCTTTTGGTAAACCGAAAACCGTGCTCCAAAATTATAGGCCTAAGAAAACAATAGACTTAATAATGCTGAGTAAAACTTTTTCTCTGTCGGGTTCTGTAGAATTTTACTATTCATAAAGAAACAAAACTTTACTATTTTCGGTGAAAAATTGAGAATTTTCGATTAATTTGCAATTTGTTCAGCCTACAGTTTCTCAATACCTTAGTTTTTCTAAAGAACTTGTTTAATTTTAAGTACATTATCTATTCTAAATACCTTTAAAAGCCTTTGGAAATCAGTTGAGCAAACCATAAACTGACCTGACCCTCCTAAATAAACTACAGAACCCTAAAAAACAAAAAATCAGTTCCCGAAGATTTATTTAAGGGAGCGCAAAGATCTGTTTATGGTATGCGCTGGTAATTAAGGGGAGGCAAGCACACGTGCGCTCTCGCAAAAACGTAAAAGAAAAACTTGTACCTGTTCGAAACTTTGAGACAGGTCCGCTGACACGCTCTTCAGAACTAGAGGGTTCTCAAACTTTAAGTGCGGGACGATATTTGTTTTGTTTCTGGGGGTTTTGCATGTACAATATGTATTTTATGGATTTATAAGAAACTAGCTGAAAGTAGTATGCGAGACATAATCATATCTTATGATACAAACTCTGCTTTCTTTGGTGCAGGATGATGCTGAGTGAAAATGCCCAGCATTTTGGTTATCATGTGCACGCTTTACAAGACTGAACCCGCTTTACAAGACTCACTTTATTTCGGTCCGTATAGATTACTAAATTCCAACTTATCCGGAGTAGTTTACCCGTAGGCTGCTAACCGCGTGCGGCCAGGTGCGCGTGCTCCATGGCGTTCTCATACTAATGTATGTACCTCGCTAGCCCCTTTTTGGCCGCTAGTGAGCGCCTGGTCTTACTCATGTGCGTTACAGTTAAACCTATACAAAAAATTAAAAATATTCCATAAAAATATAAATATTTATTTCACAATCTTTATAATATCTCAAAAAAGTTTGAGAGCCACAGCCCCGCCTTCCCTTAATGTTATCTTATTAAAGCTAAAATGACTTCGGTGTTCAAAGATAATAGCTGGAGTCCGGGGTTCCACACACCATTTTTTACGCAATTTTTTCATTCTAAAATACTTTTAGATATTCCATGATACGATTTCAGCGTTGTAAAGTTAAGTTTTAACGATTTGCGAGAAGATTATATTATAGGGGACGTGAAAATGATGAGTTTTATGATCGTGAACAGAGGTTTACTTCTCACCTGATCGTATGATGATAGGTTCTATTGAGTTCTATTAGATAATGGTTAGTTATTGAAGATAGCTCATAGCATGTGCTTTAAGTTTTTTATCTGTTCTATCTACGTAGTAGGTTTAATGTATATACCTACTACAAAGATGTGGCTGAAAAGTGATTCAAAATGGTTCGAGCAAATGGCTCCCGGTGGCGGAAGCCAGGCCATTAGAGCGTTTTCCCATGACGCACGACACCATACGACAAAATGCGGTGACGACTCCAGGCGTCATACATTTTTATGAACCTGTCGTGCTGTGCGGTGTCGTTGCGTGTGTAAACGGTTCATAGAAATGTATGACGCCCGGAGTCGTCACCGCATTTTGTCGTGTGGTGTTGTGGCTCGAGTGAAAACGCCGTTACCGAGGCCACTGATCAAATACGTTAGTTATCTAGTACCCATAACACAAGCTCTGCTGAACATAGTCAAGTCAGGGACAAATATAGAAAGTCCGAAGTCCGAAGGCGGGAATCGAACCCACATCATCTTGCGTCGCAAGCGGACCTTCCACTATGGTCGTCTATTTTCTTCGGGTTTTGTCTAATTTAAAATTCCCTCATCAACTCCTCATAATAAATCCTTGAAATTAAAATCGAATAAGCGTTAATAAACTCACTTAAACCAAACACATTTACTAAACGAGCATGTGTTTCCAATTATAATAAAAAATGGCGCTGTTGCCTAACAATCATCAAACGGTCGGCGTTTGAAAAGCAAACTCATAAAAACCTCATCAAGGAACACATAAATTTAATAAATAGTAAAACTAATGTGCGTCAATAAGTAAGATTCTTAGTAAATCTTCCTTTTTAGGGATGTGAGCAAAGGTTTTAGATTGCCGGACTCTACTGATCAATTCTCTGTTCGGCAGAAATATTATGTAATTCTAATTATGTAAGAAAATTATTGAAAAGTAAGAATGAGGACACGTACTTACTTACTACTTACAATAAATTAGACACGTACACGTAAGTCCCCGATAGTAGGACTATGATATTTTGTCACTTGCACGAAAAGACATTTGTGAGAATGAACATTGCCCGAGTAATTTAATGCCGCTGATGTCCCACCGCCAAGCACACTGTGCACGACCACGCGGCGCATTTTAACTGCATGGGTTCATTGTTTGACAACGTGGGTACGTTTCCACTGCAGCACACTCTTTGTATACACGTATGCTTTGCACGGTCACGTGGCGCATTTTGGCTGCGTGAGTCTAGTTACCGATGAACGTGTACCGCGTGCATAGTGTTGACAGCGTTGAACTGCATGGGTGCACTATTCGAGCAAGCCAAGCGCATAGCATTGACATCATGAATCTCGTATTCGTGTGTAGCGTGTTCGTGTGTTGCATTGGACGTTATCATGTTCTTGCAAAATGAAGCTATATAACACGTGCGTAGCCTCTTTGTGCGTAGTGACGGGACAGCGACATGAACGCTCGAACTAAAAGCTTTTTGTCCGGCGTTTAATACTTGTCACTGACTCCGGTTTTCAGTATCACTGCAAGCCCTATCCAATGATAATCATTGAAAATCACCGTTGCCCGCACGGGCCGCCATTTACAGCTGTAATTTACCATCATTAAGACAAATCGGTACGACGATCGACGGTAATTAGGTGTTCCGGGCTCACATTAGCGCAAAAAGGTGTTATATTCACGAAAGTAAAGCCTCTGCCTCGGGGCAGTAGAGGTGGAACAAGAACCTACTGGAAACTGGCTACGGGCGGGACATTATGTACCAAAAGTAAAAAAACAAGTGGGATTTCAGCTCACGTTTAACTCGTAGGAAAAGTTGATTTTTTATTTATTCATTTAAATTATTTCATAGTGGTGAAGAACTTTTAATGAGCAAAAATGGATTTTGGTCACTGTTCTTAAATTCCATAGACACCGTTTTTAATCAAGAGTGGTAAAAAAATAAGTTTGCATATATTTTTTTTCGTTACAATATCGCCGTTTATCCATTAAGAGCCATTATTTCAGTAATTTGTTGCATTAAAGATCGTAGTTAATTAGCATTTCAAAACTCTCTTGAAATGGACATGTTTTTAACGTAACATGGCATTCGAGGTGTTTATACATTTTTTTTACACCACAGTAGCCAACTGCATTTGAACATTTTGCATGAAAATATGAAAAAAAAACAAGACAGGTTTTGTCTTGAATTACTGGTCATAGTTAGTCAAAATATTTTAAAAGTTTATCATAAACCTACTTTTCCTTTATGCATTACAAAAATAAAGCCTATGAAATTGTTTCAAATTGTGGGCATCATGGGCAAAAATTTGAACAAATACATAAATTTCTTAAATAAATTATTGAAAAAAAAATATACCAAACGCTTCTACTTTTTAGGGTTCCGTACCCAAAGGGTAAAAACGGGACCCTAAATTTTTTCGCCGTTTCTATAGATGGTAGATGTTGGTACGGAACCCTTCGTGTGCGAGTTCGACTCGCACTTGGCCGGTTTTTTTTTTTTTTTTTTTTTTAGGTTTTTGTTTTTGTGTCAGACTGGCCTTGCCCCCCTGCACAAGCACCTTCAAGGTTATCTATACATTATGGGACTGTATAAGGCTGGATGCAGTAACCTGAAGAATGGGCGCTATGGCTATAGCCCTCAATAGGGAAATACTATTCAAATAGTCCAGCTGTGGGCTTTCACATAATAATTGGTTGAGCCTTTACGCTCATCGCTCTGCTCCAACAAACGCCAAGCCTTAAGCCCGATTTTTATATTAAAACCTCATACGAACGAATCACATGTCGAGGGTATCATTTGCGAACAAAAAATCGTTTAGAGCAGTAATGATACTCAAAGTAACGTGAACGCGTTTACGAGAAAATTCGACAGGTAATGGGATGTAAAGGTACAATGTGAAGGGCTCGTTAGCTGAAAATAAGAATGATATCATGATTTTATCGTTTCGAGGAACCAAATTAGTACCTACATGCCAAGAACATTTTGAGAACTTCGAGAATTTTTTTAAATTATCTTTTTTGACATTCAATCTGGAACTCTACATAAATTTTAAACCCCATACTACGAGAATATATATACTAATAATAAAATTAATCGTGTTCTTGAGTGGAGACTGCGACTCGGCAAACGTAGTGTAGGACGCCCTCCGACCAGGTGGGATGACGATTTGCGAAAGACTGCTGGCAGATGCTGGATGCGGCAAGCTGAAGACAGGGCGCTATGGCGCTCATTAGGGGAGGCCTATGTCCAGCAGTGAACTGATATAGGCTGATGATGATGATGAATAAAATTAATAGCCATCCATAGATCTAGTGGGATAGAGTGGTATGAAATACCGAAATTAATTGGTACCTCTGTGTACGGTTTCACTAGTTTGTTTAACTTTCATAATCGTTATATTTTCAAGACAAATCGCTGTTTTGTCTTGAAAATATACCTAACGAAAATAAATTAATGTAAAAATCGCCCGGCCACAATTACACCGCGCATGTAATTATCAACATCAAACCCCAGGCATATTTCAGATCTTTTACCGGACAAGCTACTGATTTTGCCGAGATTTATTTAAATGGCCGTTTTCAAAGGGTGTAATTACAAAATGCCCCCGTTCTGGAACATCAGGTAGTACGTAATTGTAGTAATCGGTTTAACTCTTTTCAACCGATTGATTGTTAGGTGCGCGGGTCGAGTCACACCGATATATTCACTAAGTTAATATCAATGATGTTATATGTATGTAAGCCTCATTGGTCAATATTCGTAATATTAACTCGGAGGATGTATTACAGTTTAGTTTTACTTTAGGATTGAAATAACTGATTCCACTTGTTTACTTATAAAAAACAGCACCAAACACAGTTGCGTATTTTTTCACACAGTAGGTAAAATGAAGTGTACTACATTTTGCATAATAATATACCGAATGCTCCTAAACATAAAAAAGGTGGAGAATTCTAAATAAATATATCAAAATTATATGATAAATAAATATATCAAGTTTATCTGAATTTACTCGATATATTGATTTTTATTGCAATAATTGTGAATAGGTACATTAAATTGTAGGTCTTACGTCTTAAATCGTAACATGGCAATCTATAAGATACAATGTTTCCAAAGAGAGTCGTTATGAAGATAGCAAAAATCAAATTAAGAAGTAAACTGATAATTAACAGTAAAACTAAAGACTTTCAGAATTAAAAATGCTACATTACTATCAAGATATTTTTCTATCCTTGAAAACCAAAGTTGTAAACCTTCTGAAAAACACATCGGTGTGAATGCAACCAGTAAAAAATTACCGACCCCTCGCAACAAAGGGTTAATTTCAACCGAATGAGTGAACAACCCTCGTGACGTGTTAATTCCGTGATAAATAACATTCGTATAACAGCCTCTTTGTTATGGTACACCTCTTTTAAAGCTTTACAAAATGTTTTTTACTAACTGGAATTTTAAGAGCGGTAAAGATTTTTTACCGAGGCTTTTTAAGGGTATAATTAATTTTTTTTGAAATTAGTGTGGTATGTAGATACAATGAGGGTTAGGTCTGTGTTTGCCACATCATCATCATCATCATCAGCCCATATCAGTCCACTGCTGGACATAGGCCTCCCCTAATGAACGCCATCGCGCCCTGTCTTCAGCTTGCCGCATCCAGCATCTGCCAGCAGTCCTTCGCAAATCATCATCCCACCTGGTCGGAGGGCGTCCTACACTACGTTTGCCGAGTCGCGGTCTCCACTCAAGAACACGTTTACCCCATTAGCGGTTGTCGGTTCTTCTCGCGATATGGCCAGCCCACATCATCATCATTAACAATATAACTTCACCGACGTAACTGCTGGCGTAGGCAGAGGAGAGGACTAACGCGATCTTCGTGACCCTCCTTTTCAAATGCATACGGTCATGGCAACGTCACCGTCGCGTGCCAAGTAGAAAATGTAGGAGGTAAACGACGAATGTATGAGGTGACGACTTCTGTGGCGCGGTGGGCGAAGGTCTGCCTGCGACGCAGGAGGTTGCGGATTCGATTCCCGCCTCGAGACAAATGTGTGTACGATCTGCAGACATTTGTTCAGGGTGTTCTGGTCGTTTTTCTACGTATAATAAAAAATATCTATCTATGTATTGTATTATATTATATATATATATATCAGTTATCTAGTACTCATAACACAAGCTCTTGCTTGGGGCTAGATATTGCTGTGTGAATTATCCAGAATTTTTATAAACAGATATTAAGTAATATGTTAGATTATAATATTATTGATTCGACAAGCTAAACCAACCAAAGCCTTCCTTTTATTTAAGATGCTATGTTACTCGGAAAAAAAATACCTACGATTGAGCCTTTTGATCGGTTCGTTAAATTTGGTGTGATTTTTTTTACAATTTGGCGGGTTTGATTCCTGGTTCAGACAGGCGATTATAAAAAAATCCTTGAAGTTTTAATTTTTTTTATATCAAAATGAAGTCTTCTCTCGTTTGTAAAATTTTCTATAATGACATTGCATCGCCATACGTTGCGTTCATTATTGATGTTGAAGGAATGCATTTCAAATAATTTAAGCATTCGATGACGAAGTGACGTAATTTTTCTCTTTTCTACCCTAGACAGCAATCCCCGTGCTAGTCTCTAGGCTGGTCGTCAAAGTACATTGGTTGATATGTACATCATCAAACTAAAGCTGCCTGTTTTTGACTAACCTCACACTAGCACCAAAGAAACAGGCAATTACACGTAATGACGTTTATAAATAAAACTGAATCCGATGCCGACTGCACTAATGATCGTTATTACTTCTAATTCCATTGGAAGTCATCGCGGGTAAAAACTCGGCGCCGAGAGTGCTTTAATGGTAATGGTTAGTTTGAAGAAGCTGGAAACAGGTTATCGGCGCCGGTTAAATGAACTTAAGACTTAGTACGTTAGGGATCTGTGTGATTCCCTAGTAGTAGTCAATGATTCTATCCATTCAAGGTCAGTCTAGTAGAAATTCCTCGTGAGCATTCTACGTTTTCAGGTTGTAGGTAATTTTGTGTGTTAATTGTTTAATGTTAATTGTTTTTACATTCTTTTTTTCATTTTCTGTTAAATTCTTAGGTAAGTACTTACAAAAAACAATTAACCTGACACTTCCCAAAGGCATTATTTTTTTAGTATTTTATATTTGCATAATTGTAGGTAAGTAGTATACGTTTTTACTGTATGACGTTTGTGGATGGTTTATTCCGTTCGGTTGTGAGTTTAATTCTTATGGAGTCTATATACACACCAAAATTGGCAGGCCGCTGCTGGCAAGTTGACAAAACACTATAAGCTGCCTACAATATTCATACACTGAAATGTCGCACCAATCCGCTGATCTGCGTTGGATATTTTGGTGCGTAGACTTCTTTAGATATACGCTCAAAAATTCAGAAAGTATCGTTCAAAGAGGCTTCCCACATACTCTGCGTTCGCCCTCCCTTGTAAGGTCTCTGAAACGTAATCATTGATAATCGAAGATATTGAATACCCACACGATCCTGTCTTCTATGTAAATGCGGCCGGTTGTTTCAAATAATTGTGCTTCAGCGGAAATGCTAGGCATAGGCACTAGATTCTAGATTATAAATAACGCGGCGGGCGAGGTAAACTTACAAGCGTAATGATTTTCTTCTAGGTTAATTAGGAATGTAGGATTTTTTCTACGAATGTGCTTTGTCGCTAATTCTCGTGTTCTATTTTTATTTATTACAGTCATTCTTCAACATTGAGTGCAGTTTTTACTCCCTGATGATTCGCAACGTAATGTTTGTATTTTTTTTAAATACATTGATACTTGGGAAAACATACAAACATAGGGTGTAACCTCATAACCCTCCCCTGTTGGTAGCCGGGTAAAAATATGAAGAATCATGCGGGTTGCAGACCGAAAGCTAAGTTAACTTAGGTAAGCTCGCATTGTTATCTACCTACTAGGATCGAAGGAGTTGCAGATCGAAAGCTAAGCTAACTTAGGTAAGCTCGCATTGTTATCTACTAGGATCGAAGAAGTTGCAGATCGAAACCTAAGCTCGCATTGTTATCTAATAGGATCGAAGGAGTTGTAGACCGAAAGCTAAGTTAATGTAGTTTTGGCTTAGCTTGCATAGCTGACGCAGTTTTTCACGCATATGTGCAGACTGAAAACTAAGCTATTGTAGTATGAAAAACTGCATCAGCTATTCGAGCTAAGCTAAAATATGGTACTTTGCTTACGGTCTGGAACCCGCAAAGGGTTCCTTGTCAAAGCAATTTTTTTTTATATTTTTTTTTAGCTGCCTACCCCATTAGTTCTTACTAGTTTCTGCCCGCGGCTTCGCACGCGTTGTTTAAGGTCATTTCTATCCCATGGGAACTATGAAGGCGCAAATATGCACGTCTCGACAGAGCCTACGCATTTGCTCCCCTTGGAGTCGAGACCCTAGGTCCGTGGGGTACCGAGGCTCTCCGGGTTTTCAAAAAATTATCTGAGCGTCTGGTCGAAGCGACGCCTGACCCGAGAGCTGGTGAGTATCTGGCGCAGCGCATCAGCATTGCTATACAGCGGGGCAATGCAGCTAGCGTCTTCGGCACGCTTCCGACTGGTATTGATATGGATCAGTTGAGCTACTTGTAGATTGTTTGCAACAGTCTGCAGTTAGCTCAATTGTTTCAATTGTTAATACTAGTTTTAATTTAATTCTTTCATGGGAACTGATTTATGGGATAAAAAGTAGCCTGTTTTATTCCAAGCCTAAAATTACGTGTATGCAAAATTTGAAACCGGCAGATTTGTTCGGTGGTTTTGGCGTGAAGAGGTAACAAACATCTCAACTTTCTCATTTATTATATGTGATGTGATTCCAGCTATCAGATCTACTTACCAATATTCTGTTAATAGAAGATAGTAAGCACATTACATAACACTCAAACAGTAGATAATGGTGGCAACGCATGCGGTCTAATGACCGGCTCGCGACAACTATTAGCCGCAATTTTCTGCTGCGCACACGCATCCAATTGGTGTCCAAGCTATGAGCTTAGCTGCCTTCCTATCACACTATTTTACATAGCACCAAAAGCTGCGAAATAAGTAGAGTTCTTTTTAATTTTAATTGCTAGGAAAGCTCTACTAAGACTACGACTTCGACATCCGGTAAGGTAGAAACGTAGATAGAGATTTGGTGTTGAGATTTGAGAAATTTGATAATGTCCAAAAAAATCTCATAAAATTGCTCCAGTAGTGTGAAGCTTACTTAATATGCTTAACATCAAATCTTAATTGATTTGATGTTTTGATAAAAATCAATACAAGAACTGACAAGTCAAATTTTATACATAAACAGGTTTATAATAGTAATTATTATCAAATACAAACAAAATGTTATTAATTTCGTTCGCTTAAAAAGAATCAGCTTTCTGTTACAAATTTGGTCACATTGAGCAGACGAACGATTTTTATCCTACATTTTAAAAAGTCGAGTTATACAACAGTTATTAATTATGCACTTATACGGATTTACCTACTTCTTTCAAAAGCTCCGCTATCTCCAACTCCCTCGACCAAACACCAACAAATTGTCCCAATTAACCACGATGCACTTAACTAATTATTTATTGGATGTTTCGTCGCTGAACGAACTCGCTTAACTGGCCTTCGCAATTGCTCGTGGGAAACAGAATCGCATTTTAAAACGGAGTTTAATACAGATCAATCTGTCTAATCAGTCCATTCTAATCAATATATATTGCTTAGGTATAAAATTGTTTAATAAGTTGCCAATAGAATTGCGTGAAATGGATAATACTGCTTTTAAACTTGAAATTAGATATGTATTCATAGAAAAATTATATTATAATCTTGACGAAGCTCTTGCTGATGACTTTATTCCATACATTGTTAATGTACTGTACTAATAGCAGGTACCTGCTATTTAATTTTATTTTTAATTCTGTTTATCAATGTTGTATCTGCCTAACTTTTCCGAGTGTACTTTTGTATCTGAATGGAATAAATTAATTTGTATTGTATTGTATTGTATAAATCTAGGGCAAAGGAAAAAGACCCATTCTCATGTCTAGGATAATTGGAAAATTCTAATCAATAAGCGTCTTGTCGTCCTTCATAAATAAAGTAGTCATTATCATAAATACAGGTATTAAAGGAGGGATAGATTTATTTAATTACTGTTATTTAGAGTTAGTTGTATGTAGCCGACAGCGCAGAAGAGACGAACTATGAGACAGAGAAGTAAAGTAAGAGAGAATGCGTGCAGAACTTTTACTAATATAAAAAAAAATACTGAAGTTTAATGTAAGACAAAATAATATTATCATAGACAAAATACCATTTGATAATTTGATACTTTTATCAAATGGTGTGGACTCAATTCAAAACGCGATTTCAAAAGGAGGTTCCGTCCGAGTTCTATATTCGGCTCTACTTTGTATTATTTTATTAGTATTTGTTACTGGCATCTCATTATTTTAATAAGGTCTATAAAATTACTTAAAAACATGACGGTCGTAAAACATTTATTATCGAAATTTATGACACGTTAAAAACACTGTTTCATTATGGCCACGAGATCAAAGTTACAATACAATAAAAAAATATAAGTCGTTTCGAAAATAATTGGACCAGACTGGTACTGAACTTAATTGTAAAAAGGGCAATGTAATTAAATTTACAACATTGAGTTTTTAAAGTTCGTGCTTGCTAGGTATACCCGCTACTTTGTTTGCTTACAATATATGTATTTATTTCATCATATAACCTTCTCTAGCTGTCTTTTCTCAGCTTAAATAAGAATGCACTTACCTAATAACTACTGTATGGGCTGATGATGATGATGATGAACCAAAATTCTATACCACGATTTATCCATGTGCATAACAGTATGTACATTTTCGTTATTACAGTCCTTGCACTCGGTAATCTCTAAGAAAATAAATAATAGCCAAAATAATTCGATTTTACAGTCTTCCTTCAGTACCTGAATGCTCTAACCGCGGGTTCAATTCCCGCTGTAATCGATTTTTTTGGAAATTATATAATTTCTTAGTTATGTAAATTGACAATTTGTAAAAGACAAAAAAAAACGTTATTAAAAAAACTAAACAGACAAACAAACTGTCTTTCCTATTTATAGCAGTATTAAGGAAGCCGTATTTAAAATAAGAGCGCAACAAATCTCTAATTAGAACCTCAATGTAATAACGATCCTTCTTCGAAATTTGGAAGGAAAAAGAAAATTTGTGAAGGTTAATATTCAACTCCACGTTGTCCAACGTTGGGTGCCAATTTTAAGTAGCATCAAATTTCAGATTTCAATAATTTTATTCCTTTTGGATCTTAGTCGATGGATGGAGACGGTTCTTTACCGCTCTTTGTGGTGGTGGGGGGGGGGGCAATGTCCAGCTGTGGACGTGTTTGGGCTGATTTTATAATAATACCATTTAATTTTATTGATACATTTTCTTCTAATTTAAAACTGCGAAGTATTTCTTCGCAGTTTTAAATTAGAAGAAAATATAGGTATCAACGTTATATTTCTTAAAGTACAAAGAGAGACTACCGACCGTCCAGTCTCCTGTCTTTTTGGCGTCATCTACATAATGTATATGTAGATGACGCCAAGTAAGTTTTAGCGAAACTAGATAGACGTTTTAATCAACCAATTTAATCATATTAAACCACTAGCGGTCGCCCCGGCTTTGCACGGGTATATTCTATCGCCTATGTTCTTCAGGGATAATGTAGGATTCTAATGATAAAAGAATTTTTCAAATCGGTCCAGTAATTTCGGAGCCTATTCAATTCAAACAAACAAATCTTTCTTCTTTATAATATTAGTATAGAAAACGAGACTTGGGACCTACCTACCTATCAGCTAACGATATACGGCACTGTACTTAGATCTTTATCAAACTCGCTCTCACTAAAACCACGACCTTAAATTACAGTGAAGTTAATGCCATGGATAATTATCACCTACTTCGATCCCTTAACCGCCTTCTCATTAGGCTTAGTTTTGACTTGTTAATCACAATGAAATATTAAAAACCTCTCAGGTTTTAAGAGGCGTGGGTTTATTGAAGAGTTAGAAATAAATTTTAAATGAGTCACTGATTACTAAGCGTTACCAACATAACTAATGTATCAAACTAATGCTTCATCTTAACTTCAAAGGCATTGCAATTGCTACTTATGTATGGAACAAGAATAAGATACATACAAATTACTTAAAGAAATATCGAGTAGGTAAATACGACTCCCCTTGGAGTCGAAACCCTAGGTCCATGCGGTACCGAGGCCCCCGGGTTTTCAAAAAAATTATCTGAGCGTCTGGTCTAAGGGACACGTGACCCGAGAGCTGGTGTGTATCTGACACAGCGGATCAGCATTGCCATACAGCGGGGCAATGCAGCCAACGTCTGGTATTGATATGGATCAGTTGAGCTGCTTGTAGATTGTTTGCAACAATCTGCAGTTAGCTCAATTGTTTCAATTGGCAATACTAATTGTAAATACTAGTTTTAATTTAATTACATAATTTGATTGTAATTTTCTTTGTTAGTTAAGTAAGTACGTATTTGTTTATCAGAAACAAATACAGTGTGTTCTGGTTTTATAATGTATAATAAAAATATCTATGTATTGTTTTATGTATATCCGCTATCTAGCACCCATAAAACAAGCCCTGCTTGGAGCACACAGCTTCGAATGAGATAATGCGAAATCAAATGAATAAGTATTATTAACTAGCAGCGCCTCGCGATTTCACCTGCGTAGTTCCCGTACACGCGGGAATTCCGGAATAAATATTAGCATATTCCAGACTATAATCTCTGTGCCAAATTTCATCCAGATCCGTTTTGCCGTTCCGGCGTGATTGAGTAATAAACACCCATCCATCCATTCATTCAAAATGTAACATTAATAATATTAGTGGGATTTATTTACATAGAAAAAAAAACAAATTAAAAATAAGTGATTCTAGTTGCTATCATTGATTATGTTACCTACCTGTCTCAATATGCGTGTGTTATGTACTAGATGTGAATTTCAGAATTAAATATCGTTTTATTTTAGAGAAAAGTTCATTTTAAAATTCGACGAAGAAATAATTTTTTTATTTAAGATGGTACACGACCCTAACTCACGTATGCAAAAAGTCAAAAAGTCAAAAGTCAATAACTATTTCTTTAGGCTTACAAAATAAGCATTTAGACAAGTCGAATTTTATACATAAACATCTTAATAAATAGTAATTATTATCAATATATATGTATATAATAGCATAGCCTAGTCGTTCATAATAATTTATAAAAATCAAGAATACCATAGCTCTTTCTTAACTTTACCAAGCGAAATAAACATGACTTGTAATAATTCAAACATAATTCCCCATTTAATAAATCGGATCATATTACCCATCAATCTAAGATCTAATCTAACACTCATGCAAAATCATTCTGACCTTTTTTTCAACCAATTCAAAATAAGTTTACCTGCGATTCATTTAATTGTTCCACAACCCCTAGTGTTCTCCACCCACAGTCTAAAAGCCACTTTACATCTAGCTTTTATAAAATTTAAATGAAATACTTTGAATTCTAATCTCATTGGGTGAAGAGCGATAGTATTTTGTGACAGGTGTAAAAGTTAAGGCGGTTTTACACGCGGTGATGCAACAAGTGTAAAAGCTAACAAAAGCTACGATTAGGGATGATTTATACATTCCTTTATTTTCCACCCCCAATTTTAGGTGAAGTAATCTCGTAACTGAAATTCCCACAGTCGATTTAGAGGTTTTTTTTTCTTTTTGACAGTTGGAAATTATTTCTTTTTGTAAGTTAGAGGAGTCAGAAATTAGTTTTTTTTAACATTAAAAAAACTCATTAAAAAAACATGTAATTATTGAATATTTATTTGTAGAAGTACTGATACAGCACAGTATAGTGTTAGTTACTAATATCACAAAAACAATATCACAGTTACGACGTTATCATAGTAAAAGAAAGATATAAAAAAATGTTTTTTTTTTCGATAACCTATCTATAGACTCGTTACAAAACTTAAAACAAGTTCAAGTTTGTATTCTAATAAGACTGATACAAGATAATTTTATCACATTATGTCTTAAAATTTCTAAATATGTTTACCCTATTGCGCAAGAAGGGTTATCATATCTTATTATTAATTATAATGTTAGCCTTTGTAATAAACTGGTAAGGTAAAAGGTATAGAAATTTACAAATTTGAATTACTACGCTCAGAGAATATAACAATAATACTAACTAACTTACGGTGTATTTTAACTTACGGTAATGCACTGCATATACATCATCGTACACTGTACTTAGTAAAATACAGTACTTTGTTTTAACATATAAACATTGAAACTTATAGTAATTTCTTATACATAAAACTTATTCCTACGTTTATTAAGAATAACATAATTTATTAAACAATCTCTCCCATCTTCTTAACCTAACCGCTCACAAAATAAAAAGTTTGACCCCGCATCAACGCAACAAGTGCCAGCGCAAACAATGAACACAATACACAGGGTCTGCGCTCCCTAGGCCCTTAGATCACTTGTCACGCCAAGGGGCATCACAAACCGATAAAAACTACCCTGTATCTTAAGATGACGTAGAGTATCTTCTCTATTCTCTCCTCTATTGTCTGTGGTTTTTGCATCTTCAGAAACATCGTGGGAACGTGAACGTTTGCGCAAATCCTGAAAAAATGTGATAAATGTTAACGTGACAATAGATAAAGATCGGAGGTGGAAAAATGGAACGATTATAGGACACCAATTTGGGTTAAAATGGGACGCTTTAATTTCACGCATATAAGGCATGATAACGAAAAGGACCATGAAGGCTGTACTGTATGTAGTAATAATATGATGATTACTTCCTCATTTTAATCAAGATCAATGCTTCAACGTTCCAAATTAACCAAATCAAAGCAATGAGTCATTTGAGTAAATTACTACCCCTTCAAAATTGCCACAATAATCTCCCATTTATAATGACCCAGCAATCCTTTGATTGCATCAATTATCCTCAAAATCAAAATTCAACCCCTCACAACAGCTCCTAATATTCCTAAAATGACTCTAATAGACATTTAATTACAGCCTCGGCCGAGTTCCACTGACCCCTTTTACACTTGTTTACATCTTTATCCCCCACCCCCGCGATGCGCTGAGCCATCAAAATGGTATGTTTGATTCCAATACCCCATACGATTTATTATAACAAAGCAGAACGGGAACGATGCACGCTTGCCATCTGTCGTCGTTCCGAATCTCGAATTGCCGAAAAAAACTCAATGTGCGAGCAACCCTGGGAACCTAGGATCGAGAAGCATTCCCACGAACAACCCCTCAATTTTCAATAACCAAATTAGCCTTTACGTTACCCTATTTCGGATATGAGGGAGTCGTGAATCTATTCATACGAAAAAAATTATGCGGTATCTCGCTCGTATGTCTTGGCTTCGTATACCTTCATCCCCTTCGAATGCACGTGTTCAGTGATCGTATATTTGAGCCGCGGACGTGTGTGTGCGAGAGCCTCGGATCGCAGCACCTGCCGGCGCGCGCGCACCCCATTGGCCCAGCCAGCGCTATCACCGCTACACTGATTTCTTTTAACTTAATTTTTTTGTAATACTCTCTTCGGACATTAAGAAAAAACCCTACATGTTTGGACCGGTACGAGTTGGATTTTGTGTGTAGGTGGCATTGAAATTTTATTAGGACTTTTTGTAAACAAAATGCTAATCAAGTAGAATAATCCAAACGCCGAGACTGAACTTGATGGGGTTGATTGCACCGGACTTGGGAAACGGCATTCTTTCCATGGCCTATTATATATAGACATTTGGATTATCTTCTTTATCAAGCGTCCTATATAGAAGAACACAAATTTAGGACAAAACATAAAAAGACACAACCAACACTATCATAAATCAAACCTATATTTCAAGCGCCAGGTCAAAGCACGCTTCAAACGCGCGCTCCGCACGAGCCACGTAACAAGGTCATATGGCGACTTATTGACCCCAACTGGGGGGATAACAATCGCATTGTCCTTGAGGGCAATTTTATTCCGAGGGGTTAAATGACCCAGGGGCCAGAGCCAAGGGACTAATGAATTGTTTGGCCACAGAAAGGCGTGTGGACGGCGCGTGGACGCAGTTCTCATGCACTTGTTTTTGAAGGGGTTAGGGTAGATTATGTTATTGTGGCATTAAGTGCACTGCACATGTTATTATGACTATTGATTTGGACGATATGCAAAATGCAGAAACATAGACTCTGTTCAAATAGACGACAAAGATAATCTCTAAGCGAAATGTGAGACTTCTCCATGAGACAAGTAATAGAAGCGGCACCATCAAGTTGTTGAAGAGTCAGAACTTTGTTGTTCTACTAACAACCTGATTAAATACATAAAAGTCTAACTGAAACTTAAAACCACCACCCACATAACAAGTCAGACTAATCAATTCAATGTTTTTCTAAACACACTATTTGATTACAAAAACGAAATCGAGGAAGCCTCTAATTTGAAATTCATTAGACACTAATGAATTCAGAGGGCTCCATAATGTGCCATAGAACTTATACAAACTATAGTGAACCTGTGTCGATACAAACTTATTGGGGTTTCGAATAAACCACTTGATCCACCCACACACACAAGGGAGCTTTTCATGTACACGGCCTTTTGTGCCGGGGGCGGCGCGCCGTGTATAAATACCCGACCGGCCTTACCAGCCCTACATTCCTGCCTGTGATCTCACTTGCAACACACGTTTCCCTCTCACACATTACAACATGTCTTACTACGCTAACAACGAATACATCATCGCTACCAACAACTCGATCAACGAGAACAAATTCAACTCTGAGAAGATGAAGAACAGCGGCATCAAAGCTCTTCTGAAGCCGCTGATGAAGATCGTGAAGAAAGTGACCAAGCGCGTTCCCGCTAAAACCGTCGACACGTGCTTTGAAGACGATCAGAACGCTGCCAACGAAGCTTTGGAGCGCAAATTGATTGATGAGTCGTCGACCGGTGCTAACTTCCTGGTTTACAGCGAAGATTCGTGCGATATTGTGCCAGTGACTCCTGAAAACTTCTACGTACCCGTTCACTTTGCAAGGACGGAAGCCGGAACCTTCTTCTGGACCACTGTCTCTAAGGATGAAGCTGACTTCGCAGCAGCGCACTGCTACACTGAGTGCCAGACCGCCGAGCAGCAGTGCCCCACCTTCCAAGACCGCTGGGTGCAAGCCTAAACTCTCAAACAACAACAATCAGTGTCTTCCTTGAAACCAGTGCCTGCGACTGCTCTGTTGGTTTCGTCAACCGTCTGTGATGTTAGCTTTACGTTAGATAGGTCTTCCAATCGTGCCATGTAAGGATAAGTTTAGTTATTCGTGATAACTCCTCGAAAGCTTTAATTTTGTATCGCGTTGTGATATTAATTGAGAATATTGTATTGTTTAAGGATAGGGTTAGTGCTTTGTGATCTTCTATTGAGCTTTAATTGTTTTAGGGATTATAATAATTTATTGAATGCGTTGATTTGAAAAAACATGAAAATAAAACATGAATTGAAATATATTTCTATCTTTCCTTTGAACCTCCCAACCAATTTCAATAGGCAGGTAATAATAAAGACCTCAATTGACTTGATAGGCACTAGGCAGGCATAAAACATTGCAACATACAGAAAGTACAGTAGCGACATAAGAAGCACGTCCTATAAAGGCTTAAATCAAAGGTCCATAATGGGCAGACTTGTTAAAAAGTAGTCTGACAAGATATGTGGTGGCGCGAGCTATGGCGCGCGCTATACAAACTCTTTTAGGACCTGTGGACTGGTCTGAAGTGTTCAGTATTCCATGGCCTGGGACCAGTCTCGGCAGTTCAAGCCATATTTGGCGAGCGTTTTGAGGCAAGATCTGAAGCACGTGCAGTCCCCGAGGCGAGGCAACTTCGCTACTGGATTCTTAATGGACTTTTTATTCGAGATCTTTTCTTTTAGATCGTGGATGCTGTACAAGACGTTAACTAATAGGTACACGATAGATTGATACCATAATAAGCATTTAATTTGCATGCACTTACTTTCCAGTGTAGTATTAATTGCTTCTTAACATAATGTTATAAGAACCCTCTTTCACGCGTACAATTAATACATCAAACTTTAAGATTTCTTTTGTTTTAATTGGGCTTTGTTATTTACTTTCTTTTGTTTTTCTTAGACTGCTTATAATACCTCTGCTATCTAATGCTTAGATATCACAAATTGAAAAACATTCAATCGCATGCGCGTCGGGTGAATCCAAGAAAAAGCCAAGAAAATATATTCAACTTTCTCTTGAATATTTACCTACTTAATCACATATTCAAAAAAGTATCGCTTTGATCTACATAATAATTAACACAAACACCATACTATAAAATACTTAGTACATTTTAATAGTATGGTTATAGTAATAATAATAATGCTAGACAAATCACACAGCATTATCTAGCCCCAAGCCAAGCAGAGCTTATGTTATGGGTACTAGAGAACCGATATACATAATACAATAAAATACACAGATAGATATTTTTTATTATACATATAAAACAACCATACCCGGAACAAATATCTGTAGATCATGCAAACTTTTGTCCCGAGGCGGTGTTTGTATTATAAATATACCTAATTCAGACGCATTCAGGTGGTCTAAATTGTACTGAAAAAGTGACAAAAACACGTGCAATGAAAGTAGGAAGCAAAAAAATTATATCAGATTAGACAAGTTATATCTTGTTGCATAGGTATCACTTCTGTAAAAAGGTTCCATACGATAACGACAGACATAAAAAACAAAACACTATAAACAAGATGCTATCAACTTCATAAAAAATAAACGCACTAGGTGCCTGCTTATCATAACTGTCCTCCAATTAACCGTAAAACGTAAATTAAGCACCCGATATCTGCGCAAAAGCCTGAACCACAGATTAACTATACAGTCTGAACTCGACAAGTTCCAACCTGTCGTAAAACTTGCAACTCAGACACGTCCAAACTTGTATCAGAATACGCAAAGCCATTGCATGCATTGTGCAAATGCAAAGAACAGCAAAGAATAACATGCATTATAAAGAACGTCGAAAGAATTGATTTCTTTGAACCCCGTGAACAGTATCCGAACAAAAGGATGGCAAGAGTTCACGATTTTATGTAGATTGCACGTGCAAATAGAATGGTTTCAAATGTATTGTTAGATACCATAGATTGTTACGATTGTAATTGTTAATACGAATGAGAAATTTCGAAAAAAATTAAGCTACTAGTATACAGACTACTGATTTACAGGAACAAAAGTTTGCATAAAATGCTGGGATGGGCAAAATTTTTAGGTCACATTAAACATACTCTTCAACAAAGAAAGCAAAAACAAAATCCATTGCAACATTTTTAAACTAGCTACTATAATCTGCAAAAGAAAATTAAACTGAAAAACAATACAAATTAGGAAACACAACTTGCGGCACTTATTTAGCACTTTCGTAGCGGCTCTACGAAGGTCTACGAAATTCATTTATGACTTTACGCACAAAACTTACATTTACTACAAACTATTAATCAAACAATTGCAATATGTTTTGAAGAACATAGAGCAATAGTATAAAATTAAAATGCATAGCAGAGATTAAAATAATGAAAAACTACATGCATTCTAAAGAATTTCGTAGCGGCTCAACAAGAAAGTGTACGCATTCCGTTTAGGGTACTGTAGTTCATAAATATCTTAATAGATTAAACGTAACAATCAGATAAATCATTCACAGTCATGCTTAGCACAATCAAAACTTAAATCATTCACAATCCTTCTAGAAAATCAAACATTGGGTAATGTTTGATTTTCTTGAAAGTTAGACAGCTAATAAACTTGTAAATGATCAAACTGTCTCAAAATGAACTTTCTCCTGACTCATTATCGTTGACAAGATATTTTATGACTAAGCTGAGCCGGTGACCTTTTTGTGTAACATTTAATCTAATACTAGTTATAAGAGAAATGTAATACCTATGTCATATTAAACTTTGTTACACAAATAAAGAATTTTCTATTCTATTCTATTCATTGATAACATGCGAGGATACATCAATGGTTATTAGTTAATGTGCATGTTTAACTGTTTTTTCTCCAAATAAAGAAAAAGAGAAAATAAAATAAATAAATTATTCAACTATGGCGATAATCAGCGTAAGAAAATATGGCTGTAGAAATATCACTGCAGTATTTTACAGAATTCGTTAATACGATTCACATAATTACATTTTTTTTAAACGTGTCGTGTATTTTACAGAAATAGGTCAGCTTACCGCAATCAGCAAAACAGTCATGCCTCATATCGCGAGAAAACCCTATGCGGTTAGCATCGACTGCGGCACAACTTACATTAGTTATTCAGGAGCTATTTGCGGCAATCATAGCTGTGGTCATACAGTCATCATTCCAAATACTGCACAAGCACAATAGCACCGCGGAATTAACTAGAAAAAACTAACTACGTCTGCAGAAAACACAAGTGCAAACAAACATAATTTAAATATTACATTTTATAATTGCATTCACATATTCATTATCGTTAAGACCTGATTTTTAACTTATGTAAAAGATTTCTCGAATCAAATATACATACAAAAATCTGCATGCATAAAATTACCACTTACGAAAATCGAAATCTCCCACTACTCTACCGGAGAACCTCTAAAACCTTGTATAAGTCAGGCATGGAGTAAAACTATCAAACCAAGAACTACTAGCAAATTAAATGCATAGCGATATTAAATCCCCGTGAAAAGGCTATCTCGAGTTATCATGCGCTAAACCGAATAATTGCAGCCACCATCTCGTTTGCATAAACCGTGTCGCGCCAAACGCAGTCCAGTATGCTAATCGCACTATTGATTACAAACCCCTCCCGAGATACCGCTAGCTACTACTCGTCATAATTACCGTCCAGATCTATAATACGAAGTTACGAAGATAGCAAGACCTACAGTAATAATACCATACGACGGATCCGTGAGAATTTTCGGCAGATGTACAATTCTTGATGGCACGACGAGTGAGCGCTTATGTTTTTTTCTTCTTTTCTTTAATAATACGGCGTTCGCCTCGGTATCGGGCCGTGAGTCATCTCCATTGTGTATGCACGTGTACATCTTGGACGTTCGGGTTAGAAAGGAGTTTTTGCAACCCCTTATTTTAGATTCCGCAACTCTTGCAAAATTTGGGTTAATTTTTTTCAGGCTTCCAATTTCGAATGGAATTCGGACACGTGCAAAATTGTACTTTGGGATTGGTATTTTTTTCTTGTACCTAGAACACACGCGCGTTAATCTTTTGTTGAATTTCATCTGAGTCTTACATAACTTGCTATTTCAGTTAAATAATTATATCCTTTGGCCTATCTCATTAATTCAAATTTTGAAAGGCACAGTCTTTATAATTTAAATTCGCTAACACTACCAGTCAATAAAGATGATCCATCGCTAATTGAATTAACCGTCCATTATAATGACTCTCCATTTCAATTAAAGTGCCGTTAGTCGTCCGATGGTACGACGAGACCATTTACCTACCATACATTTTATTAGGTACATTTACCTACCATACATTAATTACATATACCTACTGGTGCAACTTATTAATTACGATGTTGGTAATTGATGGTCCTTCATGTTTATGGACCAAGTATTACCCGTACTGAGGGATTTAATATTCTCGTTTACTTAAGATAAAAGTTTTCATATGTAAGTAGCACATGAATCGGGACTCATCATCGTCAGTCAGATAAGATTTTGTTTTAAACCCATATTATTTGACTTAAAAAAGTTTTGTTCAAGCTATTAAAAAAAATATTGAATTTTTTTTTTTACTTTTGGCACGCACGCTGAATGGAACGTTCTTATCAGACTTTTTTTATAGTAAATAGGCTTACGATGACCACAAGACTAGCCCCAAGCCACTCAGAGCTTGTGTTATTTGGCCTCCGTTTCAGCCTTTTCAGTCTATTTCAGCTGTTTCAGGTAACGCCTGTAATCTGGTTTTAGCATTTCTCTCAATAGCTTTTCGTCAGTCTTCAGAATTAATACTTTGGTTTCTTCTTCTCATCTATTTTCGGTCAGTAAACTAGTGTAGGCCTTCTTAAACACTTCCATTTCTTTTTACTTTGTCCCTTAGCCTTCACTTGCAGCCCGCTATAATTTTGATATCATTCTCCCATCTTGTTTTCTTATTCCACTGGTTTTGCTTCTCCTATCTCTTTCACCACAAGAGTCTTACTTCTTACTTGGTCCTTGTTTAATCTTATATGATCAATAGTTGTCCTCACGTCATGTCGGTTAATTATTGTCCGTACACCTGTGTAACAATGTAGCGTATAGTAATTGTACGGTGATATCATCGTAGTTATTTGACCAGATGATGGTGGAACGTGTCAATAGGTATTTGCGTAAGCAGTGAGCTGGCATTATTAAGGCTGTATTTTTTATATTAACTCTAAAGAAGTATAGAGTAGTCTAGTAGACTCGAAGGCGATGCATTTATTTAAGTTATGATTTATCTCTTTTAGGCTTGTAGGGCTTATCAAATCTGTCAACTCTTGGATCACATTTAACTGCACTATAAAGCTCTGCGTTCATTAATCCAATACCGCTACCATCCAGACACAAAAATGTGCTTTATAATTATTAAGTTCATATTCGAACTCGTTAAATTTAGATACAATTTAGAATGGCAAAATGACTTCTCAAAAAGCTTCAATCAACTGGTCCGCGAGCTGTCTGTCATCTGATGCCGTCTAAATCAAAGCCATCTAAATGTTACAAGTTACAGCCTATATTTCAATGCAATGAGCATTGTGCATTTTGTGGTTAATTGATTGATTGAAATGCTTATTAGGTAGAGCAAAAGTTTAAAAAAATTAACAACCACTTTCAAAATATTCTCCCCTTAACAAGCTATAACCAAATAATCAGCATGAGTCAGTGCCGGTTTCATTCTATAAACAACTGATAAAATTCATTTCATCGCTCGGTCAACATCGAAAATGTTTCGTTGATGACTGTTTTCATTTTGTTTTTTAATTAGTTAAATACGGAAATTACAGAATGTTTTAGCAAGTTTATAATTTTATTTGCATAAAAAGAGAGAATTTGGGTGGAGTTTTGTGAAATTTGCCTAGCTTAAATCTAGAGCAATCGTTTTCGATTATATCAATCTCTTTAAAAGCAGGAACATAATTTTATTTCAATGTATTAGTTACAAGGTAACAAATCCTAGGATTCTGACAGTAAGGTACAGTTGGTTTTAAAGCTCCTGAAATTAATGATGATAATCATCATGAAATGATAAAATTAGACACTTTTCTCAACACTTTTTTCACTTTTATAGAAACTTATCATCACTTTTTTAAACACTATGTAACTTAAACATATTATTAATAACTTTTTTAAACATTGTAATCAAATTAAGTAACTTAAACACATTATTAGTAACTCTATCACTGATACTTTTCGACTTTCACTGAAAAACTTTTCTTCTACCTTCCATTTTGGAAGGAAATATTTTTATTGACTTTAAAATATGCTACACGATACCGTTACTTCCTGTTGCACGTCACAAAAATAACTGAACTGAATTTACCCCCAGTGCAAAATTTATACAAAATCACCCCCCAAAATCCTAGTGAATCTCACCTTTCCCACGGGGTTTGCATTATTACCTCTGACCCGGTATTGTCTGGGTGACTATTGTCTTGCAAATACTTCCGTATCCCCCTGTCTTTACCATTGTCGTTAGTTCAAGAAAGCTCCGCTAGATGGCATTGCATTGAGCGCGCTTATTGTGATACTTTTGATAAATAAGTATATAATATGCAGTAATAGTATTATTATATTTGTGCTTTTGATAAAACGTGTTCTACATTTTTCTATCATAATAACCTAAGCAATTTTATAGGTCTCAAATTTTAAAATTATATCAAATATACTTTCTTATTAAATCAGTTCTTCAGTTCTTATCAGATGGTAGCAATTCGGTTTCAACGATGATGTCATGAGCCACGGGTATTTTTTTTCATAAAAATGTATTTAAGAAATGTCAAAACTCTACACCATAACCGTATCAGCAACGTTACCAACGTTACCATGCGCCACGTGTGGGTAAGCAAATACAAGTTTGAACGCAAATGAATAATAAACACAATATTGAATTAAGATGATATCATCGCTTATGTATGTAGGTATAAAAGAACATAAGGAAATAGCGTAGGTGTAGTTTTGACGCGTGTATCGCACGCGACTACAATGCCATGCCTGTCTTACTCTTATGTTATGTTATGACAAACTGATCAGGATTTAACATACCTACCTAAAAACAATCATAGTAACATTTTTCCTAAAAAAGGTAATTAAATTGTTGTGATACTATACAAATGAAAATCAAAAAGGAAACGCGGAAAGAAAAACATGAAAAATGGCTTGTGCAAAAAAATCAGCAAATTGAATAAACGAGTTCTAGATTTCCAAATATACATTTTTAGCTAACGTTTAATGACATGTTGTTTCGCCGTGACTGAAAGGGGTGTGTTTTTATGTATATTTGCACCCAGAGTCATTTACGACACATGGATGATGGGGTGTTACATAACCATACCAGCAATACTTGTCAACCAGCAATGTACCTATCGTGAAAATGCAACCAGGTGCTAGGCGGTTGATTGAACGGCTAATTAAGCTAGTTGGCTGCGATATAATATTCAGAGCGATATAATTTCTCAATAGAGAAAAAGAGATGACGAACAACAAAAAAGAAAAGCAGATATGAAAAATGGCTTTACGCAAAAGAAAATTTCAGTAAATCTTTTTAACCTTTAAAGCTACGAACAAACAAGTTCTAGATTTAAAAAATACATCAATTTCGTTAATTGGCAATCATGACACGGTCCCAGGCGAAGGCCCGGTGCGGAGCCGTGGGAAAGACGACAGTTGCGCGCGCGCCACCTGCCCCCCGCGCTAAAAAACATGCATTCGAAAATTCAAATTTGGATTCGCTCGACCTTGGTATTTTGCTTTTTTAAGACCCTTTTGGGAATGATGTCATGATGATTTTCGGGTTCACGAATTTGATGTGAGAAAACGAAAAAATGTTTAAGAGAGTTAGGGCTAGGTATTAGTTAGAGCTTATTTAAAATAATGATGTGATATCTTAGGCATGTAAAAAACGTTATATATTTTGAATATCTTGAAGGTTAGCTTCTTTGGGTGGGTAGTATTAGTAATGTTTATGTAATAAGTGAGTAATAAAAGAGTTTTTGAATGGCTAATATCTAAAATGTTAAATACCTACCTCCATTAAAGAATCCTCGTGAATAATGCGAATATTTCGAGATATTTAATAAAAACCGGTAAACTGTCCGTTCTTTATCACACGTTCATAGATCCGCTAAGACGAGTATTTTTTGTCACGCGTCACCGTTGTTCGGGTAAGCGCGAGCCACATGTCGCGTGGAGCGTGAGAAAAGATCCGGCAGAACGCAATGTGTGCTGTAGCCTCAACTGTCATCGACGACGATACACACGCGCTCCAAATACGAATTTCCAGCCTTGATATAGAGTCTAATTTTGAACCTTATCCTTTCCAAACAAAATACAAACTAAATTGAAGCTTATGCTATTAAAATAGAATTCAGAATAAAAATGTGAAGTGAAAATGGATAGCTTTTTATGCACATGCCCCTCATTGATTGACTGTGTATTATGATTACTCAGAGTCAGAGCCTAAGTACGCGTGAAAATGAAAACATTGTTTATGCAATTTTGTTTGTTGTTAATAAGTTTAATTTAAACTGGCGAATTTCTCAAGAGAATATAGTTTTCGATAGTTTTTTTCGAGACAGATGTAAGTGAACTCTCTGAAGTTTCAGGATCTTGGAGAAACCTTTTAGCCATAACTGCACTATCTCATCATAAGAGTAATAACCCTGTCTAGTTTTTATGGAGATAAAAATAAAAGTCGTTCCTCCTCGCTTGTCACACAAATATCACCTTTTATAGCAAAAAAAAGAATAAGATCGAGGGGGAAGAATCGAGCAACTGGCGCGAGCGATCGTGGGAACGCGACCAGTTTTCAAATTCAAAATACAGAACGCCTTAGAAAAGGTGCAATTCTTTTTTTTGTCAAGTTTTTATATCTGTAATACTGGCCATACGTGTATAGGAATGGAATGGATTTTGAAATTGGAACCCTTAAAATGTTTTGGATACGATGTTAAGTTTAACAAAAAAAGTTTTAATGCAGTTTGGGTTTGGGCTTTTTTATGGGATTATTATCAGTTGCACACAAACCTATTTCCTATGACAAGATAACTGTGAGAAACCTTGAATGACAAGGGAAGGTATTTATTTATAGACCGTTGCCTACTAGAGAAGGCAATTTTTTTATCAATAAATACTTAAATTTAGAACTTTAAGTATTTATTGTAGTAGGTAGTAGGTATATCCAAAAGTCATATAGTCATTCATTATAGTCAGGACTAAGACCTCATAATCGAAGGGCATTTTCTGTCAATTCTAAAAGGTTCAGGCAAAAATACCTAAATATCTCTTGAAGATGAAAAACTTGAGCTACCAAGTCAACCCTAGTCAACCTAACATTGGCAGTAGGCTCCACATTAGTAACACCCCGGTAGAGCCAAACCCCGAAACGTGCCGTGAACCCAGTGACGTCAATCAACTCACTTTCATAATCAATTCCACACTTAACCCTAGAAACGCATCTGCCTCGACAAAAGGCGACTCCCGCATGGGGCACGTAAGTATTTTTTCTTGACCTCGATCGGCCTTTATGCCCGAGGGGCGAACCGTGGGAAAGATCTTGCACAATCCCCGTTCCTTGGCCATATGCGACAGAAAAAAGTGCAATTATTTATTCCCCCTCGAAGAAAAGGGGAGTTGTGAGAACGTGACCTAACAATGCGCTTCCTGGCTTACGATATCACCATCTTACCATCGCCTATACACGATTTTAATCTGTAGAGCTGTATGTTGAAACACCATTTTGCCTTGCAGCGTATTATCGTGTTTTTACGAAATAGTAACATGCATTCCTGTTATCTAAAACCAACCCTGTTCCTTGCCAGCTAAGTTATATTTTCGTTAAGTGTATTTCCTTGTTGGGTTCTTTTAATAGAATTTACGGGTAGTTTCTTCAGTATGAATACTGCTCGTGCATGAATGGCATTACGCGTGACCTTTGAGATCATCGACTGTATGAAAATGATAATCGATCATGCTCCGTTTATTCGATTCTTTTGATAAAACTCGCGTAGGAAGTGCATTGTAGTTACTTTGTACTGTTACAATGTTTTATATGCGATCATTACCAGGTATTTTATGAGAGTGTTGTTTTTGCAATTTATTAAGCGATATCTAATGGAAATCTAGACATAGTCTCAATTTTTCCCACGTAATTAAATTTTCAAGGCGGTGGAAAAAGAACTTGCAGATGGACTGATTGGTTATGCATGCATTCACATATACATAACTATTGTGTATATTTAGCTAACACAGTCCGGAAATTTGAAGCATATTATCTATCTGTGTCTATCTTGTGATAGATTTTTTCATTCTCGATCGATAGCGATAGCTATCGGTATCGAATAAAAAAATTACGTTACTTGAATTTTTATGGATGGACTCAAAATTTTACTGTCAAATAACCAATCACGACTGCTAACGTCCTCGTGCTCGAAAACGAACGACAACGTATAAAAACTTTAACTCACTGAAATTGTATCTAATTTTACATAGAATTAGCTACCAAGCAAAAAACGGGCTTCGAAAAAGGTAGGTTCTCTCAATACGGCTGTAGTTTCAATTTTGTATGAAACTACCACATTTTCGGGCTAGTTTTGTACTCGTAAACAAATTGTTATAATAACCTTCCCATAATTAACCTCCTCAAAACTCTAACCCAAAAAGAGCTTGAGTTTTGAGAAGGTTAATTCATAAATCGCTATCGCCTATGCCTTGTTCCCCGCAGACATAGCGTCACGTAAAGTCATGTCGCACGCGGACAGGGTCGCACGCGCCTACAATGTCATTTACTTTGTTGTACTATAACATTCGCTCTCGTAAAATGCTAAAGCTCGTGTGAAACCTTGGCATTACAACTTGAAAGATAAGATCTTTTCAAGAAAAGTACATAGTTATAATTGGTAAGAATAGGGTATAATACCTATGTGTGGACACTACTATACCGGCTGCCAGCGCGGCGGCCCCGGAGGTGTACCTACTTAACATAACATTAGCTTATGCATTAGTTTTAAGAAACTTTGTATCTCATTTTATGTAAACATTTTTGTTTCTATGAGAATAAACATATTTAAACCGAAGAATGAGAATTTTAATTCTATGAACCTTTAAAATACGTTCCTCAAATTATTATTTCTTTGATCCAAAGTGTCCAATTCAAACTCAAGACTCTGGTTTTTTGGACCAGAGCGTTATTTTTCTCAGCCTTTAACCTTCTTTTTATATTTGTACAAAAATTCGTTGCCAAGCCACCAACAGTTCTATCTAAATATTCTTAATATGTAACTTAATACTAATACTAATTTAATATGTAGATCTTATTAAAAAAATCCAGGTTGTTGAAACTATCATGGAGTAGACACCAAAATTCCGTAATTTGAAATCGCTTCCGCGTATGACATTAACCCTTCAGTCGCACGCGCAACGCATAGCGGTCGGGGTCACGCGCGCCGCACCGCAATGTCGACTGTGCGAACAAACTGACAGTTGCAGTAGGTTGCAGTCAATTGCAGTCGTAAGCATCGTTATGCGCGTGCTGACCTCTTCCGGGATGTTTCAATATATGTAATTTGTAGCTAGTTAGTAGAAAGGTTCCATGATTTACAGAGTCGGACGTTAAAGTTTTTATTGAGATTGGTTACTGTATTCTCCTTAAAAGCATCCAAGTTGCATTCTCTCGTGCGTAATAGGTTTCAGTTTTACCTTTCCTTAAAAACAAAGTCATTGATAAGCTCCTACTGGACTTTCAACTAAGTACGAGTTACGCCATTTCAGTTCCAATTTCGCAAGTTAAACCAACCATCAGCTAAAGACGATAATAAGCGCGCCAGTCGCCACCAATTTATTCCATTGTAACCACGATCACTGTCGATCGCCTTGCGAAACAACAGCAACACAGTAGCAGCACAATAAATCAACATCTCCATTACAATTTTATTCTTCTTACTCCTCCGTCCCTTTCACGCTTCGAAATTCGAACGCTCACAAATTATTGTTCGTTCTTATTTTTACTGTCGCGGGTCTTGTTGTTTTCTTACTTTCCATTCTCTTCATTCTTTAGAGTGGTGTATCCTGTAGCTCGCTCGCTCTCTTTGCGGTCTTGGTAGCCCGTCGAGCACGTGTCATGTTAAGAGCAGAGCGTTCCCACGGTCGCGAGGTTCCCCCCTCGTCCCCTTCTCCTCGCCCCTTACCAGCGCGCGTGATTCGACTCCGGACACTCGTGCCAATGAAATAAACTGCCCGCACAGCTTGCAAACGCTATTTGAGAATAAAGCGATGAAAGTGGCGGAAATGGTTTTGAACCCACTGTCCGCTTGAGTAATGGTAAGCAATTATTTGCATCGAGTCGGTGCGATTTGGTTTCTGTAAAGAGTTTCAGCTTAATCTAGACCTTCTAAAATCAAATTACTTTATTAACAAAGGCAATAACAATCAAATAATAGATTTAAATTTATACAAGCTGCCTAACTAGCTTGAGCTAACTGCAGACTGTTGCAAATAATCTACAGGTAGCTCAACTGACCCATATCAATACCAGTGGGTAGCTTGCCCAAGACGCTGGCTGCATTGCCCCGTATGGCAATGCTGATGCGCTGTGCCAGATACTCACCAGCTCTCGGGTCAGGCGTCGCTTCGACCAGACGCTCAGATGGCTCAGGTATATGTATGTATTTTTTAAAAACCCGGAGAGTCTCGGTTACAGTTTCTTGTGTGATATGGAATAGAAAATCGTTACTAAAGGTCATATGTAGCTGGTTTGTGACCTTCAAAGCATAATACACCATTTAGGTAATATTTTTCCTTCTTTATCCGAAACTGGGGCTAGCTAGGGGGGTCACCTTAGGTAGCTGAATAACAAAGTATGAACTTTCTCGGCACGAAAGTTTTGGTCCAGATAAATGCACATTTATCTGGAACAAAAAAGGATTTTGCACTTTGACGTGTCGTCAAAAACATGCGAAAATAGAGTTAGGTTCTTACCTATTGCAACCTAAAGGGTGTAGTAGCTCATGGCAAATATGAATATTTCACTAAAATCTGATCTTACATAAGTGAAAGGACAGATACGTACAGGAGTAAATTGTCTCTTAATCGAAGCTTCAAAAGGTTATCAGGTTTGCCTAACACATCGACTTAGGGTTGCCTGTCGCAAACATTTTATTACCTACTGAAAAGTCTTCAAAGGTTAACGCATAAGGCTAGATAATGAGAGTTATTATGATAATGAGAGGTATTATGATGCTATATCATTCTGAATTTAAAAGCATCTATTCGATGCTTTTAACGAGACTTGAACTTGAACTTGAACGAGATACGATTTCTTCAACTTCTTAATACTGGCACATAATAACTCTCTTACAAATACTTCATTTTTAACACTAAAATTCATTCAAAGTACCTACAAATTTTACAGTTGTGGTTTCATTGAAATAAGAAGTAACCTGTTTTTCCAGGTCGAAATCTTCATGTGTGCGAATATTTATTAATATTTCGGCCCGATCCATTCAGTACTTATTTACCTAGACTTTAAGCACCTCTGTACACCTATAGAATGAAATAAATGATTGAGTAATTTTGGCGTGGTCTTTGGCCAAATATCTTCACAATGACACAAATCTTCACCCTTATAATATTAGTAGGGTCCGCTACTTGAAGTCAGAACACCCCTACACGCCTACAATGAAATCATTACAGGCTTTGTAGAACCTGCTAGATAAGGCGTCAGCACAATTAAATTAATTAACAGTACTTGCGCAAAAAGAGGTTTGTCCACATGTCTCGCGAAGATAAATATGCAGATTATTTATATTATAAGGCCCTGCCTGGAATTGGTGTCAAAATTATCAAGATTCTTTATGTAGAACATTGTGAACGGTTTGCATTTGAATTTATTGAATGGCTTATGCAAAATAAATGAGCAAAGTCTTTTGACCTGTATAAAAACAAACTAAAACAGAGTCAATATAGTCTGATTTATGAACATTCATTATGTTTGCGACTGGCGACTAGACAGTTTTATTTTTAATTGGTCTAAGCTCCGTTAAACACATGCAAATTCTGCTGAACAGATAAACAAACAGTGTAGCATCTTCCGAGAATTCCGCCGGCAAAGAACAAATAATGCAAAGTAACAACGCGGAAGGGCATAAAAATACCTCCCTAGTCGACCTTTGGCACGCCATGTGGTAACATGTGGCAATCTCAGCAGACCTCAGTCTGGGGTCTACTCATATTACGGACGGACATATGGCGACCAACCGACCACACTAGGATTACAGCTAAGGGCAGAAAGCACCCATTGAGGATCTAGAACCAGTGAGCTGCAGAGCCTGACCTCACGCCGAGATTTAGCGCAAAAAATAATAATGGAGATAATTTATTTGGCGCCACGGACTGTTTGAGTCTGAAGATGCAAATGAAGACGAAATTAGGTACTTACTAAGCGTGAGAAAAGAATCTTGGCGGACTCATAATTAAGACGCACCACATTAAACTAAATAGTGGAAAGTCGATGTACCTTAAAGTTTTTTATAAGGAATAACATGACAAATTGTGAGAGTGCGAGAAATCCCATGACGCACCACATATGTTTGGCCTAGTAAGAGTTCACGAAATACATAATTGGATGCAAAAACAAAACACCAAACTGAAGATAGAATTATATCTGGGAAAAAAAATTGGTTGTTCTTTGAGTGGCTTATATTATTAAAAATTGCTATTAAAAATTAAAATTAATTATTAAAAATTGCTGCAATTCTATCATACTTATAATCATTTATTGGTATAAAAAACATACACGTCAACAGTTATATATAACAGTAACAATATAAATTTAGGTACAGTATCAGTACACAATCACAATATTTTAACAAATGTTAATAATAATAGTCAATAACAATAATAATAATATAATACATCCCATTATAAAACGTTTAGAGTCAAAATTTAATGTTTGGTATCTGGATGATGGTACTCTAGGAGGCGAAGAAGACACGATTTTGGAAGATTTACGTGTTTTGATAGAAGAATTTAAGCTTATAGGCTTGGAGCTGAACTTTGCAAAGTGTGAACTTTATGTTCCAGAAACGGCAACGACTTCTCCTAATTTTTTAAATATAAAGAGTCGCTTCGAAAGTTTAGCCCCAAACCTGAAGTTGATAGATAAATCTTCGCTTTGCCTCTTAGGATCTCCGATCATGGATGAGTCTTTGCCTGATTTTATAAATGAAAAAATTCAAAAGTTCCTTTCGTTTTCCGATAAATTGCAAAACATCAATGTTCACGTGGCTTTTGTTATTTTACGTTTTTGCCTTTTTGTTCCCAAATTCACTTACTTTTTACGATGCTCCCAACTCTGGAAATATCCTCAACTTACACAGCAGTTGGACAGCATCATGCGCGACACATTAATCAAAATTTTTAATATACCTTTAGATGACAGAGCGTGGCACCAGGCCACTCTTCCTATCAGATTGGGGGGTCTAGGTGTCCGCGAAATTTCTAGTGTTTCACTCCCAGCTTTTTTGTCTTCAGTTCATGGTACAAAGGATCTGATTCATAAAATTTTGGATAAATGTTCACAAAATTGTCAAATAACAGGTTTCGATGAATCATTAGCGTCTTGGAAAATAGCCTGTCCTAGCACTAATATGCCCAAAGTTCTTTCTTCTCAGAGACTGTGGGATGAGCCGCTATGTGAGTTGGTACGGAAAAACCTTATTAATACGTCTACCAGCTCATCAGAACGCGCTCGTTTACTTGCCGTTTCCGAGTGGGAATCAGGACTTTGGTTATATGTTTTGCCTTCTAAAAATCTAGGTACCCTTTTAGACAATAACACATTTCGGGTGGCCACCTCTTTGCGTTTAGGTTCTCCCTGTCTAGTTGCACACCGTTGCCAGTGCGGTGAAACCGTTGATAAGTTCGGTCACCATGCACTGGCATGTGTCTCTAGTGCAGGACGTGTGTCCCGTCATAGTTCAATTAATGACATCATCCGTCGGGCTTTTACCCGTCGTTTTAGCGTCAGTATGGCAGCTACTCTCGAACCACGTGGCCTAATGCGAGATGATGGTAAAAGGCCTGACGGTATGACTCTGATTCCTTGGAAAATGGGTCGGCCTTTAGTTTGGGATGCCACTTGTGTAGATACCCTAGCACCTTCTCATCTTGCAGGGACATCAGTAAGGGCCGGCTCCGCAGCAACATCAGCGGAGTCCCTCAAACGGCGGAAATACGCTAATCTCGACCGAGGTTACCTATTCGAGCCGTTTGGGGTGGAAACCCTAGGTCCTTGGGGTCCTGGGGCACATGGAATATACAAAGATCTAGCAAAACTCCTAATAGAGTCCACAGGTGATCGGAATGCTGGCTTTTATTTCGGTCAACGAATTAGCATTGCCATTCAACGTGGCAATGCTGCCAGCATTCTGGGCACTTTGCCTTCTGGTGACGGCTTAGATTTTTAGAAAATAGATTTAAGTGTAAATATTAGTTGTAATTATTATTGTATTTTCTTTAGTAATAAACTCATTGTAAATGCTAGTTTTAATTTCATTCTATTATTTGATTGTAATTTTCTTTGTTTATTAAATATTTTATAACAATAATAATACAAACATTAAATCGCAATTATATACTTATGTCACTAAATTTATCATTAAATAAAGTCACTTAATTATCCTTTTCTTAATTCATCAAAACTATAGGGTGATTGCTCAATCAACCACTTTTTGACCTTTTTTTTGAATAATTGCGTGGATGCGGCATTTTTTAAATTTTCCGGTAGTCTATTGTAGACGGTGGGAGCCGTCACGTGCACTACACCGTCACGTCCCATCACCATCATAACTTTCATAAGTACCTACTGAATTTACGCCATCCTCATTCAGTAATCATTTCTTAAGTAAGTACATTTTTTATTTAATTTCATAATTATTTTATACTTTACTAGCAGCACCTCGCGGTTTCACCCGCGTAGTTCCCGTTCCCGTAGGAATTTCGGGATAAAAAGTAGCCTATGTCCTATTCCAGACTATAATCTATCTCTGTGCCAAATTTCATTCTGATCCATTCAGCCGTTCTGGCGTGATAAAGGAACAAACATCCATCCATCTATCCATCTAAACTTTCACGTTTATAATATTAGTGAGATTGGTTCATGCACATAATTCACATTTGATTCCACCGATTTGACGTGCATATTAGTTGGCAATATTTTTTTGTAAAATGGCCATTTTTTTTCGAACTATGTAATTTTTATATCTGTAAATGGGTATGAACATTTCTTTAAAAATTATGTATAGTCTCCTACTCCTAAGACCGTTGTCCTGCAACTACATCGATTAAAGTCTCTTTATTGCAATGCCCATTCGAAAAAATCCACCTTTTATATGACTACAGTTATTTGCTCAAATATGTCAACCTGCAGTTTACTTCTCAAATAACTACCTATAAGGCTTTCCATCAAGCCATCAAGTAACATGTGTTTAAAAAAGCCAAATCTGAAAAACAACATGTGGCGTTACGGTAAAACAAAGCCGTTACGGCAAACCCTTCAGCGAAACAAAGTATAGGATGACGTAACACAAGTCGCTAAAATCAGAAACACGAGTCCATCCGGCCCTCGCCGATTTAATAGACTGACCTACACGATGGACAATCTCCCAAAGATTTAATACTTTAGACTCTAAACCGAAAGATATAAGGTTGAAGGTAATTTCAGAATTGGGGTGAACAGTATTATTGTTAAACCAGCTATACAATCGCTCATTGGTTTGAACGAAACCAAATTGCGAACATCCGGGGTGTCTATTCAGTGGCTATTTTACAATATCTTCGCTATTGATAGAAGCGTAACTAGAAAATTACATCGTCTTTTGGAGATCTAGGATGTATGGATGGATGGAGTGTAATATGATATTTTGTTGTCTGTTTTGTTGAACTCCTTTGAATGTCTGCTTTTGAATACGAAGATTGAAGATGTCATTCTCAAGAAATTTCACTAAAACTGTTCTTGTCATCATTATTCTACACTAGTTTCTGCCCGTAGCTTTGCACGCATTTTCCGGGATGAAAAGGAACCTATCATTATAGTTAATCCAGCTCTAGAAGCAACAAAATCCATGTAATATATAATAAAATATATGATCCTCCGTAGATAAAGTTAAAGGTAATTTTGGCGTTACGGGTAAAAAACATCCAAACATTCGCATTAATAAAAAGTAGGTATGTGATAATAATAAACAGGATGACTAAGGTAAAGCCCAGCAGTGGACAGATTAATTTATTGTAATTGTTGTCGTTTGTAATGACTGGCGTTTTTTCGTCTTAAATATATCGAGTTGAGCAAAAGGGAACGAAATGAGGTGCACAAAAGGGCAGCCTCGTTGTGCAATTATCCGCAGTGGAGTAAAAGGGCACAAAATGAGTTGCACAAAAGGGCAGCCCCGTTGCGCAACTATTTGCAGTTGAGCAAAGTCAGTTGCACAAAAGGGACCTCGCGAAATAAACTAACAAAAAAAAAGAATAAAACAGTGTCCAGTCACAATACAAGTATAGGATGGAAGAATGTGTACGTATCGGATGAACCGACAGTGAATATTTGTTTACCCGCAAGGCCGCTCGTAGAGGACATTCATGTGTAAACCACACTTGTGTCTATAGGCGCACAAATCTTTGATTAAGGAAGGTCTTATTGTTACAGGCCACGTTGAAGGTATGTGTGACATTGATAGCAGTGAAGGATATAATTTCTATAAACCAATCTAGATGGCGTTAGCAAATTCCGATTTCTCACATTTTTTCTATCGGTCGTCAATATAACACGCCCTTTTCTAAGCCTTCTAAGCCTTTTTAAATGTGTAAATGTACCTACTCGTAAACATATGGACCCATGGTTGTCTGAAATAAAGCATTTTTTTTTTTAAGCCTTTGGTATTCATTCAATGCCATACGCAATATTTTGGAGTAGAAATTTAAAGTTTCTGAGTTTTGTGCAAAAAAATACCTTCACGATTGTCGATTCTCCCGACCGATATACGGAGAATCCATTTTGAGTTTTAATAATTTTTATCTACCTCGCTTAATTAATCCCGACATTTTATTGATGTGGAACTTGGAACGGATTCTTAATTTAAATTCAAAAATAATAAAACAAAATTGTCACAAAGAGGATGTCATTATGCCGTAATGAGCGTCCAAAAAGTTCGGGTGCCTTATTCAATGGACCCAAATTAAGCAATCACGGTTACCTTTAAAGAACTTGTAACTTTTTTTATTCTCGGTAAGCATTTCTCCGCCTCGGGCCGATCATCCATGGATCATTATTAAACGGTAATTTATAAATAAATTGCTTATTCTTAAAAGGGTGTAGGAAAACAGGAAAATTATAGTCTTATCGGTTCCAAGTTGACGCAACCGCGTTGGTAGGTACCTACCTCGTAGGTCATAATCATTAAGATGAGGTAAAATTAAAATTACACTGTAAATGTTTTTATCTGAGGTTTGTAACTTGTTTTTCAAATGTAATAATATTTCTAATTACATCAGCTAACGCAGAAACTCTATTCGTTGCTAAGTTTATTTATGCCAACTTTAGTTGATCTTCAAATTTATTGCATAAGTAATTTTATTGGTTATAAGGTATTCATAAGTAATTTGGAAGGTAATCATTAAATGTATTATCAGCTTACAGCCCTAAGAAATCCGTTGAAAGTCGTGATGATTGGTTTGAGATATTAGCTATCGAATAACAGACTTTTCATAAATACGTCTCATTATGAGGCGATATCCATAATAAGGTAGCGGTTCTTTGACACCATCTCTATTAACCACCATTTGTAAGTAAATGTTAAAATATTTTACGTTATTTATGTGATATCATCACAAAAATAAACATTTCTAAAAGAAATGTTCTACAGTCTGTTATTAAAGAAGCAAATAATTCACAATAAAAATCAATGTTATCTATGGACATTTCAGTGCTACGCGCTACGGCGTAGCAGCGTAGGCGCTCCCTCGCTCCGTCTCGCTCTAACACAGAGCGGTCTCCTCTCGCGCGTGCAGTGCACGCGTCCCGCTCGCACCCGCGCACTTCCTGCGCTCGCGTCGACTGTGGGAAAATACGGCAGGTGCTATGCGGGATCGTGAACAACCACGCATTACCATTCACATTATTCAACAATAAATAATAATAAGAAGCCGTGGAGCGAGTGGCGAGCACGCGCAACGTCATACACACATACTAATGGGTGGCGCGCGCGTGTGTGCGTGCCTCTTACAGATGAGATTACAGGCTAGCTGTGTACGTGTGTTCTCTTTTTGGAGTGGGCTAGTTTTTTCGGCTTTTCGTGTGGGCGGGCGCGCGTCAAAGATTTACCTCAGGAAACTGTTTTGTTAATTGTTTTGGGATCACGCTAATGATTTTATATAAACCCATGTTCTATACAACTCGATATATAAATCTAATGGTATCGTGTTTCTGTACCTTTTAAACTCTTTTCTTTATAGATTTCTAATGAGCTTTAGACGCCCACGTCACAAAAAAATAAAACTCATGGTTTAATCAAGACCAAAGCAATTTATTCTTTTATTTTCCGTTGGGTTATTTTATTGCGAGTCGAGAATAGAACCAATAGAATAAATGTATATTTTCCATTCACATTTATTTATGCTTGCAGTTGAAGATTTCCAATCAAGTACTAAGCCGAGTTCATTCATAAATCGCGTAGCGTTCTAGTATCTATGCAATTTTATCTCTGCCATAAAATGAATAAAAGATTGGTACTTTAAGTACTTCAAAATCAAAAATAAACGGGGAGCCACTTAATAACGTGTACTAAGCCGAAAGGGGTGATTCTAGACTCCGAGGGGATCAACGTGAATAATATTTTATATTCCGAACATAAGTTTTTTTTAATCCTTTTTGTGTTCTTTCTTTTACAAAATCAAATCCTACTTGAACGTTATGTAAATCTTTTGAAATTCAAAACCTTAACAATATGGTTTTGAAATTTGGATGGTTTTAGAATACGCGTAAAACTCAAATTTTAATAAATAGTCTATTTTTTTTACAAAGTGTTCTAAATTTAAAATGTCGTAGAACATAAGTTGATCCCTTCGCTGTCCACTCCAGAAATCACCCCCTTTCCGCTTAGACTTACTTAGCGAGGTTGAGTTTGGGTGCTGATCGGTGTTACGGGCCGTACCATTCGCAGCGAGCATAATACGGTACGCCGAGTGCTAAGATCCGTCTTGTTGCTCGTTGCAAGTGCCTTCTTTCACCATACTGACTGCACGAACGCTCGCTGTGTAACACGTTACAATAGAAATATTTGTTTACCCGCAAGGCCACTCGTAGAGGACATTCATGTGTGAACCACATTTGTGTCTTTAAGAGTAGGTACAAATCTTTGATTAAGCAAGGCCTTAATGTTACAGGCCACGTTGATGATATTGGACATTAATTACAGTGACTGGTATGATTGCTATAAACCAATCTAGATGGCGTTAGCAAATTCCGATTTCTTCTAATCTCTTCTATCGGCCGTCAATACAACACGCTCTTTTCTAAGCCTTTCGGTATTCACGAATGTCATACGCGATATTTTGGACGGTAACACCGGCGAATACCCGGTTTTATGGCACGACGAGATGTAGAGCCTAAGGGCAAGCAAAGTACAGGCATTGTTGTCTAGGGTAGAATACAGTAAAAATACGTCACTTTGTCATCGAATGCGAAAATTATTTGAAATTCATTCCTTCAGCTTCAATAATGTACGCAATATATAACGATGCAATGTCATTATTCTACCGTAGAGAACAATCCCCGTGCTTGGCTGCTGACGTTGGCTAAAGCCCAGAATATGAAACAGTTGGTACCGCGTTAGGCTCCGCGTGAATACCTGAATCCATACAAGTTGCTAACTGTATTGTACATCCATGAATGGCTGGGACTACTATTTGACGCGGCTTCACGTGAGCGTGCGTTTTTTTTTGCGTAAATTGCAACGGAATGTTTTATGAGCGGAAAAAAACTAAAGGTAGTAAGGTACCGTCGGGTTAACCGGTCCCGGTATTTTGTATGGTTGGTTGTCATAATTGCTGCCAATAAAACAATTATTGACAAAAAAAGTTACCTAGTACCAACAGAATATTACCTAGTACCAACAGAGGCATTAGGCTAAGTTTTGCATAGTTTAACGTTAATTAACTAACATAAATACAGGTATGCCATGTACTTTTACAATTTATACAATTGAGCTAACTGCAGACTGTTTCAATCAATCTAGATTTAGCTCAACTGTTATATACTGACTACGGATATTCTTGAAAATCATGATTAATAGATTTTGTAGAATATGAAGAAGCTCTCTGATTTTTCGTGAGACGCTGAGAATGGCAACGTCTCACGTGAGACGTTGGATAACCCCATATTTTAGCTCAATCGGTTGGTGATAAAACTAAACTAAACTTTAGTTGCGTGATTTGTCACACACATAATAACAAGGTAAGTTCGATAAAAGCTTGTAAATAGTCAATTCTGGAGTAGGAATAGAGGCGTTCGAGATGTGGGTGTATCATCGTATGCTGCGCATAAGTTGGACTCATCAGGTCACAAACATTGAAATCCTTAAACGAATAGTCCCATCAAACAGAGAAAAGATCTCAGATGTTTCTTACAAGGTTAGGTCGCTTGACTCCTAGTCCTAGTCCTCCTTTCTTGGCTATTGCTCTTAATCAATTAATATATATGTATATATCCATCGTATATCCATCCTGTATTCCATTACTCGTTTATACTAGCATTTACTTGCGGCTTTACATACAATATTCCTTGACAAACTCATAATAATATAGCTAGAAGTCAAATTATGTTATATATGATAAAAGCGATTAAGGGGAGGCGTCCGACTAACATAGGCTGGAAATGATGATGATGAAGTCCTACAAGGACATAGGTACCAGACAAACATCGTCCCAAACTTTTATCTGAACAATATAAGTAGGATAATGAAGTACTTAGTACCTAAGTAGAAACAAAATGCCTACAAATGTATTCTCTGCAAAAAAGCATAGGCAAAAGATAAATAAAAGCAAATAAACACATTAAACGTAACGGTCTCAGCATCTGCAGCCTTCGAAACCGTCGTAGGCAGCGTATAAAACATGATGCATGTAGAAATATTCTCATTCAATTACTTAGCGTAAAACAAACAATACCACCTACTTATCTGTACAGGGAACAAGAACTGAGAGCCTTAATACAAAATGGCTGTCTGATTCTGAATTTAAACTCTAGTCAAAAGATTCCACCTGACGTTTTGATGTTAACAGTTTCTTTCAGCGATTAAATAGGAACCACGGAACTCGCAAGTGACCAGAAAGAATGTCTGATTGAAGGCTTTTGCCCAGGAGTAGATGCAAGCGGGCTTAAAGTATGAAGTCATCAACAGATGAGGCTCAAACAGGAGCCATTGAGCAGAAGTGTACAAGAGAAGGTATAGTACTAGCAGTTAGTGTCGACAGGATCTGATTATGATAAAGAAGAGCAGGATTATCGGTTCCACAATGGAATTTGAACCCTTTATTTTCCCGTGGATGTCGTAAGAACTGACTAACTGTTGCGAACAGAGGATGAGCAGCAGCATCCTTCTCAGTATTAAAACCAGTGCTGAGATAACCTAACAGATTTCCAAGCGTGATGAATATGACAAATCCCCCATTGCACTCTTTGGGGAGGCCCACGTTTTGAAATTGACTTCTTGGGGCTTTTTACAGTTACTACTCTTCTAGAAAAAAGGTCTCGTTTCTTCACTCTTCATTCATGGAGCTATTTACAGTTACTACTTACGCTTCAAGTAATAAGATAGTGTCTTGACTCATAAGTCATAATTCATGAAACTCACTTTAGCGCTGTTAACTGAACAGATAAATTGGCCTCACTGTTCATACATTCAATTACCGGTCAGCTCGTGAGTGATGGCGGTATTTTATTCACGACTACTCGTCATTCAGTGGGATTGCCCATTTACAAAGATCAGTAACGAGGCCGGATCATACACGGGAGTTTTTCCTTTATTTTGATGCGGATACAGCTGGTTTTGATTTCTACTTATAGACCATCATTTCAGTATTAACCTACTGAAGGAAATTTTGTGGTGTTTTACGTAATAAAACTTCTAGCTTTAATGCGGTTGAAAATAAGGCTTAAATTCCTGTCACGGTGAGATCCCGGATGGCCTTCTTCACGGCGGCGGCGTAGTAAAAACAAGAAACATAATCAGACGATATTTCATTAACACTGTAGGTTACCTTAAGCTTAATGCATTTTAAGTCATATTTCATTGGGATTAAAAATAATTAAGAACTGAAGGTAATTTATTGTTTTCAATCATTAATGTAATGACGCATGTTGATTGAAAACTCGACAGGATGTAATTTACCAACTTTGATGTACACTTGCATTGAAAAATTAATCAATAAATCACTTCCATCCGTCATTCCCGAAGCTGTCCACTACCACACATGGACCTCCTGAGTGTCCAAAGAGTATAAAGACCGATGGTATTTACCAGGATAATCACGCGTGGCTGCGCCCTAGGCGGTACCGGAAAGGCCCTTTTTTTTATTTTTCGGCGAGGAAATTCGTATACGAATATAGACTAGTCTAGGGGAGACCAAAATGATGTGGGACTCGACGCCTTGAGAAGGACGTAATACCCGATAAAACCTCTCCGGTCCCTCTCTCATCATTTATCCGACTGCTTTTTATCGAAGCTATACCTATCTCAATAATACATTTTTAGGTTTTTCCTTCGTATAGTGTAGACTACCCTATTCTGCCAGTGATAAAAATAATTGCAAAAATATCAGAGTAATTATGAAAAATGAGCGACAATTCTATTTTGATGTCACAGATAGTAATATATACATATTTGTAAGTACCGACTATGTTTGCTATTTTATGACGCAGGATAAACTTTTTACCTATACTTTTTGGCAGGCGTTGTCTGATATGATAAGATATTCATCCGCAAGTCGGCTATTACGACATTGTAGGCAGTAATTATTGATTAGTTTTTTATTATTCTTTCAGGTATATAACTAATAATAGGTAAGAAAATGAAATGAAATGAATGAAATGAAATGATTTATTTGACACGACACATTAGAATTACCATACATTTGAGGAAGGAACTAAACTAGATCGAGTTTAACAGTAAGACAGGGAAGTGCAATAACGGTTAACTACTTAGTACAAACTAAATTGTCGGAAATTTAAACAGAATTTACGAAACGGTTACGAAATTGGTCGGAAAAATAATCGAATGACGAAAGCATGTTTTTTTTAATGCTTAAAGTCGGTACTTAAGGTAAATTATTCTTATGTAGATTCATATTTTAAACGTAGGTAACTCTATCCACTAATTATATCCACGTGTTAACGTTTTCTGTCTACCTTCTAATATATTCGCTCACGTGCTGGATCGTAACCTCTATGAATAATTTGAACCGTAAAATACCTGATAATATATGGTAAACCATTAATTTTATTTAATATCATTGAAGTTAGTTCTGTGTGTTGATATTCATGTTAGTTAATCGGACTTTTAATTAAGCAATTATTTTTATAATTTTTGAGGTATTTCGACAATAAATATACGCATACTGTATGTTGGTTCTGTAGGTATACCTACCAGTTCTTGAACAAGAAATGAGATCAATCACAGTAATGAAAATCAGTGTTTTGCTCTTCGAGCAAAGCTTTGCGCTAAGTTATTACCTTTTTGATTGGCTGCAGCATCCACAATTTTTTTACGAATTCGTAGGTACTTTTTGATACCTTGGCCATATGTTTATCGGTTATTTATCGCGTACCTTTTGTTTTATTATCCCCTACGTTTCTACATAAGGTATATTTTGAAACGTAGTAGAGTAAAGTAAAGGTACGCAATAAATACCCGACAAAATAATCTTTAACATGAATATAATTATATGTTTGTAATTTAACCATAATGACTGTGTGTTACATTACAGTAATAGTATAGTAGTCGAATAAATGTTTTATCTATCAACGCAAAAGTTTATATAAAGTAAATATACCTTCCTACTTTTGCTCTCCACAAAAGCGAAACTGGAGCGAAAATGCGGACTTCGACAAGGCGATCCTTATTGAAGTCTATGCGCTGTTTTTCCCTGGCGTCGATAAAATTCAGAGACAAAACCAGTGTTTACCGATCCATGTTCAAGACCGCGCTCGCGCTCCGGGTAGTGAAATATAGGTACGGCAAATTCCAGCTACTCGAAACTCGCCCTTTTCCTAATTCGACCCACGCGGCCACGTGACTAATAAACATTTCCAGTTTATAATTTAACTTGTATCACGCATTCATAATTCATTACCCAGACTAAAATCTCGGCGGCGGCGACCGGTAGTTATTATGGAGATCACTTGATGTTTGATTAGGCCGCCGGCGGCAGTCGTGTCCGAATGATTATACGGAGTATCTCCGTCGTAAATACGTCAAGGCGTTTAAATCTGTAGAGATTCGTGGCCCGGCTTTTGAGAAAGTCCGGGCCAGTTTGGGGCAAACTTGTGTTTGGGTAATGCCGGCTGTTAGGCGTTTGCGCTACCAATTTGACACACCCATTATCTGCCCAGCCGCGACGACGACGCGTCGCTGCTGCCCGCCGACACAGCCCTACATGGTCGAAACCTGTTCGTCACTGAATAAGCTTTAACACTTTCATTGCCTACGACTTTCATGGACGTGTTCAACCACATTCAGCTGCAACGCGCCCTTGGGCTGCGTGGGTCGTTGCACCGCAGGGGTACGGCAGTGAATGCGTTAAGCACTCCGTGACGTTCTGATAAAAAAAGTCGACTTTCATGTTGACAGAACAGAACTCTCTTTTTACGTTCAAAACTATTAGTATTTTCAAATATTTCAGCCAAATTCGATGTAAAATGTTGGTAAACAAACCGCCCTAACATTTACTATGTTGTCGCGTCTTTTTATAGATACGCAATTTACATTACTTATCGATTTGAATTCCTTCCTTCAATAAATATTGCTTACAATTATTTCTGAACTCAGCAAGTGAGTTTTAATTTTTTCACATCAAGTTTGGCTAGGTAAGTACTCGTACCAGTTTACTTAATTAAAAGGTGTGGAACGGACCCTTTTTATGCGAGTCCGAGTCAGATTTACTGTAATTTTTTTACAAAAGAACACCAATCTACCAGGCAAACTTATGCTTGCCTGGTAGATTTTTGTCCATGAGAATCTAGCGAAATCAAAGTAACTGTTGGAGAGAAATGATAAAATGATATGATATTCGCTGGCAAGAAGCTTAAAGATCGACACATACTGTCTAACTACAACATTCAAAAAGAGTCGACATTGCATCATGTGCATAGATTATGACGAGGAATGTAAAATGTCCACGACATCATGAGGGGATACGGAATAAAAATATGTAGAGTAGGTATTCCGTCTTTTCCGTGGCACATCTCAGCTCTACCAGATATTAATCAGTTGTACACGAAGTTGCTGCCGGACGTTCATCTTATTGTTTTGTATCGCTACTACTACGGGCGAATCGATTATGATTCAGACAATCCCACACTGCTTTGAAACACGATAAGCCGGGCTTATGACTTGGATAAGTCGAAATTTCGACACATACTTTCAAATTGAAAGTCTCGCTAGAATTGGAGTTTCAGTGGTCATTATTTCTTTCTACATTACTCAGTTCATATTTTTACAAAAACTGGAAATCTACAAAATATACGCCAAGCTGTGTTCTTAAAGCCTGGTTTTTTACAGGAACAAAACTTATGACAAAAAAAAGCATATTATGTAGGTACTTACTTAATTGAAACAATAGAAAAAAATTGATCATAAAGGGACCTAGGAATTTCTCAGGGTTAGGCAAACATTATAATGCTCATATAAATACCTATTGTAAAAACAGTAAGTACCTCCTTATAAAACCATGAGAACCTGAAGATAATGGACTCTTTACCAAGCAATTAATCAAAGCAACCGGAAACAAAACACGATCAGAAAAACAACCGACCTCTGTTCCTGTACCTAGAAAATAACTATTCATTAGCACCGCGAGGCTTTAAAAACAACATTTTCCCACTCCGGCATCTGAAATATTACTCAGAAACCAGCGATTATGGTCTGATAAAAATACCCATTGATCAGCAAATAAATGCGGCTACCGAACGCTGGAAGGCAGTATTGGTAATTACACACTATCGGGTCGTAAATTCAAGTGTAGATCATGAATGACACATACCGACCTATTAGTTAGCGGAGTCGAGTAATTTGCGCCGTGAGTCGATGGCGCTCGGCAGCGATACTCGATATGCACATCCGAACTCGTTTTGAGATAAGCTCCAGATAACAATAAATAACACTCTAAACACGCTAAAAGCATATAAAAACACATTAACATCGTATCTATCCGCGATAATTACCATTATACCAACCGTAAAATCGCGGTGACACCACAAAACGTTTTCAAGCCATAAAAGAATATAAAATTCAAAATGGGCTGTAAAGTTTGGGTAGAATTCTATAAAATATGACTTTTTGAATCTTCACAACATCACCTATTGAAGAGCGGTCGGTACCGCTAAAGGCTTTTGGAGTTTTATTATTTCTAGCGCGTCTTTTACAATAATGAGGACTGTGCCCCAAAGTGCCCGAAAGGTAGAATAACAAGGGTTCGTTTGTCGGCATAGCACGTGGCAATTCCACGCATTTTGCTAGAAAAGGGTTTTGAGGACTTCTAAGAAACACTCCCAAAGGTGTAGCAAAAAGTTATGGTTAAAATTATTCATGACTAAACAATCCATTCTTTTGAAGTTTAGTGGTTTTTATCGAGAACTAGTTATGAATTTCTGTATATTTGCAATGTAAGGAATTATTCGCTTCGTTGAATTTCAAAGCGCAATTGCTGAAGGCAAACAAACCGGTAGTTCACTTACTGTTCACGTGTTTTCAATGAATGCAAGTCAAGTTCATTTGGGTATGAAAATTCAGAATATTACGATCGCATTTAACATACAATGAATACAATCGACTTGCATCGGGAAATTCATTATATTTCTGGAAGGTCTGACTGAAGCTATTGGACACTGCGGACCAAGATAATCCTTTTTCAACTCCCTGAAGACCAGGGAGATTACAGACAAGACAGGCTTATGAATTATCTCCAAGTTCCATAGACGGTGAAAAAACGTTATCGGAAACCTTTCACTCGGATAGCTGGCGTCAGCCTACCCTCAAGAGCATATTTTCAGCCACGTTCAATGCATCTGGCATTGAACTATCTTGACACTTGATGGCATAAGTACAAAAGCCAGACATCTCACGTCGTTTGTCTCGACACCTCGACTAATCTCTGGGGGAGGGAATAGGAAAAAATTGGCGCCGCTTTGTGTAGTCGACCCCTACAGCACAGGCACTGTTTCAACTCCCCGTCTTTTGTTTGCTACACTTGCTGCTGTACCTGTTAGGCTTATTGTTGAGTTCCGGGAAGCAGTCATATGCGCGGTCTTGAAGTGCGAATGTATTGTCTCAGATAAGGCTATTGTTTCGTCGAGAACCTCTTGAGATGCCGACTGGATAGCGCTAAACGTTTATGATTTAATGACGGTTTCTATTATCAATAGCGAAGAACAGTTCTTTATTGGGCAAATAAAACCTTTTATATTGCCGCTTGTAACGGAAAATATTGAAAAGGACTCGACTTAAGTGCATAGGTAGACAAAACTTACCTAGAAGAAATATCCGACATTTTATAAATAGTTTATTTGCGGTAAGCCGTTTCTTTTCCTTTGTTGTGTTAATCAAGTTGTTGTTTTTTAAGTATTATGTGCTTGTTAACATTTTCCCGTAGATTGGCTTTGTTGACGTAAATATCCGTCTCCTAGTGTAGTCCTTTCCCTATATTTCGGTTTAAAGAATCTTTATTTTCTCAAAGAACATTACAGTTCACTTACTATAAGAGAAAAACAAAAAAAATGTACTATAAGTATCTACTTAGTTATTTTAGCTCAAGTGCTACCTGTCAACATAATGTTACTTATCTACTAAGCATAAAACAAAAAAAAGTTAAGAAATGATGGAAAATCGTATAACCTAGTCTAACACAAGTTGAGGAACAGTATCTATTTGATATTTGTCCCTGCACATAGAAAACCAACAATCCATCATTTTCTACAAACCTGGTTACTTAATCTACGTATTGATAGAAAGAATCATTTATGTACCTAAGAATAAACCAGCTAGACAAAGCAAGTCATATTTCCCCGGTCTTTACCTACAGCAATGTTCACGTTCTAGCACGTTTTTCATGCGTCGCGACAAAGTTCCTCTTCACATTCCGAAGCACTTGAAAGGAGAAATCAACTTATCGGCACATGTAAGTCATTAGTTGGGTCTCCATGGTGGCTTCCGCAAATATTTGGCGAGACTGCCAAATACCGGCGCCGATTTTTTCAAAGAACTTAGCCGACAGCTTTTAGAGAACAGCAGCTAAGAAAATATTGGTAGAGACGCCAATAAACACAAATGACCGTGGGATTAGGAACTGGCTGGTGAATCTGGTAATCCATGTGTTAAAACAACTTAAACATGAGGATTTGCTGCTACCTGATATGGGCAGTGAAATGACCAAAAAAATACCTAGAAGCTAAGGAGATTAAGGCGGACGGCTGTCTTTGTGTCCCATAGCCATCGTGTCAACTATTATTTTCCCCCAAAGTATTTATCGAGGAAATCGCTGTAGATTATTTTCTAGGTAGGTGAGTAGGATTCTTTTTGAACATAGTAAATACTAGTTGTTATAAGGTTTTTGCTATTATAGTGCGTAAGCCTCACACTGAACTGGAACGTCCCAAAAAAAATTCGACTTTGATAGGTAGGACTCGCACCCACAACCTGTACCTACGGGAAAATACCTGTAATCTGTACGGGGGGTTCCCGTACAGAGGGACGGTTGTGGGTTCAAGTCCCGTCAAAGTGGATTTTTTTGGACATAATTCATTTCTAAGACTAGTTGTAAGTCGTTGTTTTATTCTGTTAATGTAATTTTGTTTGGAAGGTAGGTTAATTAATACTTAACCGTTTACCGCAGTAGGTTCTAGGTAGGTTTAAAGTTATTCTGACAAAGCGTATTATGAGTACGCATTGTCAGAATAACAGATATTCTTTGTAAGAATCTTACTAATTTATTCGTTAAATTTATTGACAAATCAACGACTTAAACTAACTTAAATAGATTTAACGTTTAACATCAGAGAGCCTATCACAGATTTTCACGTCATCGGTTATTGGTTTTTTCCAGCTTTTTTCCTGCAGATTCAATGACGTTTTACTTATCATGCCAATGAATTCTTAGATACATCGTATGAGATCAGAAAACCCCAAAACAATCCCAACCATCATATGACTTTTAAAATTTCTCTGGATTCCCAAATTGAGCTATAAATAATGCAAATATTACTCACACAGGATCTAAAACTCCTAATATCAGGTGAATAACAGTGACGTATCTAACAGCATCCGTGAAGTCACCTGAATCAAAAGGCGTCATTGAATCTGCAGGAAAAAACTGCAAAAAGCCAATAACCGATGACACATAAAAAGATCCTGCCCCTACGTGCTAATAACGCAATAGATGACGTAATAACAGAGTTGTCATTGAGGTTACCTGTTTGATCGCGACACGTCATGGTAGTAAGTTTATCGTTTATCGTAATTATTCGTCATTATTAACCGGTTTTCTGTTCTTGTGAAGGTCTAATCGTAAAATGTGTAGCGATAATGAAATAGCTGCAACACTTTAGGCAATAACTTGACATTACAAACAGATGCCAAAAGGTTATCTCAGAAAATTCTCACAATTTTTGTTTAAAAATTATGAAAGAAAGATAGGAATTCTTCTACGTCTAAATAAATATGATAAAGCCAACTGCCTGCGGTCAGCTGTACGCAAATACAACGAACTGGATGATTTTAATAATACCTACGAATACATAGTACCAAATAGAATAAAATAATATTATATAGAGAAAAATAAAATAAAAAATGGGAGACCTTTATGAAAACATTAATAACATCACAAATCGGTCTTTGATTAACCAAGCATTGTAAGCCAAACTCAATCAACGATGATCTTTTGATATGGAATAAGATGCAATGAAGTGATCCAGCTAAATCAAATCTAGACTACACAACACAGCGTCATACAAAATTGCCTTCTCAAACCAGATTAGATGTTTATCACCTAGATGTTGATTCTGCGAACAAATCCGAAGTCATCCGGACATACCAGCTCGGACAAGACGTTAAAGTCATTAGTTTATCAGGTGATTTTAAAATTCCACTTCCGATAAAATATGACGAACGTGGAATTGGAATCACTGATGCTGTTTAGAGTGCCCATGACGCACATGACGTGTGGCCTGTGAATAACATATGTTATTCACAGGCCATTTTTAATCTTTAATCTTCTAAAGAATGAATTGGTATGTGAGTAAAGTACCTACTAGAGAAAAAATTCTTGAGATGGGTGTCTTTTATGGGCTAACTTATATTTCATGGGAAAACGAAACAGCTTTACAGACATTTAGAAGGAACTGAATTATGAATTTTAAGGAAAAATTAAGGAATTAGTTGTATACCAATATCTAGTGCTTAGAAACCTGAATCCTTATCTTTTGATTTAGGCGATATAATATTATCAAGTTTCCATGGATGTAAATCTGGCTTACCTACAAATCCAACCCAAAGACCTGGACGAAATGAGATGTAGGTAAGCTGTTAGGACTACGGATTAAGTAAATTTACCCATAGTCTTACTTTGAATCGAGTAAATAAATGGACCACGAAAAAATATGTATAAATTTACCCAATGTCTTCAAATCCTCTGTCAGGATTTTCAAAACTATGTTTGTATCTCGGGGAAGTCAAATTACCTGGGGACCTATTAATGGCCAGTTTTCGCATAGGATTTATTACAGAGATATCAACTATGACGTGGGAGCCGACTTTATAATGGATTGTAATGATTGACGTGATAATCTTGAAGCGGTTTTAAGGATCAGGGAAGATCCGGCTGGTATTTGGTAATTATTTGCGGTGATTTCTGTTTTTGGTTTTGAAGGTGAATTACCAAAGAGAATGAGATAGCAGTATCTGATGATCTTAATAAATATAATGATAAAATAGAAACGTATGAAGGTGAGTGTGAGCATGAATGTCGACGAGATGATACGAGAAAACAGCGATATCTTCATAGAGCCGGTCACCGGGCATCAAATCATCCATGTAGAATTCTAGATTGTCAATATTGTATTACATTTTAAGTATTATACAAACTTACTAGTGGTTTAATTTTCGCTTCTTCCACAAGTGGACAAAAAATTTAAAAGAACAAAATCAATAACATTTTGTTTCTTATATGATAATAATTTTCGAATTCGGCGTGATCGAAACCGCGCCCCACCCTACAGTCCGTAAGAGGTCCCAAAGATTTTCGATGAAACTGACTAAGATTTCGTGGCTTAGTTGGTTAGAGCACACTCGTACTAAGTGTGGGGCGCGGGTTCAAGTCCCGCCGAAATCGAAATTTTTTGGGAACTTATTTCATTCCTTACTTATACAATTTTATGTAGGTACCTATAATGAGTTATCTAGTTGTCATACCCTAAAAATAATCAAAAATATCTATGTAGTAGCAGCAACTCGCGGTTTCACCCGCGTAGTTCCTGTTCCCGTGGGAATCCCGGGATAAAAAGTATTCCAGACTATAATCTATCTTTGTGCCAAATTTCATCCAGATCCGTTCAGCCGTTTTGGCGTGATTGAGTAACAAACATCCATCCAAACTTTCACATTTTTATTATTAGTGGGATTATGTGTTCACGTATTATATAGAAGGGCTAATCTCGTCTATGTACAGGATATAATTTTATTACTAAAGAAAATACAATAATAATTACAACTAATATTTACACTTAAATCTATTTTCTAAAAATCTAAGCCGTCACCAGAAGGCAAAGTGCCCAGAATGCTGGCAGCATTGCCACGTTGAATGGCAATGCTAATTCGTTGACCGATATAAGCCAGCATTCCGATCACCTGTGGACTCTATTAGGAGTTTTGCTAGATCTTTGTATACTCCATATATAGATAGATATTTTTTCTAAGAAATGAAGTTGTTTTTGCAATAACTTTTTTTGTGATATTATGTGGTCATACCTACCTATTAGCTATCAGTCTACCAACCTGTGCAGGCGTCCTTATCAGCTGAGTAACACATAATGTCTTTTCCTTCGTTATCTCAGCACGTAGGTATTTAGGTATTTACTCACACTATTTTAACATAAGAGGATTAAAGTACGTGAATATAAGGAAATCTTATCATTAATTATTAATTTCTTTATTAACAAAGAAAATTACAATCAAATAATAGAATTAAATTAAAACTAGTATTTACAATTGAAGCAATTGAGCTAACTGCAGACTGTTGCAAACAATCTACAGGTAACTCAACTGATCCATATCAGTACCAGTCGGAAGCGTGCCCAAGACGCTAACTGCATTACCCCGCTGTATGGCAATGCTGATGCGCTGCGCCAGATACTCACCAGCTCTCGGGTCACGCGTCGCTTCGACCAGACTCAGATAATTTTTTGAAAGAATGAATTATCATTAATTAGTGATATATTTAAAAGAAACACTACACTTTTCCAAGCGACACTAATAAATTTTTATATTTGCAAGCATAAAATGTTTATGTTATGCTGATTCATAACAACTCACTGTAGTAAAAATAAACTTAAAGTAAATAAAATAATAACCTTCAAAGAACAATCGTGCGCGCATGGCACGAGTGTTAGAGTCAAAAGTCACTGTTCACGCGCATGCGTCAGTCATCAACACACTTTGGTAGCTAGCGCGTGGCGGTGAATTATGCTCGCTCTACACTACTCGAGTACCTACCCAATTTATGTTATGTATCAAGCACTAGATTTTGAAATAAAAAGTCGGTACTGAACAAAAAATACCTACTATGGAGGTTGTTTTTTTATAAAATATCAGTGTTCTTGTATTTTTGGTTATCGAAAAAAAAAAATTAAATGCATTTTTTTACATTCCTTTTAGACGAATTTAAAGGAAGTTGGTTCGTCTGTTGTCGTTGATGATGCTTTTGTGTTCAAGGGTGCTAAAACGCAGGGTGCGTTTTAGCTAAAGCGTTTTTGCTAATTTAGCTGGAGAGAAAATCTGCATGATGTCACACATTTTATAATATAGACAGCATGTAAACTTTTCATTGTCTTCAAACTCTTCAACAGAAATCAAAAGTACCACCTTATTTCCGTGTCAGTGTTTTATTTTACGAATTTGATATTTTCTAAGTTACTTTTTTGTATTTACGGAAATAAAGAATTTTTACTTGACACTGGCAGAATTGTGTCTTACCAAAGATATATTTCCACTTACAAGGAATCATCATCATCAGGTACCTACCAATTATTGTAGGAAGGACCTAAAAGGTAAGTAAATAATAATATCCTCCATAAATCGGGTGCCATGGTGCTGAAATAAATGTTTTTTTTTATATAAACAATCTAATTCGGCGCAAGACAAAACCAGTAAAGTAACAATTTACACAAACTGCAACAACGTAAACAAGTCATGAGAAGTTTAATATACACGACGCGACCTGAACCACGTTCAAACGACTTCACAAACAGTTAAAATCAGGTAAAACGAAAATAAGTAAGGCATACGTGATAAACTGCACAATACAATACTGTTGAAATATACATATACAAGCGTCATCATTTCATCAATTTCGCTCCACTAACCTTCGATCGACCTTCGGAATGCAGCACCCACCTACCTTACTTTACACGTGGATGTACCTACCTATGTTAATAAGGGACGTGCATTATCTGAGGAAAAAATACTTGCTCAGAGGCACACTATTGATGTAAGTGTTTAAATACATACATAGTTATCATTATCACACCTACAAGTTGGTGTAATAAATGTATGATTCTCCAAATTTTATTTAACGCTTAAGTAAATACCATAAATTAATCGTGTTTTAGGTTTTTCCGTCAATTCGATGAGAAAGTGTTTTCGAGGACTTCCCCGAATTACCTAAGACCTTCATGGACCAGCGAATTTCATATTCACATTCGCACAATGTCATTCAAAAATAGAATAACAAATTGTTGGCACATCGTTATCAGATACTTAGTTAAACATATTTGTTTGAGTATCAATATGGACAATAACGTGCGTGCTTAGCTAGAAGTTGACATTATAAATAGGAAAATTCCTATTATTAAACGAGATAAAGCGACCGCGTCATTAGCCTTAATGATTTTATCGTCTATCGTCTTATTGCAAATTGACATTTAATTTTTTTAACGATTAAAAGCTATGGAGGAAAGGAAAATTTAGCAAATGAAATTGGATTAGTGATTAGTTATAATATTCCTTTGGCTTCTAGATCCGGGACAGGATAGGAAAAAACCTAATGGGGCGATCGATAGACTACTAAGAAGTGATAACACGGAAAATGCAATCAGTCCCAGTTTCAAAATCAACACAATTGACCAGGTTTTCTGGATACGTACAACATTAGGTAGGTATACTTACCTTGAAAAGTTGAAACTATAAAATATGTGTGCGCTTATTTTAATACCAACACAACTTTACTGTAGACGACAAAATCTATGTCTACTTTGGTCAGGATCATGCTGGCGACCAATTCAAATGTATTCAAATTTTAACTACTTCAGTTATTGTCCAGAAGTTTCTAGAGGTACAAACATTGTACCTTATTATAATTTGATTTTATTTCCGACTTTATTGTTAATTTTAGACCCCTTTACAGCTAATTATTTGTATATTTTATGTGTTAAATATTTAACTGTGTAAAAAAATCACTGTCTGTCTGTTTATTTTTCTCGTTTCTGCATACAATCCTTAAGGTGTTTCCTTCCTTTACTCAAAACTCGTGTAACATTAAGAAAATTATTTAGAATAAACTGATATCAAGTGTATCAACTAGTACCTACGGTGGAATTAATAAATAACTAAATTGATCCATAGTACCATGTTTATAAAGGCTATTATCTGTGAGTGGTCGATTAGCGCGTGCAATCCGGCTGCTATTAGCAACAATCGACATTTTTCCATGCACATTAGACGAGTGGAAAATTTCGAGCGACCTAATGCTTTCCAAATGAGCCCAATGGCATCGACATAATCTCCTAAATTTAGTTTTGAATCAGAAGGCACTATTCGGTTTGTTTTACGTCAATGTTCTGAATGTCTGAATCTGAAGTCTGATCTGGAGTCTGAATCCAAATCACCAAAACGATCTCACGTTTTGGTGATTTGATTAATAAGGGTCTTGTTTTGAAAGATAAAGGGCAGACTTACTTTTTTTTATTTATTTAAGACATGCTGGCTTTTATTTTGGTAAACGAGTTGCCATTCAACGTGGCAATGCTGCCAGCATTCTGGACCTTCTGGTGACAGCTAAGATTTTTAGGAAGTAGATAAATACTACCTATTTGTAAATGTTGTTATTGTAATTTTCTTAACAATCGATAGAAATTTAATGATTGTTATTTGTTTTTGCATTGAATTATTAATTTAAGGACGAAATGTTGTAAATAGATTTCGATTTGTACCTATAATAGTAGTGGCACTTAGATGTGTAATTTTAAGGAACAGCCCACAATCAATGTTTTAGTGTACACTGTGTTGGTGCAATTTTAAATAAATAAATAAATAAACAAATGTTTTCACATTATTCAAGGACCGTTTATTAATTTTTTTCACTGTTTTTTACTGAAATTTATATGATTTTTTTAAATTTATGCGTCAATGCTTTGATTATTAATATGACATAGGTATTGATAATCGAAGTGGCAACCAGACGCGGGCAGATTACTTAGATTACTCTTCAGAACAACACCCCTATATCAGATCCTTAAATCAGGGACCACGGCAGCGGCCTTTCCAAATCGACTAGAAGGTCGACACCGGAAACCCTTTTCTCTAAGCATGTAAAGGCGCTTTTCAGCTATCGCAGGTATATAATTTCGTCTTGTTGATGTAGTAGGTAGTTAAAAAACCCAAATTTTATAGTCTCCAAATCGTCTGGGTGGAGGGACAGTGACAACATTTTAAATGTTGACTTATATATCAAGTAGAGCTAATTTATTCCGCGGTATTATTCAGTTTCCGACACATAGACGCCTTTGGTAAATGCCAAGTGAGAATTCTGTTCTAGCTAATTCCAAAGGTTATATAAACCGCAGGCTAGATTACCTACAGTTTCTTTGAGATACACAGACGTCATCAGATTTAGATCTCGATTGAGGTTAGTATCAGCGTCATACGAAGCTCGCAATAAACATGAAAAAACAACCTTATTCGACGTTACGAAATTTCCAGAAAACATCTTTTTGTTAGTTTCTTTCTTGGCGTATTTTATTTAAAGAATGGATACTCCACCACAAAAATTGCTGAATATTGTCAACATTCGGAAAAATGCGAATATGCATCTTATACATACCATATCTTTTGCGTCTAAAGTCACGAAACAATCTTACTTCTTATAGACGTTTAGATCTCAACAGTCCACTTCTAAAATAAATAAATGAATTATTAATTAGGTATGTTTACATTACACAAGATTCACCTTTGCCACAAACCAAGCAATTAACCTTAGACTACACAAACCGTAGGCGTTTATGTTCGTAAGCTGTAAAACAACTATAAACAACACCATAAGAAGACTGTGGGTGTCTCAGAGAAAGTACCGGACCAAAAAGGTCGACTTTATATGGACATGGTGAGAATGGTTACTTCTGTAGAAAAACAAGTAGCCAGGCAATGAATTTAAAACATTTATTTCATACATTTATTGATTTTTATAAAGAAAATTACAATAACAGAAGGAAACAATTGAGTAAAACTATCTATTTCCTAAAAATCTAAGCCGTCACCAGAAGGCAGAGTGCCCAGAATGCTGGCAACATTGCCACGTTGAATGGCATTGCTAATTCGTTGACCGAAATAAAAGCCAGCATCCGATCACTTGTGGACTCTATTAGGAGTTTTGTAAGATCTTTGTATATCGCGTGTGCACCAGGTAATATAATATATTATAGCTCCGTTGTGGGCTTCATAGATAATTCATATCCATTCCATACTATAATATTATAAAAACAAAAGTAACTCCTATCTGTCTGTCTGTAACCTTTTCACGCTTAAACGGCTAAAGGGATATGAATGAAATTTGGCAGGGCGGTATATGGTATCCCGGAGACAGACATAGTCTTAAAAAGCCCGTGCGTAGCCGCAAGTAACAACTAGTAATACCACAGGTAATACTATACTTCTAAGATATTCATACTATATAGTACCCACACCGGTCTTGAAGCAGCAAATATCTGGCGCCAGGCTTATTTCTTCTTTCAAATCGCTTATTTCTTATGCTAACTAAACAGGAATGTCTATGACTAACTTAAGAGTAGGTATTCCTTAGTGTGGGCTGATTCCTAGGACGATTTAAAATGTCTTTGGTTGATTCACAATTATGGCTATTGTGATTCGTCGTTGCGATTTTTTTATTGTTTTATACAAAAATGTTTAAAATATAAAGTACCTACTTACGTTTAAGGTTATTTATATTCCATGGGAAATAATTTATGGGACAAAATCCTATGTTTTATTTCAGGCCTAAAACTACCTGCATGCAAAATGTCAGCCTGATCCGTTCAGTGGTTTCGGCGTGAAGAGGTGACAAACATTCAAACTTTTACATTTATAATATTAGTGTGATTAGTGTGATAATGATAACAGAAATTAGCAATTAGTCTACTGCTCTTGTATCGAAATATAATAAAAGGATTGTTGGATAGTCAATATTACGATATAACTAAGGGATTAAAATTTGAAGTTTAATCCAAAGTCCTCTGAGAATACAACACTAATAACCGCAAAACATTTTCCCGAAACTTCGATGATACCGACTGATTATTAATTTTCCCTTCACTCATGATGACATGGCTTTAACACTGCCTAACATTCTTCAATTTACTATTCAATTCAAAGGTTCCATAAACCTTTTCGATTCGACCAATATTTTTCCATATATAGATACCTAACCTACCGTATTTTTATTTTATTTAAATTCTAATTTAGTTAGGGACTTTGAGTCTAACAGTGACTAAGTCAACCCCATTAGACTACATTATTATGAAGTCATACAAATTTTTATTGTTGCGTATTATTGTCCCGTTTCGTAATCGGCACCAATTGTCTTGTCAATAGGCAAGGCTTATTCGGGGCACCTATAATCTATATCCCCTCGTCAGTAATTATAATTACTACAGCTTGTAATCTATGATTGATGAATCAAGTCCGTACAGAAGCCGAAAATCTAAACATAATAAAGCTAGTTTCAAAGCCTTTTTTGTTAAGCCGCTACAAGTTACGAAATACATTAATTAGATGCTACAATTAAATATGGATGTTGAAATGGAAGCTGTGTTTGATCTGCTGCAATAATAGTTTGATTAATAATGGGCAACAATCGCCCGCGCAGCGAGGCACCGTGCTACGCACACGCTCGTGCTTCCATTACGTAATCCATGTCAATCATCTATCTATTGGATCTAATATATTCTCGCTACAATAACCATGGATTACCAAGGCTGTTGCATTCGGATGGTGCTGTTTAGTTTGAATACAAACATGGAAATTGTACACAGTGCGTGGGTGTCTGTGTCTCCTTTTATAGGAACAGTGAGTGTCCGCCAACGGTTAAGGATAATGTAGGATTGTCCTAGGCTAGGTTAGGTTCGGCTAGCGGTAGCGCGCATTGAATGTGTCCCCATCAGCGGCAATTACCGTGCGTGGTGCGGGTGCAGGGGTGTCGCGGGCTCGCGCGGATTGTTTACGGCGCGCACGCGCGTCCCCCCGCACCCCGCGCCGGCAGCTGCTCGCACAGGTGGCGCGTGTGGGAACTCGACGGCTCTGCGCGTTCCCACGATAGCGCGCCCGCCGCTCCCTATAAAAGCCCCCACCAGACGCCGAGATGGCATTCCGCGTTCAACGCTCAGCGCTAACGCACGCTCACTCCCCACACACACAACCTCACAACATGTCTTACGAGATCGCGTATTCCCTCGACGATGGCCCGCAGCCAGTCTCGCGCACTTATCAATACCGTAAAGTGATGAAGCCGATGTTGGAGCGCAAGAGGCGCGCCCGCATCAACCGCTGCCTTGACGAGCTCAAGGAGCTGATGGTCAGCGCTCTCCAGTCGGAGGGCGAGAACGTCGCCAAGTTGGAGAAAGCCGATATTTTGGAACTGACAGTGCGCCACCTCCACAAGCTGAGGCGCCAGCGCCGCCTGTCTCTGAACCCGACCGTGGATGCAGACCGCTTCCGTGCTGGATTCACCCATGCAGCCAATGAAGTGTCCCGTTGCCTTGCATCCATCCCCGGAGTGGACGTGAGGCTCGGCACGCAGCTGATGACCCACCTTGGGCACCGACTGAACGACATGCGCGCCGCAGTGGGCGGCGAGACGCCCCCGGCAAGCCCGCCCAGCCCCGCGCTGTCGACGGCTTCCTCCTCATCCGGCTACGTATCCCCGTCACCGCCGTGCTCGCCCGTGCCCTCACAGACCGCCACCCCCCTGGACTGCTCCACAACCAGCTACCACAAGGCACCAGCAGTGTGGCGACCCTGGTAGACCCCTGACGGTCGGCACCGGCGGACCCGGCTCCGCGGTCACATCTGTTCCAGCACCGTTCGGAGTCGCCAGCGCTCCAAAGTGTTCGCCATGCTACATTAGTGATTTTGTGAAAGTTAAACTCCAGATCTCACAATTTACGTAGGTTTATTGTAGCTGTAAGATCCAACTTGAAAGCTTTAATTGAAACTTAGTTTTAAGTTTATTGTGATATTAAAGAGTAAATATTATTGTATAAGAGATGTTGTATCGAACGCGACTTTAGTTCGACTTGTTATATTTTATCGTTAAAAAGATTTCACAAACGTGAACAATTGCAAAACAAGTAATAAAAATATTATGATTACACCTATTTCTGCATTTTATTCCTTAAACCCTTAACAATAAGAACAGTGGAAAATTACCACGATAGGTAGGCAATTATAATACATAACAAAATTAATTAGAGACTAGAATTATGAATAAATATGAATTGACTCAAGTTCAAACAGACAGCAGCAAATATTCAAAGATAATAATTACAAAAAGATGTTATCAGGTTCAAGCAAGCATTGGAAACATAAGGAACAACTTGAAGCCTGATAATAGTGATAATAATTGAGAGGGTACTGGAAACATCCGAACATAAATAAAACATGGTATGATAAACATTAAGAGGTTAAGGGCGCCGGTGGACCTCTGACTCGGCCCCAAGGCGCGCGTGCTCGGTAACTTTCCTGTTTACGAGAGACTACATTTACTAGAGCCGCATAATTTACTAGTACCACATAATTAATGTTTGGTGAGAACTAATTTATGGATTAGAAATCACACGCTATTAATTATGAGACGGATAGGGCTATGTCTCAGTCAAACGAAATAGACATTGCAATCAGTGACAAGGTTCTCGTAAATATGAAAATACTTGAGACGGTGAATCTGAAACCATATCACTGCAAATGAATTAGGTATCAGTTTTGACTAGTCTTGAAATTTGTTCATTCGATTAATTTTCTCAAACAATTTACAGTGTCGATTTTTTTTACAAAGGTGCATGCTATTAATAAGTAAATTTTGAGACTAGAGCGTAAATTAATACTTATACTTAGGACAGGGTGAATCAAAAACCAACTGCTAATTCATTATTCATTAGTTTTCACCAGCCTTGGAGTTTACGTTAGTCAATTCAAATTTATTTTCTAGGAATCATAGACTTTTCTAAGCAAGCGTATGCAAATCATCAGGCCTTAGTAAGTAAAACATGCAAAGTCAATAAACAGATAGGAGGTAAACATGCGTCATTACCTCAACATTGGTTAGAGCCATACGAACGTTTTTAGAGTTTTTATCATATTATATCACATACCTAGTTTTTGTTGGACTTGCGTAGCGACTAATTTACCTACCTTGTTTTGGTTGTAACATTGTATTTGTGTACCGTGTGCATAATTGTACCTACCGAGTGATCATTCAATGTGTCGGCTCGTAAAGATTGATAATACATATATTTACCAAGGTTTATATATATCAAGCAAAGGCATTGATATGGAGTTGAGCTACCTGTAGTTTGTTTGCAAGAATCTGCAGCTTGTATATATAAACTGGTTCTAATTTGGTCATATAAATTTTGATTACAATTTGGATTAAATTTTTATCCTAAAAAATGCTCACGACCGAGCTCGAGCGAGATATGCTACTTTACTGTCTTATTCCACTAATTTATTATTTGTGTTCGTGTCTTGTGTGAATAAATATTACTGAATTACTGATTAATTAATGAATTATTGATTAATGAAGCAAAACTAGAAACATCAAGCGTCATAATCATAAGATACCCTATCAGCTATTCATATGTAGGTACTTATGAATGAATGAAACATGATACCTACTCATAAAATCCTTATATCACCTAGAAATAGCATCTGAGTCAGTTTGTAATTTTAATAAACTACACGTTTCGCGGAAAAGTTGTTTCTTGCATACGTAATACAACTGAATTAATTTGCACAAACTAATAATTCAAACCGGGACATGTATCGCCATCTTGTTAAGAAACGAGTAGGCTTTTGTAAGGTTTCGATCGTAACGCGCCATCTATGCAAAAGCTTTTGAACTAAGCAGTACTACCACAGTGCTACGAAAGTCAGTAAAATTATACCTTGGTAAGATTCCAACAGAACCGCTATAATAGGCTACGAAAAATTGCTACGAGCATAGATTTTTATAGGGCTACGTAGACCGCCACCTATCGAAAAGCTACGAAAGTACACAGGTGCTACGAAAGCAATTTTTACCTGAAACAGATTACAACGCGCCTGCATCGTAATTCGTAGCATGCGCTACGAAAAAAGTTCTTTACTAGTTTTAAGGATTTCAATTCAGCGTAAGTCGCCACCTATCGGAAAGCTACGAAACTACCTGAGTGCTACGAAAGCTGTTTCTACCTGTGAAAGATCTCAACGCGCCCGCGTCGTAGCATTTGCTATGAAGAAAAGTTTTGAAGTCGGGTAGTTTTAATCGTTAATTTCCTTATACCTATCGAAAAACTACGAAACTACACAGGCAGGAGCCTTGAAAGCTGTTTCAACACGTAGGTACGACTCGTATAGATACGCGTCGGGATCTTTGGTGACGTGCTACGTTTTGATTGTTTTTATGTACTAACTTATGTGTGTTTCGAAATAAATGCTATTATTCTATTCTACGTACGAAAAACGTTCCTTTAATTCTTTTTGAGAGTTTATCGGGGTAAGATCGAATCTTCCTAAAACCTTCAAAACTGCATAAGTTCTGCGAAAGTTGTAATAGATTTCAACGCTCAAGGGCTAACTAGTATAAACAAAGTTACGAAGTCAAAAATCGTGTTCCAAGGATTACCCTCTATACCTTTTTTTGAGCATTCATTGCCTGACCTAATAATTATTATGTCTTTGTTTCGCGCATCGTAAAATACTTCTTCTACCAAGAGGAAGAATCACCCTTCTATAACCATTCACCAATCAAGAAAGCGCTTTCAGTTCCATTTCTAAAATACATTCAAATAAAATGTCATGAATGTTCTTTGTTTATGGAACACCAAAAAGGCGAGTCTTTATGTAAGAGGACAATGTCTAGTACTGGCTGACGGTTTCAGACTAAAATTACAAAGAAAAAATACTGTAAATACTATTTAGGTCTAGGCTTCGATCAAAAATAAGGAGTTCGCGGCCTCTGACACTAGTTGAAAAGCTTTCCTAACATGTAAAAATGTTTCTCTTTTGCTACTGAAGGTTGTGGCGTGCGCATTGTGAATCTAAGGGGGGCCGGCAAAGCCGGACATTTTTGATCGATGGGTCTAGGGCATAAACTCGTACTTTACTGCCGCTAAGCTACATTTTAGTGCTTACACTTTTTGAGCAAGAGACGAGAAAAATTCGTTTCGCGCAGGCGCAGCTAGTATTGACTGTGGTTTCGCGTTAAAATGTTTGGTAAAGTAGAAACTTATGTTTTCTTTGAAAATCCAGGAGGTTACAAATACAAAAACAAGGAAGTCTAAACACGTTTACACTCATCATAACTCGAAATGCACGTTTTCATAATCTGCATAGTTTCCGGGTTGCAGATGACCTGATGTTGACAATAATCTGCCTATTGCATCATTCTGGACTCGTGGTTGATAATGATAACACGTTGTAGGCGGATTTGAGTAGGTATGCTTAACTAGGTATCGTCAGTTACAAACTGGCAAACTGGCCTTTATTTATTTATTTATTTATTTATTACAATTTATTTATTTACAAATATACAAAAATCCGCATCTAAATTCTTAAGTATGTAGTTAGTTACAAAGAAAGAAAAGATATTTCTATGTCAAACTAGAAAATGTAGAGGCAAGACATTCATTCCTTTCCTACGAATTTGCAAACACTGACCGCATTATACGGATATTACTATTCTTTCTATGGTTTGCCATTGAAGTGCGTCCACTGGTCCGCACCGCACGGAGTACCCACATCGGACTGTTGGCAATGCTGGCGATGCGTTTAGTACAGATGACGTCATTATACGTTATTTAATATGGCTGTGGTTACAGTGGACGCACCATTATGCTCAAAAAATCCGTCAAATACGATAACGTGAACATAACATAACGCTAGCCCTAAAATGACATGGAAGGTAGGTACTAAAGTGTCTAAGTGTGAATTATCTACAGTGTTCGAAAATACCTAAAGCTGATTTACTCAACAGTCTACCAATAAGCCCTCTTATCGATTTTTGACAATTTATCTGTGCAATCACATCAGGTGATGTACAATAAAAGTATTTTTACGTGTTATCAAAAGTATTGGTTTTATGTTCATTACATGTCACGTTTAAAAAAGTAGGTAGGTAGTTGGCTTTACTTGTGTTAGCATGAATGCGCCATAAATGTGTGCTACCTACTACAATTATGTAGGTATAGATAGGCGAAAGTTTTTGCCGTGTTGTGACGATGTTAAGCCAAAGACAGCGCCAAAAGTAAGAACTGAATGGATCGGGCTAAAATTTTGCACAAATAAAGATCTAGGCCTGGATTAACATATAGGTAGGCTACTTATCAAAACAAAAACGCGTGCGAAGCCGCGGCAGAAGCTGATTCTGCATAAATTGAAGCATTTATAATCAACTAGCAGCGCCTTGCGGTTTCACCCGCGTAGTTCCCGTTCCCGTGGGAATTCCGGGATAAAAAGTAGCCTATGTTCTATTCCAGACTATAATCTATCTCTGTGCCAAATTTCATCCAGATCCCTTCAGCCGTTCTGGCGTGATAAAGGAACAAACATCCATCCATCTATCCATCCATCTAAATTTTCACGTTTATAATATTAGTGAGAATAACCTAACTCTAACTAAGGATATCTGAAAGAGCGGAGGAACCGTGCTAAGGACCTGCTCAGACTAAGTAAGAGTTACTTAGGCTGAGAGGACCTGAAGGATATTTTAATTCTCCAAAATACGCAATCGATTGTTTCGTTTAGTTGTTTTTGAGAATTTGGTACTCCAACTCGGATTATTAAAGAACACTAATTGGCCGAAAAAAACCACAAAATTTCGTGCTATAGAAAGCTCCCTAACTGTCATCTCCGTTGAGTATTGTTCGGCCATCTTACATCGGGGTGCATTAACCCACTACCAAGCCAGGCCCTAGCCAATTGCGCAATCAAACAAAACCTGTAAATATAAATACCTTCATCTTTTTCATGTTAACAAAACAAAGGCTATGTGCTCACGGTTGTCATCCTCATCACCGATAGAGGATCACGCTATCGGTGATGATCATCCTTCCGAATGCTTTCGTTTGGTTATATTATTACATAAGTAAACAGACGTGCGTGGCACAGTCTAATTATTGTATTCGGTGATGAAACCCGCTATTTCTTTAGGTACCTACTGATAGATAAGGCTCGCTAATTAGAAACACGTGGATGATAAATAATTAAAAATGTTGTGTAAATAGGTATCGATCTAGACAAATCAAAAATTTCAAAACAAAGCAATTTATATTGCTTTGTTTTAAAAAAAAGTAATTATATAATTCAACGTAAAAACTCCTGCAAAAAGGTTCTAGTCACATGCTGAGCGATGATCTGCGAGTTAGAGCGAGTTTTTCAAAATACTTTTTCATCATAAAGTGAGAGCGAAAATTCATTTTTATCCATTTTCAAGCGATTTTATTACTTTCGCTTTCATTTAATGATGATTATGTATTTTGAAAAACTCAAACGATACAAACATCGCTATTTTTTATCCGATTATGTATGCAAAATTTAATAACAATCGGGGACGTAGTTTGCAAATGAATCGAAAAGTACGTTTGTATGGGAACTTAGAGGTTCAGTCCCACAGTCATTTAAGGTGTAAAAGTGTACAGGTTATTTTTTTATTCGCACCACTCTAGTTATATTCTACGTGGAGCCAGTCTGTCGCTAGCATAACTGTGTTGAGTAGGAACTGTTTAGTTCGAATTCGAACTACTAGTAGGTAAGGTTTGAATTCGCCTTGTGTAGGCCCTAATATTGTTTTTTCTCTAGGGTAGAGTAGAAAAAAATTAAGTACCTAGGTCATTTTTTCCATTGTTCACACATTCCTTCAACAACATTATTTATTTACGCAATCTCACTAATATTACAAACGTGAAAGTTTAGATGGATGGATGGATAGATAGATGGATGGATGTTTGTTCCTTTATCACGCCAGAACGGCAAAACGGATCTGGATGAAATTTGGCACAGAGATAGATTATAGCCTGGAATAGGACATAGGCTACTTTTTATCCCAAAATTCCTACGGGAACGGGAACTACGCGGGTGAAACCGCGAGGCGCTGCTAGTGTATAATAAAACACTGTTTTAACCGGATTGAAAGACAAATGTCATCTCAGTCTGCCTGTGACCATGGAAGCTGAAAAGCCTCCGAAACGTCAGGATATAAACAAAATATAAAATATACGCGATCAATCCGGTTAAAGCAGTGTTTTATTATGAGTTCTCGCGAAAATAACCTTAGAATATACTACGCAATGTATCTTTTGTCTATGCTACCCTGGACCACAATCCCTATGCTTGGCATACTGATTCATGTTACACACCCTAAACCCAGCTTATCTACAAACAAGTTAAGTATCTATGTGGTTACACAACTAATCTGTAATTGAGCTAATCACTTCCTTATCATATTAACGGCCACGAGTCATAGATTGGCTATCAACCAGCGCTATCGAAATGGCGCGACTCAATCGTCACTGGCTATTGCCAATCGCTTGATAGCTGATTTGATAGTCAGGTGTTTATGAACGAAAACATTGCACATGATTGCAGGAGGGTCCATCGGAATACATTGTAAAGTGAATGACTACCCTAAACAGGGGAAACCTTAAAGCTGCGGTCAAACAAGCGTAATCTTTTGAGTGGTGGGTCGCGTAAAATGATTATTTACAATTGATGATAATTCATTTTTCAATTCATTTTGCGGCACAAACAAGACTTTATAGAAACAAATTATTTTACGCGACACAGAACTAAAAAAATTACGCTCGTTAGGCCTCAACCTAAGTGTTTGGGCCTCAACCTAACTGTTAACCTAACTGTCAAACGGTAAATTTTTCGGCTATCTTCAAAATATTTCAAAAAGTATGAAACCTAGAGAAATTTCAAAAAGTGTTTTGAAATAATGTCAGGAAAATAAAGTCTGTAAAAATAACTCTTTTTGAAAAATGTTCAAAAAGGAGGCGAACATTATTTTTTCGAAAAATAATATTCGCCTCCTGAGCCGCGAATTTTTTATTTGTATTTTACAGTTTGTGCCAAAAGGTAAACGCATCAGTGGCTATACAGCCACGAGAACGCATGTGTACGATAGATGAAAGAGTTCTAAATTCAAACAGCACACCATTTCATACAACATTGCCGGCGCGCTCTTCGTTACAAATTTAAAGAACGCGCCGGGAAGTGATTTTGGTTTTTCAGTCTACGTAAATATGATACTTCGCGTGTTCTTTATTCAAAAGTAATGACAATATTTCCGCATGTTTAAGAAAAGTATCTTAATCAATACAACGTAGGAACGAAACGAGTAATTAATGTCGTAAATCTTCACCCAAAGCAACTGATAAGGCACTTAGCAACTATTGGTAACGTTATCAATAAACAATGGTTATTTGGAGTTACGAAATAACCACAATACCTATTCGCAAAGTTAAAGTTGAAGTCACGTCACAATAATTTATAGAGTATTATGGATTAATCTCTGTCATTCGGAACACAGACTGAGAAGAACGGCAGGTACATCATTTAGAGTTTTTGGTACCTATTGATATGAATCAATTGAGCAGACTGTTGCAAACAATCTACCGGTAATATAGTTGACAACAGTCTGCAGTTCAAACGTTTCCATTTTAAATACATACACGTTGATTTAATTTGTTTCTATTCTTTGACTGTAATAATTTAGAAGAGTTTACTTGGACAATAGAAAAAGTATAAATTTCAAATGCGCACCTAATCGTAAACTTTAGTAGAGGTATGACATTTAGTACAGAGCCTCTACCTTGCGGATATGGAAACAAACCCCATACAAAAATGACAGTCTCGAAGAAGTCTCGATACTGTCAAAATCAAGGCTCAGGCCAAAGTTGTGTCCACACTGTTTCATTAAGTGTACCAGCTATTTAAAATAGACTGCGTACAAATGCATAAGATCAAGAGGTTACATAGAGACAACTGTGGAAAATTTGTTATCGATATTATTCAATTAATTTAACGTGCTTGCAAACATGATATCATATTCAAGTATTCAACTTGTCATCAACTTGTTACACAGTAACCGTCGAAATGTAAAGCGATGGGTAAAATACCTTCCTGTCGGTTCATTACATTTAAAGAATAGAAACAAATTAGAAGTAACTATTGCAATAAAGTTAATTAGGTACGTACCTAATTATTTGAACATCATATTCATCATCTGCCTATGTTAGTCCACTGCTGGACTGCTGTCCAGCAGTGGACCAGCAGGTAAATGGCGCTCATTAGGGCCTCCCCTAAAGAGCGCCATAGCGCCCTGTCTTCAGCTTCCCGCACCCAGCATCTGCCTGCAGTCTTTCACAAATCATCATCGCACCTGGTCGGAGGGCGTTCTGCACTACGTTTGCCGAGTCGCGGTCTCCACTCAAGAACACGTTTACCCCAGCGCGGTGTCGGTTCTTTTCGAGATATGGCCAGCCCACTGCCACTTATTTTTTTTAATTTGAATAACATTAAGGATGACGTGAAAACTCGAAGTAGTTTCACAACCGGAACATCATACAAGTAAGACTAAAAGTGCCCTGTTAATCTATTGTTAGCCAAGAATAAAGAGAATTATTGTTTATTTCAAAAATTCATTCACTCACTAGGTACTTATACTTCATTCATTCCTGAAATAAATTAAATTTTATTAAAAATATAAAAAAGTCTGTAAATTTCAGAGTAAAAAACCTCAGCTCGCTTCGCTCGCGCTTATAAATTCAATGACGTCTGCCCAGTCTATCGCGTGGGAGTTTAATTAATATCCGTCAAAAGTTAGTAAAAAGGTAGTTAAGACCAACAAGTGGTATTCACTACCCAGAGGAAGCGAAAGCGAGTTGGTATTCGTTAAATACAAAGTGGCCGACCCCGCGAAAGCGAAACCGGGAGAATGCGAAATTTTTCGCTGTCGCTCCGAGTAGCTATATCGCGAAGGTCTGAACAGGCCCTTACAGGTAAAGGGTAGGTATGTAGGGACCTACGTAATGTATTAAAAGTATTATATAAATCGGGTACTATTGATCGCGAACCTTTTGTTTTATTTTCCCCTACGTTTCGTCGTTTAACCCTAGAGTGGTCGCGCGGATTACATATGTAATCCACACTTGCAAAACCTTAGATTTCTCAAAAACTATAAGTGCCATTTTTAAGCGGCTCCGTGTACTTTCAATTACATATGTACAGGAGCTCTGAGATCTTGTTTAGGCATGGATCTCTCATGGTTAAGTCACAGGAAGTCTGCAAAGTCCGTGGATTACAATTGTATGCCGCGCGACCACTTACGTAAGTTTTTTTTGCAGAGCTGTTCTCGTTCTAGGGTATTTTTTTCTCGTAAAACTAATAAATTAGAAATTGTTATTTGCATTTTTGTATTTATGCGTGTCTGAACATATAATTTTTGCTTGTATTTTCAAAATAAACTTTGAATATAAGAAAAAATGCTTGAAATCTGGCTAGCTGAAGCTGAAGAGCAGAATAAAGCCTACGACAACTGGCCGAGTTCTAAATGAAGATGAAAATTAAGTTGAAGAACAGGACCATTGATATGAATTTAAGAAGGCAAAAGGTTTTCCTGTTATGGCCCTAGAAAAACGGTCAGAATCTGACACTGGACCGCATCAGCAAAGACGATGATCTAATATACTGTGTTGGCTTTCTAGATATGCTGTGATCACTTTACGACGAGTTTAGAAATTCTAGAAGATGGCTGCTAGGCATTTTCTTTGATCTACTTAATCTCAATGCTTTCAATGCCTTGTATACGGAAATAGCACGCCAACGCTACTACTTTACGAGCCTGAGAAAAACCATCGGCTCTTCGATAGGAAAAAAATATTACCATGTCTACCACGAAGTCTGATGTTCAAATTAAAAGATGTTTTGTAATATTCCTCTAGAAAACCAGCATTAAAAGTTCGTTTTGAAGTTGGAATAAGCCGACCGGTCAAATTCCATGAGTGTGGAATAAAGCAGATTTAAAGCACTAAAAAGTGTGTAACGCGTGAAAAAAATATACATTTAGTGATTATTATTTTACTACCTATCTGTCTTGTGTCAGAAACACAAATTAGAACAGGACTATTTAGATTAGTTTTTTTGCAATCTGAAATTCAGCGAAAGATCTATCTTATAGAGCCAAATGAGAGGTTTATTTGTTTTGTTCATTTTTTTTACAAAGAAACATTTCATCTATTTTAATTTCATTATTTCCAAGGAGTAAAACTTTGATTTAAAGAATTTAACTTGAATAAACAAGAATAAATGCTCACATGACTTTTAATTTCAATTTTTATTTGGCATACATCTGTAATCCGCGCGACCACTCGTGTTACGATTAGGAGCGCGACTACTGTAGGGTTAATATGTATTGGTAGGTACATACCTACATACATTACTTATTAAAAAATAATAATATTGTCACTACCCTCTATAAAATCAGTCAAGAGAAAGCAAGACAGTGTAGTAAGAAACATTTGGTCATCTCTACTTTCTTCGAACAAACAAAGTTGTCAATACAACTGATTTATTCCGTATCGAAACTTTCCCTAGCGATAACCGCTTGCGTCCAATTTGTTTTTAAGCGTAACGTTGTTTGCCGTGGAATCTTCCCAGCGATAACCCCTTATCGTGGCACGAGACGCGCCTGCGCCCTGTGCTATCTACACCAGCAGTTGCTAGAACTATTTATAACTGGGTACCCAAACCACTAACCACAGTAGATAGGTACGTACATATACACTAGCCAAACTCGGTGTAGATTTTTTATAAATAAACCACGACACAAATAACGAAAACTCTCTTGCTTGGCGTTGAGTTTCAGATATATTTGTAAGCAATATTTATTGAAGGATCTCAAATCGACAAGGAATGAAAATTGCGTGTAAAAAGACGCGGCAACAGAAAGAATTTTAGGTGTATGGGCGGTTTGTTTAAAAATATTCTACGTCGTGATTAGCTAGTGTTTAGTTAGAGAGTGCATCCGTGTTTGCGCACATATTAAGATAAGATATATTTAAGATATATTCACGATAAAAAACATAAAATAAAATAGGTACCTACCAAAAAAGGAAGTCCGTGAAATAAACATTAGGGCACTTTAAATGTCATGCGTACTACCTACATGGCTTGTCTCCATTCAGACTATAATTTAACCTGGAACGGTGAGAGCTTGAAAAGATATACAGTGATTGGATAAATAAATAAATAATTCTCCTTTTTTTTTAAATCGAGGAAATTCGTTTAAAAATAGACTGGTCTAGAGGGAACAGAATGACGTAGGACTTTACGCCCTGAGAAGGACGTAATACCAACTAAAACCTCTACGGTAACCCTCTCTCGCCATTTTCGTCGAACCACGGGAACATTAAAACCTACCACGGCCAGACTGGCGACCCCACCGAGCCCACCGTTCCACACACTCGCCGACCCCATTCATCCGTCACCTTTCCTCCCCCGATTAGGACACAGACAGGACAGACGCAGTTGAAACCGCGAATGTCGACCTCTGTGTCCGGATGGGTATTTCCTTCGCCCCATACTATCAGGTGTGGGTCTCGCATTTACACACAAGGGTCGCCGCCCCTAAGTATATTAGAGCGCAGTTGGTCTCAGGTCACGACAATATTACGCAAACAAAATAAAATTAAAAACGTTCGTAGAAAAGACAAGGTGCTACGGCGTAGCACCCTTTGCTTTGCTACGGTTTCAGGACAGCTTAGTTTTTAGGGTTCCATACCCAAAAGTGAAAACGGGCCCCTATTACTAAGCTTCCGCTGTCTGTCCGTCAGCGGGCTGTATCTCATGAACCGTAAAAGGTCTACTATCTACCTAGATAGTTGAAATTGTCACAGAATATGTATTTTTCTTGCCGGTATAACAACAAGTGAAAAAATATAATGTATATACTAAATCAAAAGAGGCTCTCATACTAAACACTTCATTATTTTATATTTATTTTTAATAAAAATAAAATAATTTGACAATAAAGTTGTCTAATATCCATACGAAGTAAAAATCAGTTTTTTAGGGTACATTTTGCTAAATAGTTATGTCCGATGGTACGGAACCCTACGTGTGCGAACGACTCGCACTTGGCCGGTTATATTTACACAAATTTTAGTTTAGTATTAGGGAAAGAATAACTTTGTATTGGCGATTAATTAGTGGACAAAAATACAAAGTATGAAATAACTGATGATGTATGTCCTCCTAGTCGAAATTCGCCACGTGCGCAGGCCATAAGGTGAACTAGATGAAACAAATCAGGAATTGATGCTGAGGATGACAAGTTGAGTTGATGATTCAACACTTCGTATGATGAAAATGCGCTAGGAGTGTGAGATGTAATAAAGATGTGTAGGACGACGCACGCTCGACCTTCACTCCAAGCCACTCCTATCCATCTAACGCGATCAGATATAAATCCTTGTTTAGGATTAAGTATAGTTTAAATTGTAATTCGGAACATGTGTTAATGAATAGACTCATATATAGTGCAACGCATCTTTTATTACAACCAACCCACATAGGATACCCATAAATTAAGCTAATACAAAACTATAAATTAAATGAATGCTTCCAGCGTCTGTTTTTCCTTCAAATCCACATTACTTCTGTATCCGGGATGAATAAGTTCCTTTTGGGAAAGCGTGCTCCATCTTAGGCCACATCATCACTTATTCAAGTGAGAGTGAAATGAAATTAATGTATTAATTAATGATTATTTCTTTGACCAATTTAACATTCAATGTAAATCTGTAATTTAACATTCTCAACGTTTCAATATGTTCCTTATGTAATTTGCTTCTTTATGTCTGTCACTAAATTCTCCTACCTACCGACCTATGTAGGTATATTTGCATGCCCTAGATTTAGGCAAAACATGTATGATGCTGACCTATTATCATTCTTCCATCTCTGTGACCCATGTTTACAAATAAAGAATTTGAATTTGAGATGGTGGCCAAACGCTTGACCAATAAAAAAAACAGCTGTTTTACCTACATGGTTATGGTGGAAGTACTCCTGTATTCGCATTTGGACTCCATTTGGTCCATTATGCGTTGTTTGTGCTAGCATGATTTACCTATAGCAAGCACAGATATTATAATACTAACATTATATATAACCTATAGGGTCACAGATATAATAATACTATATGCCATCAATCATCATTCACGCTAGAACTAAGTTTTATAAGGTTTTTATTTATTATAGTACTCTGGGTAATTTCTAAGAAATTAATAAATCCCAAAAACCCCCCCTCCCTTAGAATCAAGTAACGGCAAAACCTCTCGTCAAAGAACTAAATGAAAATTTGGTCTTTGAGCAGAATTGGATAACTTCATTGTTTCCTCTGTAGGTGGCGCTGACGGCGTAAGTGCCGAAAGAACTCCCAAAGATTTTCGGGTCGACTAGATAAGATCACGTAGCTTAGTTGGAAAAAGAGCAACCCTGCGCTGAAGGGGAAGGTGCGGGTTCGAATCCCGTCGAGATCGTAAATTTTTGGGATTTATTAATTTCTAAGTTTTATAATTTGGGAAAATTCCTGAAAAATTGTTTTTTGTTAATAAGTAAATAAAAAAAGCCAAAACTCAGAGACAAATATTCAGTTTTGACCACATGTCCAATTAACCAATGGTCTTGATTTTTAGAAGTGTTTAATTTATCTCATACATAAACTAAAACTTAACTTTATCAGTTCCTAACTAATTATGATTCAACTAACGTACTACTGAATCGTATGATGAAATCGATTTGAAATATAGGAATAGTTATGATTAAATAGAATGAACTAGTAAAAAACATGCAGTTTTTGCAACCCGTGGAGTAGATGGATTTAATTATACAGCTAGATAGGTACACTTAGAAGGCTCTACTTAAAAATTGTAGGCCCTTAGGTAAGTACAGGGTTCATGTTGAATTCAATTCAGTTATTAATTGTAAGATCTGTGTAACAACTTGTACGCAATAAAAACTTGAAAATAGAATATCACAGACGATACATTTCTGTGACCACAGATTCGATAACTTTAGTAAGGTACCTCACATTTTCAGGTAAACAATAAGTTCCACGTAGGTATTCATTACGGACGTAAGCGGGTTAACTACGAACCTTATTTGTGTTGGAAGAACACCAACGTTTGAGTGCTCGGAGGGACGCGGAACGCGCGCGCCTAGAACCGCACTCACTCTGAAGAAGTCACGTTGGTGTTCTTCCAACACAAATAAGGTTCGTAGTTAACCCTCCTACATCCGTAATGAATTCGTCAAACTACGATAGTTTTTATAGTCAAAAAGTTTCACGTATTTATATCATTGATGGAGATAGGTAATTATCCTCGTGACATGGGTTATCAATAACCGACTCATATGTTTATATTTAGCATTGTTATTTCTAGAAGAGCTTGTTTTAGCGAGGTCTTATCTGTGCTGTTCCTTGCACTATGAATCGTTATCCTCAGAGGGCAACTAAGTTAATCTACTGAAGACATCCGGGCGTCATTGTGGAAACTTACCAGCTGTTATCGCTTGTTTTGTTGGTCAAGAACGGTGGCAAGTGCTTGGACACTGGTCATTTATCAATGCAAATTTTATAAATGCTAGATTAACCCTGTCTGTTTCTTTTCACGACGCAATAAATCAAAGATTCTAGCAGCCTAGTATTTTGCTCTTAGCAACAAATGAACACTGACATTTCGTGGGAATATTGTGCATTATCCCCTGTCTAAACAGGCCTTAACCAATCCAATCCACCCTTGAATTAGGACATTTGATCGGTGCCAACTGTTTCAGAAACTTGGATATTTCTAAATTGGAGTATACAGATGGAGCGTTTGCCTGAATCTTCGATAAAAGAGATGGTAATGCCTCATCTCCCTTTTTTACTTATATCGAAAGCCTGAATAGATTATTTCCTGAGGAAAAACGTGGAAACTGTATGTGAAGGCGCGCTTTAATATCCTTAGGCTTTTGTTCAAGCAGTATTTCAGAAATGCTTTGTGTTTGAGTCGCAGGTTGGAACGACACTTGGTTTTTCAGCAAGAAATTGCCATACGAAGCTTTTATGGGTACTAGGTAGGTACCTCAAATCACAAATACAAATCGGCTCCTGGCAGGGGGTTTAAATTATGTTCGATTCGTATGAGCCAGTTTACAACCAAGCAAGGCGGAGCAGATGTAGGTATCAACAAAATAACCAAAAGCACGATTTAAAATTATAAAAAAGTTGTAAATAGAATCTCAAATGAGTCGTTTGATTATATTGATTGATTTTTCCACATGGAAGTAGGAAGCTATATTATGGAGCTCCGTTTTGATCAACACCGGGGCATAAGTTAAGCTCTATACGCTCAGTTTCCGTAAAACCTTTTAAAATACTTCACGAATGTGCATTGCATAGGTATACATTCATGACTCTTGCTCTTGTACTAAGCGCAGGCGTAAGATAAGTTGACGGACTGCGTGCGATGCAGATTTTAGGTGCTGATAAGCAATTAGCCCATTTACTGCCCAGCCCCCTGTGAGCTGTCAGGAGCTCTAAAAATTGAGCATGTGCAACACGGGCACTGGAAATATTAAGTGAATTTCAAGCGCAGTTGTATTAAACATAGTAAAACATAATTAAACTAGGAAATTTGTTCCAGTCTGGTTCAGCAGGAAGCTAATACACAATACACTCCGTATACTCGATACAAGCTGTTAGAGCAGATAACAGTTCCCCACATATATATAAAATTAAGGAAAAACTAAACCATATCAATAAAAGACCAACGTTCATTGTGTACTATCAAGTGAGCCCTACAAAATAAAACACTGATTTCCTAACTCCAGTATATTTCACAATCCATATCTTACAAAACTTTATACCTAGCTTTGTTAACCATATGGTGAGAGGAAGTCTGTAGTTTCAACAGTTCCTCCTTAATCAGACGAGTTATTTCGGATTTCGCCTTGGCTACAGCGAGTTCCTGTGAGCTTTCTATAGCTAGGTATAGTTTGCGCTCGCCTTCGGGCGGCGCTTTGCCCGGTGGCACGTAGGTACCTCGGACTGTGATGCCGGCTTCCGAATACTCACTTATTAGTGCTAGCGCCTCCTGTAACAATACAATACAGCTGTTTAGCAATAGACAATACAGAGGTTTTTGTTAATAAAGTGCGTAAGCCCTCGCACTTGGGGTTTGTTTTGGGATATATTTATTTCGGATATTTTTTACAGATAATACTGAGTAGCAATACTTACAATGATGAGACGGGGTTGTCAAGGCGCCATGCCATTGAGTTTTTTATATTATGGTTAGAGTGGGACAGACAAACAATATGAAAAGAGATGGAGGTATGAGCGGCACACAGGGTATATCAAAGGACTATTTTCATATCATTTACCAAACTTTATGCCTTATAAAGGCCATGACAAAACCGAACTTACGTCTTAATACTATAAATCAATGCGAGATAAATCAATAAATACAACAATTTCATTCTACGCAATAAAAATAGACCTACAGAACTGTACCTGAATTATTTACTTCCTAGCAATGGTGGTAGCACCTCGGTCGCCTCAGCATTTTGATGCAGAGGAATACGAGAGCTCCCAAAAATACGAGTTTCAACAACATTGTTCTAAGGATATGTACGAAACGGTGTCGCAAACTGCACTGTGGATGCGCCGGCGCATTGAGGCAGATATAGGGTAAGGCGGGGGTTATCTGCAGGTCGAAGTTAATAGGACGGAAGTTTAACGCTCTGATTATCGCAAGGTATTAATTTTTATAGGTCCTTATGACGAGAAAAAAATCTTGTTTTCACAACAATTCTTCGGAGATACTGCAAATGGTTCGATCGATGCCTATTAATCATATTTATTTAATGATTGGAATGAATCATAATGTACCGATCTCTTTATTTTCTTATTTCTTGTGCAACGTGAAGAAACTTCGGGGTCAGAAACCTATGTTATCTGGTTTAATTGGTTCAAAAACAAGTTTATTGTTGACTCATTTAGGTCTACGACATTATTAGTACTTCATACTCGACACCAAGTAAAAAGGAACCTATTAAAAAGGAAAACTATAGGGGCATATATCAGTCGGCCGACCTTGGTATTGCTGGATTGACAAACGCTTCCAACGCGAGACAACATACAACTTAGAACCGAGATACCCGCAAAAGTTTTTTATCAGAGGCAAATATTTATCCGAGGCCGCTACTAAGCCACGAGACTACATATTCAATTGCGACCTTACTCGCATAATTTAACTCCACCTGAGGCCGCATTTTGCAAACCAATCGCTTTACTATGACAATGGTATCGCTATAGAATTGCCCATAGATAAAATAAACTTTAGATAGCGCGTGCGGTGCTGTTTGCGCGGAGAGATTGATAGAATAGCGTCCTCCTTGACACTTTTGACACGCGTCCATCCATCTGTAATTTCTTTCATCAAAGGTAAAATGCCAAAATGTGTAATTCTAAGACTATACCATTGTTATGGTAAATCGATTAATTTAGTGGAATTGGGTCCCCCGCTCGTAGTCAATTTCAAACTCAGTCGCGTACTTTCTGAACATGTCCTGTATTCCAGTCTGCCGCCACAGTTATTGCTGGATTGATCAAGTCGATTTCTACAAAATCGATGATAATAGCGAGAAACAGCTCAGAACCGAGACGCCTGAAGAAGTCTGGCCAAGACTTCTATCCCCTATCTCACTTGCTGATAAATCCCAAGTTCCCAATTTACCTTGCTGGTAACTCTCCACCAGGCTTACTGTGGAAAGTCGTTGATTTCCAGCTCAGTCTCGTACTTCCTGAAGACTTTCTCAGCCGGTTCGTTGACTTTTTACCTCCAGTTGCTACCATACAAAATAAAAGCGACTTTATCCCACTCGTTTTTAAAGCACAATTTACCTTGCTGGTGACTCTCCACCTGGCTTGCTGTGGAAAGTCGTTGATTTCCAGCTCAGTCTCATACTTCCTGAAGACTTCCTCCGCGGGTTCGTTGGCTGCCTCGTCGCGAGGCTGGTAGTTTAGGCGGGTGTTTAGCTTGGCTGCTAGTTGTTCCGCTACGGTTTTAGCCTGGAAGAGAATATATATTTTGTGTCATTGGCAATAAAGCACATAATAAGAAATCTGCTGATAGCGCTCTAGTCGCGGTTTCAGCCTGCTTGAATGAAGAGTTTGTGTTATCTATACTAAATTAAAAATGCGAAAGTATTGTCTCTTTGTTAAGTTGATGATAAACATGACAGCTGATTTATTTTCTTACCGTGCTATCATAAAATTGATTCGTTTTGTTTAGTGTGCGATGAAGTGTTTTCTTTCTTTCACCCAGGCGATCAAATAATCAATTAACTATTTGTCGATTAATCAGCCCTCGAGTACTAAGGGGTTACTCTCAATTGCGCTGTCTATACTCTCATTCAAGTAGCTTACCGCTTAAAATATTGCGTCTCAAATAAATAACGGAAAGTAATAAAACTTTATCAAGACTAGACGTCTGAGTCATTTTGTGTTTGTCATATTTGATGATCCATAATTCTATTTTAGTCTGGCAGAAATTTCACTACATTTCTCACAACTAGGTACCGAAACAAATTACTAATTTACTAAAATTGATCTAAGGTTTTTTTTAGGGGGAAAAGCCTTGATATTATTGTAAAAAAAAATATAATTATGGATTATCAAAACAAACAATAGATAATTCCAATAAGTAGGTAGATAGAGCAAACTGTTAAGTTAGGTAGGTTCTCGTCTTCGTATTTGGAACAAATTCAGTATACGCTAGTTTCTGCCCGCAACTACGCTCGCGTTCTTTCGGAATGAATGTGGCCTATAAATGTTATTCTAGGTCTATAACATTTTTTATGTAAATTTCAGCCCGATCTTCTAAGGTATTTTTTAAAGTGAAAAGTTTTTCATTTCAATTAGTAAGGTCACATGTAAAAACCAGAACGTAACGAAACTATTAAATGGCGAGATCGCAAAAGATCGAGAGACGAGCAACCTTGCGGCAGTGTTCGAGACTTTAGACTTGTCTCTCTTATTCGTATTCTTGCTTGTTGTCTGAAAGACTTTGGTTCTTTCAAAGTCTTTCAACAACAAAGGCATCATTTCACTGCAATAATTTAGTTAGAGGAGTGAAGCCTAATGGCTTCTTAATTCTAAATTATGGAAGTAATGGACAGTACTCTGATGTGCATAATAGGTCGCTGGCGTAAATGATGAACGCTGCACGTCGCATTCAGATCTAAATATACCTACTACTTCGAGTGCTGTTTATTTAAAGATTACTCAGCGGACTGATCCGACTTGATCGCAGGAGTATTCACGTTTTATAGATGCTCCAGAGACCCTCATGATTATCTCAGTGCGGCGAGCGTAACGACCTGCGTGCATGCATTACATAGTATTGCTGTAAAACAACAAAACGTTGCAGCTATGTCCCTGTTATAGCTTCCGATTTTTTTATTGCAGTTCCTCCAACGTTTGGCAAACTGCCAGGTCTACTTTATTTATTTTCTCTAGTTCGGCTTTTATTATATTACAGTGTAGTGTTACCGTGATGAGAGTATGCGCGTTGGGCGCGCCCTTGAGGATGGCCTCAGCGGCTTGCTGCGTGGCGCCCTTCTGCTCAGAGCCCAGTCCTTTGGCCAGGTTGATCCGGGACGCCAGGCGCCGCGCCAGGTCCAGCTTGGCGTCGGTGCCGGCGGCGGTGGCGGCCGCGGCGGGCGTCACGCCCGGGGCGCCGGCGCCCGGCTGTGGGGAAAAGATTAATATATGATTGTTGTATGATGTTCGTTACATTCTTGTTTTTTCTTGGATTTTAAAGACTGGTTGTTATTTACCTGCTTGCTCCGAGGCAAAATGACTTTGTTTCTTGGTTACCTCAAGAGGTGCCACGGCAGCGCGGAAAATTTCAACATAAAATGGCAGACCAATACTCCAAACATTTTTTCTATCAAGAACAATGGACAAATATAATGTTCTCCATACGTAAGAAGAAAACATCAAAATACGCCAAAAAGGAGACTGATCCTCTTAAAATGTTACCTGGAACATATCTGGCTGCGCGGGTGCGCCAGACACATTTCTGTACTACTCTCCCGTACAAACACATCTCACTATCTCACTAATATTATAAACGTGAAAGTTTAGATGGATGGATGGATGGATAGATAGATGGATGGATGTTTGTTCCTTTATCACGCCAGAACGGCTGAACGGATCTGAATGAAATTTGGTACAGAGATAGATTATAGTCTGGAATAGGACATAGGCTTTTTATCCCGGAATTCCCACGGGAACGGTAACTACGCGGGTGAAACCGCGAGGCGCTGCTAGTATTTTATAAAAGACAACCATTATTAAGTTACCTTGATCTCCTTAACGATCTTCTTAGCCGCGAACATAGTCTCAATCTGTTGGTCGAGGTCGCCCTCGACGTCTTCATCATCAGAATCTTGAAGCCCAAGCGCTGCTTTCTGGTACTTCTTCTTTTCGGTGGCTGCTTGCGCTTCGGATTCGTCGAATTTGAAACCTAGAACATTTATGTGCATCGTTATAAGTCTAATTACCTGCTAATATACAGATAACCAACGTCACAACAACTGTATGTATATTTTCAAAACTTCGTTCTCTGCTTGAAAAGAAAAAGGTAGAGTTTGTTCAGCTATTTTTGTCATTATTGTGATGCTATTTTTACTCTATAAACTATCGTAGTTTTGGTTAGTGAGCTTCCAACTTACTAGCTTCGTAGATAATTACTGACACAAAAGTAAACCATTTTGTTGCATTCAAACACTCTCAGTTCACTCGCTAAGTGACTTTGTTAGGAACGTCTTTTTGAGTCATTGACTTGATAATTCGACTCACCTTTCCCACTGAATCCACCTCCCGTGTGCACTTTCTTTCCATCTTTCTCCTGCGCCTCCTTATAAGTTTCCCAGAGTCTCCGTAGCTCGGGCGGTGGATTAGCCCCGGCTAATTCAAACGCTCTGAGTACATCGCCCGCGTAGCGACCTTGTTCGGGCGTAAGGAACGTCCAGGCGAAGCCTTTGTTGCCCGCTCGGCCGGTTCGACCGCATCTGTAATAGATGTTTTGTTGTGTGAAATAAAAAATAGCTGAAGTCATTTACAACGGGATATTAACCACGATTCATGGTGTTACCAACTCACTAGTTACTTAAACCGTGATCCATGGCACATGCCACCGTGCCGAATATAGGAAAGCTCAAAACGCCACAAATCATGGTAAACATCCGGTTATAAGTGATTTTAGTGTTAATTACTAGGAAATTTTCAAATAAAATATCTAGTGACGACATCAGAATCAGTCGGAGGAAAAACGTTTTGGTGTGAATTGTCAAATCAGTGTAAATTCAAATCATATAACCAATTTTCAAAGATGGCATATACAAATCAGCATTAACCACGCCATTCCGATTGTACGAACAAAAAGATATGGGATTTGGGCTACGTAACGCCGCACAGGCCTTCCAGCGCTTTGTATTTCAGCCAACATTGGCTTAGAGGTCGCTACACACTCAACAAGTTGCTTACCTATGAACGTAATCCTCATAATGGTTAGGACAGTCGTAGTTAACAACCAGCACCAACTGCTTCACGTCCAGCCCCCGCGCCGCCACGCTGGTCGCGACTAGCAGACGCACCTTGCCGTTCTTGAAGTCAACGATGGTAGAGTCCCTGTCGAATTGATCAATACCTGTAACAGGTCAGCGTTAATACGATTGTCATTGGATTTAGAGGTTGTTGTGGTTTGTGTAAGCGTAAGGTCATAAGGTTGGTTAAGTTGAGCGGTTTTTTTTTTAATACTTCAAATTAACGAAGTAATATTAAATTCGTAAGATATGAGACACAAAGATCAAGTTCTTTTTTTCAAAAGCTTGTTTATTTTGGCCGAAGATCATTGATACTGTACGAGTTTGTAGATCATTATCATAAGATAATGTATTGTGTATCTACTAGATTTAAGGAAAATAAACGTATTTTCTTTCATGAATTCTTTCATCAGTAGGGTTTTTGTTGAGTCGAGCGGCTTGGTGGTTTTCCTTTTTGATTACAGTTTTTTAGACAAAGACACAAGCTCTGCTTTTTCTAGCTAGCACCAAAAGTGGTATGCCATGATCTTATATTATTCATCATTTATTTATAAAAGACTGCAAATATTACAGTTAGGTCTTTGAGAAACTTCTTAACAGCTTTTAAAATTGGATTTTTAAGAATTCATTGTCGTGACGATACGCTTACACATTGGTATCAATTCAGATACTAAACTAAAATACCTACATAATTTAACTGCATTAAAAATATTGCCGTCTCTTTCATTACTTTCGAAATAATAAGGATGGCATCTTTTTTAGTGCTGTCTAATTAGTGTAGAATAGTTTTGGCGATTTCTGAATTGAAACCTTAGACTAGTTTAGTAGTAAATTATAGTTGATGCCCAGCCCATCGAGTTACAACCCTATGTTCTCTGTTCGCATTCCCTTGAGTAAATTGTTATGATGACATTGCGTACGAGCGACATTTAACACTATTCAAGCGAGATAACGTCCAAATTCGAGCAAATGTCATTGCAAACTATATAATAACCATGTCTATGTATATAGAACGGCGCTCGGACATTTTTTGATGGTTGTCATTTGTCATGTCAGATAGAAATTGTGACTCTTTAGGATTGTAACTCGATGTTGATGCCCCGTCGGTTCTTGAATTGGTCGCTGAAATAATAATATTCGATTAGTAGTTTTAGATTTTAAACTTATATTTTAACTAAATTCGACTACCTAGTTATTAATTAAATTCGATACTTTTCTGAATTTTTTCTGCATTTTGTTACGATTTCTAAAACTAAAGAATGCGGCCAACCTGTAAAAGAAAATTTAATGCCTGTAGTTTTTGTAATTGCTTTTGATATCTTAGAACCTCAAAATAAGGGTTTTTAATAAATTTAATAATTAAGTAACTAATTAAAAGTACTGCTTGGGCAAAGGCCCTTTTAATCTGTTTAAAGTTTTCTCGATGTCATCATTATCATCATCAGGCTGTGATAGTCCACAGCTGGACTTAGGCCTCAGCTAATGAGCGCCGTAGCGCCATCTTTAGCCCCATCCAGCTTCTGCCAGCAGTCTTTTGCAGTAAGTCTTCCCTCTTTGTTACTGGGCGTTCTACGCTACGTTATTTTCGATACTATAAAAACTTTAGAGATTATTTTCAAGATAATAAAAAAGATATTATTGGACAAGTTTTACAAAAAAAACCTTTATTTTGTCATTCTGTCAGCCCTCACGTCTTCTTAACTTTTTTATTGATATGCCAATCTAAAGTTTTTTTCCATTACAACAAAAAATCTTTTAAATAAATAAAGTCGTACAAAGAAACCGCAAAAGAGACCGCATCGGAAAGAGAAAAGTGGAGGAAATCGCAACATTGCACCGACAAGAGCTTATAATTAAAATTATTTAAAAAACAACACAACGTTAAAACAAAACCGTTAAACATGATTCAACTTACCTCCATGTAAACTCATGCACTGGTAGGAAGCCTTCATGAGATCCTTCAGCAGACTATCAGCGTTCTCTTGCTTATCCACAAAGACTATGATGGACCCCATCTGGGAGTACAATCCCAGCAGCTCCAGCAGTTTGAAGAACTTTGCCTCGTCTTCCAAAACTGCCACGTGTTGCTCCACCTCTTTGCAGACGATGCTGCGGCCGCCGACCTGGAAATTTATTGTCAACAACTAAATTCTTTCCAGAGCTTTACCACACTGACACTGTCCAGCCCCGCCGCGACGAGGGCTGCAGAGGTAATGGATGGCGTCATGAAGGTGTAAGCTTGACTGCGTAGTATCTAGATTGCATTCAGAAGTTTTGCATTTTTTTTTTCAAACGCGTTGGTTTCTGTCTTCAAAAGAAACCTATAGTTTCCTAACAACGAAACCTTATATTATAACACAACTCCATCATAAAGGTAGCTGGACTCCTTCTCCACATCAGAGCACATAAAGTCCACTGTTAAGCATGATATCCCTGAACAAGACGGTTTTGTCGTAATCACCTCGCTTGACAGGTGCTGATGATGCTAGCTGCACTCAAGGTCGATCAATTTCGCCCCACCTTTTATATGAACTAATGAATGATTTCTTGGTTAGATAGATACAATACAATTATAAATTAATAAGGCCAAGTTACGCCATACGGATACCTACAAAAGCAGGCCCTGGTCATAAGTAGCGGGCGGAGGCCGTCGAGTCATTCAACAGTCAGCTTTAAAGAACGGTAACACGCAAAATTCATATTTGAATGAAATGAAACCGTATCACTGCAGTGGGGTCTGACAGGCTCTACCAGGCTTGAAGAGGATAGAAGTTGAAAACGTGTATTTAATATTTAATCAAATTGAGACTATAAGTTCCCATCACTGTTAAAAACGTAACTTACTTGAATCTCAATCGGTTTCTGCAGTATCCTCCTGGCGAGCGCTTCCATTTGCCGCGGGAACGTAGCGCTGAACATCACCGTCTGTCTGTCCGGACGGACGTTGTCTATTATCTTCATAACCTGTATAAAGAGAGAGCAGAATAAATCAATTGAATAGTTGATGCGAAATAGATTTCTGGAGACCATCAGAGCTGGGCCTTAATTCCACTAAATTTATTTATTTAGCTTCACCGTATGGTATCATCTAAGAATGACACATTTTGGCATATAACCTTTGATGAAAGAAACTGCAGATGGAGGGACGCGTGTCAAAACTGTCAAGGTTGAAACCATTCTATCACAGACAAATAGCACCGCACGCACAATCTCGAGTTTCTTACATCTATGGACGATTCGGCGACGGTACCATTATCTTAGTTATGCGATTCGTTAGCCGAACTTGGTCCTAGAACGATTTCATTTCATTGGAGCTATTAATTTAAGGGAATTCGGTCCTTGTAGTTTCATCGTTGTCGGCACCCAACCATCGCACAACCTTATTTTTACAAACTTTTTCCGTCATCATATTAGTAGTAAGCTATCATTTGATGATGATATGTATATCATTTTGATGATGACATTAGTAGGATACGCTAGTTTGGGTAATTAACCTGTGGTTCAAAGCCCATGTCGAACATTCTATCGGCCTCGTCCAGCACGATGTACGTGACTCGCCGCAGGTTCGTGACGCGGCCCGAGTTAGCCGCTAGCATGTCTATCATTCGGCCGGGCGTGCACACTATCATCTCTGCGCCGCGTTTGAGTTCTGCTATCTGAAAGAGAAATGGTAGAAAATTACGGAAACAAAAACATGCTTCATCTACGAAAAAAATACCATAAAGGTGGAAGCGCACCACGCGTCAGTGGAACTGCGCGGCCGCGGCACTGCCCGTCAAATTAGAATAATCCACCAAAAAAAGCCGCACCGTTCCGCTGACATACGCTCATAGGAATTCATAGAAAGAATAACTGACCGCGCGCGCCGTGTCGCGCAGTTCCGTTGTAGTGCAGTTCCGCTCAGTGCGAGTGGACCTTAAAGCATTGAAACAGCTCCACTGATTTTAATTAAGTGTAGCCTAAGTCGATAGTGCCTTTTTTATAAAAAGAAAAGTACATAAATCAGTTAAAATGATTGAAGGCTACAATGCCACAGACATTTGCGTCCAAAATCTCTCGTTCGGTAGATTATCTTTACGGTTTTCAAAGCCAAAAAAATCATAGATAATAAATAGCTAACCAGTCTTAAAAAACACCGTAAAAAAACATTTTTTTATTAATTGTATATCACCGAAAGCTTTCAACTTAAGGAAATAGCTGTTAATAATCAAGGCAAACAAACCTGTTCAGAAATCCCAGTGCCTCCATACACACAAACAACCCGCAACCCCAAAGACTTAGCAAACTTCTTTATATCCTTCCCGATCTGCATACAGAGTTCTCTTGTAGGCGTCATGATCAGTGCGATGGGTCCATCCGTGTCTTCTAAGGGCGGCTGGTCCAGAACGTGGCGGAACATAGGGAGGATGAAGGCTAGGGTCTTGCCTGAGCCAGTTTTGGCTATACCGATAAGGTCTCTGCAAGAATACAATAAATTCAGGGATTTCCAAAAATAGATAAATAGTATATTCTAAGGTTATTTTCGCGAGAACTCATAATAAAACACTGTTTTAACCGGATTGATCGCGTATATTTTATATTTTGTTTATAACCTGACGTTTCCATGGTCACAGGCAGACTCTCTTAGAGGTCTGCCTGTGACCATGGAAGCTGAAAAGCCTCCGAAACGTCAGGTTACAAACAACTCTCAGTCTCAGTCTCTTATTGTCATTAAATATTACAACATGGGATAGCCTACATCCTACCACGCTAACGAAGTAGCGGAAAACAGCTAGTTTGTAATAGTATGGGTGAAGGGATTTTATAAAACAAATAATGTTGCAACCTTACCTTCCTGACATAATAGCCGGTATAGCCTGAGCCTGTATAGGGGTAGGCTTTTCAAAATTGAGCTTCTTCAGTATATCCATCTCTTTTTTACTAATGCCGCAGTGCGCCCACGAACGTATGGGTTTGGGACAACCCTTTCCTTTCACTCTGATGCCTTCAAGTTCAGTTCTGTATGCTTCCACCTCTTCTGGCGTCATTCTAGCTAGTTCACTAACCTGGTTAAAAAATAAGAAAAAAATATAATATGTAACAATAAATTAAGGATTTTCGAACTTAAAATAACTGTTTTTTTGTAACGTAAATAGGTAGGCTTTGTTGTTCATTTTGTCTTTGGTTGCCTGGTACAACTTTAAGCGATAAGATCACCAATTGCGCCGCCATTCCATAGAATTAAGTTTAATAAAGCATCATTATTTTATCTATTCAGTGAAAGGCTTCAACAAGTCAACATTTTTAAAAGATCTCACCTCTGTATAGAAAGCTTTCCTAAATGACTGGTAAATTAAGCTGTTGTGGTCTACTTTGGCCAGGTCCTTCCTTTGTTTCGAGGCAAGATTTGCTGCCTGGTCCTTTATGTCCTCCGTCTCCTCCTCAGAAGAATATTCCAGACCATCTTGATTCTGTTCAATCAATTCACCTGCAATAACAAATTTATTACAACTTGAAACTAGAATATATTTACTCTACTTTTGAATATAATTTTGTAAGTAAGCGGCAACGCGTTGGGTTGACGACATAGTCAATTTTGCTGGGCACATATGCCTGCCAAAAGAGTAGGACAGAGGAAGCTGGCAAGAATTAAAGGAGGTCTGATAACCAGCAGTCGATCACTTAAGGCTGAAATTATGACGCTGTTGACATTTTTTGTGTTGATAATAAGATTTGATGTTGAATATTAGGGGAGGCCTAATTGTAATGCTAATAAATAATGCAATAAACGGTGATGATGAATTTTATTTTTTACCACTATATTTTTAGATGAGCTTAGAACCACGGATTCGCTCACGTTTTTAGCTACAATTTTTTTAGTCTTTAACCACGGCTTTTATTTTTTACCAATATATTTTTAGATGAGCTTAGAACCACGGATTCGCTCAAGTTTTTAGCTACTATTTTTTTTGTCTTTAACCACGGCTGTACAAGAGCGTTAAAAAACAAAGAAATATTCAATATAGTCAAGCCGTTTTTAACTTTAGCGAGACTAACGAGTAGCAATTGTTTTTTTTGTATATGTATGTATATAAGTAGCCTTTATGCTATTCTTACAACTTTGCAAAATTTCAGCCTGATCCCTTCAGTAAGTATGGCGTGAACAAATAACAAACCTCCCTCCTCCATCCTATCTTTCGCATTTATAAAAATAGTGTGATAGTTACCTTTGTTCTTTTGCTCAGTGACCTTTTTCTTTGCAGTGCCAGTGAGAATCACCACACCTGTACCACCACCTTGGGTTGGCACACTGAGCATTCCTTTTGATTGGTCCAGTTGATTCACCTTGCGTACTTCCTACAACAAACAAATTTCGTTTAGCAAAATGTAATCTGTTTTTTTTTCAAATGTAATTAATATTAATCAATTTATTAAGTTGATTTTAACAAAGAAAATACGATAAAGCTAAGAGGCTAAGACAGATAAGTGTATTCTACAATTTCAGACACAGAAAACTGTCTTCTTCCCTTCTTCTTCTTTTTGTTTCTTTAAAACAATCTCAATTCATAGCAACTTAAAGAAAAGAGAAACTAAGTAAATATAGAAGATAATAAAGTTCTGGAGCAAAAACATAGTACCTCCATTAAAATAAATAAAGATAATAAAAAAAAACATAGTACACGTGTTTTTAAATAACAAGTAAATTTTGCTCACTATGTACTAAAACCAATACGTAGTGTTGATAATATGGATGACATTTATTGAGGTGGATGACATTTATTCCTCACTATTACTTTTTACCTGGCCCAACTACACTACTTTTACAAGACACTATATTGTTCTCTCACTTTAAATTAGCATCAGCACCAACTTACTTGCTGTACTTCTTGCATATAAGCATCCAGAGGGTCTATTTCCTCTTCTTCCACCTTTTTCTCTTCGGCTGCTTGTTTATCTTTGGGTTCACCATCTTCACCTAGAAATTGATTTAACAAATATGATAGCTTTATTCATTTATATCTACAATAACACTACCATGGATCAGTTTCAAAGATTGGATCAGTAAAGATCTAGATTGCTTGCCTGCAGGTAGCTGGAGCTATCTGCAGACAACAATACACATGCAACTGTAGACAGTTGCAATTGTTCATTACGGATGTAAGCGGGTTAACTACGAACCTTATTTGTGTTGGAAGAACACCACAAATAAGGTTCGTAGTTAACCCGCTTACAACCGTAATGAATTCGTCACACTACGATACTTTTTATCATCATCATCATCAGCCCTTTGACACCCACTGCTGAGTATAGGCCTCCTCTTTTACACTAATAAATTTTAGTTTTTATAGTAAAAAAAAAACAAAAAGTTGCCATTGTATTTTGTTCTTTTCATAATACTTAGGGCTCTTTTCCTGTAATGCGGATTTCCGTCAGCGCAGCGTGCAAATCTGGTCTGGCCTCACCGAGACCAAAATCTATAATCCATCTATACTTACTCTGTGTGTCTGTCTGTCTTTCACTGTCACGCCTAAACGGATCCTAATGAAATTTGGCAGGGAGAGAAATGGTACCCGGGGACAGCCAACGGCTACTGGAAAAGCGCGTGCGAAGCCGCGGGCAGCAGCTAGTACTAATTTAAATAAATTGGAAACTGTCTGTCTGTTAGTTACCTTTTCAAGCCTAAACGGCTGAACGGATCTTCATGCAATTTGGCAGGGAGGTAAACAGTATCCCGGGAATGGACATAGGCTACTTGAAAAGAGCGTGCGAGGCCGCGGGCTCCAGCTAATTTCGTGTGTTTTTACGCGGATTTGCCTGGAGCGTGCTATGACATATGAATAAGCAGTAGTTTAATATTTATTTAGTTTGAAATAAACCAAAGATCATCTACAACCTTTTGGTATTTTTAATACACTTCAAAATAATTACCAAGTCCACCCTCATCCCCAGAATCATCTTCCAATGACCATTTCTTTGAAGTTGGCAGCTGGATGCTGGTAACAATGCTTCCTTTCTGCACCTCTTTCTTAGCCTGATCAATTTCCTTCTTTTTGCGATCCGCGCGCCATCTTTCTATCCTTTCCCGACGTTTCTGCATTTCTGCTTCTAGATGGATTTGTTCTTCTTCCTGAAAGCATTACTTTATTCTATAACACAATATACATATATAGTTTACGTTCACATAGAGCTTATACATTTAAGTCCCGCCATCCTTTCTTTTATTCAATCATTCTCGGTTGCCTGGAAGAAATCGCTTGCAGCGATAAGGCCGCGTATTGTACTGGTCATGTTTTAAAATTCGGTACCTTATATTATCTACAATATAAGGCTCAAAGTATTCATTTATTCATTCATTCTAAATTCATACAAACTATAAGACCTTAGGAAAATTGATCATACTTTATCAGCCGATCCAATGTTATAGTTTTGTTGATCTTTGACTGATTTCTCTTTGGATTTGGAGCGTTCTTTATCAGGAGATTTCTTCCTAGATGACTTGCCGCCATTTCTCTTTTCATCACGCTTATCACTGCAATTTAAAAACATTGGTTAATACATAGATGTTTTGAAGTTGATGAAGGATTTAGTAAGAAATTAAATAAATTATATTTTTTATTTATTTAATTTCTTAGAGATTAACCAGGGTTACGCACTATAATACAAAAACCTTAGGAGTGAGTAGTAATTCCATGCTATTGAAAGGGCAATTTTTTTAACTACTACTAAGTAATATCGTTAAAAGCCACACATCCTCAAATTATCTTAGTTTAAACCTATACCGGCGGCAGTGGCGGATCATCCCCAAGGCAAAGTAGGCATGTGCCTAGGGGCGCGAGGCTACCAGGGGCGCGAGCGCGTAAAATTTTACACTATTAAATAATTAATTAAAATAGTAAATAAGTAAAATTAATCATATTTGTAGGGATTTAGGTAACCTCCTATGCTTATATATACACAGAGTACATGTAGATCTGTATTACATGCTGTCAAAACACACATAGATCGGTTTTGGCTACACAAATTGTTAAATGAGACTACCTATCCCTCTGCTGTGCCTATGATGTTATTGGTTGATGAGTTTCAGGGGCGGCTTTAGCTGGTGTGCAGGATATGCGGCGCACACGGGCGCAGGGCCATAGGGGCGCCCCGGCGCGGCGCTCCGAAAGATCACGCGCTCTTGTTATGCCTGAAGTCGCCACTGACGCCAATAGTGAGGCATCTGTTACGATTTGTTTCCAAACCAATATGGGTAACTCTGACAAGTGACAATCACCTCTGTCATGCTAACCAAAGAAAATTTTCAAGACTCGCTTCGCTCGCCGTCTTTTTCTTGTGTGTCGGGGCTTTGATATTTGATATTAGAATTTATTTGCTTAACTGAAACGAGCGGAGCGATCACTAGATGCCAGTTGTCAAGGAGCAAAAAAAAAAAGAATTTCAGATTCGTAAGAAAAACAATTAGACAATTGCTCAAATTGTTCACAAAATCCGTCACTTAAGTGAGTGAGAGATACACAGGTTGCGCAACCAGGCGTGGCAGGCGAGGACAAACCACCACAAACGCCACATTTCAAAAGATTTCGCGCTTCTTGCTCGCCTCGCTATTTTTGTTGCTCTTTTTTGCACACCAAACATAGTTATTTCTATTTTTTATGCCTGCCTTACATACTTTTTTTTTACCACTGGGAAACTTCGACGTTTTTATGATACTAACTCCAACACACCAATCTTGAGCTTTGCAGCGGCTCGTTTACAGAGGGACGCCGATGAGGTGCTTGCCTAGGGCGCTGTCGACAATTAATCCGCCTCTGACCGGTGGACAAGTTAACCAACCTCTTCCTGTGATCACGGTCCCTGCTGCGGTCTCGTTTAGTATCGCGCTCCCTGCTGCGACTGCGCTTTCTCTTGGAAGCTTTGGAGGTCCGATCTCGACTTCTTGATCGGGAACGCCTTCGCTTTCGCTCTGCAGACTGAGATCTGCTGTGGGACCTCCGTCGATCCCGATCTCGGTCACGGTCGCGATCACGCCTACAAACAAAGTATATTAACGCGCTGCTTTGTGTGTATGAATATTACGTACAAAAAACAACTTACCCACTGCGAACCATTGCTGAAGGAAAGAATAGATAAACAATTAATGTATTGATAGCATTTCGTTACGATCGTGGCACGCGCTAGCAAGCGATGCGATTTGTTGATGCAGGTTGATGCAAATAAGTTTCTTTTTTAAACAAGCAACGTGACATTGACGTTCCCTGTTTTTTTGCATTGATAAATGACTGTCACTGTCAAGCGTGGACAGAGAAAATCAACCCTCTTGAGGGGGACTCGCAGAGTTTATTTATGTGTTTAGTTCTTCGATCAAAAATAAGGAGTTCGCGCGAAGCCGGAAATTTTTGATCGAAGGTTTAGTTAGACTTACAACAAAATCATAGATCCCAGAGAGGTCGACTACTTGATTTTGTGGGTGAGTTTCAGTTCCGCCGAAGTTGAAAATTTTTGAGAACTTATTTAATTTCCTAAATACCGTTACAAGCTGCTGCCCGCGGCTTCGTACGGGTTTTCAAGTAGCCTTTGTCCGTCTCCGGGATACCATTTACCTCACAGCCAAATTTAAATTAAAACCATTATGCCGTTTAGGCGTAAAAACTAACGCGTAGTGCGCTTGCACCTTTTTTTAAGAATATCTATCTATAAAATATATATACTATATATATTATACTGCCGTTTTCTATTTACGTTTCGTTACTGAATGTAAGAGTTCGCAAAAAAAACCGGGTATCTCTTGGTCTGTGAAAAAAACCTAACCTCAAAATCAATGTTACTGACCGCTAATGTATGTTGTTGTTTATTTGTTTTGTTTGCAATTACGTGATTACCTAAATAACATTCACTTAATCTCTAATTTGCAGTCTAAATAGTGTTCCTGAAAATGGCTGACGATGGCGAAAATGTAAGTTTTCTTAATTATGTACCTGTTGGTACCCCAGTTTATGTTGAGGTTTTCCACTATGGAAAATCACATCTAATGGCATCTAAACAGTCTTGCAAAAGGTAGGTACCTAGCTGCTGAAGAGGTGCACCACCAAATACATCACGAATCTTTTGCAGATATGTAATAGCATAAATAATTGATGAAAAAATTAAAGAATTCTATACATTTACCCTGTTGTCCCTGGTTGATACTTGCTCCTGTGGCTCAGCAGTCCTTGGTATTCATCAAATTTTTCACAAACTCAACCGAATTTGTTTTCAAAATCTTGTACAAACCTTTATTGGTTTCTTTTTTGTTCTTCTATCGATATTCTAGGTCATAGATAATTAAAAGCAGTTATTTTTTCACAGGCATCAGTTATGACTGTGAAGGAACCTCTCGATTTGATCAGACTCAGTTTAGATGAAAGAATATATGTTAAGATGAGGAATGAACGTGAACTCCGTGGTAAACTCCATGTAAGTTGAAAAATCTGATAAAAAGTGAAACAACTACTACTGGAGGATGTGAATTAAAAGTTGTCTAACTGCTTTCAGGCTTATGATCAACATCTAAATATGGTGCTAGGAGATGCTGAAGAAACAATAACCACTGTAGAGATTGATGAGGAAACTTATGAAGAAGTATACAGGACAACAAAGAGAAACATTCCCATGTTATTTGTAAGAGGAGACGGTGTAATACTAGTGTCTCCACCTGTGCGAGTGGGTATCTAGATCTAAGTTACACTAATTTGAAATAAAAGAGCTAAAATATCAATTTACAACTTTACTTTCATCCCAAAATTTTTAGAACCCTTGATTTTCTTAAAATGTATATTTTTCTTCAATAACAACTCATCTTCATCCATAGGCTCAATAATAGCTCCAGCCTTCGTTATAACACTGGGCTTAATTAGTAGTTTATGAGCCTTTTCTGGGATGAATGTGTTACCCAGAGGTGCACGAATTGAAGCTTCATAGTCTTTCACACTGTCAAATGGGAAAGGCACTTCTTTCACTTTGTGAGAGGCAAGTTTTGGGTCCTGGTATTCCCTGATGATTATATCACCTTTGTTTTCATCACGTCGTGGCATTTTAGGTGGTGCCTTTAATATGAACCTGCTTCTTTTGCGTTTAGGTGCCTTTACTCCTTTTCCTCCCCAGCTTCCCCATCCTGGTAATGACAGATCAATGTCCTTGGGGTTATCTTTATTGGCTTCATCCTCTTTCTCTTGTCTGAAGCTAGCTACAACATCGTCTTCTTCAAACACTTCTTCAATATTGACCCTGGGAACTACTTGTTCATCATCATCAAGCATATCCATGTCATTGTCATCTCCTGGCAAAGCAGTGTTCAAAAATTTTGACTTGACTGCAATGAATCTATTTGGGTCTATGTTAGTGTCAGATTCTTGCACAGATGGTGTAATTTTATTCAGTATCTTTTCTTGGCCTTGAATACTAGTAGTTCCATCAGGCATGCTTTTAGATCCAGTTTCTATAAGCTCTTCATCAATAATTGGTCTAATTTTCTTGCTTTTGATCTTCAAATATTCTAGGTTGTCAAATTCAGAGTTGTTTGTTTTTGTGTTTGAATCTCTGCGCTCTCCTCTTTTAGTGTTTTTTTCCATTTGTTTCAGTTTTTTCTTTAAACGTTTTAACTTTTTTTCAACTTTCTCTGCAACAGTTTCCTCAAGAGAATCAAATGCTGTTGTGATGTCCATTGGTTTTGGATTATCTGAGTTTTCTATTGTCTCAACCACCCAGTTTGAAGTAGCCAATATTTTAGCTTGTTTTGGTTTTTGTGTCTTCTTTGAAATGGCTGTTTGTTTCTTGGTTGTGCTGGAATTTGGTTTTGTGCCTTGGATTTCATCATCAGACTGAGAAACAGCACCATTTGAATGTGAATTGGACTTTCCCTCCAAAATGTTGATTTCATCTGTGATATCACTAACATTTTGTGTCATTCTATTGATACTTTTGCTCAATATACTTAATTCATTTGAAATCTTTTCTTTGTCACCATCACTTTTTTCTTCATCTTCAGAGTTACTTTCACTGTCATTGTTTTTATTTGATATTTTGTTCTGTATGTATTTTTTGTATCCAAAATCAAATTCTGCACTTACATTTGATTTATTAGACTGTTTCAGCATCCATGGGTTCAAAGGATCTTGTGCTAGGGCTAAGTCAGGTATGTTTTCATTGTCATCAGGATCATCATCATCATCATCACCAGAGCTCTCAACATTTTGAGTCTTCTTTGTCAATCCTCTGCTTACAGCTAATTGTTCTGCCAGTTGTTGTCTCACCTGATAAGAAATACATAATGTTCAAATTATGCTGTAGAACAAAAAAATAGGATAACTTCTGAGGTACATAAAATACTTACATCTTTATCATATTTTGCCCTTATTAATAAGTTCTTTGCCCATTTTCCTGTGTTTTTATGCCTCAATGTATGACGTTCTAGTGCTCTTGCTTTTTCTATAGATTCCAATTTTTTTAAGGCTTCTTCTGGATCAGTCTTCTGCAACTCTTCAAATTCTTTTAGCTGTAGTTTAAGCCTTTCTTTCTTCAAGACACTGGAAAAAAAATGGTTTATGTTTCACTTTTATTCATCACAAATAATCATAATACTGATTTATAAAAGTAGGAAGGTTTAATGATACTTACCGGTGATACTTTTTGCTCTTTATCTTGCTCTGTCTTTTAGCCTTGGCTTCTTTGTAGGACTGCTGTGCTCTCAACTTGGCAGCATTTTGCCTATGTTCTACCATCTCTTCATAAGACATAGGGTATACTTTCTCCTCCTCTACTTCTTCATCAATAAATGGAGGTGGATCTACCTCTTCCAATTCTTTTTCTAACTGTGACTTAGTTTCAAATCTTTTGAGAAACTCATTAGTAGGCTGCATTCTTGTTTCCATTGACTTTATTGGAAACACAGAATAATCTGCAGTGCGACTTCTTGAAACAATAGGGTCCCATCTTCCAACCTTCTTTTTGGTGGCTTCATACCCTGTCGCTCGCTTGATACGCTCTGCTTGGGGCTTCTCTAATGGTTTCGGTAAAATATTTGCAGAGGCCTGAGTCTTTTTCAATTTCTTACTTATCTTTTCATGTTTTGCTGTCACCCCCAAAACCTTCGCAACATTTTCTAGGTTGAGTTTGTTAGATCTCTTGATCAAACTAAATTCAGAGTTTGAATTGGTTGGTTCACTCCTTGTAGGCTCTGTTATGTGTTGGGTTTTATCTAATTTCGATACTGCACTAATAAGTCTATCATGCTCGGAAGCAACAAACTCTGAATCTTCAAATTCTTCCATCGCTTCAGCACACTATTTACGCTTGAAGTGAAGATTGTTGGATAAATTTTATCTGAGCAAGAAAATAACCTCAAAACAACAGACACGGCATGCGAGCGCGAGTGAATGAATGAACAGATAGACCAAGAAAGAATAGACAGTGATAATGACAGAAGCGCACGTTTTGATGTTGACATAAAACCATCGATGACCTGTCATACATAGTGTTGTAATTTTATCGACTAAAATTAAAATAGTCGATTTTATTATCCCCCCACATCTCTGACTTTTTCTATCAAAAGAACGGAGAATCGATAGTAAATATATGAAAGAAAATATCATCTCGGTCTTAGACAATTTAACCCGCTGGTACATATTCACTACCCCTTCCAACCGGTATTGTTTAGGATCGGTTGAGCTACTCTAGAGGTATTATTTGCAACAGTCTGCAGATAACTCAATTGTTTCAATTTTAAATGCTAGTTAATTTTTTTTCTGTTCTTTAATTATTAAATTATCTTTATTCGTAAAATTTTATAAAAGTCAAACAAATCATACAAAATCATTTATTTATTAAAGATAAGTACATAAAACAAGAATCACACTCATACTAATTATTACAAAATTAAATCACTGTAAAATATTTTAAGTCATGAAAGTACATTCGCAGATTCATCGGAAGACGGTGTGGTAGATGGCGGAATATTTTCTTGATTTTGTCCGGTCTGAGCTAATTGCTTGTGTCGTTGGCGATTACGAAACAGTTTAGCCTCATCTGTACATTTAACCGTTATGCTGTTTCTGAAAAAAAAAAACAAGGAATATGAAAGAAAATCATAACTTGTTGTATAAAAATTTAACATGCATAATACCCACGTAGTATTTTATAGGCGTGTTAAGCAGGTATGTGCCGTAATTGCATACTAGGTACCTCACTAAATTTTTAGTGACTCCGCAACGCTCTGAGACTGTTTGCACAATATCTTCAACTAGTAAAGGATCCAAAAGCTTCTTGGGTGGTTTATGTAGATGGGCCGGAGACTGTTTTCCAGTTAGAGAGTGTGTAGCCAAAACCCTAAAAAAATTGAAGCTGTTATTTAAAGTAATAAAAGTCACACTCAATTATTATAAATGCAAAGGTTTGGATACCTATTTGTATAGATGTTTGTAAACTCTTCACGCCAAAACTACTGAACTGAACCAATCGGGCTGATATTTTGTGGAGGTGGAGAGGTATTTCTTTAGTCTACTATTCATTCCGAAAGAACGCGTGCGAAGCCGCGGTTAGAAACTAGTATCAATACAATATATTACATTCACATCATTCGTTGGTTGGTTGAAAACATTAGGTATTACATTAATTCTGTAATTTGTAGTTGAAAATAAACTGTTTGTGAAACATTCTGGTAAAAGGGAAGTTAGGAATTATTCAAACTTACTTTCGTGGGAATATAGCCTGCAGCAACTGTCTTGTGGCCATAGTATAAGATCTCCAATCGATATCTCTGAAAATTCTTTCCGGCACCGTTGCATTTCCTTTTCCAATAGGTACCTACAATAGAAAAAAGTTGCAGATCAAAAAAGATTCGACATTGATGAAAACCTAGGGATACCTTCTTATCCTTATTTATACTATCAACACAAATTGATAAAATTCTTGTCTGGGTGTAATGTTAAAATAACAGCTTAAAAAGAAAGAATACACTTTTAACTAAACACCAAATTAAAATGATAAAAAATAAAATAACAGTCTGTGGGTTTTGACAAGGTAATGTCCGAAACGGCTGGATCGTTTTCGTCGGGATTTTCACTGGCGGCCAGTGAAGTAGCCCCTATTAGTATTTTAGAAAAAGAATTGTGGTTTTGGATTCTACGCGGTCAAAGCTGAAGGTACAGTTAGTCTTATAATATTTTTATAGGTAGGTAGGTACTAATAACCCGCTTTTTATTAGTAACCTACAAATAAAATTACATAATCATTACCATTTCAGTTCCTGTTGTTTGTGCAGACATTCTTCGAACACGTGACACATTTTCTTTATTCATTGATCGATCATCCTCCATTTTAACATTGACCTTTGTTTCAGTATTATGTTCTGTAACAGGGCCTGCTTGATCTTCGTAGACTTCTTCTACGTTGTGTGATGGTTCCCTCTGATCATCGCAGTCGACGTTGTTTCTCGGAACCCAAGCTTCATTATAAATCGGCGTGGGATCCATATACGAAACATCATTATTTTCTGGTTCAGACACATCAATAGAAATGTTTTGGTTGTTAACTCTCAGTACTAAGGCTTGAAAACGCCCGTACAACTGCTGAAGAACCATTTCCATTTCTTCTATTTTCGCTAGTGGTGGTTGTGGAGAGGCATTTTCTGTTTGTGTTCCTTGATCGAAATAGAGCTTGGTCATTTCTTTTGCCCGATTGCCGGGTAAAGGGGTACTACTTATCATTGAACGGCGTCTTTCGATCGGGACAGGGCTTCTTACAGGTCTGTTACTGTAGCTGCTTCTGCTAACTGGAGGGCCAGACTCTCTTTTGACTTTCAGCTTTGATTTACGGTTACGTTGATGAAGCAGTTGCTAAAATAAAACATTAAGTTACATTATTTAGTACTGGTGCAATCTGAATTTATGTAGGTATGTAAGCTGACTTACTTCAGACTCATCATCATCGCTGGCGCTGTTTTCACTATGAGCAGTTACGACATGGGGTACATGATTTGGCGGGCTTATATTATTACTGCGAACATTATCGTCATTTGTGGAATACTGTAATAAAGATAAATTCTATAAGCAGGTACGTACGAATGTCTATACTTATATTGTTGTACTATAAAAAAGTCTTCCTATCCTATTATGATGACGACCTCTGTGACACGGCGGGTGAAGGTCCGCCTGTGACACGGGTTGCGGGTTTGATTCCCGCCTCGGGACAAATGTTTGTACAATTTGCAGGTAATATAATTTGTTGGCAGTGTTCGGGGTTTTCCTTAGTTATATCTAAATAAAAATAAATGTCTATGTGTTTTGTATATCCATAAGTATATCAGTTATATAGTGTCCTTAACACAAGCTCTTTTTGTTGTTAGCTTGATGGTAGATAATGCTGTGTGAATTATCCGGCATTATTTATTTGTTATTCATTCAATTACCCATGACTAGACTACTATAAAATGTATTAGTGTTTTTCTTACCTGCTCTGACTTCACTTCTTTGATTGTGCGCATACACAGCTGCAGTACGCTTTTCACTTGTTGATCTTGACGCTCCAAAAATTCTCTGTGTTGTTGAACACTGCTTTTCTTATCTAGAAATAAAAAGATTACGTACGTTACGAATGTTTAAATAAAATATTAGATAATACGTATGTAGGTACCTTAGAAATCCCAATCTTTTAAATACCCATACCAAGACACTAACCTGAGATCCGAATTATCTGCGCTTCGCGTGGCTCGTTGAGTTTCAACGTAATGAATATTTTCCTTCCCGGTTGCAAATCACTTTCTTTAAAGCTAAACGTGTCAATATTTACAATACCGTACGATGGAATCATATTTTTCTCATCCACCCACTCGACAAGAAGCCACATCCGTACCATTTTAAAAACTTAAAATGAGATTTAATCAAAAAATAGTAATTAATGTGTGATGTGCGGTTGACTGTGCCCTAGCAGCAACAAAATTGCACTGTCTAATGTATTTTGAAATTGCCTAGCATACACGCAGGTAGAGATATAACAATGGAATGGAATAAGGCACCCCTGGGTAAGCCGACCCTAAATAAGTTTAAACAAAAAAAAACTGAATGGTTCGAAAAAGACACTGCAATAAACTTTTAACAATAATTATGTTCTGAGTATTTGACTGTCTTGAACTGTGAAAGCAAGCTGCCGCTAAATCAGCAGCAACAAAATAATGTAGGTAGGTAGTAGGTACCTATAAGATTTTCTTACCAAATTATAATGATGGTTACTAAAAACAGGAAAAGTGTAAAGAACTTATATCATAGGCAGTTGAACTCAGTTGTTTTTATTTCAAAGTTTGTTTGTTTTTTGTTTAAATACTTAAATGTAAGTTAATTTATAATTAAAGTAATTGAAAATTAACTGACATACATTACATGATACAAAAAAATATTCACACATTGATTTAAAAAGGTCCTTGTAATGAGGGTTACAGTTTATTTTTAGGGTTCCGTACCCAAAGGGAGAAAACGGGACCCTTATTACAGTAAGCCTCTGCTGTATGTCTGTCCGTCTACGTCGGTCAGCGGGCTGTATCATAATATTCATAACAACCATACCTACTTAGGCAAGCAGAGATTTTCACAGAGTGTGCGTTTTTAACTCGACCTTAACAATATCTCTTGAGTCTTGAACCGTAAAAGTAAGATAGTTAAAATTTACACAAGCTTTGTTATACATACATACAAATACTATATTTCTATTAACACTAAGTTTAAAAACAAATAATATAAATAAAATTAATTTGATAACTAGGGGGCTAGGCTAACGATTGAACATGGTAACTGGTAGTTACCATGTTCAATACCGATCACTGAAGTTAAGCAAAGTTGGGCGTAGTCAGTACTTGGATGGTGGGTGACTGACCACGTTCCGATAGCTTTTTGCATTTTTTTCCGATTCGTAATTTTTTTCTGTGTCAAAAACAGATAAAAAATCGAGGTTTATCCGTTTGTTTCGGTTTTGTACAATGGTACGGAACCTTTATGTATGACTTGCACTTGGCTGGTTTTATTTTCTTATCGGGAGGTAGGTAGTTGATTATTTGAACAGATCATCTGGGATTCATTCTTCCAATATGTTCTTACTAAGAAACAATAAGATTTTCATTGTCTTATAGGTACTATTCAAACTTACTGTGTTCTCCTAAAAACTTTTGTTAGGACAATGGCCAAAGGTAATAACGCCTTGGAGAAATTGTATAGGATTTACTTTTCTACCTGATGGTTGGCTCAGTAACGCAAAACGTGGTGTTTTATTTTATGGTCAGCTGGTTTTTATTTAAATTATGGATATCTTCAATTGTAACTTAGTTTACTGTGGTATTTCGTTGTGGGCGGATGTACTCCCAAATAATTAAGGGTGACAGTTAGTGTGACAATCGAGACTAGACGGTAAGTTTTACCTTTTAGTAGTATAATTAAATTGCCTAAGTCTTGGAAAAAGCCTAGGTACCTGTTTAATTCTGCACTTCGTTTTGTGTTCTTTCATCAACTGGGTACCTCTCTGAGATTTGTAAATAGGAAATAAATTGTTACTCGTATTGTCTACGTCTACTCGTAGGTAGGTACCTTATCAGTTTCTTATTACTTTTAGTTGAAATGGCCACGATTGGCGTGGGGTCGAGACGTGGCACAAAAAATACGGACTATGATGCTGCGCAAGCGCTTTTGGATCTGCAGAGTAATATTAATATTACTCCAACACCATGTGAGTCTTTCTTTTCTTTATCACGGGATTCTCTGGGTTCCATATTAAAGATTGCACGAACAGCCTTGTTCTGAAGCATAAAATATGGTGTTAATATCGGCACCGTTCCCCCACAGCAGTATACCATGAGACATAATACTATGGCAGTAGCTGAAATATACTAAAACTAGGTACCTACTTAATAATCTAGTTATACTGCCTTTTAAATTATATGGTAATTATTATTTTTAAAGTTTAGATACTTTTACACCGTTCTTGTTTATTTCCGATTTCAAATGATGCTGTGATATTTTGAAAGACCAGAAGGCCAAGTAGGTAGTAGGTTCTACCTTAGAGTACACCATGCAGGCCTAAGTACCTACTATGAGTAAAAGTAACACAAAATACTTGAAAATTCGTTGGCACTGTTATTCGTGTTTAGATTTTTTACATCAAAATGTTAAACAGATTATTGTACTTTTTGCCCAATCATAGTTACTGCTGGCTGGCGAGACAGTGAGAGTAAGGAAATAGAAAAAGCAGCAAAGTTAATATTAAGCTGCTTCATTGCTTCTGATGTCCCGGTAAGTCAAATAAAAAATATACCTACCTTTATTCATTGCAATGCAATAATGTTTGTTAAATTAGTAGGATGAATAAATTATTAAAGGTACATTATCTACCCTGTGATAATACTGTTTTTTACAGGCAAACAACGCTGTGCACAAAACTATTAGTGCGAACACGCACTTTCCGATAACACCTGAAAGATTGAGAAGTGCTAGCCATATTTGTGATCGGAAAAAAGTCAAACCCGAACATCAATCCATCTATCTCTCGCATGGAAGAATTTCTAATAAAGATACTTCATCGCCTCTAAGCAAGCAATACGGGAAGGAAATATTTTATGAAAGAAAAACCTGCGATGCAGGTACACAAACGGAAGACAGTTACATTAATCCAAATATACCATTTATGGAATCAACTATCAAAAATCTATGTGATAGAATCAAGGCATTGGAAGCTCAGATAAAGAATTCACTGGATCAATCGATAGATGAAGCCAGTGTTGAAACGACCGAAAGAGATTTGAGTTTGTCCCGTGAAAACAATGAGGAGGATCCAGATTTCCAGATGGTACGTAGAACAATACAATATAATAATAATAAGTCTTCTTTACAAATGAATAATTTATATTAAGTAGCAGGTTCTAAAGAATTAGCTGACTGTGCGTTTCGATTTTTATAACCTTCATGTTTATTCAGGCAAATTTTTCGTTTGTTTTTATAAATTTTAAGTTGTTAGTATCCCGTATATTTTTTGCAACAATGCAAAAATTATAGACCTACAAGAAATAGTAAAGAACCAATTAAAACTGGACATACTAAAGCTAGCCCGGTCACAGTAGGAAGACCTACATGATACCTACATTAATAATAGACTACCAATAACACAAGCTCTCCTTAGCTTGAGGCTAGGTGATGCATTGTGGATTGTCCAGCATTATTTATTTATTTATTTATAGAGAGAGATAACCCCTATTAAAATGAAACTTAGGTTTGTTAATAACGACCAATACAACGTAAAGTTTTGTCATTATTATTTTTATTTCAGAATTTTGATTATACTGGTCCGAACGCATCTAAATATTCTTGGACATCGGGCTTCGACAGCTCAGAATTTCGTGATAGTCGCAGTCAAACAAACAAAAATGTGGTTTATAATGCAGTTTTATCCAATCACAACACAAATTCTAGCGATTTGGTACGTATATTATTTTCCACAAGATATTTATAAAAAGGTAGTATCACCCCTCCGCTTAGTTCCCGCTTCATCAATTTTTTGGCTCTTGTATTATTTATTGTACATTGTACCTACCTATAACCACAGATTATAATAACTTGCTGGCCTTATACAGATGATGATCCTAGATTTTTAGTACCCTATCTTCTTCATTTGGGATTTTCTTAATCTACACGAATATACTTTTCTTCAGGTGCCGATCGGGGACGGAAACGCAACAGTGCCATCAAGATTATTGAAACATATAAATTGGAATTCTTATTCCAGTGCTACTCGGAAATTACTAACAGCAGTTTTTTCGCGCAGGTAAGTCTTGTACAAAAAGAAATTACAGCTGTATTTAAAACTTCCACCGCCGCCATTAAGAACTAAACTTTTCAAACTTATTCTAAAACATACCTACCTGTGGCCAACACAGGATATATTTATGTAAAACTAAAATTTAAATGGATCACTAAAACAATTTTGAACAATATGACCTGGAATCTGAACAAATACATTTAAGTTAAGTAAGGAAATAAAAAACAATAATGTCTAGTGATGGACTAGTCCAGTGCACGCCAGTATTACATTGATAGTGTACCTAACACTCAGTTAACCTCTTAGCGACTAGGTCTCATTTTGATAAAATACCGCTTGACTTGGAGGAGGGCAAGCTGTTTACTTTGATAAAATTGTGCATGTGTTTTTAACTCAAAATAATAACATTTCCTTTTCTATTTCAGAATTTTGGCAACCCATTCTTTAACTGGAAAGCCATCGCCAGCCTTTCCCAATAAGCCTGCAAAGAAAAAGCTGGATCCAAAATTAGTGCACGATATTGTACAAACAGTTGTTGAACGTTGTCGTGTTCCTGAAAATGTTGTCAGGTAACTATCCATTGACATCATAATTTATATCAATATCTCCCTTTTTAATTTAATCCCAAAGACGTCTTATTCGAAATTACTTTTTTAGAACAAGTATAACGACAAAATGTGCTGATGAAAGCAAAATGTTCCGGACTCGTGAAAAGAACAAGAAAAAGCGGTCAAGCAAAAAGAATCGTGAAAATGTTCCACCGACGACGTCGGATTCCGAGTCTGACGATTATTAAATTGACAACAGAAAAACTAAATTATTAGGGATGGAAAACTGCTAATCGCTTTGGTAAGGTAAGTCTAAGTGCCAACCTTTTCCTCATATAGGTAATCGATAGCTCTGCATAGTTAATTTATTTATCTAAACGACTCCCAACAGAAAAATCACTTACATGAAGTAATACATAACTAAGTGAAATATACCAAAGAATTTGTAGGTAGGTATCTCTTAAATATGGAAAAATAAGACAATAATGTATTTACGACATTATGATTATGTTTTGTTTTGGACGACCTCTGTGGCGCGGTGGCCGAAGGTCCGCCTGCGACGCCGGAGGTTGCAGTTTCGATTCCCGCCTTGGAACAAATGTTTGTGTTAAATACAGTGCGATAGAGGATTAAACCATTTAATATTTTCGTGGAATATAATTTTACAACAACTATTTCTTGCTCACATTTTTTTCTATCTTGACAACATAGACACTAGCTTCTACATCTAATGAGGTTGCATATTGCATTACAAAAAACAGCAACCTTAGTCTGTACGATCTGCAAATATTTGTTCCGAGTGTTCTGGTTGTTTTCTATGTATGATAAAAAAAAACTATCTGTGTATTGTATTATACTATACCTATTGTGTGTTAGTATGAGGCTTGATAATGCTGAGTGAATTGTCCAGCATTACTTTTTACTAGCTTTTACCCGCTACTTCGTTAGCTCAGCTACTCAACCAATTCTCTATTTTTTTCCCTTTTAAACCTGTTCTTATTAGAAAAAAAACAAAAAGTATTTAAATCGGCGGCCCAGCCATTCTCGAGTTTTATACGATACGATAGGTACATTATTTATTTATTCTAGTAACTACATTTTATTTATGTTTTTTAATATATTTGTTGCAGGTATACTAGGTAGGTGTAGCTGTGTAATTATTACTATGAAATTATTATTAATGCCACATAACTCCGCCATGGGGATCCCTCGATGCCAGTCTCAAGCCTGGGTGAAGGAGGAGAGAATGGCTGTTTACAATACTGACTAGACGTAATACCTTATAAAGATGAACTTTAAACTTTTTATTTTCAAGCAATCTATGTCACGTTTTGTATGTAATTAAAAAGTATTTATATAAGAAATATTCCAATAGTATGTGTTTTTTCAACATGAAACCCAAATAACTCCGAGAAACTTTAATCTTGTGTTAAAAAAATAAATATAAAAATTAAAAAGCTGCAATAACAAAATTAACTACACTCATAATTAGTGTCAGCTGAATCGACTAATGATTTAGTCGATTTATCACTTCCATGCACCACTATCTGACAAAGGAATGACACATTTTTCTAGTTTGACAAGATTTGACGTTTGTTGATCGAAGAATGCAATCGCGAATCGTGTTTTGGTTGAAATTGAAAGATTTAAACATTTACGTAAATTCAGGCTGGTGATGTGATTGTGTAGGTACCTATCTATAATTGTTTTGATTGAAAATAATGCTGCTTGGTTCAGCCGCGACAGGGGTAAAATGTCTCGCGATACGGACCACAAAGTAGCAGTGCCGCGTTCGTGTTTGAATGAATTTTACTCGAAGTATCACAATTCAGTCGAAACTTTTTATTATGTCACGTTATCCGAGGACAAGACTATTGTTTCAAAAGAAAAACCGGAATATGTGTACTTCAACGTGTTATTTAAGCTGAATCCAGCAGATGGGAGCTACGATCCTCGGGAGTTAATTGGACGAATTCAGGTATGGATATCAATTTCAGTAGCTCCAACGAGTACACTTCTATTATTAAAAAAAAACAAAGAAGCAGTAGTTTTTACTCTGTCTAAAAAGCCAGCAAATGCAAGCAGCTGAAACAGAGCTTGAGATTTTTTACAAGAGTTAGTATGTTTCAAATGCTAATGGTATTTAATAGAATTGTATAGGCCGTTGTTGAGACCAGAAACACCCTCAATATTAAAAATTACAAAGTTTGTGAATACTTTTTGCTGTGTAGGTAACCAAACAGTTAAAGGTTCCTCTAATGGGTTTTCATTCCATACTTATAATATTTTTAAAGCAAAAGTAATTCTGTATCTCTGTCTACCTTTACCTTTTCATCTCTAGACGACTGAACATATTTTAATGATATTTGGCTGGGAGGTCGATGGTATCCAGTTGATGGACTTTTTATCACAGAAAATAGTGTGCAAAGCCATGAGCTGAAGGTGGTTGAATGTAAATTCTTGTTGGAGTAAATATAAATGATGTCTGCTTATCAGTCGTATTGGTTGTCAACCTTCAAACAGTGAAGCCCTGCATGAAGGCATTAAATGAATATAATGTCCCACTTTTGGGCAAATGCCTCTCGCTGATTCCTCATTATATTTTTATTATGACTTAGTCCAAAAACCATGAAAGTTAATAAAAGTATTAAAACAAATAATGGCAAGTTATCCTGCTCTGATATAAATAATTATTCATTTATTATAATTTTTTATATCAGAGCAAGATAACTTGCCATTATTTCTTTAATACTTATAGAATACTTACAGATCTTACAGATCAATGAAGAGTCTAAAATTCTAATGTCTTTGACTCATTTGTATTTAGTTCAACACTAAGAAGTAAATAATAATAATTAATATTGCTGAACAATTGCCACAGAATTATCTAGCCCCAAGCTAAGCAGAGCTTGTGTGTTATGGGTACTAGATAACTGATATACATACATTACAATATATAGATATTTTTTATTATACATAGCAAAAAACTCCTGGAACAAATACATGCATATCATACAAATATTTGTCCCAAGGCGGGAATCGAACCCGCGACCTTTTGCGACGCAGGTGGACTTCCACCCACCGCGCCACAGATGTCGTCGAAATTGTATTGTTCCATTTATGCAACTTGATGAATTTATTAAGAAGTTGTCATAGCCAGGACAGGAAGTGACAAGAATAAAAATACCCAGGCGGCATTTGGATTTTATACCTTGATTGTGCTATGTTCAATGCTTGCTTAGAGGAAAATGAATGAGTTTTAACGATGGGAAAATCCTTTACTCAATTCTTGTACTTAAAGAATTAGTGTCCTCAATTTGGTTAGGTAGTTAACCAGCGGCTCATGACTTAAAGAAACCTTTCCTTAGAAATCATATAAATGTGTGCTTAATGAGTGCAAGGTTTTTTTTTTTCAAGCAAGATTCTATATTTTTTTTCCATTTTGATACATTTGGCAAAAAAATTATTAAAAGTATTTATAAATCACTTAAATAAAAAGCAGTAAGTAGTAGTATCTTTCTTTTTAAAGCAATAAAAATCGTGTTTATCGAAATGATTTCCTGCGATGATCCGCGATATTCGGCTGAGAGGTCAGCGGATCGCGCAGCCGCCGCCACTCCGTTTGTTTGGGGGCCGCGGGTGCAGTGGGCGCAACCCGGATCTGGCGGCGCCCCGCTTGCCCGCTCCCCTTCACTCTGCGGGCGTGCGTGGACCGCGGAGGTGTGCTCACACTCAGTACTCTCGCGAATCACGCCCGCGCCGAACGCTCTCACGTCATGCAAACTCGCACGCACTAACACTATACTATGTTCGCGGTTGACAACACCCAGGTGAGCGTGAAACTCTCGCGGATGGTTCTCAACAGTTGTACAAGTTTCTTGATGTTCATTCATACAGATGTAACGATCCCGGAAGTAAAGCCGGTTCGTTAGCGTCATGTAGGTATGCTAATTACAGTGGGCTGTGCTTGAACGTCCGTGTACACGGAGTATTATTTTTATGATTGTCGATTTTTCATCTTCCTATATAATTATATATTCTGAAAAACTTATTCTTACTAATCGACTTCTAAAGTTTCTCTACTGTCATCAATGTCATCATATCATACAAGTTATATAGGTACCTTGTTATCACGGTATACGTGAGACAGTAGTTTTTCTATTGTGAAAGCAGTGAAGTTAATTGTTGTGTCTTCATCAGTTGCACCGAAGTGTCGCAGCAGCGTCAAGTTTACTTTCACTCCGCCTCCGGGAGCCCTAGTTATAGCGTACTTTATCTACGATATCTTCTGTTCACGGATTTGGACTAGATAGATAACGTTCACCGAAAAGCGTGTGGGTTTCTTGGTTTCCGCCTAGTTATTAGTTTGACAGTCGGATAAATACATTACTTGGTATTTTTTTAAATACTGGAACTTGAACTACTTACTTACTTTCTATTAACATAGGAAATTACATTTAAATAATATAAACAAATGAAAACTTTTTACCATTGAAAAAGTTGTGCGAACCCAGACTATTGCAAACAAGCTAGAGGTAACTCTAGTTACTGACCTGTATCAATACCTACCAATAACAATTATTATTGGAAGCGTCCCGTTATTTATAATTTTTATTTCGTGCAAAACATTTTTATTATATTGTGTCGTAGAGTCATTTATTTAATTAGGTATTATCAATTTATCCATGGTTTCCCATGTCACTAATACTACCTACTACGAATACTCAATACTAACCCATTACTTGTAAGACATGTCTCTATTATCCGAGTGAAGGTTACGTTGCGGATGTTTCGCAAAAACAAACAAACAGAATATTAATCACTATCACTTCACTTTCCATTCAATTTAAATCAAAGTCGAGTAATATAATACTGTCGTTAGCGCATGGGAAACCCCCGTAAAAACTGCAGTTAGTTTTTCTCTAGCGTTTTGTAACGTACGATTTCGCCGTTGATCCGGCTCGAAGAACTTCGTAAAACCGTAGTTGACTGAGAGATCAAACGTAGCATAAACCAACTTATAGTACTTAGACACTAATTCATACTTAAACTTTTTTGAAATGAATAATATTTAATGAATTCCGGATGAAGACGCTAAGCCTGACTTCTGAAAAATCGTATACCGATGACTTTTTGTATAGTTTTGTAGTAATCGGTATACGATTTTCCAGAAGTCAGGCTAAGCGTCTTCATCTGGAATTATTCAAGTATTTTTCATTGTAATAATACCTTGTACCTACTATTTTTAATTTATAATTTTGATTAATCTCGCAACATAGTGTCAAAACTACAAAGTACAATACCAACATAGTCTATAAGGTATATCCGGTTTGCTCTGATGTAATAAAATGTCAATACTCTAGCATCACATAAAAAAAACTACTGGGGCTCATTTGTGGTTTCTAACGACAGCAAAATAATAGTAATTTATCTGATAACGAATCCTGTTGACATCATGTTTATCAATGTTAGAGAACTAAGTATTAACCATCGTGAAAATATATTATTTCTATTGTTTTGACGACCTCTGTGGTGCAGTGGGCGAAAGTCCACCTGCCACGCAGGAGGTTGCGGATTCGATTCCCGCCTTGGGACAAATATTTGTACGATCTGCAGCTATTTGTTCCGGGTGTTCTGGGCGTATTCTGTGTATAGTAAAAATATCTATCTATGTAATGTATTGTACTATTATGTATATTATTTATCTAGTATCCATAACACATGCTCTGCTTAGCTTGGGGCTAGATAATGGTGTGTGAATTGTCCAGTATTATATATTTATTGTTAATATTACCATAGTATTGTTTAACGATTCGTTAAATTCCAGACTAACATTATGAGTGTAATAAACGCTATACTTAATATAGGTTGTAAATTATCTAGTGGCAGCAAACGTTAAAAATGCCTTATCCCTACACACTATTAATAAAACTTGCATAAATTCGGCAATAAATTTCAGTTGCGTACCTATTTGTCTTCAAATATTAAAGCTGCGTGGAAATTTTTTATATTTTGTGGTCGTAAAAAACTTGCTTTGTTTGATTTCGATAAATAAGTCAATAAGATGTTTATCGTAGTAAGTTTCTCAATCGAGTTTTAATGTTTTCGCTTGTCTGCATAATGCCGAGATTAGAAGCTCATCTCGGTATTTTACAGTGTCTCTATTTTTTTGAGAAAATAGGGTTCAAGTGTTCTGTGGCTCAGCTTTTTCCTTGATCACTGAATGAAACATTTTCGCGAAGTTCTAATCTGGTTTTTAGGGTTTCGTACCCAAAAGGTAAAACGGACCCTATTACTAAGACTCCGCTGTCCGTGTTAGACAGTTGAAATTTTAATAGATGATGTATTTCTGTTGCCACTATAACAACAAATATCATATCTAATAAAAAACAGAGTAAAATAAATATTTAAGGGGGCTCCCATACAACAAACGTGATTTTTTTGCTCGCTATTGATAACGGCAACAGGTAGACGCTTGAAATATTCACAGAATATTTAATAAATGATTAAATTAAAATAAAACAAATATTTAAGAGCGCTCCCATACAACAAACGTGATTTTATTTGCCGTTTTTATAGATAATGGTACGGAACCCTTCGTACGCGAGTGCGACTCGCACTTGGCCGGATTTATTATAATACCATTGGCTCATGATGTCATTGCTCATTGAATATACAATACAGGATCAGCAGCGGCATTATTTACAATCACGTCGAAGATAATGACTTCTTGACTGAACGGTCTTATTGGTTGCCTGAAAAACTTTAATTATCCATTTATCAAAACAATGGACCGCAAACTGTAAACACACAAAAAACTTAAACGAGATTTAATTTACCTTTAAGGTAACTGTAACTAGGTAAAATAATTAAGAAAGAGGTGACCTTGGAAATGATTGTAGAGTTGTATATGAAGAAGGGGATGAGAAAACTGAAGCAACCAACGAAGCCATTTATTATACAACAAATTGTTATTGTGAAACGACAGTTTGCGTGCACTGATGTGTTGTAGGTATGCATTGAGTATGTGTGCTGTTAAAGTGTGTCGCTTGGTAGCATCCTGTTCGACTCTGACGCCACATCGCACGAGGTGGCGCGCTCCGACGTAGCCCGAACACTACCACCCTATTGGACGCTGTTATCTCTGACAAACCAACAGCGATAGAATTTCTCCTCTACAAACGGAACTGATCTGTATTCGCTCACCCGCAGGCTTTTAATACCAGCAAATGCGCCACAGACCAAGTTGGCGGTGAATTTAGTATTTTTTTTACGGTTACAGACAGTGGTTATTTTGAACTCATTTCGAAAGTAGATTTTGCATTCTGCAATTTTTCGGCCGAAACACATCGACCTTTACTGTGGCCACTATCAATGATCGAAACTGCAAGTAAGCATCAGGATATATATAATGCACAATCATCTAGCGATAAGATAGTAACTGGATACTGGAACGAAATAACGAAAACAAAACCAGCCAAGGCCCAAAGTTTGCAAAATGACGCACTTAGACGATAACCTCAGTTAATTTGCTCTCAGAATACATGAAAATAACTACTTTTGCCCTTTACTGACGCCCACACTATAAATTAGATAAAATAGTAAGATTGAATTGACGTCATTTACTATCAGTTATTACAATTTTAGGAAGCATTTCATACGACAGTTATAACTAATAGCGTCATGTTCATTTCGACGGCTTAGTATTATATCAAATTAAAATATTGTAGAGAACAACTAAAGAATGTGTTTTGTACGCAGAGACCCAAACACGATGTGCGAGCGAGGACAAAGTGTAGGCAATTCGGTGATGTAAGTGTTGAAATTGAAATACAAAAAAGCCGTGAGAGAACTCGCCGAGCCTATAGACGCAAGCGTACAAGCAATACGTAAAATGGTAAACAGTAACGTTCTCGATAGACAAACGAGGACAGACCACTTAGCTAACTTACTGTTACGTCAGTGACTAGCTCTAGCTGAGTAACACCAGCGCAGAGTAGCTGTTAAAGAGTGACACAGGTGACACTTTAATAAATATAGAAGAATTAGGTATATCTAAAACTAGATTTGTCCATCCAGTAATTATGTAATTCCTGACTTATACAAGTGACTAGAAAAATCAGAAAATGTATAAAAAGGTGAGATATTGCTTGAACAGAAAGAAGCATTTAATCGTACTCCTACGCAACTCTATCAAATTGATGCAAATGCAATGCGGAACGATTGCATTGCTATTCTAATTGTATCAGATATGCTGTGGATACAGTTACTGACAGCTGTTCATTCATCATAGTAGCTTTGACTGCGCAATTATGGTCTGGCTGAATTTTTAGACTATATTATAAATTTTTCTATGCACAAAACTAAATTTTAATTGCAAATAAAATAACCCACTGATTACTAGAATACCTATGTTAAATCAATAGCATTGAATTCAATATGGTCGTGGAAATGTTACACCTAGAGTAGAATAGCATTTATTTCGACACACACTTATGTAAGTACATAAAAACAATCAAACATACCTAGCAGAATTAAAAATTTCTTTGGTAGGCTATGTTGCGAAACCTGTAGATCATTTGGAAATTGAAAACCTAAACGAAAAATCAACGACGCGGAAAACAATCCTTCAAGCTCGTAGGACAGACGCTTCTTTCACCCGAGTAGTTATCTCAGATATAGCGGTAGGTAACATTTTAAGAAACCACAAGTATTCCTTTATTTGCTTACCTACGCTGCAAGACAACTTGTTAATTAAAATGATCATCATAATTAACCTCAAATAAACACCTACCCGATTAGGTTGTTGACGCAAAGAACATTATATCGTTATTTTTGAATTGGGCAATTATTTTGGTTTCGTTGGTCGTTTTGAAAAACAACTCTCATGACGCATGTTATTCCTGTAAACCTATTTTTAATTCTCAAAGTATGTATGTAGATTGGCTATTGCTTTCTTCTATCGGTTCTAAGTGAATTGGCGTCTTTGCGAATACCGGTTTTCAATCAACGTAATCAGTTTCGGACTTAAATAATAAAATTCATTCATTGGAAACTTTTGCAGTCTACAAAAACTATTTGCTTGATGGCTCACATAGATCATTCTTCGTTCGCTATCCGATCGATCGGGCTGCCTCAGCACACCATATTTTTTAGAAAGTCTGTATCCGGCTCTGAGAAGGTAGGCGGGTCGCTTCCGCAAAGCGCGCCCGGATGTTCTCTCCCAAAGACCTACTGAACTTTTATCAATGCCAACTTGCAGTTTAAAATTCAATATGCAGAAACGTTGACAAAATCCTTTGATAAATGTCTCCACACGTCCAATCAACGAGATCCCATTTGAATATGCAGATCAACCCGATATTCTTGAATCCATCTTATTTTTCAATTAAGTTGTGGGTTAAGTGGTATTTGTGTGGAGATCCTGCTGATAAATTAATGCTCAGGGCATAATAATTAGGTGTTTGTTTGCGTGCATGCAATTGACTTGTCCATAAGTGAAGGTTAGGTTAATCTGAAACGAATCTTAATTTGTTGGAACGCCAACTGGGTCTCGATGCGGATCTTACAGTTATGACTAACCGATATTTTGCGGGTTCAATTCTCTATCGGATCCGTTTCTTGTATTCTCACAGGTGGAGACATTTTTGTTGGATTTTGTAGAATAATGATTTACAACCGGTACGTTTCGAGTTGCGCACACGCTAAAGGTCAATGATCATCTGTAGATCCGCTTCGGCGCCCTCATGACCCTGTCCTGAGCCGGCTTTGGATGTACTCGTGTAAAATTTGCTTATTGATCGATAATCATCTGAGTTAAGCGCTTCATTCGGGCAGTTTTTACGGTCGATTCCAACTTAATGGTCCTTTGTCGAAGGCTCTATTACAAATGCTATCAATCTTTATAATAGTGTTGTGAAACTTTAAAATGATTTGTCTTAATAATTCCGCATCATTCTTAGTCACAGTAAGTTTTCTACACTAATACTATACTAGATACCATCGATATACTAGGAAAGATTTGTATTTTTGTATGTAACGAATTATCTTAAACACTATTGGATCGATTTCAAAAATTATTTTGCCGTTAGGAAGCTACATTAATCACTGAGTAACATAGACTATAGTATATACCCATGCGAAACCGGGGTGGACCGCTAGTATTTTATATAGTTGTACATAATTAACGTTTTGATTAACTTCATCAATGAGTTATTTGTTGTTTTTGGTATGTGTGATGTGATGTGCCGGATCTCTTTTTATTTTGCTTTAAAAGCGGCTGGGACGACCACCCAGTCGATGTCGACGTGACGACGATGGTCCGATAAAATCATGACCACAGTCCGGATTTACTGGATAAGATTCGCAAGGGACTGAAAAGAATGGCACAGGAAGCGGAGACCCCTAGCCACACATTATTTTTCTAAAATACAAGTTAACCTAAGTGAATGAAAGTCCCTCCATATCGTTACGTACGGAGATACATAACTAGATGTAGAGGTTTCAAAATAGTAGTAAGTTTCAAAATTTGATGTGTCCTTAGAAGTACCGTGTGTGTGTCTTCCTGGTCATATGCATTTATTTATAAAACTGGCCCAGTGCGAGTCTGACTCACGCACGAAGAGTTCCGTACCATTATCTATGAAAACGGCAAAAAAAATCACGTTTGTTGTATGGGAGCCCCCTTAAATATTTATTTTATTCTGTTTTTTTTTGTATTTGTTGATATAGCGGCAAAAGAAATACATCATCTGTGAATTTCGACTGTCTAACTATCACGGTTCATGAGATACAGCCTGGTGACAGACGGACAGCGGAGTCTTAGTAATAGGGTCCCGTTTTACCCTTTGTGTACGGAACCCTAAAAAGCAAAAGATTTTGTCATCTATAGTTACAAACAGATACTTTAATTTTATTTATTTGTATAGATTACCAGCTCCTGCCCGCAGCTTCGCACGTGCTATTATAGGTAATCTACCCGAGATAAAATCTTTCACTTCCTTCAAGACTGTTGTTCTTACAAAAAAGGTAGCTTATGTCCTTCCCTAGATACCGTCTATCTTCATGCGAATTTTCATATCGATCTGTTCAGGGCGTAAATTATCATGATAATCAGAGTCTGTCGTATGTATAGTAGTATCTACACTACAATCAAATACATATATTGTAATCGTTAGCACTTTACATCCGGCTTAGCGGTTAACATCAAGTGTTAAAGGCAGGTAGGTATATATATAGTTACTAGCTATTGGAAGAATTGTCTGTAGTGCCTGCATCTTTTTACCAACCTACTAATTGATGAACCTTAGAGCGATAACTTAAAATTATGTAATAAAACCTGCCAAGTGCGAGTCCGACTCGTGTACGAAGGGTTCCGTACCATAATCTATAAAAACAGCAAAAAAAAATCACGTTTGTTGTGTGGGAGCCCCCTTTAATATTTATTTTATTCTGTTTTTTAGTATTTGTTGTTATAGCGGCAACTGAACAACATCATCTGTGAAAATTTCAACTGTCTAACTATCACGGTTCATGAGATACGGCCTGGTGACAGACGGACAGCGAAGTCTTAGTAGGTCCCGTTTTTACCCTTTGGGTACGGAACCCCAAAAATCATGTTTTAATCTACAGGCTGTTTAGTTGGTTATGAAGACTACACAGTACCTACTATCATGTGATTAATTAATCTAGTAATTATACGATATATTCTTATAAACCTTATTAAGATATCGCATGTTACTAGATTAATCCAAATCAGAACTTCACTTTCAATGTCTATTTTATTTTTGCAAAGTAGGTTAATGTGATACCTACGATTAAAATATCAGGGACATCCATAGAAGTACTTTTTTGGGGACATCCTTTAATTTAATGTTCTTTTAAAACACTAAGAAATAGAAGTATTATATATTATACCAGAATAATCAGAACAGCCCTGATCAACTCAGAAATGACTCTGGGCGACCAATCCTACAATAAAAACAATTTTACATGTTAGGCTCACAAATTATATTGCTAGTGTGACTTCAAAGTTTTTTAACAAAAAGTACGCCATGTAGCTTGAGCTGCAGTAGCTCTAGGAGTAACCATAGGATTGCATCAGTTTAGAGTTTTTAAACAAACGAAGCGTGAGTTGCAGTAGCTCTAGGCGTATTAGATTGCATCGGTTCAGAGTTTTTTTAACTAAAAGTATGTCACTCTGTACTCACCTATTTTATTCCGTTGTTCCAGAAATATGTGGAGTCATCACTGGGCTGGTCCGGCGAGAGGGGCGAAGACTCGAGCTACGACTCTGAGTGCGAAGATGAAGGAGCGCATAGGACTGCGTCTCGCACGCCTTCTGATACCCTCGCTGCGGAGTTTGCGGAGTATGTCACCCTCACACCACCTCCTTCGCAACCCAATCAGGTAAACAGCTTGACTAGTGTTATAAGCCCTCCATAAGCTGAGCTTGTGTAATGAGTAGGTACCTGCCCGATGATATAGCACTTAAGAGAGACATAATAGAGTATAGAGATGATCTTAGATACACTTTGGTGAGCTTATTTAGCTTCAGGTACAAAGTACAAACCTGAAGCTAAAAAAAACTCTAAGTATGAAAGCCGCACGGGCTGGTTTTATTTAATATTATTTTCCATCCACAGGCAAAGATCGAGTTCGCAGTAAAGCTCGGCTACACAGAGCGTCTCGCACGCACTGCGCTACAGCGACTAGGACCTGACCCGCCTCGCAATGAACTCCTGGCTGAGCTGATAAAGCTGGCTTCACAGCACCCTCAGCGGCCTCTGTCCCCAAACCCGCCAGCCGAACCTGATCCACCGCCGGATCGAGCGCCGCTCAGGCATATTGTTATTGACGGCAGTAATGTCGCTATGGGGTGAGAACACTTTTCTTAACAACTTATAAATAGCCACAGAGCCGTGTTTGACAATCTTACCTGATATTAGATACCTACATAGGTATGTGAAATTTCAGCCGACTATCTAATCACGAAAATATACGAACGGAAATAACTGAAGTTATTGACTGTGAATATCATGTTATCCCTCTATTGTTAAGTAGGTACTAGTACTATGTATTTGCTAAGCTAAATTCAATTTTCTTTTACAGTCATGGAAACAAAGAAGTCTTCTCATGTAGAGGCATCGAAATATGCGTCGAATGGTTCCGAGCTCGAGGCCACAAAGAGATCACAGCGTTCGTTCCAAAATGGCGGAAGGAAGCCTCACGACCCGACAACCCAGTAGCTGACAGAGACGCGTTAGAAAGACTAGAAAAAGAACGAGTACTAGTGTACACCCCCAGTCGACTCCTAGGTGGCAAGAGATTAATTTGCTACGACGACCGGTACATTCTGAAACTAGCAGCGGAAACGGACGGCGTCGTTGTTTCAAACGACAACTACCGAGACCTCGCTGTAGAGAGCCCGGAATTCCGAAAAGTGGTGGAAGAACGATTGCTCATGTATTCATTCGTCAATGACCGCTTCATGCCTCCAGACGACCCGCTCGGCCGATCCGGACCGACTCTCGATGCTTTCCTTCGAGCTCCGCAAACGAAAATCGACCCTCCACCAGCTTGTCCGTACGGCAGAAAGTGCACCTACGGCAATAAATGTAAGTTCCATCATCCGGAACGCGCCGGCAGACCGCACAAATCTGTTGCAGAGAGGTTATCGGAACGAGCGAAGCAACTACGACCGCGTGATTTGCACACGGTCAGCTTGCCTCCCGGTGGAAAGCCTACGCCTACTGATAAGCGCCCGTTAGCGCGCGCCCAATCCGCCGCACCGAGATTACCTGACTTGGCTACACATTTCGACTATGCACAAGTACAACCGCATATGCCGGGCCCATCGCAGCAGTGCATGGTTGCCGGCCCGCCACCTGATGCAAACCCACACAGAAAACTGCAGCGTCAACTGACTCTGAACCCGAACTGCGATCCGAGATTACCGCCTCACGCGAGGCTGAGCCATCCCGCGGCGAACAGGGTAGGAAGCGCACCGGGTCAAATGGTTCAAATGGGAGCAATGGGAGCGATGGGACACAGGAATATGATGTCACCGGCTGCATCCGATAGCGCCTTGCAGCATTGGGACGCTCGGCGGCGGATGCACTTCCACCTGGCTGGTATATTCCCAGAAGCTCAAGTAGCGGAGGCGATGTCTTTGTATCCAGAGGAAACTGATGCTCAAACTATGTGCGCGATTATCTTAGCGCGGTATCGGCCGAGCGAGGCGCCTCTGCCCTCACCCGGATATCTATAATCGTTGGACACTTGTGGCCATGGAATTTGAAGGGAACTCAAAATCTACATTCAGTAATTTTGTGCAAAACGCTTTTGAGGGCCCTCGTCCCATGGTAACATAGGTATGTGTGAACCTAATACAAACTTCGCACGGTTTTCCACGAAAATCATGCCGCTAAGGTGGTATCAGGTTTTAAAAGCAATATTTCGAACGGTGCCTGGGATCGTAGGAAATATAATATTCGCATACAGCGAGTTGCTTTTGTCGATTTTATAAATCGCTCGCTTTTTGCTGTCCTTGTTCTATTGAACATGTTTGCAAGCATTTATAATATAAATGTATATTTCCTGTCTTTTAAATATGCTTCTGAGAAGTGTATTAATTAATAGGTGTAGAACTGCTGAACGGCTTGTTAATTGTAACCCATTTGATATAATTACTAACACCAATGTTTTTATTCTAATAATAAATAATATGATATGTAAACTTCTTATTTATGCATTATGCTATCTTGTAAAAGGTATTCGATTTTTTTTTATCACAATCTAAAAAGAATGTGTACTTTGTGATGGATTTATACAAGATTTGATGTACATAGAAAATTAATACATATTTTTAAATAAGAGGATAATAATTCCAGTGAACATTATAATGCTCCTGGATGTAAGGCACAAAGCACATAGAATCTGCAACATAGAAATAAGTAACTTATAAATAAGATATTAATTTTATGTATTTTATTTATTTATTTGTTTAACTACTGATTGTATGTTTTTCTTCTTTGTGAGTAAACTGCTCCATTATTAACAAACTTGCGAACTGCAGAGAAAATTAGAATCTTAAGTTTGCTAGATATCATAAAGATTAGTACATATACATTTAAATGAAATGGGCCAGCTATATTAGTGACTAATTTTGTTCTAGGTATAACGAAAAAAAAAATGTTTGATTTTAAAATTGAACGGATTAAACACTTTAATGCAATGCATCGATTGAAAATGTAAGATACATATATCTACCCTCATGGTGCACTCTATAGACTTGATGCAATTTTATAGAGTACACCATGATTATGTTTAGCATAAATCAAATTTTACCATATTTTTAGAACATCATCAATAAGGTAAAATTTGATTTCAGTAATCATATATGTGATGTTTTGGTTTTATTTCCATTTACAATTTACATATTTCTGATTACTGTAAACTACATTCCTATAAGGAATGCTTAACTATATTGATGTCTTTTTTGACATTATAGCATTAATATTTTATATTGTAATAAAAATTTATCTCATTGTATAGCGTTTATTTACTTTTGACCCTATTTTGATTACTGCTTATCTTCTTCAATATCATGTTCATGTAGGCCTTACTATCAATCTGCTGTTTTTTCTTATCAGTGAGTTCTATGAAGTCTTGTCCAATAAATAACTTTTTGGATGTTGGTTCCATCTGTGATGGATTGAATACTCTGGTTCTCTTACTAGTCCTGTACAAGAATTTGAATTCTATTGGAATTATTGGTGTAACAACCTGTTGATCATTGTTTTCATCCACATCCATTTGAATACTATCTTTTGTAATGGGTTTTGGAGGAGTGTAGTTCTTTGCTATTTCTTTCACTTTTGCTGTAAAATCTTCAAGACAGTCATATTGTATGCCAAGGCAGCAAGTAGGTATTCCAAAAAGTTGTCCAGTTATTCTTCTCAGGCCATTTAAACAAAGAATAGGAATTTTAGTTGATACACATTTTTCAATAAGAGGTAACACTATAGTCCTAGGGTTCACTGAAGATTCTATTAGGATTGCAGAGCAAGTTTTGTTCTCAACAGCTGTTGTCACTTCAGTGCGACCGAATATTAATCCTTTAATCCTCCTGAAAACATAAAAACTGGTACTTAAGTTTAAAATTTACTAAATTAGCAGCATATCAGTAACATATTTCAAATATTCTTACATAAGTTTTGCTGGCTTAGGCCTTTGGTCCTTTGGGATGGATTTAATTTCTTTCCAATGAGGTTTTTTGAATTCTGGTATATCGACTTTGTAAACTTCTAAGGCAGATTCTAACATCTTTGAGTGATGGTCTGTTAAGCTTGGCCTGAAATAATTGTTGTGTTAGTTAGGTTACTTGCCCTGAGTATAGCCCTGTAGATAGGTACTAGGTAAAGTGATAAAGAGGAGGCCTACAGTTAGCAGAGGGTATTATCAGCTGGTATGCACTAGATACCAAACACTAAACACAGTATATTATACCTACCACTCAATGTGCATATGCATACGCATATTGAGTGGCAGGTTTATTATACTGTTGTTTTATGACAGTTAAATGCCGATATCTTTCCAATTGAGAAAGTTGGCAGGTTAAGGCAAGAAATCAAAATAGTTTTGTTATTTTCTTCGACTGATCACTTACCAAAAAACAGGATCAGGGCGACAAAGAACATTTCTCAGACTTTTCTTCAGTTTACCTTTACTGACAGCGGTTTTCTTTTTTGTTAATGTTGCGGCTTCCATTTTCACCACAAAATTTAGAGATAGCAAGTTAGTTTCACGAATATTCACGATTCCAATCTTTTACAGGTATAAATTTCAGCAATGCACTCATTAAATCTCAAAGTGAATAACGATCTATTCAAAACAAAAAAATAACCTCAAAATAAAACTATGACAGTGACATTATTTAGATGATTGATGACGTCGACAGAGACAGCTACGATAGCGCAATGGTTCCACCTTTCCACTGCAAAATAAAATAGGAACGGAGACCTGGAGACCTTATATTTTTCAGTCTGGTTTGTTCTGTCTGTGTCCTTCTAGGAAGAAGATACTTTGTCTTCTTAGGTACACCACGTTAGCTACTTAACCTATTTGCGTATTTTCCATTGTAAAGGTTATATACCTAAGTAAATTTTATTAAATGGAGGGTAGTTTTGTATCCGACACATTCTTTTATTGAAACTCTACATTCCAATCAAACATGTAGTTTAAATTGCTTGAAATACCTTCATTGCGCATTGGCACTGGTAGGTTCAGTTCAAACAAGTCTTCATTCCCATACATAGATCCTTCAGTTCTTATCCCATAAAAGCAAACGGGAATTTCCGAATGAATAACCAATTGCCTCAAATTTTTACGATTTCGAAGACAACCGAGGGTCCCATTGCAAAAGAATGACTGCTTAGAAACTTACAAGGAAGAGGCTTGCAAAAAAGGATGCGTTTTTTGCTCCACAGCCGTTGGCGAAAACCATTGTTCGGGCGAAGGGCGGGGGTAGCGGTAATGCATTGAGGGGTTGTAATGAAACTTTTACCTGAGCCCCAAATGCAATTCGATCCTAGAACCGGAATAGCACAGTGCGTTAGAATATTTCGTAGGAGTTGTGTGTGATGTCTCGTAGAAATGAGAATTGGTTGCTGGTTGAGTGGGGCAGTGGCGGTCGTGATGTGGTCTACTCGAAGGCGGTGCTGCACCCAGTGAATCGGGAGCTAAAGATCGGAGACAAGATGACGGTGAGCAGGCGGGGGGATCCGCAGCCGGCCACGCTCATTGCTCGTGCGAGTAAGTAAACATCCTAATAATACCTACCTACCAACCAGTTAGGAACGACCGAACATAGCTGAATATGGTCAGTCTATTAAAAGCTGTTTTCGGTGTAAGTTTAGAGATTTTCTAACGAACAATGTAAATATTCATGTTCGTTCAGCCACTATGGTCGTAGGCCTTTTGCTTTAATTTTTGGCAGCAGCGTGGTCTAGTCTTCCTTCATGCCTTGCTATGAAGCGATAAGAATTCCTGGATGTTTGCTATCCTGAAAAACCTTGTTTTACTTTGTAAGCTAAAATAGCAGGTAAAGTGCTATAGGTAGGTATTCATGAGATTGTATATATCTCAAAAATTCTTGTAGTTAGTAAGGGCACAAAAATCAACACGTGACGTGTGACGTCTTTACCATCTGTAACAGCTCCGAATTTTTCTAGAAATTAAAGGAAGCATAATATATTAGAGATCTTTTCTTTCTTTTAAAATTTACCTTCCTAACATAACAGAAGAGCGCGACCATCTTGAGCCTCGAGACCAGGAAACTCCTTCTACCGGCCCCAGTCCTAAACCAGAGGAGGACCCCGGGGACTACTCACCCAGTGGCTCATCATGGGCCCCGAGCGATGAGGGCGCTATGTCAGCTGACTCCGATAAGGTTGGTACTTATGAACATTCTCATGTCTTTTAAGAATTTTGTTAGGTATCTATATACCTACCTTCCTAGTTTGACGATAATCTACCTGCAAACTTACTTAAGGTGCGTGTTTTACGTATAACTTTGTTAGGCAAGTTAAACACAGGCAAGGTACCTAGGTAGTTAGTAATATATTGTTGGTATTGACTTTGATATAAAATTTTGTATGCATCTCATTTCACAGGAAACTTTATCCGCTAAGAAAATTAAACTAGAGCATTGTAAACGTCAATACGTAAACAGAAAGAGCGGCAAAAAAGTTCTAACACCATCCTATAGAGCAAACGCTATCATACCGATCAGTATGCAAGATTCCAAGAACGACAACCGCAAAAGAACACACAAAGGTTCATTTTACAAATCTCTACCAGACTCGACAAAAAGGAACAATTGCCTCAATACCGTTGCAGGTAAACAAACAATAGACCGTGAATTAGAAGAAATCGGTAAAAGTTTCCGGCTTTTGTTCAAAATGCTCGACGACCTAAAACGACCGCTGATTATGAGCAACTTTAGTAACGATTGCCAGCAAAACGTTACACAAACGCAGCAAATTAATAGCCCTATAAATGCGCAAGCGGCTGATGAGGAAGAAAATGATCCATACGACCCAGAAGAAGAGTTTAACCGGTCAGACGATAATGTGCTAATAAGTAATAAGTACGACAGTCAGTATAACGCATCTATTGCACTGAAAGATCGTGTTAAGACTGTGGAACAGTCGGCGACAGAGACTGAGAAGACTGAATGGGTAAGAAATCTCTTTAATATCCATTGGTACCTATGTCTTGATAATCATATATGATATAAACGAATATGATTTAGGTATACTTTATAGCTTGTAACTTCTTATAAAATTAACAAATGATTTATTCCAGGTACCGATAGGCAGTGGCAAGACTCTGATACACGTAGATCAATTTAGAAAAGTGAATTGGAAATCTTACACGATCGCTACCAGGACGCTGTTGCTGGCAGTTTTCCCAAGAAGGTAAGAACTTAATGAACCTATTCTCATTCAAGTCATACAACAGTGAAAGTTGTTTCATGCAATAACTTTAAGTGTTCATTACCAGAAGTTAAATCAAATATTTTCTCTTCCAGAATACTAGCCACACATTCGTTAACTGGAAAACGTTCACCAGCTTTCCAAAACAAACCAGCTAAAATGTGTCTGGACCCCAAAATCATAACGGATGTTATCATGGAGATAACGGATCGGTTCGACGTAAAAGAAAATCTAGTCAGGTAAGATAGACCCAACCACCTTATGCATAAAGGTCTGGCCAACTGGTCCGTAGGGTAGGTAACGAGGCTCTCCAGGTTTAAAAAAAATATCCGAGCTTTTGGTCGAAGCCACGCGTGACCTAAGAGCTGGTGAGTAAATATCTGGCGCAGCTCATCAACATTGCAATACAGCGGGGCAATGCAGCCAGCAGCGTCTGGAGATACGCTTCCGACTGGTATTGATATGGGTCAGTAGAGCTACCTGTCGATTGTTTGCAACAGTCTGCTCAATTGTAAATACTAGTTCTAATTAGTTTCTATTATTTGATTGGAATCTTCTTTGTTAATAAAGACTGCGAGGCAGTGTTATTTCTCACTCTGACTTATGTCAATAGAAGAAGGCAGAGTGAGATAAAGCGATGCTTTATGCAAACAATTTATGAATGGGGGTAAGGCACTAATTTTTAACAGGTAGATTTCGTAGGCACAGAGCAACAGTTACCTTTTAATTAAGGTTTCGGTACTAGAAAATTATGAACGTCGGAACACCAAAGCACTTTTTTTTCAGGAGCATAATTACAACGAAATGTGCCGACGAGTGCAAAATGCTAAAACAAAAGAACAACAAGAAGAAAACTAAACAAAACCAAGAAAACAAAACACCAAAGCAAGAATTTCAACAAGAAAAACAACCAGTGAGCTGAAGATAGGGCTTCCTGAAAATGTATGAAAGATCTACGAACGTATTTCCGATTAATGTTAAATTAGTTATCATTTGTAAACATGTTACCTAGTTTACATATGTATTGTGTGCGAAAAAGTACATTTAGTTTACGTTTTCGGTTTTTAACCGACTCAGAAAAAGTAGGAGGGTTCTATGTTCGTATGTATGCTTTTTTTTTATTCCCGAGGGATAAGTATTTAGCCCGCAAATTAAAAAAAACAGTTTAAATTAAAACTAAGGTATTCGAAGTTTGTTTTGAACTTTAACAAAACAATTAAATTATTAAGTATTGACGATATTATTCAGTTTTTATTTTAAGCTAGTTTGGGCCATTACCAGCTCATCAGATCAATGTTTAATCCAACCTTACTATTGTTTTTATTTATGTGTAACGTGGCTGTGAAATTTAATAAAATTGAATTGACAAGCAATTAAAGATGTTTTATTTCTACCTATAAAAATTATTCAGAAAATCTGATGTTTATCTAACTAGAATTTACATATTATAATAAAATGTTAAAAGCACTGATATTCAATTAAATACAATTTATAACTCAACGACATTCAAATGCAAAGCGATCAATGCGCCAGCGCATATTTAACAGTAACTGTCAACTTGACAGATAGGTGGCGCCACTTTCAAGCGTCTCATAAACTGCCCTGTTGGAAGATACCCGGTGGGGACAATATCAAGTCCAAATTCGTACTGGCAGCAATAGCTCTCATGAACATCATATCGTCTGGTGTAAAACTCCATCCGCTGAGCTCGCCGAGGCTTTGCAGCTTAGGACATGATTCCATCAGCATTTCTACGGTGGCCGCGGTGAGGCGAGGCGCGTGCGGGAACCAGAGAGTTTCGAGGTTCGGGAATCTGTATCTTTGGACCATTCTGAAAAAGGTAGGGAAGCGTGTGGTAAATTTATGAAAGTAAGTTCTGTATCTGGGTTTCCTAAGCAGCTAAAGAAGGTAGCCATCTGGTAAATGGTGTGCCTTACAGACATAAAGTAGAGGTACCTAAGATATTTAATACCTACCGAATTTGACGTCGGGATATCAGCTAAACCAATCAAGACACTATGAAAATGTAACTGGCAGAATCGCAATACTTATTGAAAAATCAAGACAATGTCTAATTAGAAACTTACCGAGACATGTCATTATCTTCCAGCAAGATTTCATCTCCAATAATCAACTTTTTTAGCATAGGACTTCCAGTCATCAGGTACTTTAGTAGAGACTGCGACAGGTGTCCTTGAATTATCTCAATATGCTCCAATTTACTGAATGGAATCTCCTCTTCATGCGTCGTCGTTTGGATCGCGTAGAACTCTATACTCTCCAGATTCCTGCAAGATTCTGCTATCCTGGTAAAGTTGAAAGATCCGGTTGACGCAGAAAGCATCAAATTCACTATTTTATGCCCAATCTTTTCCAGCAACTGGTGCAGCTCATGACACTGGAATTTGTTTAGCTTTATTTTGGTTAGATTACGCAAATCTTTCATTTGCAATACGACACTTTGATCGGGCTCTTCCAAGTAGATTGTTTCTACCAAAGGACATAGAGCAAGAATAGCTTTAATTGTTCTCAAGTTGGTTCGTATATCATGCACATAGTTGAGCTTAGTAGTAAAATCTGGATCAGAGTTGTAAATATAGTAAATAGCTTTCCCGACGTACGAATAACTGCCAAGATTCGTAAGGTTCGGTAATCCGCGTATTAATAGGGCCACATCTGTGTGGTCAATATTCTCGTCGCCGTACATTCCGATGTTTACAACTGTCAAACTGCGAATCAGCTGTGCATTTCCACTCAACATTGCGTCTATTCCTATCTCTGTGATATCGGTTTCCCCAGAAACGTCGAGTAGTTTAAGCACTTTGTTGTATTCGCCGATGCATTTGAGTACTTCATCATTGGCTGTGTAGGGGATGTGTAATACAGTTAGGTTCTTGAGATTTTCTATTAGTTTACAAAAGAGAGGCAGATGGTCTTCTTTGACCCAAACTCCTTTTAGATTGAGCGTTGTGAGATGCTGGCCTTGCTCCGAAATGAGCTCAAGGACTTTTCGGTAATATGGATGTGGGAACGTTCCTGTGGCTAGACATTTAACGTTTTCTTTAAGCAACAGTCGCATGGTGTAATACCTGACTGAGGGGTCCAGGTAATCCGAGCTGAGTATCAAGTTCATGAGATCTTGGAATATGTCGTTGGTGGCTCCCATACTTTCGTAGTAGGAGGAGACCATTGCGAAGGAAAACGCGGCATCTTCCTCGGATGTTAGCTGGGTTAGAGCGTGTATAAGTTGTCTTGCGACTAGGGATAACGTAGTTTCTTGCAACGGTGGAACAGGTAGCCTTGGCGACATTTTCACTGATAATTTCTATGCTTTCACAGACTACTACACTTTGATACTGATAAGTAGGGACACTATTTAAAACTACACTAGTATTTTAATTCTACAAAATACTTATTTTTCACTGTTATTTGAGCATCGCAATCCAGCGCCGCGTTTCGTTTTGGGAAGAGAAAGAGGTGAAAAATCCGTGGTTGTTTAGCGCATGCGCGCTTATATCTGGCGATGCGCCAGAGCGTTTATAACAACACAAATGAGTATTTTTAGTTTTATAAAAGGCGTTTATAGATCACGCCTGCAGTTTGTTATTATAGGACTGACATTATTTGGATTGTCTGAGCGTCTGACTTCTAACCCGGCGAGGATGTGGAGTGTTGAGAATGACCATGAAAATTTAGACGAACGCTTTTGTTATGTTTAACCAGATAATAGTTTCTCAGTATTTATGCAACATAAGTATCAGTTTTTTAAACAATCACACAGTCCATAAAATGTTTTTTTCTTTAAAGTTGACCTAAACAGACTTGACACTAGATTCAGGAAAACCAAAACGCAAATAGATTTCTTGGAATATAATCAATCGTCTCATTACATCTTATATCATTTGAACAGCTTAAACACAAAATAACTTACAACCACGCCGTTTTCTTACTCTACGTAGGTACTTCTATATTTTTAGCGACCAACAGCAGTATCTGTTCTGTGTTGAAGCACCAGTTGGCTATTTCCTTAGAGACTTTGCACCAATGCTCGCCGTGATGGGGCTCGGCCGCTTTGCATCTGTTTTTGACATCTTCTTGCTGCGCCTCAGTGCCGTGGAGAAGCTCGAATTTGTAGAAGAAAGCCCATGCGTCGCCTAGGTCAGGATCGATTTTTACCTGCAGGTAATAAAAATATTTAAATCACATGTTGAACCAAAAATTGACTTGATTCAAGATTGTTTAGGAAATATGTATGTTAGTATAGTAAAAAAACTTATAACTTTGAATTGAAATTTAAAATTTATTTTATGAACTAAAACGAACGTTTTCCGATTGCTTTTGCCTAAGCTATCTCATTAATATATTTTTTCTTATATAGAGAAAAATACTATAGCTCCGACCAATCCGCGTTCCGGGTGTGTGTGGCCCGTGTCATAGGAAAAAACATACATGTATGAAATTAGGATCATTAAAGTTCTAGCAAATTCAATAAAACTAGATTTGGATAATTCAAAAAGATATATCATTCTTACGTCATAAAGGATAATGTACTAGCTGTATTAAATTTGATAGAATTTTACTGATCCTCAATACACCCCCCCCGTCTTTCCCCGTTTAATTCGAAAAATATGGGTCGTACAAAAATGAGCAAGGTACAGTGCGCGTCAGAAATTAAGTATCCCCCTTGTCTAAGTGAAATAGGTAGAGAAAACACATGCAGAGAATCGAATAATGATCAACTTCAATCCATATGTTTTTTTCTCAAATTGAAAAAGGGCCAAGTCCGTTTACTCTCCTATAGCTGCTAAGCGTTAACTGGCGGCGACCTGGTACAGTGACGTCACACGCTCTCGCGGCGGTTACTCAGTAAACTTCGCTAGTAATTTCGTAACTTCGTAAATTTTTGTCGTTGAACATAATTTTTTGCACTGTTAGTTAGGGATTTTTGAGCTCCATAAATCTGCATTCTCAAATAAAAACGTTACGGATCCTGATTATGGTTACGGGGGATGCAAAAGAAAAAGAAATCCGCACGCGGGCGGAAAGAGACCTAAACGTTTGCAGTTTGACCAATATGATTGATACATTACGCTTACCGTTCTGTTGAACCACTCGCGGCACTTATTGAGTTTGCGCTCCGTCCAGAATAGTTGGGATACTGCTAGTAATACGTGTGCGTCGTGCTCGCATTTCTTTAGGGCGTCAACCTGAGGAAAAAGAAATAGGTTTAATAAAACCGGCCAAGTGCGAGTCGGATTCGCGCACGAAGGGTTCCGTACCATTATTTATAAAAATGCCAAAAAAACCGGCCAAGTGCGAGTCGAACTCGCGCACGAAGGGTTCCGTACCATTATCTACGAAAACGGCAAAAATATCACGTTTGTTGTATGGGAGCCCCCTTAATATTTATTTTATTCTGTATTTTAGTATTTGTTGTTATAGCGGCAACAGAAATACATCATCTGTGAAAATTTCAACTGTCTAACTATCACGGTTCATGAGATACAGCCTGGTGACAGACGGACAGACGAACAGACGGACACCGAAGTCTTAGTAATAGGGTCCCGTTTTTACCCTTTGGGTACGGAACCCTAAAAATCATGTCTGTTGTATGGGCCCTTTACCATTAATATTTGTTTTATTTAAATTTAATTATTTATTTTTAAAGAGAATATATTATTAGTGCTAGTATTATAAATGCGAGTGTGTTTGTTTGTTTGTTTGTCCTTCCTTCCCGCCCTAACTAAGCAACCAATTGACTTGATTTTTGGCATAGAGGTAGTTGAACCGGCATTTGCAAACGAATAATATTGACAGCCGGATTTTCCTAGCAAGCAGACGAATTTTGTACGAATGAGAACGGCGGCGAGGAGCGCGGGAGAGGAGGAAAAGCGGACGGGGCGCGCTTGCGAGTGCGTCCACTGATCGATAATCCGAATGAAGTCATCCGGACTAAACGGATCGCCGGCAATGCCGACAGTCCGATTCGTCCGCTCCGTGCGGTGTGGATTAGTGGACACACTTCTGGCAAACATTACAAAGAGTTCTAAAATCTGTTTAATGCGTCTGATGCCGGCCTTTCGAAGAACCTTATGAGTACAAAATGAAGGTCATAACTTACGCTTTTAGTCTTCCTTTGAGGCCTAGATTCCATGAATATGGCCTCAGCCCACAACCGACCGGCGGTGGGGCACTCTTGCAGAGCTTTCGCCATCACTGAGTTTGCTATGTCTGCGCTGCCGTTCCGCCTTTCCAGTCTCACACTTTCTAACCTGTGAAAAAATATATGTGTATTGATTTAAATATGCAACTAGTAACGTGATCTTATTTTAGGAATACCGTTTATTTGCAAAATACATCCAGTCCATATCCTATACACTAGCCAAACTCCTTGTAGAATGTTTGTTAACAAACACCTCATACTTGACCACTCGACGTCGTCATCGACGAACGTACATAAAAAAAGTTAAAATAAGGTGTACATTGTACATACAACCATAGAAACGCCGAACATAGAAGCTCCTTCCTTTTTCTGAAGCCAGTAAAAAACAATAGGATATTTTACCACAATTCCGCTGTCTTTGGATTCCGAAGTCTCGCCTTTTCTAGGACTGATCTCGCTTTCGTAATGTGCTTGAGTTTTTCCTCCAATCTCGATAGTAATATCCACATTGATATGCATGATGCGCATTTTTTAAGCTGAAACAAAAAAGTTGTATTCATTAGTTTGTTGTTTCGTCTTCAAAGGTTTCTTGGAAGAAATCTCGCGATGTCGTGAATTGCTCAAAGCGGTAAGGCATCCCATAGTACAAATTCTGTATTATAATTGTATGTACTACATAAAAATGTAGTTATCGCGTTTTTTCACATATTTTCCCCGAATTTTCAACAGGTTTACACAACGACGTGGTTGCGGGGACAGTCATACCGTGACTAATACAATACAAAAATTCTTTATTGCACACCAGAAAACAACATTACATTACAAAGGACATTACATAAGATAAGTACAATGGGCGGCCTTATCGCTTAGGAACGATCTCTTTCAGGCAACCTTTGGATGGAAAGAATAATAAGACTAATCATTGTGTTCAGACCGTGTGAGTTTAAAAATATTTTATCTGTATTGTGTTGAAATAAAAAACATCCTAAATAGAAAAATAGCAAAAAAAAACCTATTTCGTAGTGATTAACATTGAAGGGCGTTCGATTATCATCGCGTGGGAGACTACCCCGCGATGAAATTATAACTTCGAATTAATGGTATTTTTGGAACATTTGGTAACATGTTGATATGCCTTATATTCCCATATGCTTAAAAAATAGCATAGAATCCAAGTTAGTTTTCTCATAGGTTCATAGAATGATTTATGATTTGCGGCCAATTACTCTTCCGCTATTTTAATTCCTGAAACTGAACGCAGCAATCAAAAACAGCAAAATAATTTGACTTTCCCGCACAATGTAAATCGATTAACCACAAGTGTTCACGCATACTAACTTCATAGCTAACTTCATATTGTACCTGTGAAGCCACACCCCCCTCTCCTTACCTCACCTAGACGTTTGTAAAAAGCAAGACATCGATTACACGCCATATTGGAAAGAAGTACGCGTTATTTATTTTCTCTCCACATCCAAATTACCTAGACATCACAGCAAGTCAGGCTTTCAGTCAATTAATAATTAAATTCACGTCGCCTTACACCTATGAGGCAACATATTGGTCCTTCGAGCCGGATACGAATCCTGCACCTACGGAAATACGATCTCGCAACACGAAGACTTGGCGGCCATTTTGCTGTGAAAATCTGCGCAATAACTGCACATCGAAACACATCCTGGAGGCTAAGCGCTAAAGGAATTGAAGTCGGATTGGCATCTCATCGTTCTACATACGCATCTGGTGGGACCAACCATCCTTCATTATCCATCTCCTCCCGGTTCCAATTGTGATACGTGTGCTAACCTGTTTCAGTGTTTGTCGTGAAGGTGTTCTCTCCGAAAAGCAGGATAGACGAAGGCTTGTGACGCTGCTATCACTGCCCATCCTGTTCGCATTAAAATCGTGAGTATTCCTTCCATCTACACACCACCAAAATGTCTACGGATAACCTAAACGTAGAATCTCAAGAGAAGTCTAGGTCTCGTGATAGATCTCCTGCTACGCAATTAGGTGATAACCCCACGCTAGTTCGCGAGTTGCTTAGAAAACGTGGTATAGTTAAAGGCCGTTTGACTAGGTTTACGAACTATGTCCAAACGTTAGTACAAAGCGATAATACCCCTATGCTTTCTCTAAGAAACCGTTTAGACCTACAACTACGCATAAACGGAGCTACTGGCCTTTTCACAGAATTTAATAACATTCAAACGCAAATTGAAGACAATGTTTATGATAGTGTGATTCCAGATCAATTAAACTGCAGGGAATCTTTTGAAATTAGTTATTACAGTACTTTGGCCTTAGCGCAATCACTGCTTACTGGTGATGAGGTCACTGACCGTCCTAAAGGTACTTGCGAAGGGTCACAATCTGTAAAACTGCCCACTATAGTCATGCCCACCTTTGACGGATCCTATGAGCACTGGCTCGAGTTTAGAGATACATTTTTATCGCTTGTTCATAACTCTAAAAATATAAGTAGCATTCAAAAGTTTCACTACTTGAAGTCTTCGTTGAAAGGCAACGCATTGCTGGTTATAGAATCAATGGAATTCTCCGCAGATAACTATTCAGTCGCATGGGAATTGTTACTAAATAGGTTCAATAATAATAGACTTTTGATTCATAACCACGTAAAGGCTTTGTTTACTATGAGCGCGCTAACAAAGGAATCACCCTCTCTGATTAGAATGATAATTGACACAGTTCTAAAAAACTTACGAGCACTAAAAATCCTAGGAGAACCGACAAACTCATGGGATACGCTAGTAAACTACATGATTGTGTCAAAATTAGATAAAACCACCGAACGCGAATGGGAAACATTCAAATGCACTTTATCAGCGAACGATCACAATACGAAACGCATTATAAAGTTGAGTGATTTGATAGGTTTCTTGCAAGATAGGGCAGACATGCTAGAAACACTGCAGCTGTCACATAACAAACCACAAACTGATAAAACCGAAAATTTTTATAAAAAACAAGGTTCGCATTCGCAAAATGTTTCACACTGCAATGTTTCTAACAACAAACCCGGTGACCGTCAGTCTCGCTCCTACAAGCCATGCTTGAAGTGCAACGCAGCACATCCTTTGTATTCGTGTTTAAAATTCATAGAAAGTGATTTAGAATCCAAGTTAAAATTAATTCGCGATAATAAACTTTGTGAGAACTGTTTACGCGCGGGACACTCGTCTGATCAGTGTAACTTCGGGTCGTGCAGGAAATGCAACGCTAAGCATAACTCATTGATTCATACCGAAAGTGCAGTGACGTTTCATTCAAGTGTACCTACTCAGTGCAGCATATATAAGGACACTGAGAACGCTTCTTCTACCACGGACTCGCCAATTCAGGTAAATAAGGCGCATATGGAGATTAACTGCTCTAATTATGTAGGTATGCATACGGTGCTATTGTCAACAGCTGTGGTCGAGGTAGCTGACATGAAGGGTGCTTATCACCAGGCGCTTGCGCTTCTAGACTCAGGTTCTCAACGATGCTTTATCACTAAATCATTATGTAACGCAATTAACGCCCCATCTTTAAAATCAGCTCACGAGATTCGAGGAGTAGGTGACTCAGTGATACAATGTTCGGAAACTTGTAGCATCGAAATTAAGTCGCACGTCGATCAAACATTCAAAACACGCATTAATTGTTTTGTGTTACCACAAATAACTTCAGGCATTTCCACCTTCTGTGAAAACGCACAGCTCTGTATTCCAGGCAACATAAGGTTGGCTAACCCGAACTATCTCGACATATCGAAAATAGACATTTTGATAGGCGTAGATATATTCTGGGACCTAATGGAAGATGGCAAAATTCGCCTTCCTAGCGGGCCCTATTTACAAAACACGAAATTAGGTTGGATAATTTCCGGTCCGCTTTATAAACAAACGCAAACTTCTATGCCCGTTCATTGTAATTTTAATCGTACATTGGATGCACAATTACGTATGTTTTGGGAAATCGAAGAGCTCCCTAAGGCTAAGGATGCGCAGACAGATGAAGAACGTTCATGTGAAGAACACTTTTCTCGCACTACAACGCGCGATAGCGAGGGAAGGTTCGTTGTACGTATTCCTTTAAAACAGTCACCCGACGTCTTAGGCGAGTCTTACACGCAAGCCGAACGCCGTTTCTTCGCTTTAGAAAAACGTTTACAGCGTTCACCCGATTATAAATCACTATACGCAACTTTTATGAAGGAATACGAAGATTTAGGGCACATGAGTCAGGTAGATTCGCACGAAAGTCCATGTTACTACATCCCGCATCACGGCGTTTACCGCGAGGCCAGCACTACTACCAAACTGCGCGTGGTGTTCGATGCCAGCGCGACCAGCACCGGGAAGTCGCTGAACGACCTGCAGTTAGTAGGCGCGCCGATACAAGGTGACTTGATTTCGATTCTTCTCCGCTTTAGACAGCATAAATTCGTAGCCTGTGCTGACGTCAGTAAAATGTTCCGCAATTGTTTGGTAGCTCAAGACCAGCGTCAGCTACAGCTGATTGTATGGAGAGAGAATCCAGATTTACCGTTACGTAAGTACTCTCTCAATACTGTAACTCAGGGAACAGCTTCCGCGCCGTTTTTAGCTGTCCGGTGTTTGAAACAGTTAGGTACTGAATCGTTGAACCCTGACGTTGAAAGGGCAGTTAGGGATGATTTTTACGTGGACGATCTCTTGACCGGTCATAACAACAAAGAAAGCCTATTAAAGTTGTGTGTAGGTATAAAAAACGCGCTTCAATTAGGTTGTTTTTCACTTCGCAAGTGGATGTACAATTTTCCGTGCGATGATGATCATACCATTTCTGAGCACACAAAGGAAATTAAAAGCAACGAAAACATCAATTCGAAAACGCTAGGCTTAGGCTGGAATAATTCAAATGATGAATTCTATTTCAAAACTGAATTCCAATCTGATGATAGGCCAGTCACAAAACGATCAATTTTGTCAAATATTTCTCAAATATTTGATCCTCTGGGCTTGTTAAGCCCTACGATAATAATAGCAAAAGTGCTATTGCAACAATTATGGTTACTTAAAATCGGTTGGGATGACATAGTTCCGGCCAGTGTCGCGCGGACCTGGAACCGGTTTCTTATCTCATTACAAACGCTCGATTCTATTCGCATTCCTCGGCACGCTATAGGAATCATACCTATGTATTTAGAGCTGCATGTATTTAGCGATGCGTCGCAAACCGCGTACGGCGCCTGTGTTTACGTGCGCACGGTGAGTCAAAATGAAACAATAGTAGTGAGGTTGCTTTTTTCTAAGGCCAAGGTCGCTCCCTTAAAAGTTTTAAGTATACCGAGACTGGAACTTACAGGTACGTTGCTAGGTGCCAAATTATTAGATAAAACACGTAGCTCGTTAAATTGTAGCTTTCGCAATATAGTTTTTTGGACAGACTCGACCATAGTATTAGGTTGGTTACGCATGGCGCCAAATAAATTAAAGCCTTTTGTTCAAAATCGAACATCAGAAATTCACGAATTGACAAAGGGTTTTAATGTTATTTGGCGTCATGTGTCGGGCAAAGATAACCCCGCGGATCTTGCGTCGCGCGGTGCAAGTATAGATGACCTTTCTTCTTCTTCTTTGTGGTGGAACGGTCCGGACTTTCTACAAAGCCCGAGTTTCACGCTAGACGATTTTAGGGTTGAAGAAATATGTGATGAACTTCCTGAGCTAAAATCGTCGGCCGTTACATCGCTAGTGACACAGGAAGCCAGATCCTTGTTTCCGTTCGAACGCTTCTCTCAATTTCAACGTATGAAGCGCGCGGTAGCATTTATGTTACGATTCATACATAATATTCGCAATAAAAATAATAGATTAACAGGTATGCTCAATGTAGACGAGATAAGAGAATCGGAAAGAACGCTAGTGCGATGGTCTCAATTCGAAAGTTATCCTAATGAATATAAATTAATAAATAAAAACGCTATCATAAAAAATAATCACCTAAATAAATTAAACTTATTTATTGATAAAAATAAGATAATAAGAGTGGGTGGGCGTCTAGGCTACTCTGATGAGTTCTCTTACGATAAGAGACATCCTATTCTATTATCAAACAAACATCACTTTACTAAGCTTTTGTTTCGCTACGAACATCAGCAGCTACTTCACGCTGGTAGCCAGGCATTGTTGTGCCATTTACGTGATGTCTGGTGGCCTGTGGGTGGTAGAAACCTAGCTCGGTCTATAGTTAATGCTTGCGTAAAGTGCACGCGCATGAAAGGAAAGGTACTTACCCCTTTAATGGGTAATTATCCTAAACAAAGAATAACGCCCACTAATCCGTTCAATCGATGCGGGGTTGACTATAGTGGAAGTTATCTCATACTTAATCGCAAAGGTAGGGGCGCTAAAACCTCTAAGGCATACGTTTGTTTGTTTGTGTGCTTTGTGACACGAGCAGTGCACTTAGAGTTGGTCAGTGACCTCACTACTGAAGGTTATCTTTTAGCTTTAAAAAGGTTTATTTCTAGGCGCGGTAAACCTTTAGAAATTTATTCCGATAACGGAACTAACTTTGTAGGGTTAATGAATGAATTTTCAAACTTTTTACGCAACTGTTCTTCTAACATTGTCGAATACGCAACAAGTCAAGAAATAAAATTTAAATTCATTCCCCCTTATTCTCCGCATTTTGGTGGTCTGTGGGAGGCAGGAATAAAATCATGTAAACATCATTTGCGACGTGTGATTGGAAACGCACACCTCACCTTCGAAGAATTCAGTACAGTGTTAGCACAAGTAGAAGCAATCCTGAATTCTCGACCTCTCTCTCCTCTCTCTCCCGATCCTAAAGACCTTGTTCCCCTAACTCCAGCTCATTTCCTGGTTGGTCGATCACTATCTGCGCCAGCCAGCGATGACGTCATCGACATTCCAGTAAACCGACTACAGCGCTACGAGAGGGTGGAACAGATACGCCAGCATTTTTGGACCCGCTGGGCCAAAGAGTATATATCTGAGTTGCAGATACGAAAGAAATGGAACAAGCAGCAGACAACTGACCTGCAACCAGACACGATTGTCCTTATCAAGGAAACAAACTCGCCACCGCTGAAATGGCATATGGGTCGTGTGCTCGCTACGATTCCAGGCAAGGATGGAGTCTCAAGAGTAGCAGATATACAAACCGCTACGGGCGTCGTTCGTCGGGCCTACGCGAAGATCTGTCCACTACTTCCAGAAGACCAGAGTGATGAGGAACTCCACACCTTTTGAAAGCTGTTGCTTCCAAGGCCGGGGGCATGTTCACGCATACTAACTTCATAGCTAACTTCATATTGTACCTGTGAAGCCACACCCCCCTCTCCTTACCTCACCTAGACGTTTGTAAAAAGCAAGACATCGATTACACGCCATATTGGAAAGAAGTACGCGTTATTTATTTTCTCTCCACATCCAAATTACCTAGACATCACAGCAAGTCAGGCTTTCAGTCAATTAATAATTAAATTCACGTCGCCTTACACCTATGAGGCAACAACAAGCTTTGAACCTTACCCCCTGAGTATAAGTGTCGTGCGCCTCATTATTCTTGCCAATCTGCTCCTCGATCTGTCCCTTCATCATGTGCAGCTTGGGATAGTCCCCAAACACTTTGATAGCTTCTTCTAGAAGTTTCAACGCCACGTCCGTGTTGTTCAGCGCCCATTCTAGTTTTGCTGATTTTATCATAACCTGTGGAAAGAAAGTTAATTTAAATTTCAAAACTTAAAATCCATTAATTACGTGAGGCGATTTTGGCGAATTTTCAGTCTATTCCCAATTGCCGCCACCATCAACGCCACCACACACGGAGACAATCGAGAAATAAATTCCCAGTCGCCACCAGTGGTGGTGACTTTGTAATAAAGTGCGTAAGTCCTCGCACTCTGGGTAATCTCTGCGCTAACGGCGCTAGAGCCGTAAGAGGTCCCAAAGATTTTCGACGAACCGACAATGGATTTCGTTGCTTAGTTGGTTAGAGCACACCCGTACTGAGGGGTGGGGCGCAGATTTGAGTCCTGCCAAAATCGAGAAATTTTTTGGGAATTCATTTAATTTCTTATAGATATTGACGATTTTTTCGTCGTTGTATAAAGGTTGCATTTGAGATGGTCCCATAAAAGTTTGATACTCGAAGAATTGATATTTGTGCGCCCTAAAACGTATCCAAAACATCATCACATGATAATATTTTCACAATCGGTATCAAATGGTTTCCATGGCAACGGGCATAAACAAGAGGTCTTTTCATTCGTTGTTTCATCCATCACATAAAACTAAATTAGACTCGAATTTTAAATAGATGTCGCCACTTGAAAAAAATAGACGGCGTTATCGAAGTGTTCTTTCTAACCCCATTTTTACTATTTAGGAATTTGAAGTCGGTTTAGTTTTTTAAAACACGATAAATTATTTATGATTAAGCTTATATCTTATTTGCAGGAACTGAGTACTTACCCTAGGTGTGGGAGCAGAGGCGCGCGCTTTAGACAGCAGCCGTCTCGCTCTGTCGTACTCTTTATTTTCGCTCTCAAGTTTGACGGCGGCCAACCAGATTTCTTCCGAGTTGGGGTTCGCTTGGAAAGCCAGGGATAGGATGCCTCTCGCTGCGGGAACGTCACCTGAAATATTAATTTGATATGAGTTATAAGAACTGATAAAAACAGGTTCTGTTTCTTAGTTTTTCTTAATTGGGGTTAAATGTTAACTATTCGAAATCCTTTGTGCGGTGCAGATACTTAATTCTATGATATATATCTTGTAATAAATAAATAACTAAATAATGCTGGACAATTCACACAGCATTGTCTAGCCCCAAGGTAAACAGAGCTTGTGTTATGGGTACTAGATAACTGATATACTTAATATAATACAATATATAGATAGATATTTTTTTATTATACATAGAAAACGACCAGAACACTCTGAACAAATGTCTGCAGATCGTACACACATTTGTCCCGAAGCTGCCGGGATAACGAAATTGACGAAAGTGTTACCTGCGAGCCACTTGGACTTGGCTCCCATAAGCCACAGCACCTCCGACTTGGGACAATGCGCCACCGCCCTCTGCAGCAAGGCCTCGAGACTGGCGCGCGTGCCGTGCTGCTTCTCAAGGTAGGCCGCGCGCAACCAGATGGACTTTTTAGACGGAAACACGGAGAGGGCGTAGCCGTACACAGCACGGGCGCACACGTAGGCACCTTCATTTGCACACTGCGTAACAAAACGTTAAAGTTAAGGTGGTGCATTTAATAACAATACTTTCTATTTAATCTTATAAGAAACTTCAACTTCTTGCTTGATTATGGCTCTGCGTTTTTAATAATCTTTTACATAATCGCTTAGCAAAATTTTGCCAGTGTCTGTTTCAGTCATTTTTTAAGATGGACGAGTGAATTTATTACATTGCAAGTCTCAATACAGGTGAAATAAAATAAGCACCAACCAAAATTGAGTGGTATTTGCTCCAGCTTCTAAAATGGCAATTTTAGTGCCTAAACTTATAAACGGAATATATGTCCAAATATACATACACAGGGACATTTTACGACATGTGTCACACATGTGACACATGTCGTAAAATTGCCCTTTCATTAATATTCCCTATTAATACTCACAGCTTCAGCATCCTCCATCCAAGTGTGTTTCTGATCTTCGGAATCTATCCCGTGGCCAATAACCGAACGGATAATCGCCTGTAAGAAAAATATAAGAGCATGTAGTGCGATTTTTCTTGTTAGACATAATTTTCTATTCGTCCACTAGTCAGCAAAAGAAAACGCTGAAACTTCGACTAATAACTATACTCGTAAAATAAAAAGTTATATCCAGGAGAGATAGCGTACTATTTCGTTTAGAAATGTTTTACCATTTCGTAGGTATCGGAGACAATCAATTATTATTCTAATAAATATGGTGTAAAGCTTCACTTTACCTGGCAAGTAGCGACTCCACCTGACTTCTCCGCTTCCATAGCCTCTTTGAACCAATGTTCTCGGTTGATTTCCACGCCGTTGGCGCTCAGCGAAGTGATGGCTCGGTCTATTATCTTCTCAACCATGTGAGTGTTGCCTGTTGATAGGAATCTCGTTAGAAAGACCGTAAATACATATGCACAAAACCCAGACCCGGATAAGACACAGAATCGGGAATAAGTGGATTGCTGATGGGATATTAACTTTCCGATTCGCATCAAACTTTCTGATATGTTTAAATGAGAATTTTCAATTGCATTTTCTAAACAAGTGACTAACTTTACTTCTGCTTATGAGATAAAAGCCAATAAGACGATTCTCAGGGGGAGACCTGCATTCAGCAGTGGACCATTATAGGCTGTTGAGGAGGAAGAAGGTTAATTGGAAAGCCTAGTCTAAGTAACAATATAGTTTGCAGAATAAGTCACCCATATAGTAAAATCTGATTTTGAGAAAACTACTTACCATGAGCTTCTTCAAGCTTAGCAGCCGTCACCCAAATCTGTCTATCCGTGGGTATATTCTCCCTGGCTTTATTCAGCACTTTCCTTGCATTCTCGTAGTTCTCCAGTCTTGCCAACGCCAGCCAGAGCTCCACACTAGTGGGGCAACATTCCACCGCTCGGGAGAGTAGGATCCGCGCGTCTTCAGGGTTCTCGAGCTCGACGGCGGCTTTCCAAAGGCGGACGGAGTTTGGAATGTGTTCGAGGGCTTTGCGGTAGACGCGACGTTTCGCCTGGGTGATAAAAAAAACTTCAAGGTAAGATCATAATTAACTACTTACGCCTCATAAAGTTTATTGCTAACAAATATAGTTTAAGAAAGTTCCAGTTAGATTAAAATTAATCTATGATGACTCTTGTTTGCTTGTTACACAAAAACACTAAACTACAGTCAAGCAGGGGACTTGATAGGCTTTCTCTCTGCTTCGTTGTAACAATGTTTATGACTCATTCATTAATCATTGAAATGTTTAAAAGTCCCATTAGAATGATGTCAAATTAGTATGACATGACCAGACGGTTATATATGAAATTATAATATCGGGTCCGCTCCGCTTTGATAAAAATCTGCTCTTCGCTTGATGCAGGCCGAATAAAACACCATCGTTGCCTGCACCAAATCCTTGGCCATCACCCATATGTTCACACTATGCAGCATAAATAAGTGTCCTATGCTGCATAGTGCGCATTTGGCCGTCTCGAAAATAGCGCCGCTACTAGCTTTGGCTTGTAGCGCTTGCTTTTGTCCCGTTAAATGTAACACATTGTCGATTTGTCTCTGTTTGTACTCACTCGTCGTACTCGTCAACATAGTGATGTATACCTTATTAGTGCTTTTGCTGTCCCACTGCAGAACAAAGGACTAATCTTTAACTAAGCTCAAAGAAATTAATCTTTTAAACTGTTCATACCTTAGTTTCTTGTTCCAAATCCGCCGCCTTCACCCATATCCGCACACTGTGCGGAAGGTTCCGGGCTGCGTGCGCGATGACTGCACGAGCCGTGTCCGGAGGTTGCAGTCGAGCTGCCTCTAGCCACAGCTCTTCGCTACTAGGGTTCACTTCACAACCTTTCATTATCAGGTTACGGGCTGATTGGACTTTTCCTGAAACAATATATTTAATTTGTCTAAAATATATCAAATAATCGTCAAATTTGCTGTCATTTGTTTTTTTTAAATCAATTAAGTATGATCTCCATTAGGGCTGTTGTATGGGTCAAACTAGTGCCACCACCTATTTTATCTTATTATTACGTTGAACAATTGTCACAGAGTGGTACCCGGTGGGCGTGAAACGCTCTAGAGGTAGACCACCTGCCAGATGGTCGGACGATATCGTCGGGGTGGCCGGAAGACTGTGGATGAGGCTCGCACAGGACCGAGTTAACTGGCGTGTAAAAGAGGAGGCCTATACTCAGCAGTGGGTGTCAAAGGGCTGATGATGATGATGATGATGATTACGTTGAATAAAGGAAATTTCAAAAATCCATCGCACAGTTTGTGATACCTATTATAAGCTTCTTTTTAATGCCTCTGTAATAGTTTTACTCTATTTAGTTTAGCCAGAAAATCGAAAATAGATATTGTTGGCCACCAAGGGCAACTTCGATATTCTGCCTAAACCTAATAGAATAAAACTATTATAGAGGTTTTATAAAAACGCTTATAACAGGTATCACAAACTGTGCGATGGATTTTTAAAATATTCTTTGTTCAACGTAATAATAAGATTAAATAGGTGGCGCGCTAGTTTGACACATAATGGCACCACTAATGAAGAAGATAATGTAATTATTACTTGTTATTGTATTTTTTAAATAAATCCCATTAAAGATTTACCGAAAACAATTATTGGATTGAACAACAGATCAAATTTATTTATTAATTCATACTTAAGTACTTATGGCAGTGCTTCGTCACTCGCGCTCAGTTTTGAGTTATTAAGTAGTGCTGCCAAGGGCCGCCCGTCGCCACAGATTAGGTAATGTTACTTCGCATCAGGTTGGTACCCGTACCCACCTACCTACATCACACTAATAGGTATTAAAAATGAGAAAGTTTAGATGGATGGATGGACGTTTGGACATCATTGAAGAGAGCCGGTTAAATAATTTGTTAGCAAATGACAAATTGTTGAGAAACACACACTGTGACAAGCGGAAGAAAAACCCGCTGTTAGATACATATATTATATCCGCATTTCGATAAAAACTATGCAATATGCATGGTCAACCCTACCGTCAAGCCAAGGGCCGGCGAGGGAACTGCAGAGGTTGGGGGCGCGGGTGGCTTTGATTGAGCCGCGGCGCGAAAAGCAAGCAGAGCGTTAGGAACATTATTTCTTCTAGCATAATGCTCAAAGTTGATTGGTTAAGTCTAGTAAGTAAGGTCATCTGTTACGAAGTAACATTATTTCATCTGTGCTTATGGGGCCTACAAAAGATTTGATTCTTGAATCAATGTTTTACCTGTAACCTCCTCCAATCTTGCACTAGCAATCCAAGCTGGTGGATGGTTAGGATTCGTTTCCCTCACAGACTTCAACAGAAGCCTAGCTTTCTTTATATCATTGATATCTCCACCATAAGTCGGGATCATAGACTGCAGATCTGTGAGGTAGCCTTTAGGATCGACCACCGTTTGCCCCGTTACTGAATCTGATACTTGGGAGAGTTTCACTGTCATGAGCGTGTTCCTGGCTTGTCCAATCTTTCGTAAGTCAAGGTCACCTGAAAAAGATAAACAGTTTTTAAATGACTCGCAGAATCGATATTTTTAGCCGTCGACTTCGAAAAAGGCTGTATATATATTTTTTTATGTACATGTTCGTCGATTTTTCCGTCACGTATGTACCAATTTACAAAAGGATTTCGTTATCATCATCATCATCAGCCTATGCTAGTCCACTGCTGGACATAGGCCTCCCTTTATGAGCGCCATAGTATAGGTTTGTCCCGTGCGAGATTTGATTCCCGTGTACTTGTCTCGTAAAATTTAAAAACAGGGGTTTCGAAGTCGATTTTATAGATAATTTTTTTTTAAACAATCAAATTATGTTTCTTATATGTTGTATATTGCATAGAAGCATGTATGTATATACGAGGTGCCCAGATCTGTCCTTGCGAAATTGAGATATATATAAACTAACTCTTCCATGTAAAAATTCAATAGACACCCTTTAAAATTATTGTAAAATCCGGTAGCGTGTATGTAACCAATTGTTATTCCATTTTCTGACTAAACGTGTTTTTATTGTGGTCCTATGGTTGAAAAATAAATAAAATAAAGAGATTAGTTGGTTAGTATATGAATGAATGAACACTTTACTATACCTAGTTGAAATAACCATAAATAAAAAATGTATACATTTAAAAATAAAAATTTACACTACAAAAGGTGTTGTTATCACTGTGAGTAAATGTCAGAATTAGCAAGTACTACATTTTTTTAGGGCTTTCAAGATAGAGGGCGGAGCAACCTGAAGGCGTCTGCCACAGCAAGACGTTGATGAACCTGGATACGTGCGTCATGGTCAATGAAAGTGTTAAGGGACTAACATTTATATGTATAAGCTTTTTTTAGCACCATGCATGTGTTTGTATGCCTTGCTTGTTACCTGAAGGAGTCAACATCCCCGGTGTCATCACCCCCGGCATCATAGAAGCCAGTCCAGATCCAGGATCAATGGACGCCGAAGACTCTCCTCCTAAGTTCCTCGACAACACACTATCAGGTAGTGGAGTGAACTTTTCAGCTCGAGGGTTCCTTTGTTTGCGGTTACGGGCGTCACCTACTTCGGGGATCGATGACCATTCGTCTTCGGATACTGTTTTGAGCTCTCGTTTGAGGTCTGAGAATTGCTGCTGAATTTTTGGTCTGAAATGGTAAGTTTAAAAATTTAAAAATAAAAAAAATTATGAAAATTCTCGACATTGGTTTTCAAAACCTAACTTGACAGCACAACAATATTGCTGTCCCTTTTATTTGAAATGTAAAGGAAATAATGGCCTTTTTTTGTGATGACAAATTTAAATAAATAATGCTAGATTGCATTTAGGCATTTAGCCCCAAACTAAGCAGAGTTTGTGTTATGGGTACTAGATATCTGTATATAGATACTTATCAGTTTGGTATTTGTACCAACACGACATTACAAGGTTAATTACATTAGGCAATTTTTTAAGTTGCAAATTGTTTTCATCCTAGTCAGTGACAATATAACAAAGCGTTCATCAGATATTTTTATTAAAAAATATGCCTATGTTAGGTAAAAACGGGATTAAATTTACACATTTTTGATATAATGATCACGTGACCGAAAACGCTCTGTGTTTAGTTACATCGCTGGTGACGTCACACTAATCACAGTGTGTTAACAACACAGTGCGTGTTGTTAAAGATAAATATCATTTATTTGCATAAACATGTGTAAATATAAGATTTTACAAACAGGTATATAGGTATCAACATGTTTTACCATGTTGTTCTTGTTAGGTGTGGTGTGAGAGGTGTGATGTCACACCGGAGCCCTAATAAGACTGGCCTTGAAGAAATATTAATTGCATTATTTATATCAGACAATATGTTATATTTATTTTCCAGTAGTAGTAGTAGTCAAGTGGCCTATTATCTGCCTGTTAGTTCTTTTACAAAAAACATCTTCATCAAACTATCAACTTATTACCTCTCCTGACGGTATCTCTCCAAATCCTCCTTGAGTCTTTTCTCTCTGTATTCTTTCCGCTTCTCATCCATTCTTTTATCAATAGATTCATAAATAGCATCAGCTTCTGCATCATCTTTGTCATACGGATCCTATAAATTATAAAAGCATTTAACTTCAGTATACATCAGTATTTCCTACAATATTTTTTTAACTGTGAATAAATTATGATTTGTTAATATTCTTAAAATAGCTAGGATAGAAGAAATAGATTAGTAAAGTAAAACAGGTCTATGTTTATATAAAATGAATGTTTTACTTCATTCTATATCTATATGTCTAGACAAAATGGCATAAAAGAAATTAGGCCTATACCCAGCTGTAGGTGTAGAGTGATGAAAGATGTCTATTAAATCTAGCAATTACCAATAGGCTATTTGACTAAATTAGGAAAATCCTTTTAAATTATTCTTTATTACATAAAATAAGCATACCATATTGATATTTTCGGGATATGTACGGTATTTTCGTTAAAAATCAATGTTTAACTGTAAATTTCCAAAACCGCGCCAAAACTGCCGATTCTGTAATGGCGTTGGTTGTATGACAAGTGAGATGTCACACGCAAGTAAACAAGTCAATAACCGTATTGTAACAGTGCAGCTGAAGTTGATTTTATCGTTTTTCTTTAGATTCATGTGATAAACGGTGTGTAGTGCCACAACGTACAAATACTATTATAAAATTGTTGTATGTCCGAAAGGACAAACTGTTGACGAATTTATAATAGTTCGTAAGACCAATTATGTTACACAGTTTACAATAAATGATTCTTATTCTTAAAAGAATAGAAACTGTTTGTATCTGTTCCATTGAATCCTAAAAGATGAAAAAATGTGGTTACAGTTAGCTGAAGAAACCCAAATAAATGGCATTTCAGCAAATTCAAATGTTATAATGTGTGAAGATCACTTTGATGTGAGTATCAATCTAGCTCTACTAGCTAAAAATATCGTTTTGTTTAAAATACTAACATTTATAATACCCAATCTCTTATTAAGTAGGTAGGTATGCCCTAATCTTACATCAAAAAGTGGAAGGATCCTTATCAACCCTACATTGCTGTATATAGTACTTACACTGCTGTTTTTACATTCTTAAGTTTCGCAACATAGTAATCCGAGTTAATCCTAAAGAAAAGTGCAACCATAAATGTGTCTATCTTAGGTAGGTTGCTGGTATCGGCTCGCACAAAATTTTGACTCCATTTTGAGATTCGAAACCAATATTTATGCAACTAGTTATAAGATTTGTCAAAAATTATCAGAAAATTGTATTAGAAATAGCTTTAAGATCGAATTTATCACCCAAAAACCAAAAAGCGCCAACTAATACCATAAGATGATCATTATGTTTCAGTATATTTTCAATTAGCCTATTGTTATAACTTGCCTTTGAGAACAGTGAACCACTATAACCCGAGAATTCATCGTAGTTGGAGTCATTCAAATCTTCATCATCATCTTCCTCCTCGTTTTTCTTGCGCTTCGCAGCCGGAGGTGCATGTCGGTCATCACTGAAAATCGGATAAAAGTTCTACTTTTACAAACAATCAAGAGAAAGGGCTGCTATAGGTTTTAATATTAGGGTTTGATAAGATATAATCCACAAATCATTTTATTGCTGGTTCGTTTCATGACTGCGTTTAGTCTTTTTTATGTTGCTATGTTCCTCTATTTTTCTCTTTCTTTGTTTTGTACTTACGATACGTCGTTTGCGTCTCTCGCAGGACCAATATCAGATCGAGTAGTGAAACCAGTAGCTCTGAAAATAAATAAAGACCATTATAGAGGTGATAAAAACGAATTCTGTGCACTCTGTTTGTAAAATAAACAAAACCTTACCCTCTGCCTACACCAGCTACATAACCTAGTGGAGCTGGAATACCAAGGAAATGCTTTTTATTTTTATTCACAAATGCTTGAGGAGGCACTGACATGTTGATTATTTACTTGAGCTATTATTTTCTCCGACGATTTTATTTACAAAAACCTAAAGTCGGCCATCAACAAACCGTGAATTCTTGCTTGTCTGACATTGTCATTTTTTCTATAATGGCAGATTCGAAAATTTGCTTGCTTCAGTGCTGCCTGATTTAGTTGGAGAAATCTACCATCGTTTTATCGAAATTTTATCAAAGCAGAAAAAAAATTGCCAACTTACCCTTACCAATCGAAAACTTCCGAAAAACGCCGAAAAAGTAACACCACTAGCTACGTCATTGTCACGGAAGAGGTCAAAATCTGTTGCTACGCAACCAGCTGATCGTATTGTTTTGACAAAACTTGAATTTTGTGTTGTACAAGTTTTTATTCAATGTGCACTCATATTTGTTATAATTACGAGTGCTTCGTATTTAAAATTTCGCGACAGAGATTACCTTTTTGCTTTCTGCAAGAATGGCTCAAAGTTTGGTGATGAACCACCAAGAAATTGGTTCGAATGACAACAGCGTTTCCACTAGAGAATTCTTAAACTTTGAGAAGGCTTGCGAAGCTTACAAGGGCAGTGATGACGAAATTAAGTTAATTATGAATGAGATTAACAAGCTCTCTGCTTCTAATAATAAGAATAATGTAGTTGCTGATGATACAGAAGATGTAGAGTTGATTTTGAAGAGAGCTGAAGACATTGCTCATGAGACTGAAACTTTGCTAAAAAGAAGTCCAGTTCCTGTGAAAAGGAGTCCTTTCCCAAGTTTTAGCAAAATTGGAACAGCAGATATACCAGAAATCAAAGTTACTAACATTGAGAATGAACCTGAGAACGAAGTTAAAGCTACAAGTAAAGATAAGGTGAGCTATTTTACTAAGAATCTTCGAAGCGCGTATGAGACGCCTTTGCATATTAATAGGATACAGTATGAATATGGCAGTAACACACATATTGCCAAAGTTTAAATAGGAATGGTTGGGGGAGGCCCATTCAGTAGTGGATTTATGCATGCTGATCAGTAAATAGGAAAAGTAGGCAGAAGTAAGAATAAAACATGAAACTATAAACTCTTTATTGTTAAATCCTATCTTAATTTAATTACTTACTAGCGCACTGCAAATCTTAACTACAATAAATTAGTCCAATGAAATCACAATCTCAAAACTCATGAATTGCTCTCGCCAAAACTCGAAGACCGGCCATAGATTCTCGTGCTACAGATTCTATGAAGGAGGTTGGTAGGACGAATCCATACCGTCCAGTGTCACTCAGTTCAACAGTGTATGTGAATGGGATTCCCTCTGACTTGGCCCAGTCGTCGGACCCACCTGCAGCAGGGTAGAGCAGGCCGCTTGATGATCCGACACTGTATTGTGAACCTCCAGTCTGGGCAATAGCCTGCAAAGAAATAACCTGATAATTTAACCAATACAACTACCTACCACACTTTAGATGATTACGGGGGTATTGAATGTGAGAGACATCATAGCAACTAGGCAGTAAATGTCTGTAAACATAATTGCATGATTGATATGTTTACATGCAGCATTGCTCTTTTTGCAGATAGAGCCTTTGTGATTCACTGACGCTATAAAGTAATGTACGAAAGGGCTCTGCTGGCTGCCAAACATTCCAAACCACACTTATACCATCTGTCACGGCTAAAGAATGACCTACGAAATTTCACTGAACTCAAAAGTCCGTTATAATTATATCAATTTACCTCAGCAATCCTCTTGCCAACGCTGTCAAGTTTCGCGTGATCTGGCGGGAGCGCGTTGTCGTAGCCCCATGGGTAGAGTAGGTACTGGCCGTAGCTGTGGTACGTCAGATACGCGCTGAATTTTGTACCGCTTTGTGTCATGAAGTCCTGCAAATTCAGATCATATTACATTAGTGCATTGTACTTTTAATAAACTACAAAGCGAAAACCGGGCAGGCTTTATGATATTTTAAGATGTGTTCCCGGCTCATCCAGTAGGTATGCAGTAATATTTTTTGCAGTGAATTTCTAAAGTCCAATTCAAAGAACCCCCTTGCCATCATGCCTTTAATGCAAGATTAGGTTCTCATGCCTTTAATGCAAGATTAGGTACAAATTTTTTAAAATGTCTTAAATAAATGAATAACTGATTTGTGGTGAACTTTGTCTAGAACTCTGTCTATTTAAATACTCACGGACAATGCCTTCGTTTCTGGTTCCGAAAACGCTTTGCTGCCTCTATAAATTTCACTACATGGGTTGCTAGAAGCCCCCTTTCCTCCCCATCGGTACCTATAAAACATTCACTGTTAGAAATTAACCATTCATTAGCAAGAATGAAGTCCCTTGGAGATCCTAAAAAACTGTTGCATACCCGAAGTTTCTGTTGAGATCAGTGCCCATGCATCTTGGAAGGTATCCCGGTTTCCTGTTCTTGCGCCAGAGACGATCGGTGGTGTGTGTAAACTCATAGCCGTCGGGGTTAACCACTGGTAGAAAATACCTGATAAAATAATATAATGTAGTAATGTAATGTAATGTGTGTAGTACAAAAATGAAAATCAAAGAGACGAAGATAACAGATTAGCTTTTCTAGTTGCTACCTATTCAAAGCAGGTCCATTACTAGGACACTTGCTAAATCTGCATCCATTTAGTCACTTACCAGTCGGTGTTTTTAATATCGTCAGACTCGACATCAAAGTTTTCCGCGAATTGGTTGATGAAGTAGGTGACGGTTGCTGGACTGATCCACTCTCTTGCGTGGATTCCTCCATCGATGAACACGGCTTTGTTTGTCGGCTGTCCGTTAGATATTCTCAAAACCTACAAAAATACCAGTTCTAGAGTCTGTTTGCTATTAACAGTTAACATATTATAAAGCCACAATTAGCAGCTTCCTAATTAATTGTATAAAGAACCAATAACTCAAATATTTTATTGACGTCTGAGTTGGAACAACACGTTAAAAGATTGGGTCTCTGAATTTTTTTTACCTTAAGATCTCGCCCTTCATGAGATTTTCCAATCGACTTAACGCTGACAATAGACGGATAAGTCTTGGCCAAATAATCCATGAAGCCATGGATATCCTCCAGCCTGTGATACTGCTTCCATGTCATGCGGTGACCTGAGAGAAATCGCCATTTAAATTATTCACATTACTGTAAACTCGACCCAGTTCTTCGACGGCCAGATTAGTGATGAATTTGTGAACACTAAACACGTTTTTAATCTAGTTAGTTTTACTTAGTTACTATGTCAAACACGTATGTTAATCCAACAGTCTCCGGAATCCGTATTATTAGGCTTCGACACAGAAAACTTAAAATAAGAATTTAATGTTAAACTCTTGGGTGCAACAAACAGATTCGGTGCCGAATATCAACAACGAACCCCAATTAGCGTGGGACCAGTATTCCATAGGTATGTCGAGGGAATTGTAGCCCATTAAGGCACCTATGTAACCTATTCGGCGGCGAGAACCCCTGTAACGCCAAAAATTGTGAGCTCTCGCTGCAACAAAATGGTATGCGATCCTTGGGATATTGTAGGAAAAACTGGCTAAGGTTAAACTTGTTTAACGTTCAACATACCTCGTCTATCTTGCAGCTCCAGTTCATTCTCGTCCAAAGGTGGGTTTTCTTCGTTGATCCTTTTTTGTAAGTCATCAATCACGATATCGAAAGAAATATCCTCTCTTTTAAAAACTCTTGTTACGTTTGAAATTGCATTTGATTTGACCAGCACATCGATTGTATTGTTATTGCCTCCCCATGTCGAAATCACTAGAAATTACACATAATTAAATATCGGTGTGTATTTTATTAATGTAACAATGTCTTCATTTAATTAAACAAATTTACTTACGGTTTCTTCGCCGCAGCCTTCCAAGAGTAACCCTGACTCCTGACTTTTCTGTGGAAACCTTCCAAACTTGGGCACCCGTGTAATCAATCCTCTCTGGTTCTTCTCTACCAAGCTGTGCTGCTTTGAAGACAGAAACCGGTTCGTTGGCCGAGTCCTTCTCAGCAACAGGATCATCTGTTGAATACTCAGCTTCCTCAATAGGATCCGATGTCGATAGTTCTTCAGTGGCCTCCGTTCCTATTTTTCCCGCTTCAATATCATGATAGGGTAGTTTCACTGAATGTTTCGTGGGCCATTCTGTAAACATACGATTTAGATTAGAAAATTTGCCATGATTGTTTCTGATTTAAATTTATTTAGTGATTCATGATTCAAGCTCATCATTATGAAGCGTGTAGTAAGTAGTAAAAATACCAGTTTCCCTTTTGTTTGAATTAAATAGGTTGCGCTCGGTGAATTTGTAATGTTATAAAACTTAATGAGACTCTTTTGTCCTGGTTTTTCATTTAGCTCTTTATTTAGTAGAGTACAAACATTTATCTAGATTTGTTGGCTTTTCATTGCGACAATTGAATAACTAACTACCTCTAAGCACAAAAGGATGCAGGATTACTAATATTATTTGTTGTTGTATTGTGTGAATTGCGCATTTAGAATTTAAAAAGCGTGAAAAATTACAGAAAATAGGTTTTGAAAGAAATAGAAATAACATAAGGTAGGTGCGAACCTTTAAGCTCAGTGCCCATACAAACGTACTTTTCGATTCATTTCGAAATTACACCCTTTATTTATTGCAATGAAATTTTGCATACATAATCGGATAAGAAATAGCTATGTTTGTACCGTTTTAGTTTTTTAAAATACTTAATCATCATTAATTAAGAGCGAAAATTCATTTCAATTCATTTTCAAACGATTTTATTACTTTCGTTAGCAAAAAACAAAAGTCCCATGATTTTGTTTTTTGAAAAAAAAAAATACGATGCAAACAAATATTTCTTTTCGGATTATGCATGCAAAATTTTATTTAAATCGGGCTCGTAGTTTCCAAATGAATCAGGAAGTACGTTTGTTTGGTTCAAAAAATCATTTCCACGATCTTTGAGATCCTACCGTTATTCAAATATGAAATCTAGGATTCTTATCGTATACCTAGATAGTTTTTTGATTAGTTGCATATTATGTATGAAAAAAAAACATCGAAAATATCTCAATTTTGATACATGTATATTTGCCTTCTTCTCCGAACAAATATAACTTACTGACTTGACTTTTATATTAAAAATAAAGCAAAGGCAGGGTAACTGATTCGCCAAAATAAATATTTGAATACTTGAACAGTACTCTTATATAAAGAAGTCTTGATATTTGCACACGCGCTCTGCTCTGTCCCGCTCCTATGAACGCGAAATCCTATGCCTATCCTTTTTACAAAATGGCGTCGTATGGTAGCCCCTTAAAACGTTTATCGTAGTATCTGTAAATAAATGCTTGTTTTTTCGGGTAAATAAAATTTTCGGTCAAATAGTCTTATGTATTATGCCGTTAACGAGGCCATAAGGAAAGAAAAAATATAAATCAATACGATGCGGGTTAAATTATTTGACTTGCAGAATACCTAAATAGATTACCTACCTATGGCAGCTAATTAAATAGAGATTGGTAGTGTTTGAATCAGAAGAGATATAATAATATGGAAAAAATCTGTGATATTTATATTTTCGTTCGTTCTACCTACTAAATGTGCCTTGCGCCATAATCAACTAAAGTTAAGAATAATTTTATTCACAATTTAGGCACGCTATGCTTTATAGTGCTAATTTTGCTAGTTTGACTAATTGTTTATTATTTCTAATCTAAATAGTCAATTTGTAATAAAATTCTTATCTAAATAATCAAAATCCCTTTTTGGGTTCAGTGTGTGGACTGTGCCTGTGGAGTATGGACGCATGAGTATGTTGATGAGGTAAATCATAATCACACTAATATTCATAAATGCGAAAGTTTGGATGGATGGATGAATGTATGTTACTTCTTCACGATAAAACTACTGAATAGATCGGGCTGAAAGTTTACATAAATGTAGCTATAAGCTTGGAAACAATTATGGGTACTTTTTATCCCATATATAAGAATTCCCATGGGATAGAAATAACCTTTAAACGTTTCCATAGAAACAACGCGTGCGAAGCCACGGGCAGAAACTATTTTAATCATAAAAGAAAATGGTGAAAAAATAATGTAATACGCCTACCTACAGTAGACTACACAACTAAGTACTTATTTCAATTCTTCGCACATCAAAGAAAGCACTTGATTTACGACATTACGACCTGCGCTTACACCATTGTTTTCATTATCGCCACGGTCTAATTGAAATGCTAAAGGCGTTGCCCCATGTCACATGTTTTAATCACTTTCTCTGACTGTTGTTCTTCTAGACTGTAGAAGAACGCAAACGTAATACATTATGCTCTAGAATCTAGATCATAATGTATTTCGTTGGCTATATCTAATATAATTTTTCTAATATGCGTTTTTACTTTTCCTTTCTTGTTCCAAGATTTTCAAAATGGTTTTGCTAATTAAATTTGTTGAACTAAGCTAATTCTGAAATGTTGTAAAATTTATCTCAAAATGTTTGGTTCAGGGCTTAGGGATCTTTTCCTGTCATGCGGATTTCTGTTTTCGCCCGCGTGCGGATCTGGTTCGCGTGCAGGCCACCCGAAACCTATAATTTCATATAATATGTTTTTCCTACGCGGGCCACAGGCATGCGGAACGCGGATTGGCTGGAGCAATTATAGGTTTCGGGTGGCCCGCACGCGGAGCAGAACCGCACGCCGAGTGGAAATCCGCATTAAAACTTTTGAAACTACCATGGTTATTACTATAGAAATCATTTAGAACGGGATATTTACCATGATTCAATTTTTGAGTTTTCAAATACTTCGGCACATCAAATCTGAATTGAATCATGGTAAATATCCCGTTCTAAATGATTTCTATGGAAATCCACATGACAGGAAAAGAGCCGGTACAGACAAATCTGCCAGTGTTTTACTTATCAAGTCACATCGCAAAGTTATTTTTTATATAAAATAATAGAGTCCGATCTGAATTTTACAGATTTTGCCGTATAAACATAAAAGATGTTAAGATTTATTTTTTACTTATAACTTTTAATGTGTAATTGCTATCACGTAGAGTCAAGGTAACTCTTTGTCAATAGAATCTCGATCAACTTTAAAATGGATGTGATTTATTTTATTCATCAGATAGTTTTACTTCCGTTTTCCCTTTTGTGGTTTCCTTTGTCGCGCTTGTTATATTAAAAGTGGCGTGTATATGTTTTAAATTTACTTACTCGTAGGTGTCAATTACGTTGATGGTTAATAAAACTGAATTAGCGAGTAATAAAAGGGAACATTTTATAACAGAACGATTAATTATTCAGCCACGTGATCGAACATAGCAGGTTCAATGGCTTTGTTTTATTTAATTTTTAAACGTAATTATGAACCTATCCCGATTCATAGCATCAGCTTAGAATTGGTTGATGTATCACTAAAGTTATTTCCAACTAATTAAAATTTTAAAGCACTAACCTTGTCCCGGCTGAAGCTTATTGATAAGCGGTGAACCCGTCACAGCATACACGAGCAGAAGCAGCACGACAGTCTCCGTCAATGACCCCATGGTTACTGGTACCGGTGATAGCGTAGCGGTCCCTCGGCCTCAGGTGACCGCACTGATGCACGAGCAAACCTCGCGGGCTCCTTATAAGCTCGACTCTACATTATTCCATGATCTCTGCATTTTCTAAATGTAATGGTAATTACAGGATCTTCTATGTGGACATGGTCTGTTCTGTCGAGTCAGTCTTCGATGCGTTTGGTTTGAACTTTTTTAAGCTGCATATTTATTGTAATACTCAACATTTTAAACTAACTTAAACGTTACTTTTTAACTTTCAAAAATTCAAAATTTTATAACTTTATTTCATAAGGCTTACCAAAAAAGCACTTAGACAAGTCAAATTTTATACATAAACAGCTTTAGAAATAGTAATTATTATCAAATAAGAAATAAGATGTTATTGATTTTGTTCGCTTCAATTTTTTTTCCACTAGTGCAAGAAGCGAAAAATAAAAGAAACGGTATTAACTAAAAAAAAACACTGAGGTATGTCTTTTCAATGAGAGTCAGTTTATCTTATGTTTATGTTGACAGTTATGTAAACTTTAGGTACGTAACTGTAAAACTGCAGTTTAAGTTACTTAGTTACTTTAAATCAATTCAACTAAGGCGCAGAGCTTTTTTTATTTTCAACCGATCAAATGATTGCAGTTGCGTTTACTTGTTTTTAATCAACGTCAAATAAAGGAGGAGGTTCTCAATTCGGCTGTATGTTTTTTTATGTATACGTTTGTTACTTAATATATTTCCGTCAACGATTAACCGATTTTGCTGATTCTCTCACTATTATATAGAGATTGAAGTCCCATAAATTCTATTCCCGGGGATGATTTTTCTCGTACGGTATATTAAAATGTATTATGTACTAGCAGCGCCTCGCGGTTTCACCCGCGTGGTTCCCGTTCCCGTTGGAATTCCGGGATTAAAAGTAGCCTATGTTCTATTCCAGACTATAATCTAGCTCTGTGCAAAATTTTATCCAGATCCGTTGAGCCGTTCTGGCGTGATTGAGTAACAAACATCAATCCATCTATCCATCCAAACTTTCACATTTATAATATTAGTGAGATGAGATATTAGTGAGATTAGTGAGATTTAAGTAGGTAGGTACTTAATTTATGCATTTTCCTCTAATCCCTCATTTCTATAGAAAGAAAGGGCTGCTCTAGTTCTAGGTGGACATGATTCATCTGATCCATACCCATACTAATATTATAAATTCGAAAGTAACTGTTGTCTGTCTGTCTATCTGTCTGTCTGTTACCTTTTCACGCTAACAGTTCAACGGATTTTAACGAAATTTAGCAGGGATAATGAAATGAAATCCCGGTGTCGGACATAGGCTACTTGAAAAGCGCGTTCTAAGCCGCAGGCAGCAGCTAGTAGGTATAATATAACGGGGTATCGAAGATATTAATAATTGAATGCTCAGATTAGTGTTGCCGGTCAATAGTCGAATATCGATAGTCTATCGATAGCCTATCGATAGTCACGAGAAATAAATAGTATCGATAGGCCTATCGATAGTATCGATACTATCAATAGTATCGATACTATCGATAGTATGAAATGCAGCAATAACATTGAATTTGACAAATACTATCGATATTGTCAATAGTATTGCACATCTAATGTGACTAAACCTTCGATAGTATCGATGCTATCGATAGTATTCTATGAAAACCATCAATCTAATCGATACTATCGATACTATCGATAGTTTGGTACTATCGATAGTGGCTTACATTTCGATAGTATCGTAAGGATTTTCGAGTTTAAGTGGGTACGTGTACTACTTGGTAATAACTAGTGATCATTAGTACATAAATGAGAAAAAAAGTTAAGAAGTGTGTGTCAAAAAATGGGATCTAAACGAAAATCTTTAATGTGGGATTTTTTTGAGCGAAATGTCGAGGCGGGTAACGTAAAATGTAAAACTTGTGGTGCATACTTTAAGTTCAGTAATAACACCACAAATATGAAAGATCATTTACAAAGAAAGCATCCTGAATTATTGATTGCTACTAATTCTCAAAATATCGTACCACAAGAGAACATTGAAAATATTCACGGAAATGTGTCAACCTACAATATTAACTCTACGAGAAAGAAAATGCTTGATAACAAGTTTGCAAAAATGGTTGCCATTGACATGGAACCACTCCGCTTAGCCGAAAGAGAAGGATTGAAAGAATTTGTAAAAGCATTAGATCCTCGTTACGTTATGCCAGGACGAACTTCACTATCAACCAAACTTATACCGCGCATGTACATGCAAATGAAAGTCCAGTTGCTGGACGTTCTGACAAAGATTAGCAACATCGCAATCACCGCGGATACCTGGACATCAATAAGCAATCAAGGCATTCTAGCAATAACATGTCACTTTATTCTTAACAACGGCTTGCAATCTACCCTATTGGCAGCAGTAGTGGTGGAAGGACATCATGATGCCGATAACTTATCTTCGGTAAGTGGTTAATATAATTAAGGGTCTGTTTCACAATGTCCTGATAAGTTCTAGATTGGCTATTTGTTACTTATCTGACATAAACAACAGTAGCTATGAAAAAAATTATGTATAGGTACCGTCAGATAAGTAACAAAGAAAGTACTTATCAGGACATTGTGAAACAGGCCCTAAGTATTACTATTTAGTAACATACTCCATGCATGATGACCGATGTGCCGTGGCGGGCGAAGTTCCGCCTGTGACGAAGGAGGTTGTGGGTTCGATTCCCGCCTTGGCACAAATATTTTGTACGATCTGCAAATATTTCTTCCGGGGTTTCTATCTATTATCTATCTATGTATGTAATCTATTGTATAAAGTATATGAGTCATCTAGTACTCATAACACAAGGTCTGCTTTGCTTGGGGCTAGATAATGCTGTGTGGATTGTCCAGCATTATTTTATTGGTTCCAGGTATTCTGTGTTACTATTTATAATACTAACAGAATATACTTGAATTTGATGATGCATAACTTGGGGTAGATGAAGATGTTGGTATTGTCATGTAAAATATTTTAAGGGATCAAAAATGAAATCTATTTCTGCAAAGTCAGATTCAGCTCGTATAACATATTGGTTACAACAAACAGACTTGATGCTTAAAACAGGAGTTATTTTACAGAATTCCACCCTTAATATCTATGCTCAATTTGCTGATACTAAATTATGCTTTATTTTTAGGTAATGGCATCAGTGTTGGACGATTTTCAATGTCGCGAGAAAGTGGTGGCCCTGGTTACAGACAGCGCTCCCACTATGATTAAAGTTGCTGAAATTCTCAAAATGCGACATATTCCATGTTTTGCACATACTTTAAATACAGTCACGAAACACACCCTCACCGAATGTAATGATCTATCTGAATTGATGACAAAATGTAAGACGATTGTTTCCTTTTTTAAACACAGCACTCTAGCCTCAGACAAATTGAAGGAGATTCAAAGGGATCTAAAGAAACCTGAACTAAAGCTTGTTCAACACATTGAAACAAGATGGAATAGCGCATTGGAAATGTTCAAAAGGATTGACGAAATGAAAGATGAACTTACACTGGCCATTTCTCAAAATCCAAGAGCACCACCCAATCTAACTGCGGATGAGTACATTTTTTTAAAAGAAGTGGAAACTATCTTCGAACCTATATTGTCGTGCACGGAAGCTGTATCAGGAGAAACATACGCTACCCTGTCTTTAATCATTCCGCTGATAAAAGGCTTATTGTTGCGTGTTGCACAAATAGAGAAGGAACCTATGACGGAATCAGGTAAAACTGTTTTGGAAGCACTGAAAAAACTTATTACAGCGAAAATTAAACCTTATGAAAAAAGATCTCCTTGCATCATAGCCACTCTTTTAAATCCCCATTTTAAAAAGCAAGGATTCAAAAGTGATGCAGAATTCAAGATAGCTTTTGACTATGTCCAAAAAGAATACTCTGCTTACTTAATAGCACAGAATAATAACATTCCATCTTCTGAGACTAATGCAGCTGAAACTGAAAGGCTATCAATCTCGAATGAAACGGATGTGCCAGTAAAAAAACCTAGACTCAATTTGCTATCTTTCCTCGATACACCACCACAACAACATACTAGTAATGCCACTGCAGATGCAATAGTCGACCTAAGGCAGTATGTTTCCAAGCCCATCTTAGCCAGGAATGAGTACCCTATAGAATATTGGTCATATAACCATACCAGCTTAAAACATATTGCTCTAAAATACATGTGCATCCCAGGAACCTCCACACCAGCAGAAAGAATTTTTTCGAAAGCTGGGCAAATCATCGTGGAGCGCAGAAACCGTTTAAGTGGTGAACACATAAACGAATTATTGTTTATAAAGCAAAATCACAAGATCTTGGAAAAGTAATTGAAGAAAGATTACCTATATAATTATGACTGTAAATAACAACTTGATTCATGTGCGTGATACTACTTGTTAATAAAAATTATGTAAAATAATAAATTAAATCAAAAATTACAGTCATATCGACTGTAATTTTTGATTTTATTTAATTCAAATAAGAATTATGAATACTTATTATAATAAATTATAAATACTAATTTTTTCAAATAAGTATTTATAATTTATTATAATATGTATTAAGTATAGGTATTTTTAATATTGTAGGCATCGGTATAATTTTCATAATTCTGTCATTAATGGTTAATAAAACATTTAGTGATACATTATAATCTTTGTTTTATTCAATTTAAGCCAACAGTGCAAGTAATAATTGCAAAGTTATTTTTGTTACAGATACAGCTTCTTAGTTATTAACATGTTTATGTTTTAAAGAATTTACATATTTCATAATAGTAGTATATGCTTCTGATCTTGCACATGGTGGCACAAACTGCATCTCTTCTGCTATAAGGTTTCCAAAGTGTACATTTCTTTTATCCTTTGCTTTATCTGAGTAGCAATATTCACATGGATTTTCTTTTTCATCCTGTTCCTGTAGTTCATTCTCGTCTTGAGTTTCAGTTTGTGTAAACTTATTGATGCCACTGATATCTGTGCGACTTTTCTTTACGGGTGGTTGCAGTATGGATTGTGACATTTCATGCTCTGCAAGAAAATGAAATTTAATTACCTATGTATGTACTTTACTATATATAAGATTAGGAAAACACTTTTATAGAAAACTTATTCTGTTTATATTTATTGCGTACGTAAGTATACCTACTGGGGGGTAATAACAACTAGCCACTTACTCATATTATCTTGATATTGATTCCCAACCACAGGATCTTCGGTAAAAAACGGCTGACTATCGTATTCAAATAGATTTTTGTTGTCATCTAAAACAAAAAATACTATAACTGGGTATTCAATTTATAATAATTTACAAACTTAATGAATGGTTTCGATATTGGTAGAAGGCACTGAACTCATTAAATAATTAGCTTCAACATATTATTTAAACTACCTACTTGTATTGGTAGGTCATATAAAAAAAAAATTTAAATAATAAAACGAAGTCTCACCTCGAGGGTCCATTTCTGCAATTTTTAGTATGGATCCAACCTTTTTTTTCTTATATAATTTAAATACAGTTATGGTCATAACAATGGCCAATTTTAGTACCCATTACGCATACACCACCTTCACAGTGTCTTGATATTATTGAAATATATGCCACTATCAATAGTATAATAATATCATCATAAAGATAGTATCGATTGTATCGATAGCTTTTATACAATACTATCGATATTATCGATTTGATCGATAGTTTTGTAACTTTGATATTTGATACCATCGATATTATCGATTTTATTACAAAACGTCAATAAGATTACCGTATTTTAACATATCGATAGTATCGATACTATCAATAGTATCGATACTATCGATAGAACAATCGATAGAATTACTGAATTTCAAGGTCAACTATCGATAGCCAAACTATCGATATTTTGGCAACACTAGCTCAGATTATCTAGACTGCAGTTTAAACCTGGCCTAAGAGGCTTCCTGTATTGAGCATTGAAAATAATATATGAATAGATAGATTGACTTGCTTTATAATTGCTCCTCTGCTTTATGAAGTCGGCTCGTTATTTATTTATTTTATACATTTGACGAATAGGAAGTAATTAGTAGTGGTCTCTCTCTATACTCTATTTCGAAGAGTACAAAGAAAAATTCTCAAATAAAACCGGTCAAGTGCAAGTCGGACTCGCGCACGAAGGGTCCCGTACCATTATCTATAAAAAACAGCAAAAAAAATCACGCATGGGAGGGAGCCCCCTTAAATATTTACCTTTCTCTGTTTTTTAGTATTTGTTGTTATAGCGGCAACAGAAATACATCATCTGTGAAAATTTCAACTGTCTAACTATCACGGTTCATGAGATACGACCTGGTGACAGACGGACAGCGAAGTCTTAGTAAGAGGGTCCCGTTTTTACCCTTTGGGTACGGAACCCAAAAAATTTTAATAAATAAACAAAAAAAATATACTACTAAGGAGGCAAACAATCATGCGGCCGCCGGCCTGATAGGAAGATGTTTCCGCAGCCTTTGGACCTAGATACCCAACAATATTTATTGAAGAAATCTCATATGGACAAGGACTGTGAATTGTGTTTAAAAATTAACAACACTAAAGTTATTTTTAGCAAAGTACACGGGGGGTATATCGTGATTCAAACAATCGAGTGGGGCTGTAGTGGCTTAGCACCTAGGTACCGTACTAGCAAAATAATAGATACATTTGTGTCTCGATATCACTTATATCTCGTACCTAAGTGCTGAACGTAAATTCTGCAGCATACACGTTAAACTTTTCCTGCTCAAAATCGATTCCAAACAAGTTATCTGCCAAAAATAATCGCATCACTTCTAATCGTTTCGCAGCATCGCAAAAAGTAAATCTCTTATTTGTTTTTGAATCAGAATAACAACCTTCTCAGGTCTTCGGGCCCGGTCATTGCCACCAGTTGCAGTTATAACATCGGTGACAAAGTGTTTAAGTACTTATGTACCTAAACAAGTTTTAAACGATCTAGTTATATTTGCATCTAATCCGGTCAACTTTTCAAGCGACTCTGGATATACCTGGTTTAAAGTCATTGAAAATACATATTCTCTAGATGGAAATTTAAACTTGCTTAGGTAGGTACCGTAGCGTAAAGTTTTCTCGAGGAGATTCATGGTGTTTATTTCTGATATAAGGTTGGTAGTTTGGTATCGATACCTAGCCATTAAATTCTTATGAAGCTTAACGTATTTACAAGCTCTACAAGGTAACCAACAGAAATAGGTAATATACCTACCTAAATAACTACAGCGAAAGTTCTAGTGCATTGACAGCCAGTTGGGATTGCTTTTGAAGAAAGCTATTGGCATTATTGCAAGTAACTACATAGTGTGCTCTACATATACTAAACATTGAAGTTTAAAATCCATGTTTCTAGGTTAATCAGTATGCAAAGCAAAATGGCAAGGAAAACAACGAAATTCGACGTAAGCCTAAGTTAACGAGGCCTTTCTCCGCTGGTGTTATCGATTCTAACAAAAGAGAGTCGTTAAAACCAAAGTTAGCGAGCAATTCTCCGAAAAAGACTGCTAGTTGTAAACTCGGCATTCTAATAGAAGAACTGAAGGATACGAATGAAAGAGCAAAAAACCTTGAGTTCCAAAATGTGCAGCTAAATGAAGATAATAAACTTTTACGACGGAGATTGGACCAAATCAGCGAAGAAAAACATGTTGCTGATCTAAAACTAGCAGAATGCGAAAAATTCATCAGCCGACTGGGCAAAGAATATGAAAATAAAAACACAGAACTAAAATCTATTAAAGAAAGTGAAAATACATTGAGTTCTGAATTAACTAAGGAACGAAATGAAAAGAAAACCCTTAAAACACAACATGAGAAAGACAATGTCGTGATTCATGATCTTCAGAGGCAGGTCAAAGAAATAGAGATGATTCTCAGAAGAAAACATCCCGATTCTGTTTCTGCACTGATAGGTATGTAATGTATAACTAGCACAAAGTTAGGGAGCAAATAATTTTAGCAAGTATTAAATACATTATAATTTAATATTTTTCAGTTGCAGCAAAATCGACAACTGTAGATGATAATAAGAAAAAGCTGCTTGAAGAACGCATCGCAAGGTTGGAGCAAGAATTAAAAGACAAAGAGTCTCATTTTCAAGGTATATTATTAACATTTCAAGAGAAGTTCGGCGATATGAAAAATAAATACGAAAGCCACATCATAGACGTCGAACGGCAACTTATGGATGACAGAAAAGTTAACACTGAGCTAAAGAATAAAATGAATAAAACAAACCTCATTCATGTCGCAGTCCAAACCATGCCTACGTCGAAACATACAGTGTCTTCACAAACGTTTATAAAGCCAGATAGAGCATCATCAGCTGTCAGCAGGCTATCCCAAAACTCTGCTCTGTTGCTAAATAGGTTGAAAGAGGATAGTTATTTGGTGGCGACGATTAAAGGGCTGCAGTCTGAGCTAACTGTCAAACAGAGGTCTATTGCGAAGATAAATAGAGAAACTGAAGAGCTAAGGAAGAATTTGCGTAATTTACAAAAAGAAAAGGACGGTAAGAGCTTAGACCCCAATACTAAAACTCGTGTATTCAGTCAATATTTTTGAAGTGAGTTAATGGCGATAAATTTTTCAGTACTCCTACAGCTGACTCCACATAAGAAAACAAGTAAAACCAGCCCCAAATCAACGGAGAATATTCTAGCACGTCTTAACACAGAACTGGATGCAGAGCTGAATGAAGTGAAACAACAGAAAGAGTGCCTTTTACAGGAGAGAAGCAGTCTTCTGGACTCTCTCAAACGGACTAATGAAGAGTTTATACTGCTAAAGAAGAAACGAATTCAAGATGTAAGTATATCTATCTACGAAGCTTAAATCAAAACAAGCAAACATTTGTACAAAAGACATCTAACAGCTCCTTCCCACTTGTCGGGTTCGGGCCCGGATTTTAATCGGATGTTCCAATGGCAGAGCATTTTATACAAAGCTATTCACACTTGTGATACCTGAATATTTTCTCCCCAGATTTACGAAAGTTTAGGCATAGGTTGAAAGTAATTTCTGGAGAATAATTTATGAAAGATTTTTTCGAATGTAATCATTTGAGTAAGTAATACATCATGATTTCCTTCAGACAAAAGATAGTAATGCCCGCCAGGAAGCTGTAGTTTGCATAGACATTAATTTTGACTACCTTTCAAACGTAGAAAAATAAAATAAGAACAATGTAAACAAACATTACTTCACAAATTTTCAAATTGAATAAGTTATGAATATATTATGAGGTAGTGACATTATGATACTAGCACCTTAAATTTTACCCCATTCATCATATACGGATCCGACACCCGACAACTAGGAACGAGCTCTTAATCATCGCATTTTATTTTTGTCAACATATTATGCTCTTTATGCCTTTCAGCTTCACACTCTACAACTCGCCCACGAGAAAGAGTTAATGCAGATGAACATGCAAATCTGCCCACTTCAAGAAGAAATCAAAATGCTGAACCGTTCCGTCGAAATACTTCAAGAGCGAGTCAGGAATTCCGAAGACAAACTCCTGAGATATCAAGCCGGTATAAGAGACTTGGATATTCATGCTGGAGGTGACAATTCAAGGAACAGAAGTGGGAATCCAAAGAAAAGGGGAATGGCTGTTGAGCATGGAATGTAAGTCTAATCAGTCCGTTCGTTTCTAGAGACATTGCGCACTTAGGCTAAAGCCGATACTTTTAGGGTACGATAAGTACCCTAAACTAAACTAGCCTAAAATTGTTGCCGTCTCTTTTTTTCGATCGAAAGAAAGGCGACAGCATTATTTTTACGCTAGTTTAGTTTAGGTTTTGTGCCAACATAATCACTATCATTGTCAATGTAGGAAGAATCATTCTAAAATGTTTGTGCCGATACAGAAGCCCTCTTTTTGCATCGGCATATTTGTTAGTCCTTGTGTGCCTCGATGTTATCGCCATTTTACTCTCATCTTTGGACATCATGGAAGCGAATTGGAAATTATTCGCAAATATGCAGCCTCAAAGGAAACCCTCCGAAATGTAAACTCGTAATTAGCTTTTGAGGCTTCCACGCTAATTTGACTCACAAGTGCGCTTATATTATAGTTTCTATTTTTATCAGACATATATCTTATGAAGTGCCTATTGAAAATATTGATGCTATTATTTTCTGATACTCATAACTCTAGGTCATGGCTAAATATGATTGTCCAGTAATTATTAACGACGTGTTTTGTGTAGCTTCGTTGCTCAAATCATGCATTCTGAAAGTATACAATTTGAAATATATTTTTTTACTGGTACGGTCACGGAAAACTTACAAAGCTAGTTGTGCAAAATTGCTGCAATTTAATGCTGTCTTTGAACCCTGCAAAATGTAAATGGTCTTGTTGCACGGTAGGGCCGGTCTAGTCTCTTTATTTGCAGTCGAGCAACGCGGAATTTTATCCAAGCTTGCATAACATCTTCTATTTCAGTTTGGAATGTCAAATTTTTCAATTGGCTTAGACTCTAACCTGTATTATTTATTACGGCTCTGCCTTAACGCCTCAAAGCCTACGGATTTGTGTCCTTTTCTGTGACCGTATTGATTTGTAAAGAGCAGGGACCATGCTATTAATTAGTCGTAAAATGTTAAGTGTCGTGTGCCTAGCAGTGTAGTAGTGTAGCTTAGGGCACCGTACGTTCACACATCAGTCCGTTTTATTGTATCCGTTTTTATCCGGTGATGGCGGGTGATGTTGTATGAGCGAGTTCACACAGTGTTCGGATCCAGTAAAAAGTATCGTACCGATAAAATAAACAGGACCCGTACTCGTAAAAACGAAATCGAAGTTTCTAATTCCTTTTCGTGGAAACGCTAACCTTATGCAAGGTTCATAAGAGTTTGTTTTCCACGAAAACGAATCGGAAACTTCGATTTCGTTTTTACGAGTAGGACCCCAGGATCCGTTTTATCGGATCGAAGTTGCTCGGGGTGTGGCACGGACACCTCCAGTAGCAAAGGATCCGTTAAAAACGGTCCTGTAAACTCAGTGTGAACATCACCTCTATTAACGACGCATACGTTAAAACGGATCCCGTAAAACGGACTTTCTGTGTAAACTAACACTTAGGTGCAAGCAATGTGATTGTCGGTTGTCTAGAATTTATGAATTTAATGCACAAATTTGTCGTTTGGAGTTCCTATGCATAGGGTGTCTAATGTCTATCTAGTCAAATGTTTTAATGTTTTTAATGCTGGCTCTGGGTATTGGATTTATTATTTTCTAATAATGTTGAAAAATTGTGAGGTTCTATAGAAGACACTGAATCTTGTTTGATATAGTTAACTTGCAGCCGGTTTTTCATCCGTCTGTCACATCGTGTGTTTCTCAACCATTTGTCATTTGCTAACAAATTGTCTACCCGGCTCTCGTCTACGGTGTGTTAAAAGTTAAAACTATTGTCAAAAAAATAACAAGTAGATGAATACCCGGCTGTTAATCAGTTATGTAGTCTAGTTATTCCGTGGTTTATTACAATTTATTAGAAAAAGATTCAAAGTTTACCTAGTACTGTTCAATATTTGCTCAGAGCCCCCACCGAATGGCGTCGAAACAAAGTGCCTTAGCTTTAAAATAAACAAGATTATTTGTGTAAAACATTTTTTTATTTCTAGAACCAATACTTATTTGCCCAATTTCGATGAGAAACTTGTGGAGCTAAAGTCTTAGCTAACACTTTTACAGCTGCTAACACTTCTTTGCCGATGGATTTGATGCTTGAAGAGGGGAAAAGGAAACCTCCGAATTTGTCTCCTCCAGCTTCTATCGCGAAGGTGAGGTTCACACCTGCTTGGTAGGCCCAGTCAACGCCTGCACCAGTGGATGGGTACACGGCGGTATATGACGGTCCTGAATTGTACCTCTGACCGGTTGCGTTGAAGATTGCCTGGTGAATTTAACAAGGAGTTAAGAACTTTTTGTTGGTGTACCATTCACCATCTTTAGTGGTTGTTAACATGCCAATGATCCGATGTTGATGAATGAAGCATCCACATAAGGGACAACGATGGGACTAAGGGATATTCAACGGGGAGCGGGCAGCAGCGCATCCGGTAGGACAATTCTACCACCAAACTGTGATCCCCTACCTGCATGCCCAGCGTGGGGATTATGGGTGTTACCCCCCATGAGATAAAAGCCGAGATATAATGCGCTTATCAAGTGGAGGCCTGCATCCAACAGTGGACCAATATAGGCTGTTGAAGTGAGGTGATATTTAATTGTTTTTTCACCTGGAGAAAGCTTTGCTGCTGGGAGAATAATTGATGAAATTTAAGTGTTAAGTGCTGCAGAATAAAATGTAGAGGCATTTCTCTTACCTCCATCATTTTCATAGCGGTTTCCATATGCAAGTTCTTGTCACCAATAAGGTCGGACTTCGCACCCCAAGGGTACAATATTAGCTTTCCGTACGAATGCAGGTCTATCAGTCCATTTGGTTTTTTTTCCAACCGTAATATAAGATTCTGAAAGTAAATTATAATGACGCAACGACGACGTATGCAGATGGTGGATGCGTCAAAGTGGCCTATGTCCGTATGAGCAGTGGACTAACATAGGCTGATGATGATGATGATGACGATGAAAACGGTGGCATAAAAACCCTGAATCTAAACACTCAGCAAGACTTTGTTAGCTATGTATAAGGTGTAGAGGGGCTTTTATGGCACATGGTCATATTTTCCGTTCTGTAGCTTTTACTTAAGAGAGACCTATATGCTAGGGTAGAGCAACTACCGCTTCGTTCAATTAGATGGCATTGCTAGCGCGTAAACTGACCGATAGACAGCAGCAATTTGTCAGTCGCTAATAAGAAGGCAGATAAAGGTTAGCTAACGCCAATTTGCCAGAATTCATAAAACTCAATAACGGAGAAAAACTGTTTTTTTTTGTACAGAATAACCCCTGCACCATAAAATTCCCTAATATTTATTCCTTGTGACATGGGACAAATGTTTGTACGATCTGCAGATGTTCCGGGTGTTTTGGGCTTGGGATCCGATGATGCTCTGTGAACTGTCTAACACCTAAAAATGCTTGCAGGTCAGAGAACTCCTTATCTCTTTTGTCAACATGTTACCTAATTCCTAATGTTTCTCAATAAGTCGTTACTTCCTTTATCACAATGTACCTAGTCACAAACTCATTATTTATAGGTAGGTATAGTTTGGTCACTTGTCTAAGGGTGAGGCCATAAAGAGGTTGTGCTTGAACGGGCTTGTGTAGGTGGTGATGTGGCCACGGCCTTAGGCTGTGGCCCCATCAATATTTCGTAGTCGGTGTGAAGGGGCTTGTCTAGGTATGGATCGCGAAAGAGTTGGACACTGGACGCTGTCCATACCTTGACAAACCCGTCCAAGCACAACGACTGCAAAATATCAACTGTCGAGGAGCCAGGCGCGGCGCACCGTCCACGGCACCATGCCGCAGCACGGTACGGCGGCGGCGCCGCGCCGTGTTCCGTACCAAATAACATTATTTCATCTGTGGCCGTGGGTACCATGGGGATGGGGCCACAGCCCGTGCCTCGGAAAGCACGCTAAGCCATTGTTTCTGCGCCTGACCTCTCCCCGGTCGTGTCGGTCTGCCGTCCCATCGGATTATGAGAGTGAGGGAATACAGAGTGCACCAGTGTTTGCGCACACACTTGTACACAATAATACTTATGTCCTGCACTAGTTTCCGTTGAGACTGTCTGCCGTGGTTGAAATTCGGCTAGAAGAACACCCTACTGACTGCATTAAGTTTGTCGCCTCAACTGAATGTGGGGAGTGATTCGAAGTTAAAATGGGTAAGTAACAAACTTACACGTAGAGCTTTCGACTCAACCTCGGAAAAAGGCTCCGGTCCGGAGTAGGCGTCATGGCATTCATCAGATACCCTTAAATTTCCCATGTCCCAGTCTATCCTGCAAAATGTCGTTGAAAAGTCTATTTGTCCAACTCCATATAAGAGCGTAGACAAGCACCTAGGTGCCAACAGCTTATAGAGAAGGTGTACATATAATGGCGGAACCCCGACTAACACTAGATAGCGCCGCGCCGCCGCCGCCGCCTATCATAAGTTATTTTTAATACATCTGTAATAGTTTTTTTTTGTATACTTAGTACCTATAGATGCGAAAACAGAAATTGGTGGCCACCAAGACAAGAGCAACTTCGCATCTCTGCCTAAACTAGAAAAAATAAGAGGCATAAATAAATAAATGGGGATAATGAGGTAGTCGCTAACGATGATACTTACGTTTTCGGAATAGGGTCATAGGAGCTAAAAAACTACAATGATCAAAATAGTCTCACCCAAAATTCCTATTGATATCAACGCCTACGCATTCATTTGTTTTTCTTCTGTTTTTTCTCCAAAGTCTGTCTCGGGTTTGTGTATAATGGAAGCCATCTGGGTTCAAAAGGGGTACAATTACCCTGTGAATAAAATGATTCCAGAATAAGTCTCGTATTAACTCTGGTAACTATCAGAACTAGAAAACAGACCGTTAAGTAGCTATACGTAAATTAAATAATACTAGATTTAAGTGATCTGTGATAATAAAAGTAATTTATGTATTTTAAATCAAGCCCTTCAGGAATTTAAAAAAAAATCCTTCCTGTATACAAATTTGAAATTACCAATCTTGATCCCTCATGTAATCGGGTAGCTGATCATATTTGGAAACTAAGCCGTCAAGTATATACAGAGCTGAAGTGATGGCGATCCATTCTCTTGCGTGCATTCCGGCTGTGATCATGATGACTTTGTTTATTGGATTGCCGTTAGATATCCTGGCCACCTGCAGAACGAATCAATTAAGGGTTTCTAAGATAACGAGCGTGCAGTGTTCAATTTTGAGACTAGATGGCACTGTCAAAAAGTTACCGGTTTACCGTTACAAACAGAACGTAAACTTCCGTTTTTAGTAGGTAGGCAATCTAATAAAAGTTTACTAAGTTCTAGCTACCTACTAACTAACTAACCTGTATCTAAAATAGCAAACATAACTGCTGCATATAGGAATCTGGGTATCTTTCATCATAGATTTTCACCGCCAGAGGCCGTTGTTTGAGGCTATGCAGCAAGGAATAGTACCTACCTAACTTAGAGATCCGGGGTAGGTAGTGGCCTAAACAGGACGTCACTGTAACCTCTACTACCTACCTCTACTGCGAAAGAATTTCGAATAGGTAGTAAATAGTTTCATGTGCTATAAATCACGGGATAACTGACCTACCTTGATTGTCCTATTTCCATCTGTCATCCCAATAGTATTCACTTTGCAAATAGAAGGGAAATTTTCTAATAGGTAGTCAAAATATTCGTCAATGATCTCTAGAGTGGGATACTGCTCCAAGTTCAATCGGTGTCCTGAAAAAAATTAGCAACTTGTTCAAACTTTGGGGCGACATCTATCTGGCGCCAATTGCAAACTACAAATAGAACTGTGTTGCTTGGTGGGACTACTAACTGGTCTGGACTGTGTAGCTACCTCCTTATTTAAAATATTATACTTACCTACTTTACCAATTAATAAATAAAATTATTTCTGTAATCTTATTGTCGGGGTTCCTATCTTATCTACCTACAAACCCGCTAGTAGTTCAATTTTCACAAACGCCATCTAGATTATCTTTTCTTTTTACCTTTTTTCGAACTTCGGTGTTTATGCTTACCTACCGACTCTCAATGTATTATCATCCCAGAAAGTTGGGTGAATTTTTTGAGCATTCATCCTTCTTTTTAAATTCATTATCATAACCGCGTGACTCAGCTTCTGATCTTTTAGAATAAGGTTTACTTCCACCTTCTTTTCGGATTTTATGAGGTAATCCGCGTGATGCGGCGTCAGGCTCCATATTGAAATTGCTGTGGAGAATTTTGCAACATTTTATTACAAGTAAATCTAGTCAAATATTTGTTTGAAATGGATTCTACTAAAGTACTTTGAATAAAGTTCTGAAAAATCTTGAACACGATCAGCTATAACTTGATCATAAACAAAAAAAAAACGCAGAACATGGGGTCTGCCGATTGGAGTAGGTAGGTACCTAACTAGCACCGCACTTCGTCTGATCAAAAAATGCTTCTCTATCTACATTTTAAACAAATTAAGTAAGCAATCATAGGACCTTTTATATCACTTAGCTTTAAGATGATCTGGGTATCATTGGGCTTGCTTAAAATTGTTCTCCATACTTGTGCGCCTTCATAATCGTACAAATTTCCACTGTCCGCTTCAGTAGCATAGCTAACTTGCATGAAAAGAAACAATAAGTCAGTTTCCCCAAGTAAAATATTTTTTTACAATTAATTCCTACTTTCCTGTCGTATGTATTGAAAAATAAAAACAGAAAGATTACCTACTTATATATATAAAAAGAAAAATTAAAAAATCCATGTTGTTTTACGAGCAGAAGTAAGAAATTGCGTTTCCTCCATTATGTTTCCTGATAAGAATTTCACAGTTCAAGAAAATTTATTACACTATTTTGATTGGTCTTCCGTTTTAACTGTTTTCTTTTGGTTAAATACATTTCAATAAATTTCTCTCAAGTTCTAACTTTGTAGGTTTATTATAAAATTCGTAACATTTAATTAAATTCTTCGTCGTGTATACGCTTCGCCGATAATTGTACAACGACAGATTCGATCTTCTTTTGATAGCTTTAAAAGCTATCAATGTTTTAATAGTTACCTATTTGTCATACAAGAGTGCAAAGTTGCTTTTTAACCGCGTGCTCAATTTTGATGACCGAGCAAGCGAAGGATTCTAAAAATTTTAAAAATTAGAATTTTGCTTCCCTCGTTAACGCCTGCCTGAGCGTTAACGAGCATGAGGTAAAAAATCTTTGCACTCGAGTGCAACAAGTAACTTTTCATCCCACCTCAGCGATGAAACAGTATTTTGCTCTTCGATATTTTTAGATTTTTAGTGCGCACGATGTTCTTAGGTAATTCAATTTACTTTATCCTCTAGCGGATAAAAATGGCTTTTACACACAGATATCGAAGAGCAAAAATACTCTTTCCGAGATGGGGGGATAAAAAGTTTTTTATTCGGCCCCGACACAAATAAAACCGGCCAAGTGAGAGTCGGACTCGCGCACGAAGGGTCCGTACCATTATCTATAAAAACGGCAAAAAAATCACGTTTATTGTATGGGAGCCCCCTTAAATATGTTTTATTCTGTTTTTTAGTATTTCTTGTTATAGCGGCAACAGAAATACATCATCTGTTAATAATCATTGGAGAATGATCTGACCAATTAACATTGTAATCTACTCTAACCACTCATGAATGTGAAAGAATCTGAACATGCTCCAAGGTACCTATTCTAGATCCGCAAAAAATGTTTGCTCACAAATTATTATATTAAGTACCTACCTACTTAAATACATATACCTAGGTATACATTTTTGTAATCATACCTACTAATAAAATACCTAAACGTTTCCTTAGGTAGGTGGTACCACTTATACCTACTTTACTTTGTTACTTACTAAATATTATAAATTCGAATAATATAGACACAGGTTGCCTTGTGCGGGAGCCGCCAGTAATAATTGTCTAGGTACCTATCTCTATAGGTAGGTGATTAGCAAATAACTCATGTCGTTTTTTTGTTATAAATTATGATTTTTCGTTCGTTTCTATTTTTTCTTGATTTATAAAGAAATCTTTAATACATTGCTGTATCTACAATCACAGACGCCTAGACGGATGGCAGTATCAGGGTTTGCAATCCGAATACATATTCATTCTTTCGAACAATTTCTACCTAATGCATTTTAACTATCCGAATAGTTAATAAAGTAATAATAATACAGTACCTACAGTCGTTTTTTATGCAGTACCTGAATACTTACGAATGAAAAGATACATCCTTCCTGCTATTGACAGCCATCCCAGTATCATATTGCACTTTCGAAAGACACAACATGCCCCATTTTTGTCTTTTTATCTTACCTTCTCCAAAATCCCGCAACGTAGGTACGTTCGCTTCGCAGACAGACGCAGGACGGACTGAGTTCACCTCGCTACGCAGACCTCGGTAAAACAACGTATCTACCTGATTTTAAAATAATATCATTGGTCAATATCAAGTTATACTAGCTAACCAAGATAGCACCTCGTATGATCTGTTGAGCCTATGGAAATACTAGGTTTAACTATAAGGTAAGAAATAAATTATTTTGAATTTATGTTGTACCTAAGTAATAGAATTAAATTAAAACGAGTATTTACAATTGAGCTAACTGCAGATTGTTGCAAACAATCTACAGATAGCTCAACTGATCCATATCAATACTAGTCGGAAGCAGCGTGCCCAAGACGCTAGCTGCTGTTGTAAGTAATTTTTTTATTCTAATAAGAAAAATCTGTTTTCTATGTTGAACAATATCGGCGCGCCACGCCCCGTGCACGGCGCCGCCCGCACCGTGCCGTTGCACGGTGGCCGGTGCCGCACCGTAGCCATGCACCCACGGCCTTACTTTCCATCCTTTCAACTATCTCTATGCCAAAATCCAAGTCGATCGGTTGTTTGGTTACGGCCTCAGACTAAGTGATTTCTTACTTAGTCTGAGGTTACGGCGTGAAGGACGAATTTTCGTATATTAATACGAATATTCCCGTAAAATTCTCCCATGGAAATTTGATGTTTTACCAGGACAAAAGTAGCCTATGTTATGTTACTCTCCATCCTTTCAACTAAGTATATGCCAAAATTAAAGTTGATTGATTGCTTAGTTACGGCGGCGCGGCGGCGTGAAGGAAGGACAAACAAACAAACACACTTTCGCATTTATAATATTAGTTAGGATTGACCTGTTTCTAAATCACATTATATTTAGACGATAGACAAATAATTATGTATAATATAAGTCATATAATATGTATACACTTACTTAGTGGTTTATTTTCCACTTCCACTTGTGGACAAAATATTGAAGTGAACAAAATCAATAAAACCTTATTTTTTTATTTGATAATTATTTAACTTATCATAAATAAATTATAAAATTGTCAACTGAGTGTCTGTCTTAATATTTTATAGTATAAAAACAATGTCAAAAACGATTCACTATTAAATCTGATCACATGGTCCACTGTTGTGCATAAAACGCAAACAATACTCTTACCAAATGTTTCATTTTCACATCGCCACAATCATCACCAATTCATTGTCAATGAAAATGACACAATATTCTCTATAATGTTTGTCTTCTAATGAAAGTACATAGATTCTTACACTTTATGCGCTAATATTATAAGCACGTGTAATGAGCGATCGCACCGAACCAGCGTTTCACAGATATGATCACTCAGCTATAGATAGATCGAGTCAACGAGAGGGCCTTGAGCGGCTTAATATTTAATTTCACTAGTTCATGTTTAAAGAATCGTGTTCTGTAGCTGAACACTGCAGTCCTGTGCTAGTCGGCGTCACCGTTCGTGACCGTGAGGGGCTCGTCCTCCTCGTTATAGTCTAAGGACAGGACAGAGGCGCGCCGGCGCTTGCCGAGAGGCGGCTCACTGCACTCGCTGCCTGAGTAGGCGCGCTTCTCGCCCGGCGGGGACGCTCCTTTCCCGTTCACAGTGGCGTGCGACGCGCGGAGCTCCTGCTGCAGGAACAGCACAGTACTCTGCATGCCCTCCACATCCTCGTCCAGCTCTTGGAGGATCTCGTCCAACTCTGAAACACCAAACAAAACTTTAGTATCAAAATCAAAAGACTAAACAAATTCATGTTGAGATTCTAGCACACACCTGACTGCGATTTCTTAACTTCCTCGCTGAAGCTCTTCTGTAACGCTAGATCACCTTCTAACTTGGCTATTCGACCACTCGACGTCATGCGACCCAGGTCTTCATTCTCTTGGTGTAGCAGCCTGCATTTTGCCATAAGCTTCTTTCCTGTATTCGAATCCGGTGTGAACTTCCATGCAGAAAGTTCGTTTTGTGTTTCTTCTAGTCTAGCTTTTGTGGATGTGAGCTCCTGTTTTAGCCTTTGAATAAGTACATTTACTGCGGGGTCGAGGAGCGTTGACCGACCGTTTAAACTAGCGTGTGATGACTTCAGTTCCGTAATTTGACTCTGAAATAAACAAGATATATAATATACATATTTTTAAATCATCTTTTAAAAGCATGACATGATCCTTGCAAGTTTATTTGCATAGGTGTTTATGGAAACTTACAACATAATCTTGTATTTCTTGTTCCTTAGCAGCAAGCCTCCTAACCAGTACTTTTTCTCTGTGCTGTGATTCTGCATATTGCTGTTTGATCCTATCTTCTATCTCTTTCGTCTTTTCCAAACTACCTGCACATAAAATTTCATTTAAATTAAGCTGGACCTAGGTTTTATGTTCTTTATCATAAAAATAATATAACAAAGTTTTTTTACACAATATTAAAATCGACAATACCTCAACTATTACAAACAGAATAGAAAAGCTTCATTTTACAAACTTAAATACTCTCTCGAACCAACATGGTTCCTTAGCCTATGTATCTGCTGTTTTGTGTTAGATTTTTAATCACTTATATTTTAAGATGTAGTTGTTACAAGTACATAAGGGGTCAATAGTAGTGGGACAACCACCTTGGCTGAAATAATAATAGTACCTACCTCTAACATAAAATATTTCCTAAAAAACACATAGTTAATCTCAATATTTCATTAACATGATACAAAAGTGACTTGTTCTATGAAATAAATATTTCTTGATGTTGACTGTCTAAAAAATCTTGGAACAAGAATGGTAAAAGACAGTAAAATATATTCCAATAATTGTATTTGAATTGACATTTTATACATTATATTTCACAGTTAACAGACAAAGCTTGGTTGATCTGATCAGTCAATAATGTTTCAAGAGCACCCTATGAATACTTATTGGCTGATTGTTGAACAAATCAACTTGAAAGTGAGAAGCACCTTTTTAATTGCAGTTTGCAGACTTCTTCATGTAGCAAGACAAAGTATTAGCACAGATTAGGTTAGTTGTCTCTCAGGCAAGTGATGAGAGACCTGGACAGGCAGCTGACAATTTTTTTTTGTATAATTTACATTGAAACTTATTTCACTATACTCGATACTAATATCCAAGATATTTTATGTCAACAAAGACATTTTATGAATGAAAATGTAGTAAAAACTGATAATAATAACCAAAAACAAAAAGGTGATCACTTAAAGCGCTGTATGGCGATGATTGCTCTTTAGCAAGTAGAAAAATAAACTTCAGAACAAGCCATGTCTCCAATTTATAATGTATATGTTCAGGTTCCTACCTAGATTCTAGCTAAGCTGAAAACATAATAGCAGAAACTTTTCTCGATAAAAATAATTGTTCAAAATGATACATTTTAGAATTTCAAATCGAAATAGGTACATACCTACATACTTTGATAACTACTATGAATATCAACTTGTGATTTATTGTTAAGATAGGCAACATGTTAACCCAGTTTCTGGCCAAGATATTTTTTTAAGAAAAGTTTCGTATTTCATTTAAATTATTAGTTTATTCAAAAACTCGCGCAGGCGAGGCGCACCGCGTATTTTCATGTCCTGTGACCTGATTAACGAGGTAGCCGATGGCAGCGCCTTAAAACTAAAACACAAACAAAAATTGATTCATATTTCCACCAGTTCTTTTTTTCCACATACATTTCTTTGGATTCGTAACCTCTGTTTACATATAAAATAAAACGTCAAGTGCGAGTCGGACTCGCACAACGAGGGTTAAAAGACCTTGTTTCATGCCAAATATCATGATTCTAGGTCAAACCCTATAGGTTTTTGGTCCATAGTGAGAATCAAACATAATTTTTTTGTGAACTAACATCAAATTTACGGTTTTTGGATTTCTTCCTTGTGCTACAAGACCTTACTTGCCAAGTTTCATGATTCTGGGTCAACGGATTGCGTTGACTTAGAAGTTGCATTTATATTGCGGCTCCAAGAGGTTACGAATCTGAGTGTGTGATGTGAATTTCAACTCGATACCTCCACACGTTTCTGAGAAAAGAGAGTTGACTGACGGACAACAAAGTGATCCTATAATATATATCCTTTTTTACTTTTGAGGTACCCTAAAAATATGTAAGATTCTAGAACCAAGTAGTTTGTTTAATTTCTTCTGTCAGAGGCTATATTGTATAGCATTCTGGGAAGCCAAGACTGAATTGGAACATAATACATTTGCATTATTTATATAAAATAAACAGATTATAATGTGTCATCCATCCGACATTATAGGCTTACTGTCAACAGACAGATAAAATAAGTTGGAAGAGTTGTGAAAACACTAGGTATGCGTTGTAGATAAAGATATAATCATACTTTAGTTGGAATTGTAAATGAATATAAAAGTTTATGTATTCAGCCTCTAACATGACTTAAATTAATTAAATAAGAGCACATAGGCAACATAGTCATTAAAATTTGGGTTACAGAACAAATCTTAATAATGAACGAGTAGAGTACAAAGCACAGTGGGAATATTTTAAGTTGTAACAATATCAACCTTGAAAATCTGAATTAGGCACAGAGAGTAAGGAAGATGCTATGCTAAGAATTACAGATTGATATACATATAACTTGTTTCTTCTGGCAAGTAAGTTGTATTAAAACAATTTTAAACGCTTGGTGATCAACAATAATAAAGGTACACATAACATACATAGAATGAATAGATAGAATAGGTTGCGAGAGCAGTCTAAGGCATGTGTTCTTTAGATATTCAGACAGTTACAAGACATACGTTTTTAAACATTTTTGATGAAGCTGAATTGTCCATTTATTTTTCAAAGAACACAACCCTCAGGCATAAGTTTGAAAATTGAAACTACCACCAAAATTAAACATGCCATTATTAGTATCAATACTGGTTCCAGCCGTTGCTTAAAATGGCTGGGTTTTTGCAGCAGAAAAATAGGTTATCTACCAACCTATCGTATTACCATCACACAAGACAACCAAGTTTTATTGAATTTGCAACTGTTTGAGTTGATTAATACATCAGACAGGACAGTTTTGGTATAATGTGTGAATTCATATATACCAAATTTGTCTGCATGAGCAACAAAACCACCTTGTCCAACCTTGCATTAGAACAAGCTTGATGTAAGAATATTAACATATGGCGGCAACATCACATCAATATAAAAACACTGTTTATGAGGGCATCCTCAATAAATGTATAGTTCAAGTCTTATCTAACAACTTAACCCATACAGACAGATAAAAGTTACACAATAGATAACAAGCAGAAACAAAATAAAAAATTATACTAGTAACAGCAAAAAAGTGATGAAAATATTTACTTTCAGGAAGTTGAGCCTTGATCCAGCAGGAACTTCCTCAAGAAAGGACATGACACAAAACACCAACACTCCTCTGTGTTGCACAGGAGAAAACACTAGGCCTTGTGCCATCAATGCACTTCTACACAACACTCCACTGGCACCATGAAACACCATTTTTCTTCATCATAGAGACCTCCGATCACCTAGATACACCTTGTTTCACATTCTAACATTTCAACATCACAGTAACAAACATTTTTATAACAGTATTCACTAATTTAGTTAAAGCATTGTCGATTGTAATAGTAACTCGCGAGTCGAACGCCGGTAAGGGCGCTACCAAGCCGATGGGGCTTTCGTAAATACCTTCCAACTGTTTGTTCAACGTTTCAAGGTGGTCAATGTACAAGTCCTGGGTTCTCCATGCGGAGCGCAGCGAGTCGATAGAGGCGGCGTCTATCTGGTGAGAGGTCATTAGCACACGTACTGCCTTAGCGGGCCCGCCGCCTTCGCTCGCCGGCTCGCCATGCCGTTCGCTGTCCTCGGACATTGCACTCTTGCTAACACGTTAAGAACACCTTCTCAACTGCAAGTAAACAACCTCGATTAAATTCTAGAACGGAATTCATTTGCATTTCGTCCGCCGTTATCAAGCTCGAATGATTTGTTCAAGTTTATCAGTTATATATATGCGGGTAACGGTTACTTACGGTATTTATGTTTGTGATAATCAATAACGATTAATAAATTGATATCTTTTGATTGGAACTATCTGAATAAAACACAAATAAAATATTTTACGAGGTCAGCAAAATCGAAACGATAGACGCCATTTTATCACATACCAAGCAGAATAGGGATGCCAACTACTTTGTTTGATAGTAGACGTCACAGAACAGAAAAGTAAGTGGAAGTGCAATGCAACAAAATTACTACGGGAACCACAGAACAGAGAAGTAAGTGGAAGTGCAATGCAACAAAATTACTACGGGAACCGATGTCGCCAAACTCACACAAATAAACCCCTAATCATATAATACAATACAAAGAAACAATTCGTTTGATTGGTAGTTTCAAGTTCAGTCAAAACTAGCCAACGTCAAAGATTTGGAAATAAACCTTGAAATCTACTTAATAAGATTCATTTTACTTTAGCAGCAGAACGTATTTACGATCTATACTCACCAAACATTGGCCTGACGAGTTAATTCCGCTACTTGACCATAGATGGCGGTATTCTCCGTGATAAATATTATAAACCTATTTTCGTTAGGCATAAGATTGATATTCGATTGATAGTTCGCAGATCTACTGCTACTCGATTAAGGCTGCACCAGCAGGGCTATTCACGATTGCTCCGAATGAAACCGAGCCTCGGAATCGAGAAGACATACGCGCGAAATTCAAATATTACGCGCGAAATTCAAATATTTTATCGGTTTTTTAAATTTTCTGCGGTCTGCAAGGAATTAAACTACCAGAAAAGAAGTCGTAGACATAATTATATTTCTATGAACCCATATTACAATAAAGAAAATTAATGGAGCAACAGGTAATTTATGTTGATTTTTAGTAGTAAAACTCCTTTAATAATAATTGCTCAAATAGAAGCTATAAATCTAAATTTGTCAAAACATGGGCTTATAGTTTTTTTTTTTACTTTTTATGGAAAACTTCTTTTTCTGATTTCGCGCGTAATATTTGAATTTCGTGCGTATCTGTTTTCGATTCCATGCCTCGGTTTCATTCCGAGCCATCGTGAATATACAGGGTGGAAAAAATCTATGGCCCTGGAGGGGAACTACCTTTAATCCTTTAGCTAGCTCATTTAACTGAAAGGAAACATTCCTTTATTTTTAAAAAGAAACATAATTGCATTCAAAGATTTTCTAAAAATTCCTTGTCTCACCTGGGAATCGAACCAACTAAAAATTAAAAAAATGAACCCTTGCTATTTTATTATGTGAATCAGTAGGATTATTGTTCAGGATAAAAATAAATAATGTCTTATAAGAAAAAAAAGTGAAAACTAATATTCATTTTATTTTATCATCAATAGAAACAAACACAAAATATGAAACATTTTTTTAAGTAGACAGATGTTGACCAGTGAAAAATCACACTATCACACTAATATTATAAATGGGAAAGTTTGGATGGATGTCTGGATGTATGGATGGATGGATGTTTGTTACCTCTTCATGTCAAAACTACTGAACGGATCGGTCTGAAATTTTGCATACAGGTAATTTTAATCTTGGAATCAAACATAGGCTACTTTTTTTCTTTACTATCACGGTTACGGATACAGCCTGGTGACAGACGGATAGACAAACAGACGGACGGACAGCGGAATTTTAGCTATAGGGTCTCGTTTTACCTTTTGGGTACGGAACCCTAAAAATGATGAAAGTTATCGTTCGAAATTCAAATTTGTTGCCGCAAGTTGATAAAAAACACACTCCGTTTTAAAGTTTTTGTCAGAACGCCTCATGTAAGAAGGAATTGTGCATGGGTTTATTATTACTATTTAACGATTTTCTTATCGAAGTGTGCAACAAGGTACCTTCCAATTAATAACATTAGCAAGCCTCTTCATCATACGATGTCTTTGGATGTTAGAGATAAGAAAATTATAACGTGTTATTTACTTGTTACAAGTGAACAATACTAGGTATTGTTAATAAAGAATATGTAATAAATATTCGATTTCATGGGTATCCTATACAACAGATGAGTGAAAGGTCCAATGTTTATTTGACAATTTTTATCCTGAACAATAATCCTGCTGATTCGCATAATAAAATAGCGAGGGTTTATTTTTTTTATTTTTAGTTGGTTGGTTCCCAGGTGAGACAAGGAATTTTTAGAAAATCTTTGAATGCAATTATGTTTCTTTTTAAAAATAAAGGGTCCTTTCAGTTAAATGAGCTAGCTAAAGGATTTAAGGTAGTTCCCCTCCAGGGCCCATAGATTCTTTCCACCCTGTATAAAGCACATTGAACTACTTCTCCTTGGTTTGTTAATCCTAACTTATGTTATAAATTCGAAAGTTTGTCCTTTCTTCACACCCTAACTTAGTTACCAATCGCCTTTATTTTTGGCATATAGTTAATTGAAAGAATGGAGAGTAACACACTTTTATCCCAACAAAAGGCGTGCGAAGCCGCGGGCAGAAGCTACTACTAAATAAACCAATCATTCTTGTAGATTCTTTACAACAGTCTGCTACAACAGTTAGCTCAATTGTTGCAATTGTAAAGACTAGTTTTTAGTTGTTTTTATTAATTTATTGTAGTTTTCTTTTCTAATAAAGAATGTTTTTTGCTAAGTAAATAATCGATTCAACATTAAAATCACATTAAAATATTTATTTTCTTGTATCGATATTAATCGATAAAATCAACAGCAAAGCAGTACCGATTTGCTTGACTACATCACTAATCGAGTAGCGAAGAACTTTCGAGAACGAAGTGAATAGACACAATCCAAAATCAACTTTATCATAATTGCTTAAGGTTGATTTTGACTAACCGTTGTAATAAATTATTTGTAAATTGAAATAAATTGAAACTTTAGGAGAAAACAATTAAAATCCTACTTACCGATGGTATGAAACACCTCCGGTTTTAAGATTTTTTCACCTACTATCATTTTTACATTCCAAAATGGAACAATACGGCGTAGCTTCGGAAAAATGAATTTGTCGCGAGACAAGCAATTCAAAGCGATGTTAGAACACGACTGAGATCAGTTAAGCGTAACTACGCTTAATTGTGACACGCGTGCCACGCCCACTTAGCACTTCCACTTACTTCTCTGTTCTGTGACGGGAACCGATGTCGCCAAACTCACACAAATAAACCCCTAATCATATAATACAATACAAAGAAACAATTCGTTTGATTGGTAGTTCAAGTTCAGTCAAAACTAGCCAACGTCAAAGATTTGGAAATAAACCTTGAAGTCTACTCAATAAGATTCATTTTACTTTAGCAGCAGAACGTATTTACGATCTATACTCACCAAACATTCGCCTGACGAGTCAATTCCGCTACTTGAACATAGATGGCGGTATTCTCCGTGATAGTTATTTTAGACCTAATTTCGTTAGGTATAAGATTGATATTCGATTGATAGTTCGCAGATCTACTGCTACTCGATTAAGGCTGCACCAGCAGGGCAATTCACGATTGCTCCGAATGAAACCGAGCCGCGGAATCGAGAAGACATACGCGCGAAATTCAAATATTACGCGCGAAATTCAAATATTTTAGCGGTTTTTTATATTTTCTGCGGTCTGCAAGGAATTAAACTACCAGAAAAGAAGTCGTAGACATATATTTCTATGAACCCATATTACAATAAAGAAAATTAATGGAGCACCAGGTAATTTATGTTGATTTTTAGTAGTAAAACTCCTTTAATAATAATTGCTCAAATAAAAGCTATAAATCTAAATTTGTCAAAACATGGGTTTATAGATTTTTTTTTACTTTTTATAGAAAACTTCTTTTTCTGATTTCGCGCGTAATATTTGAATTTCGTGCGTATCTGTTTTCGATTCCATGCCTCGTTTTCATTCCGAGCCATCGTGAATAGCCCTGCTGGTAGCACATTGAACTACTTCATCGATATTGATAGATATTTTAATACAGACATCTTGTTCAATTCGCAAAATAAGAAAAACTTGTTGGAAGTTTATTTGGTATACAAACGGTAGTATATTTTAAACCATTAATGAACACATAGACAGACAGGTAAAAATAAATGAAATTTTATCTATTGCCCCTGAAATAAAACGTATTTGTTGAGAACTTAATGAACTGGACCTAATGATGTTTATTTAGCGACTTGTATTGGTTTGTAAATCCTAACTATGTTATAAATTCGAAAGTTTGTCCTTTGTTCACACCCTAACTTAGTAATCAATAGCCTTTATTTTTGGCATAGAGTTAATTGAAAGAATGGAGAGTAACACACTTTTATCCCAACAAAAAGCGTGCGAAGCCGCGGGCAGAAGCTACTACTAAATAGACCAATCATTCTTGTAGATCCTTACAACAGTCTGCTACAACAGTTAGCTCAATTGTTGCAATTGTAAATACTAGTTTTTAGTTGGTTTTATTAATTTATTGTAGTTTTTTTTTCTAATAATGAATGTTTTTTGCTAAGTAAATAATCGATTCAACATTAAAATCACAATAAAATATTTATTTTCTTGTATCGATATTAATCGATAAAATCAACAGCCGATTTGCTTGACTACATCACTAATCGAGTAGCGAAGAACTTTCGAGAACGAAGTGAATAGACACAATCCAAAATCAACTTTATCATAATTGCATAAGGTTGATTTTGACTAACCGTTGTAATAAATTATTTGTAAATTGAAATAAATTGAAACTTTAGGAGAAAACAATTAAAATCCTACCTACCGATGGTATGAAACACCTCCGTTTTAAAGATTTTATCGCCTACAATCATTTTTACATTCCAAAATGGAACAATACGGCATAGCTTCGGAAAAATGAATTTGTCGCGAGACTAGCAATTCAAAGCGATGTTAGAACACGACTGAGATCAGTTAAGCGTAACTACGCATAATTGTGACACGCGTGCCACGCCCACTTAGCACTTCCACTTACTTTTCTGTTCTGTGGTAGACGTCAAAGTCAAACAACCCCGTCATGCCTTACATTAATGACAGCTTCAACAACTGTCATTTTGTATTTATTTGTTAAGATAAAATAAATAATTAAAATTAAACAGAGTAATGAGTAAATGAGATATATCCCCATTTTGTGTTATTCAATACCATCTTATTATTTTTCTACCAAAATGGTAGTCTCTCTTGGAGGCTACCAAATGCCTACATTTAGTGTTGAGCTTTTATTCGGAAATAATCGGTTTAAAACCGACATCCGGTTTATGTTCTTTTCCTTCTCGACAGTTTGTTTCCGTTTCCTCTAACTTGTAAGAGCGCGTAGAAGAACTTTTAAACAACTCAAGAAACTTATTTATTTATCGAAATGAAGGAAACTGGGCAGTAACAGTAACTAAGAGTTCTTACATACTTTCTCATAAAGCAGTAATATTGCTTTGTGAACCATAATAAGTTTGGTAATTACAAATCTTTAGTGGCGCGGAGCCACTGAAAATTACAATCAAATAATTAGAACTATTGACTGACAGTATCAGTAAGTTTGGTCAAATAGCTGTACCCATACATAAATCATAACAACAACGGGTAGCTGGGTAGGGATTAGGTACCCGTTACTTACAAAGTAACATTACCTCAACTGTGCCGTTACTTCCAAAAGCAGGGGGGTTCCTTTTATAAAAAATGCTATGGTAGTATTAATTTAAAACTTATGTATTTTTTACGTAACTGTTCCTTACAAATTAATTAATGTTCAACATTAAAATAATTAGTTATAATTATTATTTACACGTAGGTACCTAGTAATTAGGTAAGTTGGTATGTATTGTATTTAGATAATAATATAAATTTTATTCTATTAAATAAACTAACAGTTACTTATATCACAATTATGTACAACAGAACATTGAGCGTTGTGCGAGGCTGTTTGTCAATAAGGCCTCCATACTTCTTGACTCGAGGGCCCGTACAGACCATGTTTCCCTTCCTCATTGGTTTCACAGCTCTGCACCATACCGCTGGCTTCGGCCGCACTCTGAAGGTCTGCAGTTATAGATATCCCCCCATCAATGTCGCTTATCTTGATCTCACTCGGGAACTGCTCAAGGTTCAGCTTATCTGCCGTGCTGTGCAGGTGAACGTGAATTTGGTTCTGGTTGACTGTCGAGTACAGGTTTGGTAGTATCATCTGAGGATTTGGATTGATATATGAAGCATGGGACTGTAGACACGCGGGGTTGTTGTTTATGTTGTTGTATTGGTAGTTGTTGGAATAGTTGTAGGTGTTTGCTGTCCAGTTGTAGTAATTTGGATCGTATCGCTGGGGGGTAGAGTTGAGATCGGTGAGGGATGCGCTTGCGCCGCTAGGGCTGCCCTTGAAGCTGGGAGTGCTGGGCTGGAACCCACTGTAGTCTGTATGACCCAGCGGCGGCATTTCTGGTAATACTGTAACAACAAAAATGGCTTGAATTAATTTGATTGATTTTACATTTTAGGTAGGTAATATATATATGCGGTAAACCACTCCATTACTATGGGGTTGGGAGGTAAATATTGTATTGTACCTACCCTATCAATGGAGGATGTTTGATTTGATTACCTACCAATTGGCTGTTTTTTTTTTTGTAAATAGTAGGTAATAATATTTTCGTTACATAGAACGACTGTACAGGACAACTGGGAATAAGTGATAATTAAGTACAAAACACAATTAGGAAAAAAAATGTTTAATAATTTTGTTTATAGGTATCGATTTGGTATTCGATTCATAGAGGTGATTCTTATATCATAGGGGATCAAAATTAAATGTCTTTCTTTTCGTTGGGATTAAGATCTCATTTCACTACTGCCAGGCTCTTCCGTCCTGAGCTTCAAGCATCCAAGTGCACCATGCATGTGAAGAAGAGTGGCCGGTACTTTCGCTTCTGTCAACCATCTCCGAATGTGATTTAGTGCGCCCTGCCCTGCGACTTTGACAAAAATATGGTCAGCTCATCGAACAAGCGGACAACCCTCCTTCTCCTACTTTAAAAGCAACCCTGGTAAACTGTGACCCACAAAAGTTTGCGACGAGAAAGAGTGGTTCGAGGTTATTTCAAGTAGGTTGGTAGTTATTTACCTGTTGATAGGTACCAGGAAAGTGGAGTCAGATTTGTAATTAAGCGGCTGTACATAGTAGCACCGGGTTTTGCGCCGGGTACATGACGGTGGAGAGGTAGCCGGTGTTCCCCTCGCTAGCATCGAGGATGTTGCCAAGACACAGCGTGTTCGAGGAACATTCTAGTAGATAATTACCTGTTGGTATGTGAATGGTAGGGTCCGGCTTGTAATAGGGCGGCTGCAGTGGCGCGTAGGCCGGGTACATGGCGGTGGAGGGGTAGCCGGTGTTCCACTCGCTAGCACCGAGGATGTTGCCGCTTGTGTCACCTGAAAGAGATTGACAATTTCTTATTAAAGACCAATTGAAAATTCATAGCTTTGTTAGCCTATGGACACTATAGGTTGCTATTCCTCTTGCGCAGTCTGCCGACCGAGCTGTTGTGTAAAATTTCTGATAAATAAATTAAAGTACCTACATCCTGAATAAAAGTTCTTTGATTTAGTTAAATCTTCGACTGAGTCTTCTGCGATCACGGCAGTAATAATTAATTTGGTGGAAATTAAGTTTCATTAAGTTTTTGCAATAGTTACCAACTCAGATTTTTGTTCCAGTAGGCCAAGCACGTGGACTATTATTCTCTAGAGTAGAATAGACATCAATGACATCGCCACGTCATACTTTGCAAAAATTATTGAAGTATTTCAAATAATTTACGCATTCGATGATAAAGTGTCGTAACTTTTCTATTCTACCCTATAGAACAATCCTGGTGCTTGCTGGATGTTTTTATGTAGATATGTATACCTAATAAAGAATATGTGTAGTGTTTCCCATCGCGATGGGAAACGTAGCAGAGGCAGACCTATTAAGCGTTGGGAGGACGATTTGCCAAAAGGATGGCGTAGGGCATGCCTGAAGTTTAGGCCCTAAACCGCGTACAGTGGCATACAATGGAGGAGGCCTATGTCCAAGGACAACCTGACTTACCTATAAAAAGTAGATTTAAAACTACATAACGATAACTTTTATAAGTCAGCGAATAAGGCTATTTTCATTTTATTTATTTATATATGTAGTGTATTGTACCTACTATACCTATATGTATCAGTTATCTGGTACCCATAACACAAGCTCTGCTTAGGGGCTAGATAATGCTGTGTGAATTGTCCAAAAAATATTAATTTAATAAAATTATTTTTAATTGAACACTTTTGATAGTCTATTCCAAGATTCTACCAAACCTATATGCCAGGTTTGGTGGACTTAGTCATTATCTAGAGTCGTGGGCAAAGACTACCACGAAAGACAACCCAACTCTAAGAGCTGACGCGGAAAGCCCAGAATGCCTCTTGCAGCATTTCGACCTGTTGCCATAGAGCCAACATTGCAAAAAAAAGCCCAGCAGTGGGACAGTGATGGCTTAAATAGAGTCGTAGAAGGTATTATAAAGGAATTGGTCACATACCTATTAAATATCTTGCATAGATTTATCAATTGCCACCTTAATATTCCACTAGCAAAATCGATCTAGCACTTGCACGCAGGCGTCCCTAAACGGCCGATCAATTGTACCTAAGTTGTATGGATTTTGTATGTGGGTCACGAATACGGAACATAGGCTAGGATTGCCAGCTGATTCATATGAGTAAGGTCTGTCTGACGGTGATGAAAGTGAGCTCGCAGACAGCGTAGGGCCATTAAGATGACGTTTTAAAAATAAAAAATGTGCTTCTAATTTAAAACAATTTGCAAAGTTTCTTCATAATACAAGTTATCTACATAATACAAGAAAACATTTTTTTGTTTACCAAATGCAGCCAATAAACCTAGAAATATGTTGGTGTCTGTCTATTTCTACATATTGTCTTATGTCTCACCTCGGCCTCACTCGTAAGTGGTAGGTATTTCTACCAAACAATGTTGATACTTGGAACAAAGTGTCTTGATCGTTATCATAAAAAGCTTTGTCATCACACCGTATGAGTAATAATGGTAATCCAGAGAAAGTTTGCAAAATCAAGCCTTGGCAGAATGCCAGAAATTGTCACAAGTTTGAGGAGGTAATTCTTTGGTGGGTTGGGTAGCGCATTTTATTTCTGAGAACTTTTTTATTGCTCTTGTCGTCGTTACTTTGGTACAGTCAAGAATAAAAATCGCTGAGCAGGGTCAACTTTCAACAGTCATTATGGGTTTAACTGTGGACGACACATTAATTAATTTATTGCTATTTTAAAAACTGACCCATTAAATGCCACCTTTACCACATTTACGCTGCGTTGAATTTAATAGACAGATGATAGATTTTTTTTTAAATATAAATAAAATAAATTTATTTATTTTAATATTTAATCCATTTTAAATGTTTAAAGCTATGATATTATTAAAAAAGAGAGCATACACAAAATATACATAAAAACTTAAACGAACTTCCATTAAAATTAATATACATTAATTTCCTAAAAATAAATGTCTACACGAAAAGGCATAAGCACAATTTTTTTTAAACCTAAACCATTCGTGTCTACCAGATGTACTTACAGGGTGTTTCCAGTCCGTGAGTTGCATACGTAAGAGACAGCTCGTGCGTCGCTGACTCAATGCGTTGATAAAACAAATCATTATTATTATGTTAATCCTCTTAGTTTCGCATGTGTACACTTCATGTGGCACGTAGGCGTTTTACACGTGAAATTAGGCTTTATTTAGAGGGTTATTCCCATCGTCTCACGTGAGACGTTCCTATTCCCAACGTCTCACGAAAAGCCTTCCCAACTTCGCACGTGAGACGTTGCCTATTCTCAGCGTCTCACGAAAAGAGAGCTTCAGACGCGGAAAATATAAATTGTACCTATACTTTTTGTGTAGTCTGTACTTTAGCAAAGTAGTGTACCTACGAAGAAGTAAGAACTCTCTATTTTAGAGAGTTCTTTTAAGACATCTATACTACTAATATTATAAATTTAAAAGTAACTCTTGTCTGTCTGTCTATCTGTTACCTTTTACCACGACTAAACGGCTGAAAGGATCTTTATGAAATTTGGCAGGGAGGTAAATGGTATCCCGGGGACGGACTTAAGCAACGCAAGCAAGCTTAAAAAGCGCGTGCGAAGACGCTGGAAGCAGCTAGTTTAATGTAAAAAAAAAACTCCAGAGCACATTGTTACAAAACGGGACTGTTTATTTGAATAGTTACAGAGATTGTGGCATAAACATGATCCGTAGATAAGGAAATGTCGATGTAATAGACAAGTTTGGTGTAAGCCAACATTAATTCAAACAACCTGCAAAACCCTCGTTAATCTCTTAATCTCTATAGTGTCACCCAAACACGTCATAATTTAAAAAAAAAAAAAAAAAAAATGACTCACGCATGACTATTCTCGTTTAGATAGGATAGTCTACGAACGTCATTGAAACAATGTTATCCATGAAGGATGCCATGCATGATACGTCATGGCCTCATGGCAATGTGCATACTAGTCTAATAACTAATTTAATAGGTATAGAAAAGAAGTGGGTAAAGTTTGTTTGTTTGTTATGACTAATATGAAAGAGTAATAATGGTCTGGTCTGATTAAAAAAAATAATTATATACATTTTGATGACCTCTGTGGCGCAACAGGCAAAGGTCCGCTTGCGACGCAGGAGGTTGCCGGTTCGATTTCCACCTCGGGACAAACGTTTGTGTTGTACGATCTGTAGATACTTGATCCGGTTCTGAGTCAAAACTCAAAACTCAGTGCATTATTTCTTTTAGACCTTGCAGGACACTTGCAGCCGGTTTTTCATCCACTTGTTATTTTTTAAACAGTTTAAACTTTTTGTTAACCTCTAGTGTGTTTACTTGTATGTGGAGAAACCAAGACTTAGTTCGTAAAACAAATAAACAAACCTTAATCAGGATAAGTGCTATCCATGCTATGTTAGTGCTTTGTGTAGGAGTTCCTTTGCGTAAACCTCGATTTTGTATTTTTTACGAAGCAGACTTGCTTCGTAAAAATAAAGGTTAAAATCGAACTTTCCGCAGAAGAACTACACTGCAACATTGCAACCGCCTGTTACAGTCTTGGATCTTATATATGTATAGTAAAATGTATGCTTATATTGGAGCTAGATGATGCTGTGTGAATTGTCTAGCATTTTTTATTTATTTTTTGCTTGCATAGATAGTTACCTAAAAGTACAGTAGTATGATTAACCGATAAACCTAACGCAGGCACCAGTCTCGCGCAATGTTGCTTTGCTTTTATAGTTATAGCTACTATTTTTGTTTATTTTAAATTTAAGCTCATTGTCGAGAGAACAATAAATGATTTTATTATTATTATTTATTATGATTGTACCCTGTATGATTACGTTTTATAGCTTATAACTATAGTAAGCCTTTACTATAGGTATAAGCTATAAAATTATCTAGAAGATAAAAAACTATTGGTATTTCTCCACCTAAAAAAATCAATATAATAAAAATTACTTAACAACTACCTGCTAAAGGTTTCTTACTCACCTACTTTAAGATGTTAAAATCTCATTATTGAAATGATCGAAAAAAAAAACACTTCATTTAATTGATAAGACATATTTTATTATATTTCTTAGTAGACTTGCTGACCCGCCCGCGATATAATTCGCGTTAGTATTTTTTACTATATATATTTGAGTGCTAGCCTGTAACCACACAAGGAAAGCTACAGGCAAAAGCTAGTACCTACCCATATTTACTTAAACTGCATCACGCCTCGGTTGCAGTTGACGCAACGAATGGCCCTGGCTTCTCTTGGGATTACCGAGATATGTAGTAGAAGTGTAGAAGTCCTTTCTAGTACCTATTAAATTACTTCTTTAAAAACAAGGTTGGTAGCACAAGGCTTTATATACATTATCATCAATATTAGAAGTTTATTACCCACAGCTGGGCATAGGCCTCTCTCCAAGTATGGAGAGGGGCCTTATTAATAGTATCAAGACCATAACATTAATGGTACCTCAGACGTAGGCAAGGTATACATAGGTTTATGTTAGATACATAAACTAAGCTATTTAGTATTTTTAAGCTTACGCGATCTGAACACATAATTATTAATACTATTTAACGGGTATTTATCGCGTTGGGAAAAATAGGTAAATAAACGCGATAAATACCCGTTAAATAGTATTAATAATTAAGCTATTTAGGTCTTAACCGAGTCTTATGTCTGTAACTTAACCAAGGTAGGTACATTTTGAAGTAGGTAAGTAGTATTTTTGTTTTGTCTGTAATTCTGAAAAATCCATAAAAACATTTTTTATGATATACAAAAAGGAATAGAATTCATATTATTTGATTTATAGGCGAGGATAGCCCGAATGTAAGCAATTAGTCATTGTAAATCAGTCGTTTGTTATAAAGTTAAGTAAATACTGTTTATTAATTATCTTTCCGTGACTCACGTTCGCAGTTACAAAACCTATTGGTACAGAAATAAAACAATTGACGTATCAACAAACTCACGTAGATATTATTTGTTTGTATAAGGCAACGCTTAGTAGGTATAGTACCTACAAAGGGTAAGTTTTATTAGTATTTATTGAAAGTACCTATTTTATCCTATTATGACTTTAAAGGAAATTTCAAATTTATGGGGCAGTTTGTGATAGGTATATTTTAAGCTTTTTTTAATACCTCTGTAATAGTTTTTTTATATAGTCGGCAGAGATACGAAGTTGCCCTTGGTGGTCACCAAACTCTATTTTCGCATCTCTGCCTAAAGAGACATTTACTTTTAATTTATTTTTTATTATCGCCGCGGCAGCGGCGCTAGTTTGGGTTGGGGTAGCGCCTTAAGTAGTGTAGCCTTGCTGTAGCTTGTGTAGTGTTGCCGTTTTAGGCAAACTAGTGAAAAAACCAGCAACTCAATGTTTTCTCACTAGCCTTTCAATCTGATCCAAAGCGATGCAAATTCAGTTCGTGTTTGTCCTATGTCTACCGAATTTATATCATATCAACATGATATCGTCTATATCAACATGGTAGGTAGGTAGGTATACGATTAACACAAAAGCCTAGTTGTTTTATACGGTATAATGGGCGTCCTATCGGTTTTAAAATCTAGATATATCTAGATGTATTTTTTTGTTAATATTTTTTTTACACTGGTATCATCGGAACAAACTGCAGAAGTTAGAAACCATTTTTAGTTTTGAAAGCGTTCATTCATTTGTCATCTGTTTTCAAACTCGTATTTCAACCTTTTTCGCTGCGATTGTGCAATAATGCAATTTTTGTTGGCAGTTTGTGTTTTTGTATTATAGTGACAGCATTTCTGTGGTTTTCTGTTATTGTTTTCAGTTTTTGTGTCAGAATTGATTTTGTTTACAAAGAAGTTATAAGTAATCGATTTTGTTATTTCAACATTTTGTATTATTTTAGGTACAGTGCGCGTCACAATTAAGTATCCCCCTATCTCAATGTATGTGGGTTCAAATCCTGTCAGCGATCGCTGGAGATTGGGTGATCGAAATTACATGTTTTTTTATAATTTTCCATTTTCTTTTCATATTTTTGACGTTTCCTACAAAAATTGCATGTTCTGTATCATTAAAATGTAATTTTTGTATAAATTGTTTCATTTTAATTTCATTTAATTTGGTAACCTTACTTAAAATTCGATGGATTCTCTAATTATCAACTTGGCCTTGCGGTAGTAACCGGCAAATTAATGCAAGACAAGATTAGAGTGACATGGTTCGAATCTCGTGAGCGGTGGTTCGTTTTTTTTTTATCAATTGCTATCTATTTTTTTGCAATATGTAAGATTTTTAATTGATATTATTCTTTATAGGCTTAATTGCAAGTTAATGAAAAAACAAACAAAAATTACAAAAAAGAATATTCTATAATTATGTCTACAATATTATACAATAACTACTACGTATAAATCTATGATATTATAACGAAATAATTGTTTTGATAAACCATAATAACAAATAATATCTGTAAACAGTGAAAGGTTTTTTATAATAGATTGTGATAATTTAATCAAAAATAATTTGTGTACAACGAAAGAACATTGGTAACAATATTTCGATCTCTCGCTAAATATGCACAAAGCAAACCACACGGAATAAGACGAGTGACAATTACTTTGTTCGCTACAAACGACAAAGTCAAACCCTACCCGCATCCAAATTTAAAAATGTAAGACTTGGCATTAAAATAGGGACTTATTAGACCGATAGACAAAATTGGACGCATTGTTCCAACAGCTAAATAGCTCAGTTGATCTAATGCCGAGAATTCGAGTCTCCATATAAAGGGTGGGTGGTTCGATCCTTAGCGACTTGATAAGTTTTTGCATTGAAAATTAGTCACAAGCGAATAGAAGTTAGAAAATATTTTGTAGACAAGGGGGATACTTAATTCTGACGCGCACTGTACCTATAGATTACTCAGTCGGTTTAAATTATTTTATTTCAAGAAAGCTTTTGTTGATTATTTAAACTAAATAGCATTTTGCAATGTTTGGTACACGTAGGTCGGGTCAGTCTGCCGTCCCATCGGATTATGAGAGTGAGGGAATAGATAGTGCACTTGTGTTTGTGCACTCACTTGGGCATTATAATATGTCACGATAGGACTAGCCATGTGGCCTTCGTTGAAACGGCCAAAGATTCGGCCAGGAAGACATACGTAGATCTGTTCACCGAAAATTTTGCTAAGCAAATAACAACAGAGCAAATCAAATACCAACTAATTAACCAAGGATTAGAGAGCTTCAAATTAGTACCTACCTACGTAATCCGAATCAGTTTATGAACTAAAAGTGTTCAATAATGATTTTCGTTCGCGTACGCCCAAACCCACTTCATTATGCGGTGCTAGCGCTCACTGTTCCTAATTTTGCTCGCTCGCACATGAAATTAAAATGGTTTTATGCTCAAATGAGATATGCAACAAATTAATTTAACTAGTGGAAATCACGGGAACTTGTGCGCTCTTGTTTTTCATTTTCGCCTAAATAATTATAACCCGATTTTGGTGGTTGACAGTATAAGGGTGTCTTTTTTACGATAGTAACGAAACGTGATCGTGGCGTCTCTTATTTGTATGGGATTTACGTAGTTCCCTGTCAAAGTCAAAGTATTTATTGTTATACCATGTTGTGTTGTACAAAAGATCTTAATTAAACTTATAGGATTCAAACATTTTCTTCAAGTATTACCTAGGTAAGTACCTTCATAAAAATAACTTAATGGCGAATTTTTTACACGAGAGTAAGCATAAAATTTATAAAACAAAATAAAAAAAACACAAAACATAGGTAGTATTTTTTCTTAGAAAATGTATATGAATTTAAACAGGGATAATCTAATATTAGTCTGTCCGTACGATAGAGGCGCTGTATAAAAATCTATGGGAAAATGAGGCGACACGATCACCTCCCGTTACTATCGTCAATAGACTCACTCCAGTGAGCTAGCGTGCCCAAAAAACCAATACTAAAAACAGAATAAATCAATATTTAAGGGGGCTCCCATACAACTAACCTATTTTTTTTCCCGTTTTTATAGATAATGGTACGGAACCCTTCGTGCGCGAGTCCGACTCGTACTTGGCTGGTTTTATTAAAAACCCGGAGAGCCTCAAAAATTATATAAATTGATTGACGCACTGATTAATAGGTTCACGATTGTAAGGCGACTGACTTTATGAGTAAGTTCACCAGCCAGTCATCATGCTTTTTAAACATTGTGACATACATATTCATATGTATTTACTTAATAAGGTGTCTAAATACACACAGATCTGCGGTTTTGCCTGCTGTGGAAATTATGTCGGAAAAACCGACCGTTTGTCGATTCTACTGTTGACTTTTTCATCAAGCGATAATGTGCAAATATCAGTACCGGTTATTTGACAGATCAATGCAGTTAGCATCTAATAGAGAAAATGAAATGGGTAAAAAATAGATCAAGCATATCGTTCGTTGAACTTCATTACTTAAATAAGTATACCTATATAAAATAGTAAAAAATATAGTACTTCAGGATTTACGCTATTTTCTACTGGTATCTTATACATCTTCATGAATAACAATTAGAATTTACAATTGAAACAATTGAGCTAACTGCAGACTGTCGCGAACAATCTACAGGTAGCTCAACTGATCCATATCAACACAAGTCGGAACTGTGCCCAAGCCGCTGCCCCGCTGTATGGCAATGCTGATGCGCTGTGCCAGATACTCACCAGCTCTCGGGTCACGCGTCGCTAGAGATTGCAATCTGGATTATCCAAAATCCGTTTTATCCGAATTATCCAGATAATTTCTCAATTTTCTTTATCCGGATTTAGGCGTTTCAAATCCGGACAATTTGGATAATTTGGATAATGTTCAAAATCTTTTTTTGAAGGAAGAAATAATTAAATCGCGATTTTATTTAATCGTAAATAAGTTTCAATTTGAATTATAATATTATTTGGTATAACCTTCGGCTTTTTTCGTCGTCACACCACACGCCGCGCCTCCCACGGTTACCTGTTCAGGTCGTTCTATGCGTTTTCGTAGTGTTTATGCTCCCAAGGCGTTTGGAACTTTGTGGAGCTGCCTTCTTCCACTTTCCAGAGAAGATTGGTTGAACAGCCACTCTGAACTGGTACACACAAAAGCGCTACACCAACAAATGACATCAAGTCTGACAGCCAGGCTAGCACTTGCACTTGATGCGAGCGAAGGTAAGCTAGCGCATAGCAGAAATCTCCGAATGAATGCAACAAAGTAGCATTCACCTGGGCAAAGACTTGCATAGCCAGATACATCACCCCGGAGAAAATTCTACAGCAGTTCCTAGCAGCTGCAAGAAGAGTAAGTGAAACTATGAGGGCTTGTCAGCGTTTGAGTTAGAAGTCTTAACTCTTTGGCTCACACAAGTCTTCTTGCTATCCATTCCTAAAGTTATGGACTAGTGCTTCTACCCGTTACAACTGACGGATATGAGTTAGGTTCTCAGGGTACAACTGGTGCAGTAGTTCAAAGTCGTTTAGCAAGCTATGGAAAGTGCCAGTTATGTTCGGAGTTTTTCTGATGGTTAGGATTCGTATGCGTATTCGAAACAAAACTACCCAATCACACCAAAGCCGAACCAAGGCTGGTGACATAACTCAGAGAATTAGTAAGCTGAGTGGCAGTGGGCCATCTCTGCCAAAGAAAAACCGACAACAGTTGGTCTTAAACTTGTATAAGGGGAGTGGAGACCAACGCTGTTTTAAACTCGTAAAGACCGTCCTGTTGCCAGGTGGGCTGACGATGTGTTAAAGACTATTAGCAGATGGCTGGAGGATGTCAGTTGAAGAGCTTAGCTGATAAAGGGCGGCATAATGTCTAGTTGGAGAGCTACATCTACTCATATGCCGCCCCTATACTAGTCTACACTAGCACATGTTGATGAAAGGGTTACCTTTCAATAGCTAAATATGCACTATTATAGACTTTTATGACCAATAAAGTTCAGATAATTAATCATGACATAATTTTTCGGACCAGCGTCAATGTGGTAGCTACCTTTGAACCACGTAGCCTATGCGAGATGATAGTAAAAAACCTGACGGTATCTCTGATTCCCTGAAAGATAGGTCGGCCTTTAGTTTGGGATGCCACGTATGTAGATACCCTTGCTAGTGCCTTCACATCTTGCACAGCAATCAGTAAGTGCCCGCTCCGCAGCTACATCAGCGGCGTTTGGCCTTGGGCCCATGGTCTGGGAAAGACCGCAAATCAATCGTTAGAATGATGAGTATAAGTACAAGGTAAAAGATAAAATTCGCGATTTATAAGGTGCCAAAATCGATCACGCTTTAATATATGACGAGTTCACGGTTGCCCTTGTAGCGACATATTGACCCGCCTAAAAGTCGCTAGAAGTCACTATAACTTTTTTTCTCGCTAAATGTGGAATTTTGTCCGCTAAACATTGATAAAATCCTCTAGTTCTAGCGACAAAGTCACTAGAACGGCCACACTGGACGAGTTTGCGGTCACGGGACCTTTGCTGATTAGATTTTTATGAAATTGATGTACATACGTGTAAATACTTAGTTGTAATTTGTCATTTTTGAGTTTTCGTTGAAATAAAGTTGAACTTTATTCAAATTATCCAAATTATCCGAATTATCCGGATTATCCGGATTTGTGAATGATGTAATCCATATTATCCGGATAAGAAAATTGTCCAGATAATGCAATCCCTACGCGTCGCTGTGCGCACGCTGCATTCGACCAGACGCTCAAATAATTTGTTGAAAACCCGGAGAGCCTCGTACCCCACGGACCTAGGGTCTCGACTCCAAGGGGAGCAAATGCGTAGGCTCTGTCGAGACCTGCATATTTGAGCCTCTTGAGATCTTCGGCCAAACCTGCCGGCTGCTGCACCAGCCCTCACGGAAGTCCTAGAAAGATGGGAAGGCGCGAGGGTGTCGACGCATGTAGCGTCCCACACAATAGGCTACCCCAGCTCAATTGCTTCAATTGTAAATACTAGTTTTAATTCAATTCTAGTATTTGATTGTAATTTTCATTTTTAATAAAGATTCATTTGTACCAATTAAGAAGAAAATAAATTTAATTTAGATCAAGGAGGTCGCTTTTATTCACAACACTTCTCAGGCACTTAAAAATCAATTTGCTCTAGGCCACAATTTTTTCCTTCATTGATTATTAGATTGAATGAATCTCCCAGAACAATTCAACTCTACAATCTCAGTGTTCGCTATGCATCCTTATAAACACGCTGTAATCATGTAGTTATGAAGCTGTAGGTACGGACAGCCTAGGCCTGGCTCTGACGTGAGATAATTACCGTTCCCCGCCACCCAGCCGGGGTAATGTCACAAGTACCACTTACACAGAAGGCAAGCTCAGAAATATCGGCAAAACACGTTACATAATAATAACACTACACGCTCTGTATGAATGAGCATTATATTTATAACGCTGAAATTTTCGGATTGACGCTGGGACTCTACATGTGTGGGAGAGATTTCTTCGTTAGTAGTGAGCCTTCTGGCTGGTGTACGATAAAGCTATTTTGAATTAACACCCCCTCAGCCTGGAACTGTCAAAGCATCGCAGTGTTCAACAAATATGAAATAAATGAAAACAGCAGTTTTAAATGGGCAAGGGAATTGTGGTAGAGTTTGGTGGATAATTCTAGGAATTTCATAATTTGCTTGATGAAGTTGATAGGCGGACTATGATAATAGCGCATTAACCTTATAATTAACTGTACCGAAAACTTATGAATTTACCTTTTCATAAACTAATCACTTTTTTTGCTCTATTGTTCAATTAGGTAAAAGTAGGTGGTCCGGCAATCTTCGTTCCGCCTTAAAATCAGAGATGGCGTTACATGTATGAGAAAAGATTCATAATTTTCTCTTTGTAATTTTTTTTATTTAGTTAATCTGTAGGTAAATCCTACAAATCAAAGATCATTAAAATCGGTTCAGTTATTCCTGAGTTATAAATCGGGTAACTACGTGTTTTATAAATAAAAAGATTTGTACTTTTAATGGTAGATCACAGAGCTCTTAATTTTATGGCACCCTACAGAGGTGTTCGCACATAAAATTAAAATATATGTAATATATAAAATACCCGCGTCTCACAAATGAACTAGCAACTATATAACATTTTATATTATAAGCAGTAGAGCTTTGCCTAAATCTGTTGTCAATAATGTCGGCCTAAAAATAAAGCATCCATCTTCTTATTTAAAATAGATTATATATTATAGATAAATAATTATGAATAAATAAATAATCCTGGACAAATCACTCAGCCCCAAAATAACCAGAGCTTGAGTTATGGGTAGGTCCAGTCCAATAACTGATTTTCACAATACAAAAGACAGAGAAAACAAAGTTTGCTGATCAATTCCTATACAATTTTTTATCCCATGCTGAAAATTTGTACTTAGGTGTTGTACCGGAGGTTGTAATGCCGGAAGTAGGTAAGTACCCTAAAACAACAAACGTGTCATTCCCTCAATCAAGGCACTGATTTGGTGGCGCCGGGCTAATTATGTTCCTTTGATCAAACAGATTGTTCTTGTTACACACACGCCATGTAATTAGTGTTTAAATTGATTGCCTATATTATGGTGTAGGTAACGATTGGATGGAGAAAATTGAACTTTAATGCCATCATCATCATCATCCGCAGCCGGATTCTACCCACTGCTGGCTATAGGCCTCCCGAAATTTGTGCCATCCACCACGGTCCTGTGCTAACCACCTCCATTGACGCCCCCCGACTTTAAGGTAGTATAATTTAAGTAGTTTTTTTGTTTCATTTTGAGGATTTTTCCAATAACCATGGAATGAGCTGCCAGCGTCTGTTTTCCCGCCCGAGTACAATCTTGGAGTCTTCAAATCTAGGGTGAATAAGTTCCTTCTGGGAAAGCGTGATCTTAGTCCTCATCGTCACTTATTTAAGTGAGATGGTGGCCAAACGCTCGACTATCACCAATAAAAAAGAAAGCCATGGAGAACCAATACTTTTCGTTTTATGGTTATAATAAAATGCTCTACGTTAACCATCATTTGTTGGGAATGGAAAATTTACAAGTATAGCAAAATCAAAATAAGTTATTCTCTGGTAAAGTATTCTTAATTTTAACCACCTTTAGGGGCTTCCAGACAGAAAACAGAAGCAGTGCTAAGTTCGGTTTGTAATTGATTTAAGTATAGATAAATAATTGCGAGGCCGTTAACACAGCATGAACTAACCCCAGACTTAGCAGAGATCCAGCTCCAAACTACTAAGCAGTGCTTGTATAATACATACGACTCTAACCTTTAAAATAAAGGAAATAAAATAAAAAGTCGGTTAATTCAGACCAAATCTATGAGTTACAGAAAAAAGTAAACAAAATTACAGAAAATCAAAGCACAATTTAGAGTTTAGACCTGTAGTGTTGGTATTGAGTATCAAAATTGACCAATTTCAATAAAAATCAGAGCTGCATTCTCGTCCGAAGCTTTATAAATCTCATTACCCATAAGAAGTTCTCACCCTCCCGGTTGTTTTTGCTTTTGTTTGTGATCGCTTACAGCGGCGTAGTAATTCGATACATCCTGTGTTTGACGGAGTTCGACTTCAGATATTGTAATCCTAAGGTACTATGACTTGAGCTTGGAGGCTTTTTGTCCAGTTATTGATTACTAGGCTTACAAGCTTCTATCCATGACTGAGTCTGCGTATAACTAAAGGTATGGGGGTACTTAGCATAAGCAACTCGTCGACTCATACTCAACTCGGCTTGAAATCTTACTCGAGTTCGGTGTACTCGCGTGTACTCTTAGAGAGACGTTACTTAGGTCAAAGTTTTCATTCTAATCCACTCTTGCAGCTTTTATTTACGAATTAAACTGATAATGATAACTCAAGGTGGGAGTTACCATAGGTTGACAAATGATTCCTCGACTCAAATGAGGAAATTTTTTGAGTGACGTTTGAGTTTTATTGGATTTTAATTGACCCCATTGTCTACACTAATATTATAAAAAGGAAATATTTGTTGGTTTGTTTCAATAAGCTCCGAAACTACTGGACCGATTTGAAAATTTTTTTCACCATTAGAATCCTACATTATCCTTGATGAACATAGGCGATAGAATACCCGTGCGAAGCCAGGGCGGACCGCTAGTTACTTAATATAATTATCGATCGTATTTTTTATAAACTACCCCCTTGTTTGCGAACTTTCCCTACTGTCCTAAGTTGTTACAATCTAGCGTAGCAAAGCGCATGCGTGGAGTAGAGTGTATGGTAGTTGGAGTTAATCTAAACATATGTAGAACATGAGAACTAAACACTAAGGGCAGCCTTGTGATGCCGTCAGCAGCTCCCATCTCAACTCTTTGATTAATCAACTCTATAGCTCTGTTATAAGCCCAACCTATCAACGCATATGCGTTGGTTATTTATGTGGAAATGTTATAGATCCCCGGTAGGCACTGAGATGTGATAGGCGAGTATAACGCAGTATCGCGTGTGCGCAGGATTGTGTTACGGCCGGCCGAGTGTATCAACGGTCCAATCCGGATCCATTGCTGGTAACAATACCTTCATGTGGCTATGAAACAAGCGAGCGGACGCGAGGGCGGGGAAACGTGAAGATATAAACATAATATCTGCATTTTTTATAACATTTTACTATTAGAGACTCCTTTAAAGATACAGTATCTCTACGGGGTTTGCTGGCTGGCAGGGACTGCGCAATTCAACATTTGAAATCAAAGAGATTAAAACCAATACGTTATATTTGAAATAAGAATCGTGCTCTATTCCTAAGTCAATATCACAGATCACTATAAACTAGTCAGGTCAATATGCGTAATAAGAAGATTGGTCAATATGCAAATTAGAGATAGGTCAATTATGGGTTATTTTGCTTCTTGGTCAATACGCGTTTTGATCATTTTGCGTTATTTTTTCAATATATTATATTGGTCATTATGTGTCTAAACCTTTGTCATGTCATGTATAGTCTATCAAAACCTCTGTTTACTTTGTGGCTAGATGACGCTGAACGAAGAATGTCTAAGTATTTTTTTTATCTCATTCAAAATACCAATGTCACAAACAACGAAATTTATTTTTTGTTACATAAAACTTACATAGTAGGTATACATTTACCGCAACCAATAATGAAAAGTTTTAGGAATATTTCTAAGTTCTGTGGTTACACAAACATGGGGATTTTTAATTAGTATTATTCACATATCCCGTACTTTACGACAGTACATGAAAATACGTCAAAACAGGAAAGAAAGACAATGATGCGTCACGTCACAACACAAAGTGATTTGCCCACAACAAGGTGTAGAGTAGGGATGACACGTCAATGGATGACGCTGATACCGGGAAACAATGAAAATTTATTACGAACACTCGATTATTAAAAATGTACGCTGTCTAGCTCTGCGCCCGTCTTTTGAGCCTTTTCTATCTCTTTAGTACAGATGTACCAAATCATTCAATAATTCAACGAAAACTCAAGTTCACTCAACCTTCCGCTGTTGACAGACTCTATAACAACGAAGTGGTAAATTAGTTACTATTTTTTGCTCTTTACATCATATCTATCGTTTCCGTATAAGCATTTCAAATCATCTACGGAAGTGCCGTCATACGAATACGACATAAGCCATCCTTGGTAGATGTAGACCATTGATAATTCTATAGACTTCATAGAGCTTGATCTAGTGGTAGAGTAGGTACATACTCTACTCACGTAGTATATTCTCTAAATACGTAGACAGCCCCATAACGGGGACGATAACTCGGATTCAAATGTGGTGCAGATCAAATCCGACCAGTGCAAAATACTCCAGCCTCTGGGTAGGTCTTTCAGCTCGCTTGTTTAGAAGCCTCAAATCTAATCTCAGCCACTTACATTACCAGTGAACGTGCTTAAGACTCAAACGCATTGAACTGGACAATGTTACCGTTTGCACCGTCTTATGTGACTGTCTTTGGACTTTTTATAGGAATGTGGCATACCAAGACATCATGTAGAGTCGATTTGAATCAATTGAAGACGTATTTATTTTAAAAGTCTTATTATTTTTTACTTAGCACTGAAATTATTGAGAGGATTTGCGCTGACGTTTCGAACCAGGTCATCACCAGGCAGAGAATCGTATAATAGTAAAGGTTTCCCATACCATACCATACCTAATCTACAATCTTGTGCTGCGGTTGCCTAAAACTTTCTTTGGTATTTAATCGTATCGAAGTTCAATATTGGAATCCTACAGAGGCTTAAAGAAACTCCTAATTTTTAAAGTTGATGGTCTTTGATTAAATAGAAAAATTAATGGCTAGTTTCGAAAGACAAAAATGCCTGTCTGGATAATTAAGTAACTGAGTACAATATACAGAATTAAAAAGCTAAAAATATATATTATGGTACCTGATGAATTTAAATTATTGAATGACCATTTATTTAAAAATAATTTATTTAACATGCTAAATGAACGTATTTTTTTTAGTAAAAAATACGTTCATATAAAATTAATTGTAAACCCTAGATATAATATAAGTTAATTAATTGCATGCTATAGTTAGTTAAAAGTTATAAGAGTTAAACTGAATTCATAACTTTACCATGTGTTGTGCAAAAAATATCATTTATTCATGACGTCTGGACATCCGACATTCGTTTTTTAAAGGTGTTCCGGGGTCGTCCCACTCGCCTCGGCCCATATTAGTACCAGGAAAGTAGAAATGCATAGGATATAAGGTACCTAACACTAGTATTTGATTCCACAGGGATCATATCGAACAACGTTTATTTCACTTAAAGTACCAGGCGGGTAGAAATGAATAGGAAATAAGGTAAATACACGAAATTATTTCGGGCTTGAATTATTATTCAACTTCTTGTTTTACTGGACATTATATTCGCAATCATCTAACACTTTGCTGGCTTTGTTGTAAAAAGGATTTTCGCTAACCAAATTCTTTGCATGATTAGTAGGTAAAGCAGAACCGTACAAGTAGAGTCTCTTTGTGCAGTGATCGTGTTCTTTCAGACGGATAATCTGATCATTACAGCTGACGGAGCACTCCTCTTACTTAGTTTTGAGCTTCTCACTTCAGTGGAGAATGAAGAATGTGCCTTTTGCTATAATTAATAAGCTCTAAGTAATGTCACAGACCTCTGGTTGGTTTGTGGAAAAGGAGCTTTAAAAGTTGAGGTCAAAATGTAGGAAAAGATGAAAGCTAGGTTTGGAGAAACAGTGAGAAAAGCTTTTCTCACTGTTTCTCCTATAAATGTAATAAAAACGTAGGAAGCATATGCTGTTACTAGTTTCAGCCCGCGGCTTCGCAAGCGTTGTTTATGGTTATATCTATCGCATGGGAACTGATTTATGGGATAAAAAGTAGCCTATGTTTTATTCTAGGCCTAGAACTACCTGTATGCAGAATTTCCTAGGCCAGCGTTCAGTAGTTTTGGCGTATCATATTAGTATGATTGTAATTTTCTTTGTCTATACTAATATTAACAAGAGGAGAGATTTGTTTGTTTGCTTGTTTGAATTAAATAGGCTCCGAAACTACTGGATTGCTTTGAAAAATTCTTTCACCATTATAATCTTACATTATCCCCGATGAACATACATAGGCGATAGAATCTACCCGTGCGAAGCCGGGGCGGGCGGTTAGTTACTAAATACATGGTTCGTGGTGATGAGCAGCACCAGCAGTTCGCGTAGTGTTACTAATTTACCAATAACCCTGTATATCATAGGATATATATTTATTTATGGATGCTTAAAAGATGATCTTTCTGTCCGTGGATTTATCGGGCTCAACTGGATGTCGATACTTATCTCACAAATTATGGCCCTAAATTGGAAAGTCCGCCTATACGCAAATTACCGATACAATTTTTACAATATTTTTTGTTACGTTAAACATATTACCGTCAGAAGGCAGCCGGTACACGTAGAACTATAATTGATTGTATTGAGTCGAACCGACACTTCAAAATATCTCTTCCGTCTCGTTTTCTCCCCCAGTTTAAAAGTGAGAGGTGCGACTGCTATTTGATACGCGTTTTCCTTCCAAGGATACGAGTACGTGATTCGTATTTTTTTCGTGGGTTGAATTATTTGTAGGGTTTCGTTGTTGCTCATTACAGTACAAGCGGATCCTGCGGGCTCGACCGCAAGACATTACGCGGAGCCACCTGATCTGGGGAGATGGGCTTAGTAGCTATAATACTTCAGGGGAGATGGGAAATAATGCTTCATTCGCGCTACGTGCCCGCGTTACCGGCCCTATCGGTAGTTTTGTAAAATAAAAGCTCTAAAACTAAAGCGCTACTTCGATTACAGGTACTTTGAGGCGAAGTGAACTTCTCTATGAGCGGATTTCTCGTATTATGTTGCGTTTTTGTCGTTTGGGGTTACTAATAAAGTAGATTGTGACAAATAATAAACGCAGTCTACAAACAGTCTTACAAAACTTGGAATAATATGTGAAAGATACATCAGTACAGAAATTTTTGTAACTAAATCTTTGAACACTGAATTTAGAACAATAATTCCCGCGCCGTTACGAGTTCATTTTATACAATGACCTCAAAAAATGGTTATAAATGTTCTGAAAACTATATTGAATAAATATAAAATAGCTTATCAATGAACCTGTGGTTCAGAAGTAGATAAGGATGGCCAAGTCGTGACCGCAGACCGCGGGATGTCCACACACAAACCTCCACAATGCTAAGTTTTTATTGACCAATACAATGCTACGACAATTCCATATTTTATAGACAAGTCAAATGGACTTTGCCATCTGACTAACTTTAATAGATGCTTAGAGGAATATTTGTACTTTGGCTATTGAAATTTAAACTTTTATTTTAAATTTAAACCGTCTTTTGTTTTTAGTATACTGTGCCGATAGATTTGTGACGTCAGCGTAGTCACTTCAATGAAAAAACAAAAGACGACTGCCAGCTTTAAATAATAGAGCTATATCTCGGCCATATACGTGAAAAAGAAATTTATCGTTGTTTAAAATACCTACAACGTAGAACCTGTCACAATCTCATTTTTTTTGTATTATGTGGTTGTTATATATCTGAAAAGTGCAAATCTTCAAACTAATTTAGTTATACTGCAACTAAAATCAGTAAAACCATTGCACAATCATTGTGGTTTCCACATTTGGTCGAGCACTTACATCTGAATAGAAAATAGACAATGGAAAACAGTTGCTAGTAATGAGGGAGGTGATGAGATGAATAATTTAATAGACACGCTTAGCGTGAAAAGTTTTGTGGTGTTTTAGGGCCACTTTTTAGCGGACAGCGACGCGTCATTGCGCGAAAAAGGGGACTAAAATGTCAATGATTTCGCACCTCCACCGCGTTCCGTGCATTTAAACAGAGCAACACTTAATAAAATAGTAAAACTATACAAAATATATGATAGGTAGTGTTGTTATTTTCCTACGCCTTTTTTTTTAAAGTTTAAGACTTACCTATGAATGAAAATCTAGAGAACCATCGCGCTTAAGGAAATATCAGTTTTATTAATACGATTATATACCATTTAGTGGTCCACAGCTGGACGCAGGCCTCACCCCTTATAATCGCCTTATTGGCTTCTATCTCATGGTAATGCCCATAATCCCCGTGCTGGGACGTGAGTTGGGATCGCAGTTCGGTGGAAGATCTATTCTGCAAGAGGCACTACTGCCCGACCCCCCGGTGTATGTCCCTTATTCTCTTAAGACACCCACGACAAGAATTTGGAGTTTTGCAATTTCTAAGTCTTCACACGCATTTTTTTATTACATAAGTTGAGTTTCAAACGCTTGTTTTATATGTTTTTTGGTTTACAAAGTTTTTGTGTTTTATACGTGTGTGCTACGTCAAACTAAATTTTATTATATTATAAAGCATTTTTCACATTTTCCATTCCATACATTGTCTGAAGTGTATGTTCGATTATGAAGCTGAAGCCGCTATGGCTCCTTACACAGGCCCACCGTTTCCTAGTTCATCAAAAATAAATCAGCCCATAAAGTTGAAAGTAGAAAATTGAAATTATCAATCATAATGCATCCAGCATCTTCGGACTACCGGTTAAAAATGAGCCAATTATTGCACATCGATACAGCTAACTGTCCGGTCGGATTCAGAAGTTGTGGTTTGCGGTGCCCGCAGCACCGCCCACCATATACTTTAATAGTTTTAATGCTCCTGAGATGCCATCCCGGTGTTCAGCAGCATCAAGGTAGCACCGGTCTAGGTTAGGGACGGGCAACAACACTATGGTCCGTATTATGAAAGCTTGCTCAGTCATCGATCTATGCTTGAGTGACGTTTATGCCATACAAAATCGTTACTCAAGCACAGATTGAGGACCAAGCAAGCTTTCATAATACGGGCCTTAGTGTCGAAAAAGAATTCGACCAGACTGAAAAGTTGGTGCTTTTAGTTTGGGCATCATTTCAGTATAAAATGGCATAGCATATAACTATTCCATGAAACTATTTTATTTTTGGTAGTTCGACTGACAATCATATAATCATATTTAAGTACTAATCCGAATGTTTTACTGATTCGATTTCGACCACATTTTGTATTATTTTACATATCTCAGGCGTCTAAATGAATTTAGTTTTGGAAACAGAATATTCATTAGAATAAAATGGTATATTTTGTTGTTTTATTTGCGCTTCTGAAAAATAAAACAAATTGAGTTACTGTGGTAAACTATGATGGTTTTTATACTATTTTCAATAATCTTTAATGAAAAATCACAAACATGAAATCCTACCTCTAGCGCCAACCTCTATCCTTCCGCGAAAAATCCCTGCCATCTATTGAGTTCTACAGTAAATATGTAATAATGTTTTCTTTTCGCGTAAAACGCCTCATTGTCCAGGATTCGGCCTCATTCCGGTGTCCTGAATGGGATATTTACCTGGTTAGCGCTGTTTTTAGTTTTCCGATATTTCGGCATAGTTGCATGTGCAAGACTTCGGAATATCTGAAGTCAGCGCGAGTGTAAACGCGATGTTTTTAAAAGTTTAATAGTGTCCTGAATGTTCAAGTAGGTAAAGCATGATTTAGAAAAATCTGTGTAAGTGTAGTAAAAATGTATGCATGAGATAAAAGCCAATATGGCGATTAGCAGGGGGAGGCTTGTGTTCAGCAGTGGACCATGAGGAGGAGGAGGAGAAGTAAAAATTTGGTGAAGTCGGTATCATCCGCTGTATAAAAATATATCTATACGTCATTAAAATTCTGGAGTGGTAGTGGCAGTTCTATCGAAGTATTCCCGTTTGAGTACCTATTTTTTGGGCACCTATGCATTGAGCACCAACAACACCATACATAAATAAATAGTATTGGAATTGTGAATCGAAGTCTGAAAAATTCGTATACCTACTCTACCAAAACCAAGAAACCTTAAACGCTACATACAAAACATATTAAGCTTAGCTTTAATCTCTATTTGGCATGATCAACTCCATAATAACAAATGCAATTTATATTATGTAAAGATTTATAAGATTTCAGATGATATGATTTGTTTAAGTAAACAATCGATAATGCTGAAGAAAAGTAAAAAGTCACCCTAGGAAACATTCGACCAAATGTTATACCGTAGTGGCCCATCACTAGTCCACGTCACGAAATATAAAAAAAAGGTTATGAAGACATTGTTTTCGAATTGAATTAGGATATGTACGTGCTTGAACTATCGATTGATATGCCGAATGGAAGACACAACCCTGCTTTTTTTGTCTCCAGGTGAATGTGAAATTATAGGATTATGTTATAAATCATGACTTTTAGTCTTTTAGAGTCTCTAACAAACCTTGCAGTAAGAAGAATTAAAATCTTTGTAGAATAGTCTTGTTGACTCGAGTTTTTTTTGTTCAAGGTAAAATTAAAGATTATATAGATAAAATAATGCTGAAAAATCCACTAGCAACATTTAGCTAAGCAGAACTTGTGTTAGGACTACTATATGACTGATACACATAATACAGTACATTACATATTTAGATTTTTTTTAAATACGCAGATCACTCGTAAGAAATATTTGCAGATCGTTGAAATATTGAAATATTTGTCCCAAGGTGGGAATCGAACCCGCAACCTCCTGCGTCGCAGGCGGTCATTCGCCCGCCGCACCACATCAGTCATCTAGATACAATATATGTACTTGTTTATTACCTTCACACATGTTTCGCTGATTGTCATTGAAACTCAAATCAAGAGGACCAAAACTAGTGTGATTAAAAACGGCCAGGGGACACGATAGTGCAATAACAATAGAGCAACAGGGTTGCCGTTGCCGGTCGTAGGCTAATCCCATCGCTTATTACATCCCACAGTAGCCGGATTGAAACCGCAGCAATCGCCGGGTTTCTGCAGCCCCATCGATCTATCGCTTTCGTTATCAAATTTTCACACGGGCCCCAGCACCAAGATTGACTTTATTTGAGTAAGTGTAACCGCAGTACGCGACCGAATTTAAGCCACGCAGCGACTCGATATACATCGCCAGCTAGATTGAACACCTCGACACCACCGGTACTGAATTATAATAAATGTAAAGCAAAAAAACTTGGGAGCCGGCTGACCGGTAGCCAATCGCGGAGATATTGATCATCGAAATTGATCAATCAAAACGATCGTACCGGAAATAAGGCGCGATTCAATGATGTTGTTCTACGAATTGAATGTTTTTGGGAATCACGGATAATTTGGAAGGTGTGAATTTTTTTTCGGTCTTCGGATGTTTTTTTGAAACTATAACGATACAATAATGTACAGGGTGGGGCAAAAGTAATCACCCGATGTTCTTTTGCTGTATTTTTTTTAGAAAAGACTGGTTTTGTGTAAAATATGTTTATGTAATCCATTAGAATTTATTCCATCAAGTTGAGAAAATGATATCGCCAAGTGCCCGCCGCCAGAGTTGATGACCATACGGGCCCGTTTTATGGCATTTTCCATCACTCTTGCCAGAACTTCGGGCGACAGGTTCTTGCATTCCTGGCGAATATTCTCCTTAAGGGCATCAAGAGTCTAAGGTCCGTATTATGAAAGCTTCCTCAGTTATCAATCGACGCTTGAGTAACGCTTTTCTATGGCATAAACGTCACTCAAGCATAGATCGATGACTGAGCGAGCTTTCATAATACGGGCCTATGGCTTGTTACCGTAAACCCGCGACTTTAAAAAACCCCATTAAAAGAAGTCTGGAGCGGTTAAATCCGGTGATCTGGTCGGCCAGCGCAAATCACCAAAACAGAGATTAAACAAGGCTTGTCGATTTGTATTCTGCGTTTGTTTAGTGTAATATCAATTCGGTTTTCACAAATGTCAAAACCGAATTGACATTTGGCGCCATTTGCAAAAGTTATAGCGTTTTCCAATAGGGTGATTACTTTTGCCCCAACCGGTATAAGAATTTCTAGGTTGTTACTAATTTTCACTTCACCCTTTCATCATCCGCCTGAAAGTTAGTTTTATATTTTGAGAAAATTCATAATAAACTCAAATAGGTTCCTTCCAAACTGTTAAATAGATACAGAAAACTAAGCAGAATTCCTGGTTCGTGTTTCAATACACAATGATGGAAACAACTCTACATGTTAGCGTCAAGCCTCCTGCCTGATTACTTTGGATTCAAATGGTGATAGGTTCACACCTATAAATCTACTAGACATGTCATATTAACATTATCGAAATGGAAAACCATTTGGGAAAAGTTAATGATTGTCCAAAGCTCCGTAGAAGGTGAAGCTTTTCATTTTGTTACCTTCTTTTGTAATTTTCGGCAAACTGACTTGAAAACCATAAAATGGTGCAAGAAAATAATGTAAGTACTCTCTAAAAGAGTGATATACGTTTTTGGGATTTTTTAATAGCCATGTTCAGAACAAAATAAGGTTGCATTGTCTATCATTTCTACTCCGTTCGTAGATCTACGGCTCACGATGCTCCGTAATGACATTGTGCCAGCCAGCGTCGGTTTTTTCTCAACTTGTTTGAAGTTATTGTTATTTTATTATTCTTGAAGAAGAACGGCAGGTCAATGACCGGCATCTCTGAATGGGAGTTGAGTTTGGACCAATGGTTTCGTAGAATAAAGTCTACCTATATCCAGGAACCTGCTGTAAAAAACTCATTCTTGATGTGATACCTATTGTTTTCACGAGGGTTCCACGCTTCATGAAAGTAAGCATACAAAGGTCAATGTCAGTTTTATGGTATAACTTCACTAACGGGGCTGGCTTCGTACTACCTACCTACTTCATCTTTTTTGCAATGTTTTTCAATATATGTAGTTTGCAAATGATGAATGAATGAATGAATGAATGAACACTTTTTTGTACAATAAAAATAAACATGAATAAATATTCTTATATCTAAAATAAACATAATACAGTACAAAAGGCAAATGATATTGCACATTAAGTCTCAATTCCATCAAAATTGAACACAACGAACGCGTGCGTCAGGCAAGGTGTTCCATCAGTAAAATAATTGGCGTGTTCCGATTGTCCGAGACCCTCGTTACCTACTCCATCATCTGTGGCCATACCAACTATTACCTAATCTCCCTCATGATCCTCCCAAGCTTTCGCTTTACAAACTATTACGTTATCAGTGGTCAACGGTAACTTTGCTTGTTGATAGTAACTATGTTGAGAGCTGTATCCGTTTCTCATTTACAGGCCGGCAAGGCATCGATTGTGAATCGATTTTGTAACAAGGTTTTGTTGCTTCGATGATGATTTGGGAACGGAAGTGAATTTATGTTTTCGTTTCTTAAAAAAGTCGTAATCCTTCTTTAGAATTAAGTAAGTATGTAGGTACTTAAGGTAAGTGTTCAATACATTTTTTTATACTGAGAATGAAATGAAATGTTTTTTTACTAATATAAAACTAAAATCAGTTTTTTTAGTTTACCCACGAACTACAAACACAATTACATATGTTGAATGAATGAACTAAATACATAGGTACGTTTATTCTGATACAACAGTACACAGTATAAAAAATAGTAGCTAGCTTAGATATACAATAAGTTTTGTTGCATATCTCTTCGTGAAATTATTTAAAAATTATCAAATTTTAATACCCTCCTTCTTTTCACTTTGCTTACGCATAAATTCCTCAAAGACTCAAAACGCGTTTTCCCATCAAATTATAAATCACGAAAGCGAATTGGTAATTTCTTGACGCAATTGTGTCTAAATAACTGTAAAGTGTCCGTGGCTGGCTCCGCTAAATTTATTAATATCCGTGCTCATTACCTCCTACAATCACGGCCTCTAACTGACTGCCGCCTTATTTGCCGAGGGTGTAGAGATTGCAATCTCACAGACCTGTCAGAAAAGTGAACGAAAAAAACGAGATTTTGTTGAATTTTCTCGATTCTTTACACATTTTTTGCGTTCTGTATCGGTACTTATTGAAATGAACATTTTTAATTTAGTTTGACTGGAAAGAAAAGTGACCTTTGTTTATGAAAATGGTTATAATGTAAGAATCTATTATATAATGTAACAAGTTTGTACTTAATAGTTTACCAAAGTTGTACCAAAAACAACTTTTAATACGTACTACATATTAAAAAAGCTGAAACTTTAATATTGTGGTACGGATTACTTTTAGTAAATAGATAGTTTGCTTATTTCCATACGTCGTACTCACATAAACAATGCTATAAAATTTTGGAGAAAGCTCTAAGAAGATTATCAGTTTTAAACATCTAGCTAGGTACACTTTGACATGTTAATTTGTGTCAAATTGAGGCGTCGTCGTACTAAAAAAATAACAAATACTCTACAAAGCTTCACCTTCGGGAGCTGCATCTACATAGACAAAGCTATCAATTGGAAGACAACAAAAGCTCTAAAAAGGCTTAATATTAAATACTTCATCAAATCTAAAAGTTGCAAGCCCTTTTAGTAGTGTTCTCGTGGCGTTTACAAGGCAATCCCGCGCAGGTTTCATCAGAGCAATCTGCGCGCGCGCCGCCTAATGACGCGCCGCCATTACGCGCTATTAGCGGAGAACGTCAGGGTGTCACTGACACTTCTGTAGCTAACTATTGCGTAGTTCTAGTTTTTGAGTAAAATTTATATGAAACAAACAAAAAAATAAACGACGTTTTTATGTCGTTCCGGGGTTTAACCACAATTTATCAGCTATGTCTTCATTTCATGTTCATACTCGATATTATTGCATTGAAATATTGTTTTTATGTAACTAATAATCTACCTTCTTTATGAAATACATGATCTAAACGTTCTTCGCAAACCCTAATTTACCGAGTAAAACCGACTTTATGTCGTTTACAGCCTTCGATCAAAAATTTCCGGCTTTGCCGGCCGCGAACTACTTATTTTTGATCGAAGTTTACAGCCGAACCTTTGCGGCGCAACCTGCCGAAGCGGGCCGCATCTAGGAGTACGTTGTCGTGGCGATCACATAGGCCTATCATGGCCGTAGTGATAAGAAAGCCACCAAAAGCAAATAAAAATCTAGGAGGACACACTACATGTGCTTGTCTAAGTGCTTATTTTGTAAGCCTAAAGAAATAAAGTTATTGAATTTTGAATTTTTTTTGTGAATGAAGTTGCAATGAAAGAGTTAGGTTCAACCGCTGAACTGAACTAGAAAATAATCTGAGTTGGTTTCCATTTTGTCCATTTGTCCATTTTGAATTGTAACTATTTGTAACCACTTTTCTTTCTTAAATGTTTGAGCTTAAACATACCTCCAGCAGGTAACGCAGCATTAGTCTTGTACTCTCGATCTTCGTGCGACAGAGACCGCAGGCTCCTCGAAGGACTCTTGTAGTCCATCTCTCGCAGCGCTAGGGATGCACTCTCGCACGCGACCAGGGAACGATGGAAGCCGAATGATCTTATTTGGTGTTGAGCAACATTTGTATCTGAGGACGGTAGAAGTCGAGATTAGGTATTTTTCGTATTAGGGAACGCGATATTAACAAAAACTGCCCAGCCTTACGGTGCTGGAGATGAACATGTGCGTCGTGGGCAATGAAAGTGTTAAACATTTTACCGTAATCCCTAGTCTTCTAAAAGCCGTGTCAGAGCCAGAGTTGAGATAATATGTCTACTGGTATTATTCCGAATTTAACGTGAATATATATTTTGATATAATTTGTGTGATGAAATGACTTTTAAGAAGACAATTCAAATAAAGGCTTAGGTAAATCACACATCATATCACATTAAGCCTGATTAGTCCCAAAGCTGGGCAAACGCCTCCTCCTGGTTCCTCCACGCATCTCGATCCTTAAATAAATCAAAGTGCTTTATTTCTAAGACCTTACTACTAAACTTTCTTCGACGACTAACGACTCTTTAAATTCTAATCTAACCTATTCAATAAAGTTGTATTGGAGAAAAGTCAAATGAATTTAATTATTTAAAATTACAATGTCATACTTTATTAACAAAGAAAATTACAATCAAATATTTACAATTGAAACAATTAAGCTAACTGCAGACTGTTTTACGTAATTTGAAATATCATCGATCAGACTTCAGACCAATATTTCAAATTTCATAAAACTAGGAAATTAAATGGTTCTTCATTTGACTTTTCTTCATTCGATCTTCTTAAGTAGGTTAGATTAAATTTTTTATATTATAGTTCTAGTAGAACTTTACAAAATTATATTTGCAAAAAGAAGTCTACCTACTTATTTTATTTCCGGTCCACCTACGTGTCAATCACTCAGCTTATTAGGATAGGTGGTCTCTCGAAAATAATAGTCGGCGTAGAACCTTTATTTGAAAAGGCGCCGCCGCCGCGCCATAATTTGGTCCCCGTAAAAAACCATACAAAATTAGTTCAAGAGTTTACACAATGCGCAAGAATAGATTTTTGCCGTAATTATATCGTGAAATCGACACAAACAAATGCAGTCAGTTAATTATTTGTTATGCCTGCCTAGTTTAAAAGGTTCTAGTGTTGTACCAATCAAAATTGTCGATATCGATGAAAGTTATGCGTCTTGTTATATTTTGTTTTAACTGTAACGTCAACATCTAATATTAACCTTATATTATTATTACAGATCGAGGTTACTATTTAATCTAGAAATTTGTTTATTTTTGTAAAGATCTAATTCCTGACATGCAAATTAACAGACACCAGGACGGACACGGAGGGGTGCAAGGTTGTTGCTGTTACCTCTCTCGTAATAAGAAGTGTTTTAAATTCCTTCTTAATTTTATGGAATTGTGTAAAAAGTGCAAAAATTATGTTTCCGTTGCTAACCGTAAGAATCCATAATTGTCTTACTCTTTAGCGGATCAGGACTGCCGTTTATGGCGTTGTATGGAGGATGCCTTAGTCCATCGTGGTAGTGGACGTGTGTGGGCTGATAATTATGTGGGCATATAATGCTGATCGTACTCTTTGAAGATTAACTTTTGTTTCCATTATTAGATTGTTATTTTCTTTGTTTATAAATATATTCGTAAAATATAACTAGGTATACCTACTATAATATGTTATACATGTATATTCTAGTAGACATCTAGCATCGATAGACATTAGATAGTCGATGTAACAGGACATCCCTAGCGAGGGTCATTCAAGCGGCTTACTCCGGGTACCTACAAATTAAGTCTATTAACTCAAAACTTTTAAGTCCGGGCACGCGAGATCTTCCTTTCTTGTCCCTCTGAGTTCGGAGCTTATTCGGTAAGTACCGCTTTTGTTTGCCCTTTCTACTCTTTGTTTGATAAACGTTTAATAAACGGGATTTTCTTTGTTATGCTTTGTCTGATATTTTCGCTTTGGCATAGGGATTTTGCTGGGATATGTAATGGCAATTATTTGAGTGAACTGCATGCTGCTATGGCTCAGTATAAGGTAGGTCCTATAACCAGATTAGGTACAAGTGTATTTATTACATACCTACCACCTTACTTGTAAGTGTAAGTTGTAAGTTAATAACTAAAACGAAAAGTAAAGTTTTGTTAACGACCAATAGAAACATTAAAAAATTAAATTAAACTAAAGAGTTTTATTCCACATCAGTATGACACCAAAAAAGATAAGAGTTAGTTAAATTGGTAATAAAATGTAATGTGTCATGAAAATTTATATAAATTATTCGTAGTCAACATGTTTCTTGATGTCAGTTTCTCGTTATATAGATTCTTCGTGTTCGGTGTAGCCTCCTACAAGGTTCATCACTTGCCTCGGTTCGTCATTTATTACAGCTATTAAGGTATTCACTAATTTACCAGTAGAAATAAAACAACTTGATGGAAATATGTTTAAAAAATGGCTTGTTAATAATGTTCACTACAATTTAAATGATTTTTTTTAGAATTAGGTCTCTGTCTGCCTAGATTATGATTGAAGCCATTTTAGATGAGAGTGGTCCTGTCGTGCACCTGAAAAGCGCCGCTGCAGCGCAGCATCAAACTGTGCATTCAATGGGCTTTAACTCGTAACATTCATAATTATGTGTTTTATATTGACGGCATCAGATATCAGACAGCTCGCGGACCACTCGCTTGAAGCTTGCGGGAAGCCATTTTATCACTGTAAAATATATCTAAAGATAAGGAGTTTAAGCACATATTTGAAAGCACATTTTTGTGCTGGATGGTAGCTGAGTTCCTCTGATCTGCGAAAACCTTTAGGTACCTATGCGTGCTGAAGGATGTGATTATGCGATTGAAGAAGGATTTATCTTCAATCACATGAACCGTACTTAACTAAACGAGTAAGCGGGTACTCGTACTATACAAAAAAACAAAAGAGGTAACAAAAGAGCGTAAGTTTAATAATTTTTTTGGTACCTTATAGTGCTACATATTTTTAAACGCTATTTACCCATTTGTTTATACAATAACAATCATTAAAACAAATTAGAACCAGCATTTTTCAATCGAAACAATTGAGCGAAAAGCAGACTGTTTCAAACAATCTACAGGTTGCTAAACTGGTCCATATCAATACCAGTCGGAAGTGTAACAATCACAGTTCCTTGAGAAAATAATGAGGATATTATTTTTTATTTTTTTATTTTGACGTCCTGTCATAAGTAGTATAGAGTCGAGAAACACAAAGGTCTCAGCAGTTGTGCCACTGTATGTGCGTGTTTTGAACTTATTACCGATATAATTTCACTATTGTGTGCCTCTGGCTCCGCTCCATATGGCGTAACGTGTGTTTTTTGCGCCTGTCAGCCAATTTTGTCGATAGTCGAACTCCTTCAAGAGTTTAGGGCTCTTTCATATCGGATCATAATCAACCTGTTTTTTAGCTGCTAGGTAAAATTCATTACTTTTGTTGATAATTAAATACTTATGCCAAGGCTACAGAATGGGCAGATTGAATGAAATTTTATATCGATTGGATTTAAGAGTTTAACCACCATGGTGGTTAACCTCTTAACCAACTTGGTGGTTAACATTGGTATTCAACAAAACTGCAAAAAATATACCAAAATGATGTACCTTAGACCGATCAGGAATTTGAGCAGAATATGAAAGTGCATTAGTGACATAGAGTTTAGGTTTAGGCATGTACTACTTAGGTATATATGTTTATCTGAGAAGCTACTTACTTACTACTATTATAATTTATGAATATATTGCTGCGCCCTTACAGGGTACATGTACCTATCTGCAAGCTAAGTGCACCTAAGCTGAAATTATAAAACGTATGTGTATGCAATAAATGAATATGAATACTTTATATGTCCACTTGCATTGAGGTAATGCTAGTTAGAATTAAAGTCTGAAACACACACCCAGAGCTAGGGGCTCTGACTACACGAATCGCGAGATCGTTTCTACATCGTTACTATGACTTTCTAGTACTTTCTGCTACGATGATTGCACAAGAGTTCCACTTAACTGATTCTTCAATTTCTTCCCTGTCATCTCGTAGAATTGGTTTAACATCAAACAACAGACGCTGGCGTTCCGCATAATATACAATAGACGGATTGCAAGATCAATAAGGAGGATCTACGTACAGGACTACTTAACACATTCTCTGTTTGGGCAATGAGAGTGTTAAGTTATCAATTTAACTCCGACTTACATCTCATCTCACTAATCTCACTTATAAACGTGAAAGTTTAGATGGATGTACGGATAGATAGATGGATAGATGTTTGTTCCTTTATCACGCCAGAACGGCAAAACGGATCTGGATGAAATTTGGCACAGAGATAGATTATAGTCTGGAATAGGACATAGGCTACTTTTTATCCCGAAATTCCTACGGGAACGGGAACTACGCGGGTGAAACCGCGAGGCGCTGCTAGTATTTATATAATCAGTGTGAACAGTCCCTTAGTGCGTCCTCAGTTTTGCGTGAGGGAGACAGGGATGCCGGAAGACGATGTTTTGTGATATTAATTAGCCGCGGTTCAAAGGGGGCTGAAAGTGCTGTTATGAAAGTTCATGGAAAGTATTATGATGTCCGCTTATTGAAAGGGCAATTTTAAGTATTGGGCTTTTAATTTAATTTTATAACTTCAAAACCATTATGAAGGACCTTATTTTATCTACTAATAAGGTAGGTGCCTCTTATAACTATATATAGTGCTCTTATTTTTATATGGAACATCCCTGTAATACCTGTGTATCACAAATGAATAAATTAATTTGAACTATAACCTACCTAAATAATAAAATGTTTAATAATAAAATTATGTAATTTTTTCAAGCAGTACCAACCTCAATTTTGATTTTATAGGTGGTATCACCAGCATCCAGCATATTGAACCTCTGAATTTTTTATTCAAAATCTTCCAATAAGGAATTAATATACCTAGTAAATTACGTACTGAAAAATACGCCTATTATATAAAAAAACAACCGGCTATATCTAGAAACAAATTAAAAATAATCGACAAATACAAAAATAGTCGACCTTTTAGGTACCGCACCGTTTTAGTCCCGTGGGAAGAAAACTTATCTACATACGATATCGCGGCCGCAGCGCTATCGAAAACAATGCGATAAATAGAACTGTTCATTTATAATAATAAATATTTTAATTGTTTATGTCCGTGCGGTTACCGTGCCCGGCAAATACGAATAATAATGAATTGTGCCCGTGACGTGACCCGTCAAATTACCTCATTTTATAGTTATGAATTGTTTTTATTTCGGTTTGAACGACAGGCAGGTAATTTAATTTGGAATCGGTTTTGTAAATTCTCCTTTTGTATTTTTGAATAAGTGAAATGTCGATATCGATATAAAATCTGTCAGAAAACCATTAAATAACTACCTTTTTTTGAAAAAATTATTTTTACTTTTTGGTTAAAAAGTCTATAGACTTTTTGGTTTAACGAATTCTCTAGCGTTGCTGGCTGGAGAGAAGTTTTGAAAGAAATTTCAAAACTTCTTTCAGCCTACACAATCTCTTTGTTCTTTCAAAAAACTTACTTTGTAACAAAAGAGGTCAAAACCTATCTTGATTCCTTCACTAGTAAAAATACCTCTAAGACAACGAGCTTCGACCAAGCTTACCTTCCATTCACAAATCCAATTACCATTCGTTACTTCTGTTTCAACGTTCATTCATCAAATCTAATATCGATTCGGATAACTTAGCTTCCATTGATCAAATCACTACAAATTACTACTCTTTCGATTCTTCCATTGACTTTTTCATCACTGGTTGTTCTACTTACTAGTTTTTGACCGCGGCTCCCTTGGCCCATCCACGGTCACTTTAATGGCTTTTTGGTACGTGGTGACTTGAGGTGGCGACGTTGATATCGTGATGGTCAGTGAGAAACTTTTACCTGGAACAAAGGATATTAATTTCGGTTATTAATTGAGATCATTTAGTGAATAGAGAGCAGTGAGCTACATAAACATAGAAATATAATCTAAATAAAACGCATTTTAATAAGATGTAGAAAAACAAAACAAATATGATTTTATAAGAGACAAAAGTGCTATATAAATGTGCTAGTGTTTTTTTTAGGTTCCTCCACTAGGGGACAAAAATTGAAGAACTGATAAATGTATAGGTTGGAATTTGACTTGTTTTGTTTTGTTGTTTTGAATAGTGCTTATTTTGTAAGCAAAATAAATTTCTGAAATGAACCGGTGCGCTAAATCACAACCCGCATTTTTTTGACCTTCCTTTGACCACAATCTACCCTAAAGTGTCGATGTGGCCAAACACTAGAGAACTAAACACCTAATCACTTGTTTTGAAGACATCCGGGTGAGATCAGGAACCTAAAAGAGGCCTTACAATAGAGTTCGTTGTTTCTTTAATAAAGAGATGTTTATAATTATGTAAGAGAGTATTGAATATTTTCAAAGCACTTAAACCTAGCTATGTACCCAGGCTTAAGGAACTGAACAAGCAGGTAACCAGTAGTGGTAATACCGCCTGGGAAAACGTCAATACCCATACCATTGAATGATTGGGCTCATACCTACCAATAGGTCTTTTAAGACCAAATAAATGATGCTTTCGTGTTGTCATGTTCAACCAGCTTAATATGTATCTAGATCAAATTATTAACAGAGATCATGCACAGTGGACCAACTTAGTAGTGGTAATTTCATCGTGAATGCACTCATCAGCTGACATTATCAGTCGTCAGCTGAGAATCTGAATCTGATGAGTGATATTGCCTAAGCTCTCATCATCGTCATCACGCTCTCAGCCCGGTTGACTCCACCGCTTGGCATGGGCTGATTCTTTTGCACACGAGCTTAATCGATCCTGGAGGCCTTATTAATTCTCCAATACGCAGTTGCGTGTGGGTCCAATGTTGGTACTCTAAAACACCGAATAGGAGTTAAAACGAAACGGAATACGCAATTGTGTTTATTGGAGAATAAAAATAGGCCTCATGGCCTGCATGGCATAGGCCTTGTGCTAGTCTCATCTACAAACTAAGCTCTAGCCGTTAAAAATTTAAAGTCATAATAATTCTTGACAGCTAAATTAAATCTTTAAATATTATGAAATTAAGAGAAATCTACCGTTTGAGATAAAATTTAAAAACTGACATTTTAAGAAGTGGTTTTTCTGAACCTAAAGGATCTGAATGACCACTTACCTACCCATTTAAAAGAGTTCATACTTTATGAATAAATTCACCCGAAAATCATACAGTGCAACATGTTATCAGCGTTTTAGGTATAGTACCTATATAAAGTACGAAAGAACAGTACTTATATAAATTCGGAAAGGTGGACACTATCGTACACATAACAATATAGGTTCGTAGTACAATGTGAAACGCACCTAACTGTGAATCCTGAATTGTCGGAAATAGCGAGCTTTTTGGGTGCCCGATTTGCGGTCATCAGTAATGAATGCACCGATAAATACCGAATAAAATTACAGTTGAAATGAGTGGATTAACATGTCTAATACAGACAGCACGTGTAGAGCTCTCGGGTCGTAAATGAGTGATCTCGGTCAATTTCCGAAGTGAATTTGGGAATTTATCTGGGGTATCGATCACCAAACGCCGTTGATGGGTTTCAGTTGATTTAGCACACTAAGCATTAAGAAATGCTTTTCTATGAAAATGTATATGGGTAAGACGACGACCTCTGTGGCGCGGTAGGCGAAGGCCTGCCTGCGACGCAGGAGGTTGCGGGTTCGATTCCCGCCATCGGGACAAATGTGTGTACGATCTACAGACATTTGTTCAGGGTGTTCTGGTCGTTTTCTATGTATAATAAAAAATATCTATCTCCCGGGTCAAACGTCGCTTCGACCAGACGCTTAGATATTTTTTTTAAACCCGGAGAGCCTCGGTACCCCACGGACACGACACGGTCACGACTTCAAGGGGAGCAAATGAGTTGGCTCTGGCGAGTTCTCCATATTTGCGTTTCTTGAGATCTTCGGCCAAATCTGCCGCCGCATCAGGCCTTACGGAACTCTAGGAAGATGGGAAGGCGCAAGTGTGTCGACGCATGTAGCGTCCCACACAAATTCGGTTTTTAGTTTTTTGTAAAATACAAAACAGTCAATTATTTTTTCAGATTTACCAGATCGATTTTTGATTTTAGTTCTTGTTTATTCAGCCTAAAATGGCCGAAAATGGGCAGAAAATCTGGCATTTCTTCAGGCCGAAGAGAATTTGCTTGATGAGATGTCACTTTCAACAGATTTAGGTGTGAATTTGTTATTGGAACATCAACTCAAAGTTACACAGGATGCTGGTAGAATTGTGCTGGGTTTTTACCAAGGTTCTCGTGTCTGTGTGAAAATGATAAGCACTATCATTTCCTGAAGTTAGGACTTGTTAAGACACGAGCAAATGCATGTTTACAGGAAGCTTGATGATAACGGTTGAAATAGGTTGGCACATTGAGTACCTAGATACATATCCTCTTGCTTATAAATCTGTCTTAACTTTGTTACCTAAGGGCTAAGGTGTGGGTACATTCAGATAATTTTATATACAAATGTAGGTAGAGTGGAAACGAAAATACAGCAATCATGGCCACCATACGAGTCTTTTCATTTTGACCTTCCCATAATATTAATATTTTGACATGAGGGAAAGGTCATTTATTTTCTTCGGTCAACCTAACTCGAGAAAAAACACCGATAAACTGAATTTTTGACAGATTTTTGGAACTTATACTGAAACTTCTCTGAATATCGGTATCGTACAAAGACTTACAAAGACAAATTAAATCCCCATAACAATACGGAAACAAATCATCATAAACGTGTCGCTAAACCTTAAAGGCGTGCCTCAACGATGTAAAATATTGCTTTTAAAATCGGCATTAAACTTAATGCATTTCATGATCAGTCATCCACAGTTTAGAGGCATTGGAGGCTAACACAATGCGCGTAGAGTTGTAAAATAACATTGTAGTGAGGTTTCTGGGAGGTGTTGAGATGCGTGAAATATTCAATTATTGCACAGGTGGGTGAGGGAAGGAGGAATGGCGGCCATCTTGATTTACGACCGAACGTAAATCCCGAGTGACATTTGTGAGTGAAGCCGAATCGTGCGCCGCTTCTTATGTTGAGATATGACACGATTTTCAGGAAAATCTCCTGCGGTTACATTCACATCGCTGGTTTAGTGCAGATAGAATATAGCAACAAAGCCTGTTACACGCAATGTAAAACAAATTTGAAATCGTACCGTTTTTTGAGTAGATTGTGTTCGAATTTGTTCTCAATATTATATTGTTGGAACGCCTACGTTCATAAAGATGAAATGTTATGAGCTTTAAGACGTGTGAACTGGTACTTAGTTACTTTGCCCTTAAATTAAAGTACCTAAATGACTTCATGATATTTGACCCAGAACACAGAATGCAGTAAGCATCATCATCGTCGTCATAAGCCCTTCTCAACCCACTGTTGAGCATAGACCTCTCTATGTTTATGTCATTCGCCTCAGTCCTTTGCTAAAGCAGTACGTATACCTACTATTAAAAAAAGGTTGCATGTGAATAATTATTACAAATTAAGCTTTGAGGGTTTTGTCAAGCATATTAATTATTGATATCGTTACCCAGTATAAGCCCTTCTCAATGAAGCCCTATAAAGCCCTCAAGTGGGTGCAATCTAAAGTAAAATAAAATGTCATAAAACAACCGTGATGCGGTAATGACCGCGACGCAGCGATTTGGTCACACTTTGGTTGTACCGTTTATGTACAACCAACAATCAATGGTATCCACCAATGTTATACCTTATTCTCATTGGAAAAAGGTTCACAAAACGTTATAAGGGCATTAAGATTGCTGCTAGCTGTATTTTGCCCCTAATTATGTGTTCTGATGACAGCGGAATAGAGTTGTCTCCGAATAACTTGAAGATTTGAGATTGATGATATTAGTCACAGTTTGTTACGAAAGCGTACGATTTCATAGAATGTCTGATTCACAGGTGACGGCGTTTGTGAAAGTATGGAGACATAGCATATGTGTATGAAGTAAGAGTCTACTCACAAGGAAACCTGTATTTTCTGCTTTTGATCTATGTAACCCACACTAGTATAGAAAAAACTTGTAAAGAAAGAAAATGGAATGAAGGTACAAAATGAAGTTGCCTACCTTGGTATGGAAATATGTACTCAAAATTTGGCCACATTGGAATTCAAACCACATATTTATGACACTGTTCTTCTGTTAAAGTTTTACTTATACAGGGTTATTTGTAATTTACTGAAACTGCGAGACCTACATCTTCTGCACGGGCAGAACCTGTAGTCCCATCACGAACATGTGTGAGAACACGCCGGAAATAAATCTTTAAAAAAATATAAATCACCTGTGATACAAAACGAAAGAACACCTTTGTCTGGAACTCAATGAATTACTAAAAACTGATCTCCTACTCCCACTGTTAATTCAGGGCAGAGCCGTTTTTAAGTTTAGTTTCTAATAAAACCTTTTTAACGAACGATTAACGACGGAGTTTCTCTGAAGGATAGGATTCGCAGCGAATACATCTGACTGAGAACCAAGGTTATCGACATAGCTCAAAGGATTAGCAAGCTGAAGTGGCAGTGGGCTGGCCATATCTCGAGAAGAGCCGACAACTGCTGTCGTTTCGGCGCTCATTAGGGGACGCCTATGTTCAGCATTGAACTAATATAGGCTGATGATGAACAAACGATTATTGATTCGGGGGGAAGCCAATTACCAAAATAAATTTTAAGAAATAAGCCATCTTCACAAACGTGTTTGTGATGATGGGCAGAACCTGCAGTCCACGTAGTGTCAGTGAATTATCAATAACCCTGTATACACAGAACTTAAATTTAAACTCCAAATTGGATTATTCAAGTGCTATCGACAAAATAAAGCTTGAAACAGCTCATATTGACTTGTCCCATCTAATTAAGTTATGAAGTTTAATGTTTTGATGAGTGTCACAACTAATGGTAGTCTGCAGTCAGTGGTGTCAGTTACAAGGTATCGATGTCCATTCGAATTTCAAAGTTTTTGTTTGCTTTTGGATTTTGGTGCAGGTGTCTTTGGTTTTTTTCTTGTTACAAAACGTTACAAAGTCTTTATTGTAGCTCTACACGTGAAGAGTAGAGGTTAAATAATTTGATAATGAAACTTTGTCAACAAAGAAAGTTACAATCAAATAATACAATTAAAACTAATATCTACAATTGAGCTACATGCAGACTGTTGCAAACTTTTTACGGGTAGCTCAACTGATTCATATCAATACCAGTCGAAAACGTGCTGAAGACGCTAGCTGCATTGCCTCATAATAATTTGATTGTTTTGAATAAACTATATTACCTATTAGGTATTAAAATAAAATGTGGCACCAGTAACAAAGAAGTTGAAGTTGAACGGTGAAATATCCATCCACTTGTTTGTTCTCAAAGAAATGTGTATGTTTGTTGTGGTTTTGTGAACTTTGTTTTTCCTTGATGTCATTGTATTGTTGTATTTTCTAGCACCTGGTTTTAGATTTAATTTTGCACGCCTTGACGAGGCAGAATGTACCTATAGGGTAAGCTACAGAATCATAAGACCTCATGCACCTACATTCCTGCAAAATAAACGATTATTATTATAAAAACTGACTTCAAATTCCTTAGTAAATACTACACACTGTTACTATACACTGTTTTTGAGTCTTTCAGGGTAAATACGTGTCTCTCAGTTATAACATTTTTATGAGACCACCTCGGGATCGTTTACCATACAATAGCGAAAGAATTTTCCAATTATTTCCTTATTTGTCGGAAAAATCGACGAAAAAATCATACAGACGAACATAGAACTTCCTCCTCCTTTAGTTTTCGTCGGTTTTAAAAAATAGATATTAGGCCGAAAAAAATATTAAATTCATTTCGGATTCTGTAGGTACCTTATGAAAATCTTTATCATGGAAAATAAGAGTTCAAGAATAAAGCATCATTATTTCTATTATATTTAAAGCTTTAAAATATAAAGTTTTCCCATAAAACACGTCATAATATCATCGTTTTGATTTTAATTTCCAAACCGCAGCGACGTTCATGTCCGTGTTTTACTGTTCCATTGTTGCTTGCGTCCATTACTGCCCTCATGTGAGCTGTAATATTTTACACGTGACGTGTAGACGTCGACATCCTAATATTGTCTTTGATTCTTAGTTATTTTTTAGGGTTCCGTACCCAAAGGGTAAAAACGGGACCCTATTACTAAGACTTCACTGTCCGTCTGTCCGTCTGTCACCAGGCTGTATCTCATGAACCGTGATAGTTTGACAGCTGAAATTTTCGTGAAGTTATAGATAAATATAAGTGAAAAATCAATAAATGTAAGTGTTGCCACACTTCTTCGTGTGGCAACACGCTGTGATCACCGACATTAGACAAACCCTCTCTGGGAAGAACTCCCACTAAGAGCACCCACAAAGAAGAACTTTCTAGTGATGGGGTTTATATAAGATTTATAAGAATAAAATTTATTTAATAATATATAAATAAATAAATATAAATAAATAAAAAAAAATAAATTCGAGAGCAACTCTGTCTGTCTGTCCATCTGACTTTTACCTTTTCACGCCTAAATGGATGAACGGATCTTAATGAAATTTTAAATAAATAATTAATTTTGCAGAGAGTTTTAGGTATCCCGGGACCGACATAGGCTACTTAAAAAGCGTGTACGAAGCCGCGAACAGCTGCTAGCTATACTATAAGTTATTTATTGATAAAGAAATAAAAATACGTATGAAAGCTGACCGGTTTGCAATGTTGTTGCAATCTAAGTAAATCCTGTCTGAGCAGCACCCTCAATCGAATTATTAAAACGGAAGTAACAGAAAATACCGGGGAAATACGTGATTCACATAATTGCACCTTGAAGTTATGCAACTCGTTTGTAAATATATCGATTAAATCTATAAATTATCTCGCGAAACCAGTTGACCTACAACTGTGTGACGTTAATGACTGGTTTTATACATCGGCATAGATTTAATATGTATCTGTTAAGTTATTGGTTCAAAGAAAACATTATTAAGGTTTTTTATTTTATTAAAATAATGATATTTTGATATTAAATATATTGAAAACGTAACTTAGCAGTTTTTTACATACTGATAATTTTCTACCAAATAGTCATTAATTTGACAGACGTTGATATTTTTTCAATTCTGTTTTGAAGGTGTTTTTTTATTTATATTAGAACCACGCTAACAAAAAAAATACAAGCATGTGTAGGACCTTAATTCGTTCGATAAAAAAAGTCAAGTCAATCGATCAAAAACCTTTAAACTAATTAACAATTACTCATTCAAAAATAATTTGGCGTGTTTAAAAAAAACTAACAATATATGTTTTTTGTAGTGTCTTTTTTATTTATGGAATTGGTAAAAACCAAAAAAATATAGGAATCGGGACTAGAATAAGAAACAAGTTATTCAAATTCAGTCTTTGTTGAAGCGATTAGTCTCTACGTCATCTTCAAGATCAAGAATAGGAAAATCCGATCAATGACGTCTTATGGAAATGTTTAGCCTTCACGTTTTTATTAATAAATGTATATTTTTAGAATACCTACGATCAATAATCGAGACGTTATAATCTATTATTAGGTATACGGTTGATAAACCTATTTGGAGTATTTGAAAATTCAACGGGGAAACTGCACACTCCTGGTCAAAAGAAGCCTATGTTTAAGCTTATTCTGATGCTAATCATCCAATATAATACACACATACATACCAACTTTTTTTAATATTAGATTGATGATAATGATTCCAAATGGTTTCAAATAGTTAGCAAGTTTTGTATTTTTTATTACGTTGTGGAATAAAAATGCGTTAAAACTATTCTTAATGCTAAATAATCTCTTTAAATAGGTAAAATAAAATAAAACTACCTACCAGTGTTCATCTGATAGCAGGGTACCTAATAAGTTGTCACTTAACATCGGCACGACAGCTAACGGAGTGGTAAATGCAAGTTTTCACATTCGTGATTTAGAAAATATGCGTTTCTTCACCGCAAATTATTATTTTGTTATGTTATTTATTACCACGACTGGGGCACAATTTTTCTAACCAATCGGTTTACTATGACAATGGCACCAACACAGAATCAAGTAGAATCCTTAGATGAATGAAATTCCAGATGCTGCTTGCGGGGCACGCACGATAATAATGGTTTCAACCTCGACACTTGAAGTGCGTACCTCCATATGTAGTTTCTTTCATCTACGGTAGAATACCAAAAAGTGTTTTTCTGAGACGATACGATACATAGTGAAGCGATAATATTAGCAGAATAGATCCCCTGTGCTCGGGCCGCAATTTAGTCAGCAACTACAGTTTTATATCTATTTATAAAAACCGTAGCTATGGTGGAACTAAAAACAATTAATATTATTAACCCTAAAGGTAAAATACAACGGAATTCACAAATCTGCTTTAAATAAAATCGAAAACATGCGATTTTTTTATAATTTATGGAAAGTCTACGCAACCTAAGAAAATAAGTGGTTACACTCAGACCGGTTGAGATGCTGGTTTCCTCCCGAATTTTACTGCGCAGTGAGCACTTGACAAATGAATATCGCCGAAAACTAATCATAGGCTGAGTGAGACAAAACACAGCTTATAAACTATAACAAAACACGGTTTGATCCGTCGACATACTAGCTTGGTTTCTTGGTAGTATTGAGACGTCATGGAGACGATCTATTTTTACCGACTTCAAGGAGGTTCTATGTATATTCGGCTATATATTGTTTTTATGTATGTTCATACTGATTATGATAATTATTTCGCTATTTTAAAGAGAATGAAGTCGATTATCTCACTGGTCTAATGGTTTCCATGGTAACAGGCGTAAACAAGAGGTCTCACAAAGTTGACAGATCTCTTAAAACGAACCTAGGACGACCGATCCTGAAATGATGATTTTGTTAGGGATTTGCATGCAAAGGGGGCAACATAAATCCTATTACTAAGCCTCTTATCTGTCTGTCTGTTCATCCGTCTGTCAGCGGGCTGTATCTTATCAATAGGCATTCAGGAATTTGAAGTTTATAGTTTTTTTAAACTCGCCAAATTTATTGTATAATTAATTCGTTCTAAAATGCGGCTCAACAGCATGCACTTGAGCTTCGGGGTTTCCTATTGACCAGCAAGGCTACCACAAAATAATAAACCAGGCGTGTAAATAGTACAATATTAAAATCGTCAAATTAGACATTGATAGGTCCAGCTTGACTATACATGACTAAGCAATTCAAATAATAATAAGGTAAAACACCATGACGGGACGAGGAAAACCGGTCCTTGACATAAACCAACTGGTCGGCTAACGTATCCGTCATCAAAACATGTTCGTCATCGTTTCAGAGATATGGTTATTGTGACGTACGGGAACTTTTAGTTTTTCTCTACCTATTAAAAACTTCTTGGGAATTTAATAATGATTTGCTTTTTTCTATTAAAAGTTATGCAAAGCAGTGTATCTTATTTACTAGGATCTGCTAGGGGTTTTTATGTTTTATCTAATTTAATTTGTTGTAGGGTTTATTTGAGTATTTCTAATAATCAGAATTGAATCATACTCACTATCTCAGCAAAATCTTTAAAAAAATTACTCGCTAATTCTCGTTTCTAACCTACCTAAAAATCGACGACGTTCACCTCTATACCAAACGAGTAGGTAAGATAGATTCGTGATTAAAGGTCACCTTTGATTCTAAAATTAAATAATTGAATAGAATTTTGTTTTTATCTTTTTAGCTTCGCTTTAAACTACATATAGAACTTTTTGGTCGACGAGTTTGCATGTTTCTATTTTCAAACTATCGACACCAAAAAGCTTATAAACTTTTTCATTAGTTTCTTTTCATGCCTAGTTCGTGCAATCTCCTTTAGCAAATCTTGTGATTGTGACACAATTAGATACCGTTGTAATATCTTGATGGCAGGCAGTAAACACAGGGCGGGTTAACCATTAGAGGATAATAATTGGTTAATTTGCAGCAACGGCCGACATGATTTGTGTGCGCACACTAATAACTGAATATTGTGTAGGAAATCGGATGACAGGATAATTCGATTCGGGTGGCTTTTTATGACTAACTGTACCGGACGACGTTTGTTCTAAAATCAATGACGTTCGATGATTATGAATTTTATTTCAGCCGTCAAACAAATTACTTATTACAGGTTTTATTACTTAGGTTCGGTTTTCTGACTCGTGTCCTCGAAAACAATAGGAAGGTTAGTTATATTAATGAACGCTTTTGTATCCTCAATCTACTAGTGGAGACTTTATAAATTGCCCTCAACTTAAGTTCATATAATTTTCATGTATTTAGATTAAGTATTAAAATAATCTATCAAGCACAAGATTTTTTGCTGTCATCACCGTAAATAATAGAATACAAAGGGAACCTTCGGCTAATTTTTGCCAATAAATGTCTGAATTAATAGATAATCAGGAAAAACATGATTTTTGCGCTTACGCAGCTTTGCTCTATCCCGCTCCTATAAACGCAAAATCCTATGCCTATCCTTTTTACAAAATGGCGTCATATATCGTCCCCTTCCTTAAAAAGTCCCATCATCCCTTCTCATTACGAGAAAGACAAAACGCAAGCAGCTTCATAAAATAAAGTCTAAGAACTCACCTCTCCCACTTCGTCCCACGAACCTCAAGTCGTTAAACTTGGCAACGCTGTTCTTCATCACTGCAGAGTTATTCCTCAGTTCCGCGGAGCAGTTCTCATCATTCCCTGCCCGGACGGTCACCAGGGTTCCGTCCAGGACATCCCCCAGGGCGACTACCTTGAACCCACCGGGGAGGGTCTTGTTGGACCGCCAGTGGGGAGGGAGTAGGGAACACATCACGTCTGGGCTACCGGTTCGTACTATGGACAGAAATGGACACTGGGTTAATAGAGTAATATATCTAAGAAATTAAAGAAGTTCTCAAAAATTTTCGATTTCGGCAGGACTCCAACCTGCGCCCTACCCTCAGTACGGGTGTGCTCTTACCAACTAAACCACGAAATCCTAGTCGGTTTCGCCGAAAATCTTTGGGACCCCTTACGGCTCTAGCTCCGTTTAATACAGGTTCGAGTCCTGCCGAATTGAATTTTTTTGGGAACTTATTTAATTTCTTAGAGATTACCCAGAGTGCGAGGGATTACGCACTATAATACAAAAACCTTAGAGTAACATATCGTTTGCGCACTAGATCGATATTAAAAGTGCGCTTTATTACAACGGACATAACACACCTGTGAACATAACAGAGTACCTATGTTTCAGAATCTTAGTTTTTTTGACAACCAAAACAACACTTTATGAAAACCTATGACAGAGCATAACTTTGAATCAAAATGGCCATTCATTCATGGAGTAAAAAGCTAAAATTAATTTTACTGATACCTATTACTGAGACTCCGCTGTCCGTCAGTCCGTCTGTCACCAGGCTGTATCTCTTGAACCGTGATAGTTAGACAGTTGAAATTTTCGCAGATGATGTATTTCTGTTGCCGCTATAACAACAAATACTAAAAACCAGAATAAAATAAATATTTAAGGGGGCTCCCATACAACAAACGTGATTTTTATGCTCGTTTTTCTAGATAATGGTACGGAACCCTTCGTGCGCGAGTCTAACTTGCTTTACTAAAAAACAGAATAAAATAAATATTTAAGGGGTACTGCATTAAATTGATTGAAAGGGCGTAGGTATTTTTTTTCTCATTTTAAAATTGGTTTTTGATTCGAAATTTAGAAAAATGTCGTTTGTAATATGAAGAACTAAGGTTGCATTACAAAGCAGTTAAATATTCATGTAAATTTATGTTCTTTTTATAAACATGGTATTGATATTAATTATCGACAAATTTTAAACTGTCCCAACTCTAGGGTTACTTCATTTTTAGTGCGACCTTGAAGTAACCAATCACAACGCCTTTGTTCCAGTCCCCGCAACCCGCGCCTTCCTCCAATTTTGGTGAGCTAGGATCCGAACTAAAGTCCCGTAATGCGGAATCTATTGGGGGTAATCTGTGAATATAAATCATCCCTTAAGCGGTTTTTAGGCTTAGATAGAAACGTCGAAACAGTTTAGCACTAGCTCTATTCTAATGTACAATAGCAACGGCGGCGCCTATTACAATTAGCGGCGATTGCCGGCCGTTAGGGCTGCCGCTGTCGATGGCATCGCGGTAATGAGTGCAGTCAATGCGGGCTAATGAGCAGGGCTTGGCGATTTATTTTATGTGGATGTGACAACCCTATCTCTCTACTCCAACCCAACTTCCAACCCTTCTTATTCGATAATTATTACTATTTAAAAACCTGTTTATGTATAAAATTTGACTTTTTGTAAGCCTAAAGATATAAACGTTATTGATATTGACGACCTCTGTGGCGCGGTGGGCGAAGGTCTGCCTGTGATGCAGGAGGTTGCGGGTTTGATTCCCACCTCGGGACAAATGTGTGTACGATCGGCAGACATTTTTTCATGGTGTTCTGGTCGTTTTCTATGTATAACAAAAAATATCTATCTATGTATTGTATTATATTATGTATATCAGTTATCTAGTACCCATAACATAAGCGCTGCTTAGCTTGGGGCTAGATAATGTTGTGTGAATTGTCCAGCATTATTTATTTATCTTATTTATTTGATATTAATTATCTATGACCAAAATAGCCTACCTACATGTTGTTACATAGATCATGCTAATTAAGTTAAAGATGAACATGAACACACTACTCTTGTCTTAGAATAAACTAAAACGCAGGTAGTACCTAATAGTTTTCAAATTAGATACCACCCAAAGAGATTTCAAATTTCAACTGCTTCGCTCGCAGGACCGTTTAGATTAGTGATAAATTGTAATTTCCGGAGCACAAAAATCCAGGATAAATATAAGTATCAAACGGCTCTACTAAAATGGGAAACGTTGTTTCCTGTTTCTCACAAATAGGTAGGTAGGTCTTTGATAACAGTTACAAAAATTGTAAGGGAAAACCTACCCTAACGGGGGTTTTTCCTACCAATGACCCAGTATTCTTAAAGTCTATTGAATTGACCAGAGCATTGATTAGTTAATTCTTAAGAAATCAGCGAAACCAGGGACCCATATTTTTACTATAACACGATCACTTCTCAGGATAACATGTTTTGGTATTCTACTATCTGTACCTTGAAAAAGAAACTACACTATTGAAAGAAACTACAGTAGGCCAAGCACGGGAGTTGTTCTCCAGGCTAGAATAGACAACAATGACATCGCATCGTCATACATTGCGTACATTTAAGAAGATCAAGGCATGAATTTCAAAAAAGTTCGCATTCGATTTCAAAGGTAGGTACGTAATTTTTTCCATTCTACCATAGACAAAAATCCCCGTGCTTGCCCTACTGATGCCCTCCATCGTGACAGTTTTGACATGCGTGATTACACGCACGTCAAAAGAATCACGCTTGAAACCAAAATCAATCTCTCTGTGCAAATAACACCGCACGCACTATCTGGAGTTTCTTTAATCGAAGGATTCTACGTGACGATTCCATCGTCCTAGTTAAGCGACTTATCAGCAGAATTGGACCTCAGCTGTTAAACGCAGTTGAATCGACGATTTAGACAAGCTCTGCATAAAACAAAACACGACTTGATCAACGGACTTACACCATCTAAGGCTCATTATGAAAGCGCTTGCTCTCTTTGCTTGAGTATCGTTTTTCTATGGAATAAACGTCACTCAACCTTATATATGTGACTGAGCAAGCTTTCATAATACGGACTTAAGACTTTTTATCTAAAAAAAATCCTAATAGAGTCCAAAGGTGATCGGAATGCTATGGCTTTTATTTCGGTCAACGAATTAGCATTGCCATTCAACGTGGTAATGCTGCCAGCATTATGGGCACTTTGCCTACTGGGTGACGGCTTAGATTTTTAGAAAATAGATTTAAGTGTAAATATTAGTTGTAATTATTTTATTCTGTCATTGTAATTTACTTTAAATAAATTCAATCAAATTGTGATTTGTCTCAAGTTGCCGATTGGCTTGTTCCCCCATAATTTGATTTCGTAACAATAATTCACCAATTAAATACAAATTAATTTTGAATATGCAATACCTACTGGATCTTCTTTAATTAATGCAACCACATTCATTATGAACAGGTTTCGCTACAACATTATTGGTGACGTGTTGTTAAGTTTTGTTGAATTTTGGTCATATACATTTGGAATATACATAATGATAGAGATTATTTTATGAACTCATTGCATTACAAAATGTTGATTATAAATAAATAAACAGTTTTGAGTTGAGCATATTTAAAACTTAAAAGATTTTGCGCGTGACAGTACGGACGTACCAGGCTCGCGAAACAAAAAAGATTTTAGGGTCTACGGAGGGTATTGCGATTATTGCCCCCCTAGCACGGGAATTGTTGTCTAGGTTAGAATAGAGAAAAATTACGTCACTTCGTCATCGAATGCGTATATTTATTTGATATGCATTCCTTCAACTTCAATAATGTACGCAGTGTATGGCGATGCAATGTCATTATTGTCCATTCTACCCTAGACAACAATCCCCGTGCTAGCTGAGACTTAAACCAAAGCTACAGAATACCTTAAAGTTACTATAAACTATTTAAAGTGATCACTGTCCCATTCATTTTAAAAGATGTCTTCACCACAGATTCAGTTATTCGATACTGTGACATCACCTCAAAAGTCCAAGAGGCGCGCTTCGGCCGCCACAGCCGCCGCCGCCGCCGCCGCCGTGGTTTGGTTGAAGCCAACCGCACTCGACTTGCGGGCAACAGCAGGTCTGTCCACACTTTGTACACCAACTTCCGTAAATAGAGAAACCACACTTACTATTAAACTTTTTACGATTTCACCGACCGTTACGCGGTGATTTTAAAATCCCGCATTTTTAAATCGTGCGACCGCATCTTTAATTGCCGACGATTGTCATTTGGTTTTGAGGTGGATGTCAGTGAAAAGTTTTGTGGTGGAAATGCTTTGCGGTGTTCGGATTTTCACGCAAGTTTTCACTGTGAAGAAAAATGCTTCGCGTTAACTTTTGAGTTGGAAATTGATCCAAACCAAAATGATCTACACGAACTCGATAAACAGTTCTGGAATCTTTTTTTAAATTAGATAGTACCTGCCTTGTACCACTTCCATTTCAAACAATTATTATTTATGAAATATTTTAAAATTTAATTTATATTACTTTAAAATTTAAATATAATTCAGGACCTTCCTACTTTTTTCATAAATTGATGATCAGAATACGGATAATCAATAATCATTTTAACGGATTTTTTTCGGGATTCCCTGTATGAAGACTAAAATTAAAACCGCCATTGGGAATTATATTTACCTCCCTAGTTGTGAATATCTAAGTAATTATAATGTTATCATGGTTTATAAACGACCAACCACAAATCTGATGGTTATGAAATAACAATTTCATTCCACCAGCGCATTGATTTTACTAACGAACCACATATTGATTAAAAAGCATAATAATTATGCGGGATTTCTAGTCAGATAGGTAAGTAGTATCTTTACTCTATTTTATCCAAGTGAAACCTTAACTCATCCAGAACTGGATCAGTTGAACTACTTTTATATTGATTGCAACAGTCTGCAGTTAGCTCAATTGTTTCAATTGTACTACTTATACTTAGAATTGTATTTACAATTGAAACAATTGAGCTAACTGCAGACTGTTGCAATCAAAGTGAATAGATTTTTTTTTGATTATGAATTTTTCTGCTTTCTGTAAAAAGCAGAAAATATTAAAAACCACCAAAAAAACCCGCGCGCTTACCCACGACGAACCACCTTCACAAAGAAAATTACTATAAAATAATAGAAACTAATTAGAACTAGTAGGTATTTACAATTGAAACAATTGAGCTAACTACAGACTTTTGCAATCAATCTACAGGTTGCTCAACTGATCTAGTTCTGGATGAGTTGAGCTTCCACTTTGATAAAATAGAGTATAGATATTACCTACTTATCTGACCAGAAGTCCTGCTTATTAATGATGCTTTTTAATCATAATGTGGTTCGTTGTGGTTTCGTGTGAGCAATAATTTAAAACTAGCGAAAAAGTATTTGCCGCGAATCATTTTCTATGAAATCATGATAAAACCAAATTCGATTCATTGGTATTTTTGGAGCATTTGGGAAAATACGCAATTTTGTGCTTAAAATCAACATTTTCCCAAACGCTAATTTTATTATGTTATTTATAAAATTATTACCTAAAGAATCAGCTTTCCGAGATTTTCACATGAAAAAAAAAACTCATAAGAGCAATAGTTATTTTCACCTGTGTATGTCTCAGAAACCTGACGCTCAGGCATTATGATTTTTATTTGTATGCAAATAAATATTTTCATCGTGTAACGCGATTTCGACAAAAAATACATGTTAGGGCCAACCTCCATAGAAAAATCTAAAAACCCCTTTCGCATTTATAAAATTAGTGGTATGTAATCTTAAGGGACACTTATTAAAGATATAGGTAAAATAACACTAATATCTCAGAAATATTCTCAACATAAGAGCAATTATAGTGAGTTTCATCTGTGAATATTTCAGAAACCTGACGCTTTAAGGCATTATGTTACGGAATATTGTTTAAGTGTCCTCTATGCAAATACAATACTTTCATTGTCCAGTGTGGTTTCTAAAAAAAGTATAAATCTTTTAACCCCTTTCGCATATACTAAATTAGTGGGATGTGATTATCTGATGGAAAACTTATTTAGGAAATAGGTTACACTATTACCAGACGAATTGAAAAAAAAAGTTAACACCTACGTTTACGATGTCATAATCTCAACACGTTTCAAGGTTCGATGAATCAGCAAATATTTTTACATCCGATTACAGTTTGCATAACGTTTATATTGACCTTACTAATGAGGGAAACCCCGATCTTGTCGAAATTGTGAATGCTCAAGATCATGGCCTGAGGTGTTAATTTTTCTTCAACCATTACTCAATGGTATAATTATGAGTAACATTAAATTGGGGAAGTATATTGGATACAGTAATTACTAACAGTTTAGACTAAATCTAGATGGATTAAAACAAACTGTGAAATGCCAAAAAAATGGTATAGGATAGCAACTTACGATTATTATTGAATATGAATATTATATTCTTATGTAGGCCTAGGTACATTACTAAGTACATTGCCTAAGTACATCGCCATAAAAATATTATGGAGAGCTTTATTGGCACAGAATTCAAGTAAACTTTAAATGGTCATCGTAATGAAGCTCACTGTACGTAGGAACATACATTTAAATTATAGTGATAATTAAAGTTGTATAAAAATTAAACAATTTAATATCGTAGATAAGACGCATAGTTCTTTCTCCGAGCTCGCGTTGATGTCTTTTCCGGGCGAGAGTGTGAGATAAGCGTAACTTTTTTATTTCACCTTATGACTAGAAAGTAAGAGTGTGAAATAATATTTGTTCAGTTTTATTGCACGCAGGTTAAATAAAGAAAATTAAATACATTTACGATAATTAGTAAATTAATTTTATTGTTTTTTATATCGATTATCTTTGAAACCTGCTCCCGCTTGACCACGCACGTCTAAATTATATGAATAATAGAAAAAAAATTGCGAGTATACTTATTACATCTTGAGTTTATTATTTTTTCAAATACCTACTTCCTGTCGGCAACAATTAACTAATTGCCCCAGAAGTAGCTTCAATGAGAGGTCACGCTAGAGTCCGTAGATGTCAATGTGTCAATCATCTAGATGAGAATGAACGACAGAAGGGTTAATACTGTGCTTGCAAGGTTAACAGTAAAGACGGACCGGCGCGGGCGCCGTCGGTCATGTTCTAATAACAAATAAATAGACAGGTGATAGAAGTAATTCAGATCGCGAAAAAAGACTAGTAAGTTATTAGTTAAGGTATTGACTTTTTATTATTGTACTAAGTAATTGTAAATACTAGTTTCAATTTAATTCTATTATTTGATTGTAATTTTCTTTGTTAATAAAGTAGAATTAAAAAAAAAGTAATTAACTAGGTATCAAATACATGTAAGGTCTAAGTTGCTTTTGTTTTTTTTTTCGAATTATTTGCGCGTATCTATCATGGTTGTATAAATCGCAGGGAATTATTTTAATTACAATCATAAATACCCATTAGGACTTAAATTGTTTTAGTAAAATGTAGAAAATAACCTTTGGCTTATACCGACACATATTTAAGTTTGATTAGCACACAGTACGATAGCAGAAAAATCTATTGCCTAATATTATGTGGTAAAAGTATGCAAAGAAGTCTTCATGACATTTTGAAGAGAGATGAGAAAATTTCATACAACAAGAAAAGACAGTTTTTTCTTTTTAATTTATAATATTAATTCAATTTTGCTCAAGTAGCAGCTAAGCTGTTTGATTATTGCTTATGTATAACCTGCGTTGCCTGCGTAGGTATTAATTCATTAGTTGACTAGGTATTGTGTTGTTCTTCTATCAAAGTGTTGTTCTCACCTAAGTCTGGGTACTCTGCCAGCGTCTCCTCGATGACAGACTGCACCCACCACGGCTCCAGGTCAGCCATCTCCCGTCGGCGGCGGCCGCGAGACTCGTACGGAAGGTGCATGTTCAGACCATCACTCGCCGGCCCTCACCGCCTCGGTAACCGCTCCTACCGAGCCTTCGATGGACACGTCACGCTGTTGAATTGTCGCTGTGTCAAGGTCGCAACCTTGTATCTTTGATTGTCTTGATTCAGTTTTGGCGCCACTCCAGCAGATTCTTATTAGTGATGGCAATGACTTGTTTACCTCCAAGTTTAGCAAACTATTAAGTTTGCTTATCTGATAAGGCAGGTACAGCTGTTCTTTGGATATATTTCAGTCTCTTCAGTTACGTTCCGATTTATAAACAAACACATTCACAGTTAATTATCACATTTGTCCTCGTCACAATCGCGTTTAACAAAACCCTTTCCTTAACGAACTTAATAGAATAACTTAGTTTCAAATTGGTTGTTTCTTCAACTTAACTTTCGTCATTTTAGATGAGTCACGAGCGTTTTATTTGCAAAACTGTCTTGATCATTTGAAGTTTCGGGGAAGTTTGTTGGAGTTGTGTCAACATCGAGGTGATGAGTATCTGTTAGGTTGCCCGCGTCGCCGCACCGGCTCTTATTGTATGTTTGTTATGTAAGTGTTGTTGTTGACGACGGTCGACGTGTGTGAGCCCCGCGCTCGGATGAGTCACTCTCGGAGGCACGTGTGCTCTTCTCGCGCGCCAGTTCACTACTGAACGCTGCTGGTCGCTGAGCCGCCGCCATTCTGTCACTCGCTGCCTCCATTCTCTGCGGTCAATCTGTGGTTTGGCCACGCTTCATGTGTTAGGAAAATGCGCGGGTCCGCTCCCGCTCGCTCCGATGCACCTAGGCTCCCGTGCGAGCGAGATGCACGCAAGTTTTGTATTATTACATATTTTTGTTCAGTCTATTGTTCGAAAGAAAATATGAACTTTTACTTTGGAATCTATTTGCTCGATAATTCGACTGAACTGCACTTCCAGCTCTAAGCGTGTCTAATTTAAATAAACCTAACCGCATTTATTTACACATCAAATTATTTTGTTTGACATCTGTGGCTGGTGTCCGTCCAAATTAGTGACACTAATGAGCTTTGATTGCCACCGAATGAATTAGATGTTTGGTTCAATTGGGCTGATTATTTCATGTTTTTTGCATTTTGAAGAAGTTTGACCATAGATTAGGTAATATAAGATTGTTTGTGGGCGTGTCGTCGGTTGGGCGGGGCGCCCGCCTACCGTCGCGAAGACGCGGCTCGGAGGAAAAATGCAGTGCTGCCCGTCCCGCGCACCGCAGCCCGCAGGGGCTCCAGTTTTCACTTGTTGCTCACTTGTCACGTGATCAGATCACTCTTGTTGAATTGAAATGGGTTAGAATTATTTTCGACAAGTACCTTCTTTTGTTTCTATCACCAAGTATAGGTTAGTAATCGCTTTAACGAGAATGGTACTTTGATTTTACAATTCAAGTGTTTTACTATAGTTTCAAAAGGTTTTCAAAACTGAAATAAAACGAAATCTAAATTCGTCCGATATAACATTTAATCAATTTTAGTTCTGTTTGTAATTTTATTTTTTAATGTTTATTGTATATGGTGCCATGGTGCTGAAATAAATGATTTTTATTTTATTTAGATCAGTAAAAGAAACAGAATTGATTGACATAAAAGAAGTGTAAGTAGGTATACCTAATACCCATTTTCATAACTACTATATTTCTTATAAAAAAAAAATATGACTGCAGAGAAAAGTAGTTGAAAAATTATGGTTTGTCTCCTTAGAACATATTTCTGTAGCTACACCAATAAGAAACTGTCCATTACTGCCCCGATTAAAAAAATCATCCTGTCCACCTATGACCAAGTTCAAAGTTATTTTATTTCTATTATGCCTATGCCATCAGTAAAATAAACTGAAATGAAAAACCAAAACCTGACCAAACCCCTAATTAAATTAAGTATCATAATCAGTCCCATCAAAACCATAGAACTAACCTCACCCACCAATTACCCCATTAATAGGGGCAGCCCGGGGCAACCCGCAAAAAGAAACCACGTGACATAATTATACTTACAACTGTCATCGGTAACGGGTGACCGCAGCGCTGGCAACATTGCGGGGAAGATACCACAGGCAAGCTATAACTAGACCAACCAAAATCAAAGATTCCAAAAAGGTTTTATGTTTGGCTATTGTGAGTGAGTTTGCAGTGGTAAGCTAATTCGATTTTACGGACGTAAGGTAAATAAACATTTATCATTCATTCATCATCAGCCTATGTTAGTCCGCTGCTGGACAAAGGCCTCCATGCTGGATGCGTCAAGCTGAAGACAGGGCGCTATGGCGGCGCTTATTAGGGGCTTATTAGTTTTGTTGCAGAATTGTATACATTACCCTTTAAAAGATACATTAATCTTATGTAGTCTACTTGTGGGGACAGCAAGTTTATTCTTATTTCTAGTACTTAAATTATGTATATCGCTTTTTTTGGGAACCAATTCGACTCGACGAGACGCTGCAAACGAACATGTTCGTCTTGAGCCATGAAAGTGTAGTAAAAAAAAAAGTAAAAAATAAAAAAGTATAAGTATATCGTACTCTCTCCCCAGCATCGGCGGTGCGACCCGCAGGGGCAAGCCAATGATGATGACGATGATATTGAACAGGAGAGCTACACAACAATACCCTTTCACCTAACAAGCTTGATTGTTTGTCAGTACAACATGCGATTATGCAGATTCTCTCCAGCCCTTAGCCATTGTTGGTTGGCTCGGTATTCCAACTTGAGTCCAAGTGGATTGGTTGGCAAATCGTACTCCAACTTGAGTCCAAATAGAAAACAAGCATAATATAATGCCATGTGTTTGAAAAACTGGTTACTCATTTGAAGTTCTGTAATTCACTAGTGATTATGTTCGTAGTTAACTCATCAAAACTGAAAAAAATAATGTCACTGTATCAAAGAAGCGCCGATCTATGATTTTGGTACACGTGTGACTTGAGGGTCATAATTGAATGTGTGAAGGTATCGCCGATATTGCCCGAGGCGGGAATCGAACCCGCAACCTCCTGCGTCACAGGCGGACCTTCGCCCACAGCGCCACAGAGGTAGTCATTTTAGTATATACCTTAGCTTAAATCATTGAAATTAACAAATTACCCGTTCAGCTCATTGATTTAATGCTAATACTGGCAAGAACGCGATTACAAACTTAATTAAGTACCTTTATTCAAATTAATTCAATGAATCACTATTTACCGAATAGGTGTGACGTTGGATTTGTAGACACATTTTATTCCCACTTCCAACTGTGAATCACTTATTTACCTGGAATGGGGGTTTTTCACTAGTAACTATTCATGTAGTAGATTTAAGCTTGTCGTACCTACACCGAAAAAGCGGCGCAGCACTAAATTCATTCGAATATAGGCTTTAACTCGTAACATTTACTTTTTTTAAATCATTTATTAAGGGTTTGTTCAATGATATGAACATGCCACCCTTGAAAGTACACAATTATAACAAAAAGAACACGAAAAATTTATAAAAGAAACAATTATATTAAATTATGTAGGGAGATATCGAACAAAACATTAATGGCGTTCTTTAACTGCCTGATTATAAAGTTTTAACAGTTTCCCAGCCTCCTCCGATAGAGGATTAGCTAAGAAACTGTTACAGCCTCCTATCTGCCAAAAGCATGGATCCTTGTCAAATAACTGCTTGCGTAGATCGTCGTTCCGGGCACATTCCATTAGAATGTGATAAACATCCTCTACTTTAACTCGTAACATTTAGATGTATTTAATATTGATGGCATCAGAGACAGGCAGCTCGCGGACCAGTCGTTAGAAGCTTGTGGGAAGTCATTTTGTCACTATGTTTTTTTATAGTCAATAGACCTTCGTTTGAACATCTCGCTTGATGGAAAGTGAAGATGTGGCCAACGATGTATCACGAAGGTACCTATTCACACTTGTCTTGAAGAAACCCAGGTTATAATTGACCGGAAAAACAGCAGTAGGGACTGTTCCAAGCCCCAGCGGTACGAATGATGAGGGTGGGGGAAAACCGCTTAGTGCGAGTGGACGGTATACCACCGCCATGACCGGTATTTCACTACACCATTAGTAACCTTGCCCAATTTGTGTCTTCGCAGCAACCTACATTGATAGTATACGCGCTTTCACATCGTTGCGCTATATACTACGGCTGCTACTGCTGCTGCGGCTGCTACGATGCTATGGCTACTCCGATGCTATGGTTGTTGTGATGCTACGGCTGCTACGATACCTACTACGGGTGCTATGGCTGCTACGGGTGCTACGCTGCTACGGCTACTACGATGCTACGGGTGCTATGGCTGCTACGGGTGCTACGCTGCTACGGCTGCTATGACTGCTACGGCTGATGCGATGCTTCGATGCTTCGGCTGCTAAGCTGCTGCTGCTGCTATGATGCTACGGCTGCTACGCAAATGAAAAATATAGTTAAAATAGGTAAGTACGCATTAAATTAATAACATAAAATTTTATATTTTTATACTCTTCACGATTTGCCGTCAAAGAGATTAAAACCACTACGTGTTTGACGTTTTGTTCTGTCGGTTTTTGCTCTAAGGCTCACTGCTCTCTGTTTCATCAAACTTTTGGTATAGGTGGCGCTGCACGAAGTTTTAATATTTTAGTAATTTTATATTCTGTTAGATGGCGGTGCGAAACACTTTAACGCTTGGAACTTTAACGGTTTTATATTTTAGTAACTATTCTTACTGTAATGGTTTTATACCAATAAAGTAAGTATACGAGGATACATGAGGTGACAGAATGTACCAACCATTCTGTTGATTAATCAACGGGAGTTATTTTAGGTATGGCTCAATATGAATAATACAAAATTAAATGTAGATTAAAACCGTTATATTAATGAAGAAACTACTTCCGAATTTCTGAAAACGATGAATGAAATGTGTGTTCTTTTTGTAAGGAAAATCTAAATGTAATTTTTTGTTGTTTTTTGTTCCCAGCATGACGACCAGGATGACCAGGGCTAATAATAATATATTAAGTTGTGTATATATTGATAGAAAGGAATTTATGACAACATTATCTCACTAATATTATAAACGTGAAAGTTTAGATGGATGGATAGATGGATGGATGTTTGTTCCTTTATCACGCCAGAACGGCAAAACGGATCTGGATGAAATTTGGCACAGAGATAGATTATAGTCTGGAATAGGACATAGGCTACTTTTTATCCCGAAATTCCTACGGGAACGGGAACTCCGCGGGTGAAACCGCGAGGCGCTGCTAGTTAGGTTAAGTTATAAAACAGTAAATAGGTACCTACTCATGTTTAAAAAAAATACGCTTTCTTCGCGTTTGCCGCGGAGATGATCGCACGTACGAGCGAGACGCGTCTGTTCCATCTGACCTGCAGGAGAAAAGATGTGTGGTACATACACTCCATAATAATTATCCTATCAGTTTTACCTATGTTGCGCCTTTGGGACGTTAGGTTTTTCACCTATCCCACTGCACCATATCCTGGGTTTACCCTAGGCAAAAATAAGATGAAGGTGCATACATTATAATAATTTTGGTTCATTTTGTTATGTTTTTCACGATTTGAGGTACCTATGAAACCGGATGGAACCAATAAAGTAAGTATAGTTACTAAAGTATAAAACCGTTAAAGCTCCGTGCGTTAAAGTGTTTCGCACCGCCATCTAAAAAAATATAAAATTACTAAAATATTAAAGCTAAGTACAGCGCCACCTATACCAAACGTTTGAACTATATAATGATATAAGTTGATGAATAGAAGGTTGAAGTGCTCCGGGATGGTTTGACGGTTCGGCCGTTGCTACCTAGGCTGTGTATTTCATACTGCAGTCGTAAGCTAGATGGCGCTGTTTCAATAGTAGTTTCAAGAACATTCAAGAGATGGCATTGATGTACTCTGTTATGAAAGTAGGATTGTGTCATATTGTGAATAGTCTTGAAAACTTTTTTGATTACTTGTTTTATTATATTATTTCCTATTCTAACCTACTTTTAATAATCCATAAAAATGATGTTACGTAGACACGTAGACAGGTACACATTGGCACTTCCGATATTATTTTGATGGGTAGGTACATCTACTTATCCACGTTTGAAAGTTAGGTATCTAGGTAATTCTCTTTCATTATTTTTAGAAATGAGAAATAAGAATCCTAAGTTACCTACGTTTTTTTTGACAGGGCCTCTTGATAGATTACTAGCAGTACAAAACAACAGCCTTCATTCTATAAATCTATTAGTAGGTAGAGTCCGACAAGGCAAAAAATCATTTTATAATTTGCTAAATCCATTAAAACCCAACAAAACCTTTCAAAGAAACTTCAAAAATATTTGGCAAAGTAAATATTTGGATTGTGCGCTTCACAATATTTTTGAATGCATTCTGGGTTCGTAACGCGGTCACGCCCTCTAGTGACACAATAAAAAGGCATAACCAGAACTGCAAATTGTTATTTCCACGCCATAAACTTTTCTAAAAGTTCCTTCTATTTTTATAATAAAAATAATGGTTTCGCGACGACTATTAATCTTTTCAATGAATGAGTTTTATAGCAGATGGCGGAGTTGATGTCTTATTCTCGATTTGATTTTTTTACGTTAAAAGTTTTTATGGATGGATAGGCAGACTTGCTGACGTCTTTGGTTTTTGTAAAAATTCGCTAACTAAGCCTTAGCAGAATAACTTATGTAATAAAACGAACATTACTAAACATTTTAAATTTTAACTGGTATGTCGGGTGACATCCAAACTATATAACATGATAAAAAACTATAAATAAATAATGTTTGTCAATCCACACAGAAGCAAAAAGCCCCGAGCTTGTGTTATGGGTACCAGATAACTGATATACACATTATATCACATAGATATTTATTTTTATACATATAAAAGCACCCAGGATACTAATACTAATAGAAAAATATCTTTAGATCGTACAAACATTTGTACCGAGGCGGGAATCGAACCCGCAACCTTCTGCGTCACAGGCGGAGCTTCGACCGCTGCGCCACAGAGTTCGTCAAATATTTCTTGATGTCCAGTTCGTCCGACCAGCCCACTTTTATTCCAAGTTAAGAACATTATACCTATTATTACTCAGACTAAGTAAGAAATCCTTAGTCTGAGCCTATTAGAAAAGAAAATTCCAACTAATCAGAACTATACAGAATGAAAGTAGGTTAGGTAGGTAGGTATAATTAATGTATTACTGATGGGGTATCTAATAACATGTTTTACAGACTTAATCGTGCAGATTTAGTTCATAGTCTTTTTGTATGAATCCTGTGTGTCAACAGAGGCTAGGCTAGATGCCTTTTATAAAATTTTCTCACACGATTCAAGCAGAATGATAGGGCGTTCCCCGGTCCATCGGCATACTCTCATTGTAAACATTGTGGAGCTCCGGGGGCTTTCTATCAACACTTGCCATTTATTATCGATATCAATGGCTTGTCGCATCGCGCCCAAACAAAGCTTCCTGAGGTATAACTCGACCATCTCTGGCAGACCTCTCAGTTTCTATTAACCAAGTCACTTTAGCCAATCTGCTAGCGGTGAAATGGCTCTAGCGAAGCCGGTGGGTGCATTATAATACGTTTAATGGCCTGTAATGAATGGCATAACATCCATAAAGCTACAATATGGCCACTCGAACACGGCCTTTTATAATATTGCTTGATTTATAGACAGTCACCGCGAAAAAAGACTTTGTTTTGCACGTGTGAGTAACGCCTCCGATACAGACGCGAATGTGGCTGGATCATGAATCAACTGTGAATGGAGCGGAATCCTTCGGTTTACCTTTATCTTTTTGGATATCATATTTATGGGATTTTCTATCAATGTAGATATCCATAAAAGGCATTTTTTAGCATCAGAAATCATCCCCGTCATTCGATTTTTCTCAACCTATTGCACTTGTGATATGCAAAGAAATGCACTTTGGTCGGCTAAACTCGTTGGCCATGCCAACTACGATCAAAATGTTTTAAACAATTTTTTTCATGCTGCAAAATGGTACCTTAGTATTGATGTCGCCGCAGTATCGTAGACTCAGCCCGTTTGTAGAATGCTTAGGCCACGAAAGCCGATTTGTTGGGAACATCTAAGTCATTTCCTACTACAAGATGTGGCGAAGAAAATGAATGATCTGAGCTACGTTAAACATATTTTTGAACGTTGATCGTTCAACAATCGGCATAAGACTTAATCAAATCGCCGCGCCCCGTTTTGTAAACCGCCTAGCCATTCTACAAACGGGCTGATTCTAGTATCCGGCGGTGACATAGACATACATACTAATCAGTATGTCAGTTCGATCAGTTGGTTTCATGTAGATTAAAAGCGATGCGATGGTCTAATTTGTGTACACTAGTTTAAAAAACACAGACTTACTAAAACCAGCAATGAGTAATCCTAAAAGTACCTCCCTTCATAAATTCTAGTCTTTATAACTGCAAGGTATTTAAAAAAATACGCTTCATCTAGGTCGGTACTTGACGCTATTGAAGTCAACCGTAGAAAAGAAAAACATAATCCAAACATCCGAATCTACGCAATCTTGTCCTTTTTACGCAAAGATAAAAATCCTCGGCCTAGAGTCCACAAAGCAACGACAGATGTTATTATATCTCACTTCTAAAAAGCCCCGGATAAAAACTTTAAACTATTCAATAGGACAACACCTACGTAACTATGTATTGTAGGATAGACAATAGTGGGATAAACGTAACGTGAAATCACTTGAATACGAAGGCATAATCCACTTAGAGGCATGTCGTCGCTTTTTGTCAAAATATTCGACTGGTTCGTTGATTTGTAAAAAATAACACCGCGGGGTACCTTGTGTGCAAACAGTGGCTTTGAGGACCCCTGAATCACGAGGGTTCCGTACAGATGGCAGGCGTTTTGATTTTATTAAACTGATGAACTTTATTGTATTTAGTTTATGTTTGCTTTAGTAAAAGGTTCTTACTTACAGGAATCAAAACTGGCATAATATAATCTTCTAATATCGTCAATGGTTAAAAGTCGATAGGACTAAGTGAAGTCAATTAGGTTCAAGTATTTCAATCAAGGAGTCGTACATTGTCGATCTCTGCTTTGAATACAATCGTTGTTTCGAAAAAAATTAAAACCTATTTGGAACTCCTTTACATTAACATTGTTTTGCAGGACAAGTTCTTAGTAATCTCTCGGGAATATTTTTTGTATTAATGATAATTATTGGCTCGATATTCGATATTGATAATTATTTGTATTCATTGTTATGTTAAGTACCTATTTTTTTAAATTGGACTAACTTTATGCTTATTTTGTTATTATTCTTAGGCACAGACTCTTGAAATACAATACAATACAATACAAAATTCTTTATTGTACACCACAAAATAAAACTAAAAGAAACAGATATAAACATGGAAAGAAAGTTGAAAGTTTTGGTTCTTATGGTATATTCCACTTGTAAGTAAAAAATGAATGTAATTTTTGTGGCACCACCTCGGGATTAGAAATTAGAATCATCAAAATAGATCCAGAATCGATTTCGATTTGGTTGTACATAAAAAGGCACATATGTACAGCAGAAAAGGAAAATCCTCTTTTTTTCGTAGTCGATTAAAAATCTGATTTAAGGGGACTATAGTAAAATTTGTTCCTTTCCGTTTCCAGCCAGCAATTCGCAGATATAAAGAGATAAAGCCTACATACATATTTTCAAAGTTTAGTTAGAAATGCTATTCAAAAGTTAAACGGGTTCAAAACTCTCGCTAGCATTCTAAATCAGAAGAAAAATCTCATTTAAAATAGTAACTCGATAAAACTCAGCTTATCTCCTCGACTCTACCTATAACAGGGAAGTAGTATACAGTATACTGGCGAGCAGCAAAAGGGCACCACCACACCCATTCAAAGCACTCTACATTGGAGTTATGAAGTTATAGCTTCGAAGTCGTATAAACTTCCCGTCTACACGTGCTCTATTCATTAACCGAGTTACCCACGCTAATCCACACGTTTCGCCACTGAATAGAATGTCAGCAAGTATACAGTATATTGGCGAGCAGCAAAAGGGCACCACCACACCCATTCAAAGCACCACAATAGTTTCTGCCACCTCGACCGGAGCCGTTGATATCTTGTTAAATTTTGATTTATTCGCGTTTCCAGCAGTTTTGTTATCGTGTGAACATTATTGAGACCTTTTTGTAAAGAATTCGCGAGGACTGTAAAAAAATACTGAGCTATCAAAAAGTTTATACTATAACTTTTTGATAAAGTTCATATGAAGCTGAAATAAACATATTGAATTGAATTGATTGATGTTACAAAAGGTCTGTCTGTAGAATATTTGGTCCTAAATGATAATAAATGTGGATATTTTCTACCAATGCCATGCCTTTATCGTCATCTGATCAAAAACCTGATGGGTACCAGTATTTTATTTATCGTTAAGCTTTTTACATTTAACCATAGGAAGCTAAATAAATCTACGAAAATATATAGATGACTAGCTGCTGCTGCGGCTTCGCACGCGTTGTTTAAGGTTATTTCTATCCCATGGGAACTGACTTATGGGATAAAATGTATGCCTATGTTACTCTCCGTCCTTTCAACTAACTCCATGCCAAAAATCAAGCCGATTGGTTGCTTAGTTAGCGCGTGAAGGAAGGACAAACAAACAAATAAATAAACAAACAAACACACTTTCACATTTATAATATTAGTATAGATAGTATAGATTGCTGATTGAATAGATTGTAGATCGACTGTAGATATTTCTCTTGAGGAGATTGAATTTGAAAAATTGAAACGACACAGTTACGTTAGAAGACCGCTCCCCGCGACCAGTTTCCTTTCAAAACGTATTCTTTCACAAAAGCTTGTGGGCATTTATGGGGTATTTAAGAATGTGATGATAAACGACGTGTTTGCTTGTGCCAAACTTCCTTTTAAGGTTGATTAACGACCATGTTCATTGTTGGTTAAACTAGGTGCTAAAATTTTCTGCTCTATTTTTTGTTTTCTTGAGTACCAGTGATTGCGCGGATAAATATTGAAATATCGTCGATGGACTTATATGGCTTTCAGAAAGGTGATGGTAGTGATTAATAGTGGCGGATGTATGGGTAGATAGATGATAAATCGACCTCTGTGGCGCGGTGGGCGAAGGTCCTGCGACGCAGGAGGTTGCTGGTTCGATTCCCGCCTCGGGACAAAAGTTTTTAGGTACGATTTGCAGATAGCCGGGTGTTCTGGTCGGTTTTCTATTACATATGTATAATAAGAAATATCTATCAGTTTATTGCATTATTTATGTATCAGGTATCTAGTACCCACTAATACAAGTTCTGGTTAGCTGTTATTGCTAGTTATTGCGATGTCATAATCCTGTCTGGAAAGTGGGGAAGGAACAGCAAAAATCGAATATAAACTTATTTGAAATTTAAGTAAGTAACAATATTTATTTCTATGCAACAGAAATTTCGAAGCCTCTGAAAGCAAGGAACAAAAAAGGTTAATCAATCGCAATCACAAGTCAAGACTACAAAAATCAAGCGACACGTGACCCGAGAGCGTGCAGCGCACATACAACGGGGCAATGCAGCCAGCGCGTCTTGGGGACATTTCCGACTGATATTGATATGATCAGTTGAGCTACCTGTAGATTGTTTGCAACAGTCTGCAAATAGCTCAATTATTTCAATTGTAAATACTAGTTCAGTGAGTTAGGTACTATTCGTTTTATTTTATTCTATATTTTATTGCCATTCAACGTGGCAATGCTGCCAGCATTCTGGGCACTTTGCCTTCTGGTGACGGCTTAGATTTTTAGAAAATAGATTTAAGTGTAACTATTAGTTGTAATTATTATTGTATTGTATATTATAGTTGCTAAAAAGATACTAGTCCTAATTTATTTTTATTAATTGATTGTAATTTTCTTTGTTAATAAAGTATTGAAACAGAGATATAATAATAATAATAATTTATTTCAGACTATAGAACAGTTACAGATCTTATTTTAACTTATTCTACGGTCCATAGTAATATATACCTTAAAACTAACATACATACAATACAATTAGATATGTCACTACCATGCGCTACACCACAGAGTACCTAACCCGCACTACTTATTAACCCGTCAAAACTGCAACGCGGCGCTTTCTCGCGAAAAAGCATACGACTCGTTTACTCCACATCGTGGATCGAAGGTGAACTTAAAGGGGTTATGGGCTTAAGCGCGCATACCCGCGTCGCGTCTCGTATTGGGGCTTACCGTGATTTACTCGGAGCGTCGGAACCAAGCCAACCGGCTTTTTTACTTCGCAGGATCAGGGGGGAGAAAGTATTGCTTGTTGGCATATAAGTTTATCATCATCATCAACAGATAAATAAATAAATAAATAATGCTGGACAGTTCACACTGCATTACCTAGTCCCAAACTGTAGAAGTAAAATGAATGTTTTAGCTTTTTTTATTATTATTTATATTATTATTATTATAAACTAAGCAGAGCTTGTGTTATGGGTACTAGATATCTTACATACATACGTTACACAGTTTTTTTTATACATAGAAAACCAGAACACCCGTAACAAATATCTGCAGATCGTACAAACATTTGTCTCAAAGCGGGAATCGAACCCGCAACCTCCTGCGTCACAGGGGTCGAGTTGAATTTATAAAGGTCACCATTCCAAGTCAAATCTGGAAAGTTAACAAGAAAGTAAGTCCAACACTGCTGTATATTTTTTCTGTTTACTTACCGGATCAGGGGTTACCCTTTATTGGGTAAAGTCGGAAAACTGATATTCCACGACATAAACTTAGGCACGACTTTATTGGCGGCTACAGATTTGTATCGGATTTATTCGGATTCAAATATAGAACGGATTGTTAGGTTAGACAGGGTTAGACGAATTTTATTACCAACTGATAAAAAAGTTTAAGAGTGAACGTGAAATGAAACCCGAACTGGTTTGTGACAGAGTACCTACTCTGTAACTGTAATAGAAATCAAATTTTAGTTCAAATCATTTATTGGCATAGACATGGAATAGAAACAGTTTCAAAAAACTATGTCATATGCACAAGTTTAACACGGTGTCGCAGATGACAACGCTCTACAGTCTAGGTAGACTGTTAGTGTAGTTTTTTAAAACTGTTTCTATTCCATGTCTATGCCAATAAATGATTTGAACTAAAATTTGATTTCTATTCTTTTTTATTAGTGATGGTCAAGCATTTGGCCGCCATCAAATGAAATCAAATCAAATCAATCAAAAATTCTTTATTTCCATAAATACAATAAAATGTACACTTAGAAAAGGTCAAATTCTTAAAATAAAACACTGACACGGAAATAAAGTGGTACTTTTGATTTCTGTCGCTTTGGTATGTAGACTAAAGTAAAAAAGCGACTAAGAAACCTTTAGCTTGTTAGTTGTTATTTTTCGAGTTTGAGCAAAACCCATCCCAAGCTTTTTTATCTTCTAAATATTCTGTAGTAAGCCTTTTCTTCATCTCACCAAGTGATGATGTGGCCTAAGATGGAGCTCGCTTTCCCAGAAGGAACTGATTGTACCCTGGATTTAAACACTCCCAGATTATACACTGACGGGAAAGGAGACGATGGAAATTCTTTCACTCTTTGGCCTAGCTTAATAAAAAAGTAGAGCAGATTTTTTTGGTTCGACACTTTGGTATAAGGACCAGGTAACTACGGATGGTATTTTTCTGTGCGTCTGATGGTCCAATACGGTGGAATTTTAAAAAAGGATGCTATGACGTTATTATTTTTACGAAATTTACGAATTAATTAATTTTTTTAACGTAAGGAAGTCCCATAATAAAAAAAAAACCCGTTAGCGTTAGTTAGTTAAAAAAATAAACCGTTTTATAACGGTTTATTTTTTTCATGGTGGCTCTCACCGACTCTGGAATTAAGCCTCGAAACATTCACAGTCATGATATTGTTTTGTGGCTATGGATGGGTAAAGATTTAGGTACCCTAAGTAATTGTTCAATCTTAGCGTGTCGATTATCTTGATCAATGGGTAAACCCACGACTTGAATGATAAACATAGGTATCTACTTACGTGACGTAATCAGCTGTGTTCATAATTTAATATCCCACGTAAAAAGTTATGTGTTAGTGTGTTGCAGGTACCTTTAGAAGAATTTTCAGTCCAATTTTCTATAATCCATTTATGGCCGGCTGAAAGCTGATTATTTGTACACAGCGCAGTTTAAATAATTGATTAATTTACCCTATTTGGGCGTAAAAGCTTTTTATAACCTAGCAGCGTCGATTGTATCAGAAACAAGTTTCATTTATAGGTTCCCCACATACTATAAAGAAAGAAGTTTGCCAAATCTGCCATAACGCGCACCCTTTGATTCTGTGCGATTGTAACAATACTGCGACAAAGGCGGCCGGCAATTGGCCGCGATCGTGACCCAACGCCCGCTCCGGTGACCCAACTCGAACTACTTTGCCGAACACCCTTTACACAAATTGATTTTAAATAGCGATTTATTTCCGCCTCATATCGCAGATCCGATCTTCGTATGAGTTTTACGGCAGGCTTTACGTGGGGTTAAGGAAGTCCCAGTTATAAAACGGTTTATTTCTTTTCATGGTGGCTCGCACCCTCTCTAATTACCGGGATTAACCCTCGAAACCTTCATTAAACGACGTTAACGCTCAACTTTATCGAGCCGCGATCAACTTTGAGCCAACTCTTTGTAACGGGGCGAGTTAAAAAACTAGAAAAGCTAACGGTGTCTTTGTTTTGCCTTCTATTTTATACATAACGGGGTTTGTAATAAAAGTTGTGTTTTGCAAAAATTTTACCCTTTTGCAAATTTTGTGCAAATTGCTTTATGAGCGCGTTTGCAATTGTGAGTGTTTTTGCCGATGGAGTTTACAACTACGGCGTAGCTAAATGCAGTTTGTAGTAACTCTGCCGAGTTCAGATGGATCCCTAGTTTTATGGATCTCAACGTGAAACGTGTCGCATTCTAAGTCGTCGTCTAACAGAAATAAAATGGTAACCCTTCGGTGGCGGCGCGTTTGCTGCCGAAAGGTTTATTTTTATTGCCGTCGACTTTCTTTTAGTGTACCCCTTCATAATTGCCAGGATTGAGGGTAAAAAATAGAAATCGCAATTTCTTTGCGAATTCTTATTGTTTTTTACTTTTTGCAAATTGTTATTTTCTATTTTTTAGGGTTTGTCAAAAGTTTGCAATAAAACTACAGTTTTGACTACAAACATTTAACAAAGCGTTGTTTTTTGGGGATATTTTTAGAAATATTAATTAAGAAATTGGTGAAAGAGCTTTGATAAATTTATCTGCACAGCAGGTAAACTTGCTGGAACGGCGGCAAAGTGAACTATAAATATTCGTTTTTTTTAACTCGAAATTGAGACATTTTGCAACCGCAAAGGCTGCATGCAGCGGGGGGTGTCACCGACTGACGTATTTTTTCCCTCATTCTCGTAAACGTCAGCGTCGACAAAGCGTCGTAAGTGTGAGTAATGTGATGTAATCGAGATGTCTGGAAGGTGTAATAGAAAGTCAAAGTCTATTGACAAAAGCTGTCAGTAGAGATTTTGCGGTAACAATGAAACAAGGGTTAAGTAAACTACTGATCGGTACCTGACCGTGGGTTCAATTAATTCGTTTGCAGAAAAGCATAATTAGAAGTAATAGCTCCTTTTAAATTAATTTCGTTTGTTAATGTACTACAAATTTTGTAGTACATGATGATGATTTCTTCTACTTCTTCTAATGTAGTAATGTCGTGTGTTGTCCTGAATTCTGTTTCAATTCCGTTAAGGAGGGAAAATTAATTGAAAAAAAACATCGGGTGTGAGATACCGTGCAAAAAGTTGCGAAATGACATACAATGTATTAATTGTAGAGTTTTTTTGCGTTGGATAACAAATAATTAGATCTTATTACCTTGGAGTAAAAACATCTTCTATATCTCTGCTCACTGCTCCACCCAAAAACAATAGTTAAGACCACCTCTAACTTATTTATAGATAAACACATTTACAACATCTAAATGGGAATGAATGGTGTAAACAGTTTGGGGTAGTAATTAAGTGAATCGGGCTTGACAATTTGGAAAATAATAGACGAATGCGTTCCTAAATCGGTGTGACTAATATTGACGCAGGTTTACATTGGCCACTGTTTTGTTCTATTGTGGAACATTGTGTCACTTTTTTACTACGTGATGTTCATGTAACGAAGCTATGAAGAAGTAAGTAAACATTTGGAATACAAAGGTTTCATTGTATATGTTTCAATGAAAAATTATCAATTTTGTACAAAAGGTTCGTTCACTCAAGCGAGTATAAATAAATGAATGTAAATTAACTAATAATGCTGAAGTCAAATATTTTTTTTTAAATATTGATATATGTAAATCTTTATTATGCTTCCAAATCGTAAGAAATATATATTTTGCAAAGGTCATATTGTTAAGAGCGGTGGCCTCTAATGCAAGCTAATTTTGCTTACAGGGGGAACTCCAAAATATAAATGTTTCATTTATAGAATATCAAAAAAAATTTTTTTATTATTGGTCGGTATTCAGTTTTTTTGCATTTTGTGAGCATTGTCCACAATAAACACACTTGCCCGCACTAAAAACGGTAAATAAATTCAAGAGACCGCTGATGGGGGCAGGACTAATATGTTAATAGATACATACCTCAGTTAAAAACGTGTAAAAAGCACTTTCTTTCAATGGAAATTTTAGGTAAGCACTTGGAATGTCGTAGAATATATGTTGAACGCTATAGGGCCCGCTTAACCACCTTTTAGTTAAGTACTCATGTTCTTGGCACGCTGTGTTATTATGTAAAAAAATATAAATAGTCAAGAATTTCACTCATAGAGCACATACCTACAAAATCTGAATTAATCAGGTTTGTATCTTTTGGCTTACAAAAAGCTCATAAAATATGTCAGTACACTAAAACAAACACACATTTAATAAAATGTAGCATGTAAGCCAATCGTATCTAACAAGGGCCTCAGATTGCCGGCGGGCGGCGCGTCGATACGCTAAAGGAGCGAACACTAGTAAACTTTTATCACCTCTAATGGGTCGCAGTGATTTGTAGTCGTCTGACTTTTGGTAAAATGACTTGTTTTACGATGAAATGGAAGACACAATGTAACACACGTTACATTTTCAAGCCATTTAATAATGTAGTAAGGTACTTACCTAGTCTATTTTTGTCTTATTATTATTCCTGGCTAAAACTATCCATCTGTACATGAGATAACTTCGGTGAACACTTTTCAGACCAAATATAAAGATATTTATTTCAGCCTATTTTCAGTATTGTAATCCAGCAGATTATATATGCTAGAAAAATGCACGGAAATAAATAAAACAGCAGTATCTAGCCCCAAGCTAAGCAAAGCTAAGCTTGTGTTATGGGTACTAATAAACTGATATATACATAATACTATACAGTACATAGATATATATTTTTTATTTGACATAGAAAACGACCAGATTTCTGCAGATTGTACAAACATTTGTCCCGAGGCGGAAAACGAAACCCGCAACCTGCTGCGTCGCAGGCGGACCTTCGCCCACCGCGCCACAAAGGTCGTCGTGATAAATATTGTAACCTGTTTGAAATTCTAACTTTCTCACCATATTTCATAAATCGAGCATTCCAACCTTTTTCAATGTATGAATAGAAATTGTAGGTATCAATTTAACGCAAAAAACAACAATGAAGGAGGATATCGATGGCAAGATATCGCTCGGGGCCAGATCCGGCACAAAACCCGAGCGAGCAGCCGGAAGCTCTTCCTTCTCACACGGCATTCAAGCAGAACAATATACAGTTGCATGACAAATTCGACACGGCCGATTGTCGCCATTCAATCCAACATTGTCCGTCACGATAATATTTATTAACATCTATATTTCCGCGCTCCAAGGAAGTTTTTACGATGTTTACTTTAGGTCGCGCACAAAGACTAAATCCGACTTTTGTTGCGATTCGTTTCGCTGCGAGATATTAAAAGCACGTGTGGCCAAACAAAGGTTGCGTTATGCGGGGGATTATTTGCCAATTTATGGCGCTTTTTGTAGAATCCGCTGAAAGCCAACGCCGGAAATTTGGCTCCATTTCAAAATGATATTTAAAACTATAAATAATGCGAGTAAATTAACGTGAGGGGCAAAAACATTCGGATGGATATGCGTAGATATTTTTGAAACACTAACAATATTCGTAAGCAAATTTTCAGACAAAAATGCAAGCTTTTCTTAACAATTAAAACGCATTTGAGTTAATAATTGTGTATTATGACGTTATCTTCATCATTTGTGTCCAATCCACAATGCAAGATCATCTATCAGCTACTATTTAGCCCAGTTTGTGAAACAACGTTAAAACGACAAAAACACTCACTCCAAATTCATGCAAACTTCCAAACGGGTCCTTCATGCTTCGATCAAAAATTTACCTCCAGACATGTTTCCGCGTTGCACGCATTGCCATACCTACAAACAATCCCGGCATTTTAAAACAAAAGAAAAAAGTCCGACCATGTGTCGATGGACGCATCGACGAGTGCCGTGTATGATACGCAAAAAATAAAAAAGCTGGAATAAAACCGCGTCGGAACAATCGAAGCTAACTTATAAAATATGTATCCTAGTGCTGGCTTTTGGAACCTGCAGTGGCGCTATTTTGTCTTTTTTCTAGTTTTTCGACCGCGATCGAGATTTTTGAACAAGAGGTGATATAGAGGCTTTTTTGTCCATTTTCACGTTTGCGCTTGTGAATAAATCAGCTAGCCGGATAAATCCTCTTTCATTTGCAACTCAAAACCACTTAGATTTTGGTGATGCGACCAAGTGACACTGGATTGTTGTCCGAAAAAAAAACAACGTTATAATAATAAATATAAATAATGCTGGATAATTCACACAGCATTATCTAGCCCCAAGTTAAGCAGAGCTTGTGTTATGGCTACTTGATAACTGATATACAAATTAGTACAATACACAGATAGATATTTTTAATATATGTACATAGAAAACGACCAGAACACCCGGAACACATATGTATCTGCAGATCGTACAAACATTTGTCCCAAGGCGGGAATGGAACCAGCAACCTTCTGCGTTGCAGGCGGACCTTCGCCCACCGCACAACAGAGGTCGTCAATAATCACTTTAAAAACATAAAAAAACCAGTATACTTTAAAACAGCAGACAAATACTTCCGCACGGTAGTAAGATGGCATGGCGCGATGTCTGCTTGCTATCTCCCCATCGCCTCACTGTCATTAATTAACGACTTGTCATTTGTTTTTGATGAGCATGTCCCTGTGTTTTGCTAAAAAACTTTTTGGGATGTTCTGGTGCTGTTCTGTTAATGGTTTCTAGATAAGAAGGTTATCTTTCTACCAACTGGGACAAGGCTGGTTGTTGCCCAAACGTATGTCATTGAAGTTTGCTGGTTTGTTAAATATCCTAAAGCTTATTGAAGTCACCATCACCATCCAATTGACATTATTTGTTTAAGGGAATTTAAAGAATAACCCTTCGTTTACACATACAAATAAACGCTTTTATGTTTACTAATTATACTTAATGTTCGTTTTTAGAGTATGAAAAATCGGCAAGTTAGATTTCCTAATAGAGTACATTATATTTGTGATTTTTGTTGATAAGCATGCGGAGAAAATATTCTTTGTGTTATTTCCCCTCATTTTCGAAGCATTGTGCCAGTAAATATAATATTAATACCTACTGATTGTGTTTTCAAAAAGATTGATAATTTAATTTTGTTTTGTGTCTACACAGCCAGAATAATCAGAACCTGACAGATGAATCAAAGTCACGACAGTTGTCAGACATTATTAATAGCTGCATCGACGCCAGAGTCCGGCATTTATAACCGTCCAGCGTCCAGAAATCTTCATTTTTACCCGTCATCGCTAATTCGCCATTGTTTTCCATGACGCCACTTTTTTGCTGAAACCATAAAGAAGATAAGACGAGATGAGGTGTGCATCATTAATCTTTGGGTGCGGGTGTTAATTGGTGAGATACTTTATTGGTTTCTGATAAATGAAGGCGCTGACGGTTGCATTGTTTTTTGCAATAGCAAGAGTGCAATAGCAGTTGTGCAGACATATTGATTTTATTTCAAAGTAGGTAGATACTCTAAGGTTTTTGTAATAAAGTGCGTAAGCTCTTGCACTCTGGGTAATTTCTAAGAAATGAAATAAGTTCCAAAAATTTTCGATTGTTGCAGGACTTGATGGGGCGCGGGTTCGAGTCCTACCGAAATCGAAATTCAAATCGGAATTTGAATTTTTTGGTCGTTATTTAATTCCTTAGGTAGATACTCATTCACATATCATAGAACTCATCATGAGAAGTAAATTTGAACTACCTCTTCAGCTTAAATGTAGGTGCTGACGGTTGCATTGTTTTTCGCTATAACAAGAGTTGTGCAGTTACTTTGTTCATTTCATTTAAAAGTACGTAGGCATCCCTTCACATATCATAGAACTCATCATATTAAGCAAAGTGGATCTTATTTTAACTACCTCTTCTTCTAGCCTACTGCTGAAAATGCCTCCCCCCAAATAAGGAGTTTTTGCCATAATCACCACGCAGGCGGATTGGTGAACTGATGTTGTTAAAAATACATCAGTTCACCTAGGAAATGGAAGCAGCATTTCCTCTGGTAACAACCGACTAAGGGTATCTCCCTTAGTCGGTTGTTACAACATCCACGAGGGATATTCTCACGCCGTATTTCTATAATTTTACCACTGTTTAACAGGTTCCAATACTCCAAGATAAACCCAAATATTTCAAATTTACATAAAATAGTATCTTGTCTTGCCATGTGCCATCTTACATTGGTAGGTGAGGTAATTTAGCTACAGGCCATAAAGTCGCCAGCGCGTAGTTTGTACGGGGGAAGAGGGGGCCAAACGTCTTGCCTCCTCCAAGGAGTGAATGTGACCAAATTGGATGGCCGGAAGCCGAGAGCGGCCCGCGACTTGACCGGAACTGCGCCGCCCGCCCAAGCCGCCGCCCGCCTTGCGGTATGTTTCCATTGTTTTTACGTTTACATATTATATTATATTTTGGCACAATTTTGCAAGAAATTATTGGTTTTCTTTTAGCTTCTTAATATTCTCGGACTTTGCTCTTCTAAATCCTTTTCTTTTCAAAAAATGGCATCAAGAAACCAGTTGCTTAGCAGTATTTCTTCTCACTCTGACTTATTTCAAAAGAATAAAACAAGTAACTTTTAGATATTGCCAGTTTTTTAAATAATCTACATAATTAATAACTGTTTTGAATAAAAGCAAAAAAAATATCGTTGCTTGTTACGAAATCTTAGCTACTATTCACTTAAAAGACAAGTGGTGTATTGTCCCTTTAAGCTATATAGCTCACTGGCCGACATGTACTATTATTGAGCCAGTATTATAATGTAACTATTTAACGAGTTTTTGTTGCGTTTATTTAGGTAACTATTTTCCCGACGACGTTTCAACAGGTTTACTCGTGATCACGGGATGACCACCCGTTAAATAGTTAAATTTTACAAAACTCTTTATTGTACATCACAAAATAAAACAAAAGAAACATAGACATAAACAATAAAGTACATTGGGCAGGCTTATCGCTTAGAAGCGATTTCTTCCAGGCAACCTTTGAATGTGATCTGATCGCGCAAGTCAGCATTACATCTTAAAATGTGTAAACCTTACCTTGTGTTTACATTTCAATATGTAATCCGTTAAGATAATGCGTTTTCGCGCAGTAAATATTAGTGTGCAAATGGAAACAGTGACCAAGCGTCAGTTTGCTCAGGTGAAGTAAGCGAGTTTACACGAGACAAGACCCGGCTTATTGGGGTAGGCGCCGCACGTTGCCCTAATCGCATCATTGCCAAGAAGGCCAATATTTGATGTAGCTGGCTCTAGGTAGATTATGTGGCTTGTAAGAGGTAATATGTGCTTTTTGATGTTAAGATTCGACAATCTATAAGCTTGTATTCTCTCTGACCAGTGAACGAAAGTGCGCCATCACGCACGTGTTGGTTACGCTAAATTTGGTATACAATTATTGCCAGGCCCTATTTTCTGATAATAGACTAAGAAAGTAAAGGTTCTTTATTAAATCCTGTTAATAAAAGTTAATTATAGACGTGCCAAAGTGACTTGTCCGAACCAGTGTATTTCTTCCGTACTTAAACCACTACCCGCAAATAAAACATACTATGCGGAACAGCCAAGAACCATTTAAACAAAGCTTAGCCGTAGTCTCGTGATCTCGTGAGTAAATGCCGTACAATCCCTACATCCATTGCTGTGTGCACGATCCCGCGTCATTCCAATGGTCTTTTGTGCGCGACTGTACCGGCTATCTTGAGCTATTGACCCTTGGGTTAAGCCTGATTTATGCGGACCTTGTCATTTTACTTGCTTTATGACCGGATCAAAATACGGCTACTTATAATACAAAAGATGAGTGACGTTTTATTTGGTTGTCAAGGGTTAAAATCTACGTGGTAGGTAGATTCTATAAAACTTTCAAATCTAGGGGCCAATCTATGTAGACTTACCTTTGTACAGTGTGTGCATGATTGCCAATCTGAACTATACAGTCACATGAAAAAGCTTGATCGATGCCACGTGCAATTAAAACACATCAGCCTATCCACCCCTCTATTTCCGTCCTGGGTGCCAGAATTCTCTAAAGTATAGTGGGCCCTTTCACGTACGCGATCGACACAAAGCGCCTCATCAAACGTCCATCTCCGATCGTCTTCGTTTTGCGTCGAGCGAGGCGCAAGCGGCAAGCGCCAAAAAGGCCAAGAGTATGTGCTGACCCGATCATTAAATAGATTGATGGCACCTGGGCGCAAGGCTCGAGCGATAAATAGTGGCGATTCGGGTAATCCTCCCGGCGGCCGGTGCCCGACGATGGGCGGCATCCATTCTCTTTATTGCACAGTGCTTTATAGCGACCTAGCAGTGTCGCCTTGACGCGATGCGGACCAGCCTAACGGATGGCGGACGATGCGAGCCTGGGGAGATCCCGACTGCAGCCTTCTGCATTTTCGTTGCAAGGTTTTACCGCTTGGTTACTTTTAGCAGTATTGTTTAGTACTTGGCAAATTTTGCGATCTCCATTTCAGGACTAGGAGTTGTAAGCATCTTAGACATCAACTATTAATAGCTACTTATTATCTGATGTCATTTTACATAAACTAAAGGGAGGATTTGACCAACTTACGGTAAAAACAAGTTCTAGTGGTGTTGTCTTTTTCTTCTTCTTTATCCAAGATATTCTTAATTACTGATCGTACTCACAAACGACAAAAAGACATATAAGCCCAGTTCAGTAAACAGATTATTTTTGAGCTTATTTTCTTCCCTTCTAAATCCATCGCTAAGCACGACGCAACTAATTATAAGATGAGCTCAAGTTAATCCCTGACCGGCTCGGCCTAAGGTCTCCGTCGCAATTAAATGGCCGATGCCAAACAGAGCCCCTTTGAAGCGGTGGGCGACATTGATATAGGTAGGAGGTGTGGTGACTGTCCACGATATTTTTCTTTTCTGATAAGTGAAAAAGTGCTGGAAAAGTTTAGGGTTGTGGTCGGGGGAACTGCGGTTTGGGATGTGCGGTGGGGTTTTGATCCCAGAGGATTCTACCTTGCATTGTGGAATACGGTAAGATAGGAATGGTTAATATTGGTAAGTCAAGATTTTTTAGACCGGACAAGCTCTTTAGGTCTCAAAATAAAGCAAGTAATTTAAACCTACATAAAGTCGCGTAGTCTCCTGGTTACTACAAATGTATATGTTTTGTCGCAGTGCAACATTACAAATTAGTACAAAGGCATCATATTTTTTAATGTACACCGGAAATTGATAACCCTTGCCTCTCCGCACATAATTACTGCAAAAATTTTGGGTAGCGCTCACCGCATTATCAAAACAAAGGTCCTGTAAAATCCACACTAGGTGGCCGGCGGCTCATTAAGGAGTCAGAAGGGTACAGACCCTCCTGCTTTTTGTAAAAAGAGGCTTAATTAGGCCTCATGCGGCTACCCTGCAACCCCTGTAACTTTTAATAAATGTTCGAGAAGACCCGTTACTCGCATGTAACTACCTCCACGGGATTACGGACATAATACGATGTAATGGCGTCCATTTTACAATCCTTATTCTTGTTGGAAGCAGATCGAGATTCTGTTTTTTCTAATCTGTAGCTTAGTTAGTCCATTTTAGATATTTGAGCAGTAGATGAATAATTAGAGATCTTGTAATACTGTGTCCACATTTTGGCTGAGTATGAAACAAATGAACAATTTGTCATTTGTTTATTTAGACACGATGCAAGTAAAATACCCGTCATGACCCGCCCAACCAACACGATACCAGTCAATTTATGGCTAGTTGCACTTTTTGAATAAAAATGTATTTCCATTTCATGGATTACCAACCAGAGCAACCCTCAGTGAGGAATATAAAAACGGTCGATTAAACGAATAAAATAATTCGTCGTAGACACATGACACTAATCAGCGAAATAAGGGGGAGTTCAAAGAGCTACAGGTACTTCTCACGAATTAGGATTTCGTGCGCGTGTGCCCACAGCTCGTGGGAAGGTATTACAACCCTGAATCAGTGCACATCTCTCAATGAAACTGATCGGGACGACCGATAGTGTTGTTACATACGAACCTGCCCAGCGTAACTTGAACTCTCCTCCCCTTTCTAAATCTAAACTCCCTTGATAAACTCGAAAGTGTATCTTATTTCGGCAGGTCGACGTACGATGGTCGTATTATTTTAATAAAGCGATGCGCCCACTTATCAGCGCCATCTGTGTGCCGCGGGCACAATGACGGATCATCCCATAATGCGGACGGGAAAAAATACAGCATTGACGATTTTTTACAGCACTATTCCGGGTCATTGTTGCGTTGCATAATTTTATGGGGTATTTTAAGCAAATGATACAGTTTTATCTTTGCATCTGATGGTAGATAGAGCTTATGAATGAGCGGGTCGTTTTGGGAGAGATTTGTTTACGGAATTTTATGTGAAACCTGGAATGGTCGAAATCAGGTAGACTATCCATCTAAATCCATACTAATATTATAAATTCGCAAGTAACTCTGTCTGTTTACCTTTTCACGCCTAAACGGCTGAACGAATCTCAATGAAATTTGGCAGGGAGGTAAATGGTATGTCCCACGGACGGACATTGACTACTTAAAAAGCTCGTGCGAAGCCTCGGGCAGTAGCTAGTCTAATATGACTTTGGAAATAGTTCTAAAATTATTCTTTACTCGCCTAAAGCGCACTGCAATCATAGTATCTTAGTAACCAAACCAAAAACATCTTTATCATCAGCCTATGTTAGTCCACTGCTGGACATGGGCCTCCCTTAATAAGCGCCATAGCGCCTGTCAAAAGAAAGACATAGTCCAGTAAAAATAAGATGTGAGGTCGCATAAAATAGTCCCAAGAAAAAGTTGTGAAAACGTTTCTATAAATGATTAAGAATTTGAGATTCTTGACTCGTCCCACTTTGGGCCAAATCCAGTAGGACGAGTCGAGAACAACTCGACCAAATTTGTGCTAGTTTTACAGTTCTGGGGCACGGATGTTGAGCTTTGCCTACAAATGCGTTTCAACTCTGATATGCTAAACTAAAAATCCTATTAAGCTGTAATTTTAAGATTAGAAGGAGAGATTAACAGTCAATCTTTCGGAGTTAAAGCAGAACACCATAACATAGTCATCACACATGTGAAGTTAAATGATACTCTTCAAATGTTTACACAGTAACACTAGACAGTAGGTGCCAGTACATCAATGTTTTACGGCCTCAGGACAATAATGAGAGCACATAAAGACGCTGCCACATCGGCGCATCTCGATCTGCGTCTGAATGGAGGTTATTTACATAGCAAAAAGGAGATAGAATCAAGACTCCGCAGGCAGGGCCTTATCTTTTGTCGTGGAGTGGGGAAAAGCGGAGGTTTTTGGATGTGGTTCGAATGTGGATGTTGGTATAGTGCAGAGAATTTGGTAGAGCTTTAAGAGAAGAACTACCTAAATTTCTCGTTTAACAAACCTAAAACGTAGTTTAGACTACTACATCAAATCAATTCCGCCGGATTTCTATATCTTCCAAACTACTGAATGTTTTACTTTGAAATTTATATATGGTTAAGTTCAGGACTTTATCGTTCATTTTAAAGAATCGTGTTTAGAAAACACGATTCTTAAAAATTTTCTCGAAAAATTCGCAAATTTACCTCTGCGAAATCCTATGCCTATTCTTTTCACAAAATGGCGTCGTAGTACCTATAGGCCTTTAATCACACCGAAACGGTACGCTTTTAGTTTTAAAAACATAATTGACCAGTGAAAATCTACCTTCTCTAGCATTTTCTACTCCTTAGCCCAGTTATTGCCAGTATACGCTGCTTATGGTTGGAAGAGAATCAACTAGGGTGTCGCGTACGGTGTTTTTAAACAACTGACTATTCCTCTGGCAGGAGATTGCAGGGGACAAAGATCTGATAAAAATCGATGGCTATTTTTAATTCTATATACCTACTAGTAGTTAGGAAAAGCTCTTACCCTATTAATATGATTCATCATAAAAATGCTGCTTTAAAATATTTTTTTTTCGAATACAAAATTAATTGAAAGCAGTATTTTAGTATCCACCTCATGCCTATCTACGACGTCTGTTGATAAAAGCGTTGACAATTCAATTTGACAACCCCTAAAATATTAAAATCGGAGTTTATGAAGTGTGACTTTAGGGAGTTGAGGCGACCGTGGCCACTGGGTAAACACAAGATTCGACGCAAACGAACGATATATCGCAACAACCATTTGCTCGTCGTCCTAGTAAGCTAGCCAAGCAGGAAGCGGGCAGGATCGTCGTTAGACTTAGATAGTTAGACAGCCGAATTTCTTGCTACCTCTGAGTTTTTATCTGTCCCAAAATCTTCATTCGGTTCCATCCACAACCTGTTTTTGAGAACATTTATATTGTCTTTCTGTATAAGCATGCCTAAAACTTCAAGTTCTATGGTGCGATTGCGCTAAAATCTCTCATTCTCATTGAATCTCCCATTGCAGTTTCCAATATGGTAGTAAAAAATCATACAACTTTATGGTGGAATGGAGTCGGTCGATGACGGAATTATTAACGTCAACATCAAGATAATAAACCTAAGTCAAATTTATAGGATATTACACCCATTTTTGAATAGAGTCACAATCAGGATTTATATAGCTATTGAACAAAAAATAATACAAAATTTTTATTCAATCGATATGTGCCCTAAAAGTGCATTTAAAATTTATAAGTTATGCGCGTAACAAATACTAACAAATGCGCTGTTGTTGCTGATGACAGTTTATACTTTTTAGTTTGCCTACACAGCCGCTTAACATAATAACATTGCGCCTATTTCACTGTGCTTTAAAACAGATTAAAAAAACTGAAAACTTTGAATTTAATTTACAATTTAAGTAACAAATAGTTTTGAGGCTCAACTATAAGTAGCCTAGTAGGTATAAATAAAAAAAACATCCCGCCAGAAAGTTGTATGGATTTTTAACTACCATATTTGAAACCGAAATGGAATGAGAACGGGAGATTTAAGCGTAATCGCAAAGCGGAGGCGGGAATGGAACCCGAAACCTCCTGCGTTACAGGCAGCCCGCTTGGGCACAGAGGTCGGTATTTTATAGTTGTCGATAAAAGGGTGAGCTATGGCAGCCCTATAAAGTTATTACTGTATGGCAACTAGTGGCTTCTACACACCACAACCGTCGGGATGCCGACAACTAGCCAAAATACTGTCGGCTACCCATAATTTTCATACACTGAAAGGTTGCAACAACGCGCCGGGAAGTATCGCCGACTTTGGCGTGTAGACTCCAGGTCGGTGGTAAGTTGCCTGTCTGTGCCGAACCTAACACTAGACACAGGGTAACCAGCAGTCAGTACTCCCCGTGGCGAACCGATTTGTATGGAAATAGGACGGGTGCGAGGTGGCTCCGCGTTTGATGGACTCATTTGGGACAACGCACGTTAAACCAGATTTATGTGTGTTGGTGCTTTATTGAATGATGGAGGACTTGGAGAATATTGTGAGCTGTCGGATTTCGTATAAATTGGATCAAATCTATTTTTAACTACTATGCGACAAAAATTTTCGTTTTCATAATTATCATTAAAATGTTGGTACTTGGAAATATAGTTATAGTTTACATAATATGTTTATGAGCTACTTGTAGATTGTTTGCAACAGTCTGCAGTTAGCTCAATTGTTTCAATTGTAAATACTAGTTTTAATTTAATTCTATTATTTGGTTGTAATTTTCTTTGTTAATAAAGTAGAAAAATGTTATAGTTTCGGTTTGAATATATTTTTATTTTATACTCAAAAAGCGCAAACAAGTTCACTTAGTAGGTAATAGTATAATAATATATTGGTATCTAAATAAATATTAAAATAAATAAGTATATTAGGTAAGTAAAATAGGTAAAGTTACGGTAGGTCTACGGCTTTTTACAATTTACATACATATTTATAAGACTGGTCTGTGTTTATAACGAAGGTATGAAGGTCAGGTATTTTTGATTTCGGTCGGATTTGCAGACTAAGTGAAGAAGCGACGAAGAAACCTGTCAGTTGTTATTCTTCGAGTTGCAGCATTAACCCGAAACGAAACTAATTTCGTATAATTTTCGTTACAGTTATTCGAAAAAAAACACACCTGAGAATATATAAACTTGAAAATTTATTGTAGGAAGCGGTCGAAATCGCAGCGGAAGCTGATTTTATAATTTCGACAGAAAAGCTACAGTGATAGAAAATATCCCAATAGTGGCATTGTTAACTTTTAAACCCATAGTGAAGTACCATGTTTTGAACTTTGATTTAATTGTTTCCCGTTCTAAACTGCTCAGCTTCAATTCAAACAGAAGGGAAACTACATTGCAAGAGTCTTACATTTTAGAATATACGAGGCTAGTGATCCCCCGTCTGATACAATCTCTAGTTCTCTAGAGAGGACATATTGTATCAGATGGTGTCGTGCAAAATGTAATGGTTTTTTGTTTAATAGTGCTTTTTGAATATGTAATGGTTTTATTGTCCGGTACCTGCTGTGTCCGGTCTGATACAATTATGTCGTTATATCTCAATCGAATCAACTTAGTTTTTAACTAGGAGAGAGAATAACCAAAAACACCCTTCAGTATGGTATATCCATCCAAGTAACTTCAAAAAAGCTGATTGCTTTTATTTGTATTCTCGATTGGTATGGAAATATATCTGTATTATATATTTTTGTAGTTTTTGATGTTTTTATTGTGAAATTTTATTATTTAAAATTTTTATTATTTTAAGATTCAATCTCAAAATTTCTAAACATGACATCACCGTTCCTCGTTTGTCATGAAGCTTTTAGCGAGAAATCTGTTGTGAAGAAAAAAAGAAGGAACATTATTTATTAGACCCAACACACAAACACTAACATGACGGTTTTTATAATTTTGTGGTTTCTAATTTTATTTTGATTGAAGGTACAGAAGCACTTTGAGTTGACAATATGAACGATGACGTCACAAAAAAGGGCAGCGTTTTGATCACTCGAAACTGAGTGCAAATGTATTTTTCGATTTATCCGTAAGTGCAAATGTATTTTTCGATTTATAAAAAATTGTCGGTGTTTTTTTTCGCTAATGAATTTTTTTGCTGATGAATAAACGTTAATCGCATAAAAAAAACTATGCATATACCCTATAACATGTGACCAGCATGTCATGCTCTAGAAATTTCTTCACAAATCTCAGTTCTTTTCCCAAGCATGCAGGCTAACAGCATTCTGTAAAGCCTCATGCAAATCTTCCAGTTTTCAATTCAAACATAGTTGGAACTCTGTAGCATGCTCTGTGTCAATAAAATCCGCTGAGCCATCATATCGGGCGAGCCGGGATCGCGAGCCAGGTTTTTACGCGTCCATAACCGAACCACCACGGTCGGCGTGAACCGCGATACACAAATTGTAGCGACAGTTTTATATACTACCACTGCGGGAACGCTTTCGAATGACTTAGATGTTGGCGGTGATATAGCTGGTGAATCTGTCAGGGTTTTTGCATTGGGATTGATTAGACCTTTTCCAAATCCATAATCATCCCGGAGGGGATCGAAGGTAAGCTATTCTCTTTTGCTGTATTTTTCGTTCATAAAGAACTTTTATCTATAGATCTAATATCTTCAAAAAAGGAATGTCTTCAAAAAGGTTGGTCTCACTGAATGCGAAGAGGCGCCTTTAGCGTTAGGCTAGCTACTTTGTATCTGGATTTCCTGGATAAAACGCATTAGGTTTTATTGTTTTTCTGACTTTGGGTGGAGCCGGTTTTATAGTCTTACCTACCACTTAGCTCTGTCTAATCTGTAAATTAAAAATGGACAGACATGATCAAAGCAGTATAATATGGTAGCCTGCAACGTTGCCCAAGATCTTGAGAATTATTGCAGCAGCTGAAATAATTCTCAAGATCTTGAGATCTTGGCTTGTGGCTGCAATATAGTCAATTGTCACGTCTTTCCATTTATGTTTTGGTCTTCCTTCACAGTTATTTATTTATTTAATAAGGAACACAACAAAAGAAATCACATACTCGTAACATGCGAAATAACAGAATAGATAATTTTTTGATCAAGCAGCATTAATGAAACTTCCAGGGAGACAGCAGGGAGCAGCATTAATGGACTTTAAGATGGCACCTACGTACTTTTTTTAAGTTAATTAAGCTGTAATAATTTAAAATCATGAATAATTTAAAAAGTATTCTGCCCGTTTAAGTGCAAATAAAAGCAAATTGCTAATATCGATATATTTAATTCTGTATAAACAATTTGCAGCTGTACATTTTTTATTTCCAGCACATGCAAAAAGCGACACAGGACAGACAGCGACACAGTTCGCGTCGCTTCTGTGTCAATTAATGAAACGATGTGCCTACTTAGGCTGCTTTTCCACCAGAGATGTGCTATGCAGCTATGCTGCGAGGATGTGAAAGCTAAGCAACGAAATTATGTGACCGTTTCCACTGATGCTAAGCTATGTAGCAAAGTTATGTACACCACTCGCGATCATCCATCGCACGCATCCAGATCCGTCTCTGTGTGAGCTGACCCCAGGTACTATAGTACCTGTACTCCTCAATAGCCTATAATGGTCCACTGCTGGACGCAGGCCTACCCCTGATAATCGCCTTATTGGCTTTTATCTTATGGGGGGTAATGCCCATAATCCCTACGCTGGGCCTGCGTGGCGGTACCTGTACTACAGTTAGTTTTCCAGTGTGCGACATTGATCTAATCGACATTTGACATTGGTCATTACAAGACATTTTTTAATTTTACCTTCGTATTTAATACATCTAGATTGTTCCCAACTGTCACAGGTAGCTCAACAGTTCTAATTGTAAAAAACTCCAACTCTAACTTGTTCTTTCTTTATTTGTTAGCTCGGGGTTGGATCATTGGGTTTGATAATGGGCGGAAATTATAAGCAATTCTAATTATATTATTATGTTTCTGATTATCTATTACTATATTGTGACATATTATATGTATAACTAATATGTCACAATCTTTTTACAGGTCTTTGTTGATGTATAGTCGCATAAACTGCCACATAATTTTATCATCAATCAGTCAGGGTTCGCACAAAAATGAAATACGGACCCTTTTAGGATCCCTCTTCTATTCGCTTGTCCATCTCTCTATCACTTCTTTTTCGATTGTCTTATATCTTTTCATCTTCTCTGGTGATAAGCTCTAATAGTAATTTTATGAGTCGTTTTACGTAGGTACTGCTTAAAAGTTTATCAACGCTGTGCAGCTGGGCGAGTGCAAATGCCGGGTCCGCACGCGCAGTGGGCTGCATTGTCCCCCCACCCCACCGCATCCCGCGAGAGTTTGTTTTTCGGGCAAATAGCTATAGGCTTGATAATGGCCTCGCGGGTCACGGGTATGCTGGGGAGGTAGCTCTACTTGCTTGAATTGAGATTTTATTTCGATCGGTCACTAGTTTTTTGATGGTTAAATTTTTTATATCACAAAAATTAAAGACTTATGCGGGACTTCAACACGCGCTTGCGCGTGTGTTCCACTAGGTACGTACAGGAATACAAAAGTATGTCAGTCGTGATCTTTCATGTCATGTTTTTCCTTATGCTGTACTGTTCGTTTTGTGTTTGGTTTACGTAAATACGATCATATTTCGGAGTTTCAAACAAAACTCAAATGGCTTCCTATCCGTCTCCGTAGAAATTCCCACATTCTTTCTCTTCTTCATAACATTCTCTTCAACCCTATGACTCCCTTCTATTTAAAGGAACGTTTTGAATTTCTCCACGATTCTCATCCTTCCCGTGTCCTTCGGTCGTCAGAAAATCTAGTGTTAAATATACCACCTCACCGAACTAGCTTCTATGACAAATCCTTTTCTATCCAGGCCATAAGGTTGTGGAATGCACTACCAGAGTCTATTAGAAAAGTCCGATCCTTGCCAGTATTTAAAGCTCGTGTCAAGGAGTTTTTCCTTTCAGAAAAGTGAATAATGGTACTTTACTTTGTCTATTTATTTATTTACTTAGTAGTAAGTATATTAATGTTATTTATTTATGTATACTTTTAGTTATTTATTTATTTTGATTTTATTGGATGTCTTTAATGTAGGTATCCATTGGTCTTTGTAGTTTATGTATTTTAGATTATCTTTGGTACACCCCCTGCCTTTCTTAAATTCACAATTCTTTCCATCCAAAGGTTGCCTGGAAGAGATCGCTTCTTAGCGATAAGGCCGCCCATTGTACTTATCTTATGTGATGTCTCTTTGTAATGTTATTTTATGGTGTACAATAAAGCATTTTTGTATTGTATTGTATTGTACAACCAACTGTAAAAACCAACACATATTGTTGCTAACACCAGAGTATGTCAGGATTTCGATGTCGAGTTTTGGTAATTCTAAATATCAACCAAACATTTAGTTTGATTTATATTCTCATTAAAAGTTATCGAAATCTCCTCCCGTAGCTTACCGATAACGCTCCAAGCAACGACGGCGTTTTGCCTGCTCTACCAAAAGTAGAGCATACTTCCCCCGATGCACCGTACCGCAGTGGCGGATGGGTTTTGATTTTTGTAGTTTCGTATTATTTGCGTATTTATCCGCCTCCCGCCGGCAGATACATTTATTTGCACCACTGTCTCCCCCCTTTCCCCCTTCAATTCCCCCTCGTTCGATTGATCGCGATATCATTGCGATAATACGAACAGAGCTCTGTCACGCCGCGCACGCAAAAATACGGCGGACAGAGAGCGACGGAGCGCAGCGAATTGACCATACATGTGTGTTTTCTGAAATCATATTTTATGTGAAACAATGGTTTTTCATTTAGCAACTACTGGGTGCTATCAATTCATGATTATCCAATTGAAATCATTGTACTTCTGTGTCAGGCGAATTATTAACATACATAGGTAGTTATATTACACCTTCTATTGCATAGCATTTTATGAACAGAGGTATGCAGTGTACGGTTAAATTATTAACCCCCTTAATCATGGTCTGCTAACTTGAAACAGTTGCTAAGCAATGTTTTATTATGTTATTCAATTCAATTTATTTTTTATTTATTTCGGTTGTTCACCACTTTAATTATAAAAAATATATGAAGGACACAATTTGTGGTAAAAACCAAAGTAAAAAATTTACGATGTGTCTTATGTAATACTATAAAAATATCGACTCATTTACATTCTTAAAGTAGAAATCACAGTTCAAATTCTATGGCGTTGTAGACGAAGGTCCGCCTACGACGCAAAAGGTTCGATTCCCGCCTCGGGACAAATGTTCTGGTCGTTTTATAAGTATGGTAAAAATATATATCTGTGTTTTGTATGCTCTGCTTAGCTTGTGGCAAGATAATTCTGTGTGAATTGTCCAGAATTACTAACCCATACATTAACCCACTTCTTCGGAACATCTAAAAGAGAAATCATCTTTATGAAGTGCGAATTGCCGGTTAACTGCCTATCAATCATAGTAGAACAACTTCTGGGTAAGTCGGTGGCACAAACAAACATCCAAGTTCGTCCAAAACATGCAAATGAGTCGACGACAATGGCGGCTTATGCAAATGGAGGCAAGACGTATTCTGTACTGTGACGATACGGTTAAACTTCTAACCAAACATTAATAAAATGTTTTATAAAAAACCTGGGGAACGTGTTGGGAAGTATTTTTCGGAGGGTTCTGAATTTTTTAATGGATTATAATATTTTTATTAGACTATTTTACGACATTGAAAATATGATTCAAATTGTTTTCATCCTAGTCAGTGACTAGGTCCTTAACAAAGCGTAATCAGGGGATTTTTATAAAAAATATGCCTGTTTTAGAAAACAAAAACAGGATAAAAATTACACATTTTTGGATATTATGATCACGTGATCGAAAACGCTCTGCGTTTGGTTGCATCGCTGGTGAAGTCATATCTATCACAGATTACAGTGCGTGTTGTTTTTCTTGTTAGGTGAAGTGTGACGTCATGGAGTCATGTCACCGGAGCCATGACAGAGATTATCGTTTTGGCGCGCCATTATTTTATTCAAACTTTAAAATTAGTTTTTATAACTAATACGACTGGCCTTGAAGAAATATTAATTACACCTTGCATTATTTTTATCAGACAATACGTTAGAATTATTCCCCAGTAGTAGTCTAGTAGCCTATTAAATTAGTTACCTGTACACCTGAAAAATAAGTTGTAACTATGTATGAATGTACATTGCTGAAAAATTGCCGAAATTCGAATCTGGGGTGGCAAAGAACAAAGAAAAAGATAGGTGAACTGGTGCATATAGTTGTTTTGCTGTACTTGTTAACCAAGCAACAAATCTATTGTAAGTATTTTTCGCGTACAGAATAAAAACAAATTAGAGTTAATATTTACAATTGAAATAGTTGAGCTAACTGCAAACTACTTTTTCTTTTATTAAATCGAATTGCAGGCATCAAATTGAATTTGCCAAAAGTTTTTGCAAATGGATCATTTCCGATTTTAAGTGTAACAACGGAACCCTAAAAGTATTTGTAAAAGTACGCCGCGTATACGCATTCGGTTATCAATTTAAAAGTCGCATTATCCAAAGCCGGGCCAGCAATAGGGCCAGACATAAAACATTTCAATTTGGAGATCCGGTTACAGCCGGTTCAAATCTGCATTGTGGGTCTGCGGGACCCCAATAGTTTTGGGTACAGTCGTAAACAGCGATGTTGTGATGCGGATTAGAAATGTTTAGGAGATTTGAGCAATTTATTTTATCGAATTTGGATTCGCCATTTTTATGGGTTTATTTATTGCGACGTTTGCTGTAGGGACGTTTGTAGTTGTTGTAAAAGTTTCGATGTTTTAGGTGGTTTAAGGTTTTCCAAATCTGATTGTTTCTCGTACTTAGCTAAGCTGGGTTGTGACGTATTGTAGGTAAAGGTATTTTATTTAATCCTCTTAACAATGTTACTTTTTACGATTTTAATTTTTTTTGTACGTAGTTTTAATAGTAGGTACTTTAGTTACGAACAAGACAGAATTAAACCCAACAAACCAGACAGAATAAAACTGTTCAAAAATGTACAGGTGTCAAATCTGCAACACCCAGTGCCTACGCGGGCGCTTACGAGCGTATCTACCTAGACGCGTACTACTACGGACGTATTTTTCCACAAGCAACGCCGTAAAAATCTATCTACAACTAATTACCACGCATAAAAAAGCCTGTGCATACACAAATCAATCGCACCCCATTGCAAGCCCAAGCCCTTTTGTCGGCGACTGCCCTTGCCCCAACCACGCTTGGTTAGGCCCGCGCCTCCCGGCAAGAAAGGGGTAGTAGTTAGCTTCTATTGTCTGCTACCCCTGTAACCCTGGCTAGTGAGGTGGTGCAGAACACGGTTACTGATACTTTTGGTTGTTCTAACAAGGTGATAGAAATAAATGTATGTAAGATTTTTTTATATATGCATGTTATTATGCGATAAAGTGCGTTTGAAATGATTAATAATCACTTCGTTTAACGTCCGACTGTCGTTAGATATGCGTATTCGTAAGGTGAAATGAGATCGGATGGTAGATAAACAAGTGACAAATAAAACTGAAGATTACCTTCGTTGGTTCGCTTAATTTTAACTTTTTTTGTCCAAATTGTTAGAAGTTCTACTTTTGAAACATTTTAGTTGAGGCTGGATGATGCTGTGTAAATTGCCCAGCATAAAAAAAATAGTACTAATCAAATCCCCAGATAGTGAAAAATTATCGGTGCTGGGTTAATCGATGGTAAATATCAGTGTCACCTACTTAAAGATAAGACCTGATATTGTATACCTGAAATCATTGTGCATAAATAATTAAGATGTTCTTATATGTTATACCAAAGATTATTAAATGAACTAATAAATGATTATTATGAACACATTTATTTCAACAAAGACTAAAAAACAACATACGACTAATGTCAACTACATTTAAGTATTTACACTTTAATTAATTTCCAGAAAATCGAATCCGTCTCCAGAAGGCAGAGTGCTAGAATGCTGACAGCATTGCCACGTTGAATGGCAACGCTAACTAGTTGTCCGACATAGAAGTCAGCATTCCGATCACCTGTGGACTCTATGAGAAGTTTGGTAAGATCTTTATAAATTGCGTGAGCCCCTGGACTCCAAGGATCAAAAGGTTTCTTTATACGGCTCAAAAAATAATACAATTATGAAAAAAAAAGTGTCACCAGCCTACCGATACCCCTTCCTTGCTGTACCCAGTGCACAGCATCCCCACAAAGACGCGGGACATGGAAACACTTAGCAGTGTTGACACTACACTTTGCCCGAGTCTACGACGATTCGCGCCCCTTGATTGCTGTTTAGAACAAAACGTTTGTCGGTAATTGTTGCCGCGTATATATCGACAGGTTTAAACTTTTTAAGTCGAAATTCTGGTCATGACGACCAGCTGGTAACATTGGAGTTACCGCCTTAATTTTATAGTTTATCAATCATCTAGTACCCATAACACAACCTCCGCTTAGACTGGGGCTATATGATTCTGTGTAGATTGTTATTATTTTGGCATTATAGACGTTGTCTCAAAAATGGTCATAAAGTTTGTCATAAAAATCGGTGTTTCGCAATTCGCGAACAATTATTAAGACGACTTACCACATAACAGATAAAAAAAATCTTTACAAAGAAAATAACAACCAAATAAGAGAATTAAAATAAAACTAGTATTTACAACTGAAACGATTGAGCTAACTGCAGGCTGTTGCAAACAATCTACAGGTAGCTCAACTGATCCATATCAATACCAGACGGAAGCATGCCCAAGACGCTGACTGCATTGCCCCGCTGTATGGCAATGTTGATGCGCTGCGCCAGATACTCACCAGCTCTCGGGACTCGCGTCGCTTCGACCATACGCATTACACCAACATCTCATACTTTTCTTTGGCTGTGCTTGCTAAAATTTGTGGCTGCACAATTTTTTTGTCAATTGTTATCATTTTAACTGAGTCACTGCGTAAAGGTCTCCGAGTATATGTATAATATTTCATCGACAACTTCAAAAAGAACATCAAACGAAATGTCCCTGACGCAGTAAAGTATCATACCTTTACAAACCAAATCACATCTGCCATTAATCCCTACAAATTACAACTACAATAACAATAAAACTTTAAAGTCCACGTCAAACAGTAGTGCGAGTAATGAATGGCCGCGCATTATAACCGGCCTGCGAATCTAGTAGGGGAGTGCGGCTGCTTCGGTGAGCCTCCGAGGCCAGACGCTCACCACACGCTGGCGTGTTCCGTTCCCACAAACTTTAAACAACACACGGCGTTACTACCCACGCGTATTCTCACTACTGTCTGCATTATGGCAACATAGCTTGGGGAGAAAATTGACGGCGGGCGGTGCGTCGCTTGCGTCGTTTCGCAATCGAAGATGCAACCAGATCGCTATAACGTGTTCTTTGTCGCTTTAGCCACGTCCCTCTCACACAATGGCATACTTATTAGGGATTTAGTCCAGATATTAGTTGGGGATGTGGGCATTGTTTGGATTTTAATAGAATTCGACTGCGCCCCGGGCGGTTGGATATACGGACGCGATGGGGTGCGTACGGGAGCTCGCTCGCATCTGTGCAGTATTGTTTTCTATTTATCAATGAAAACAGATGTGGATAAATATTGATTTGTTTTAACCAAATGAGAACTTAGTATTTTTTTATGTTGTTTATTGACCACAAAACAGTACAAAAACTTTTGGTCAATGTTTGAATAGTATGTTAGATCGTTTTCGATCGATCACAATAGGCCTATTATGGCCGTAGTGATAAGAAAGCCACCAAAAGCAAATAAAAAAAAAATAGATCGTTTTGGATGTAAGTAACGGAATTTATTGAAATGAGAAAAGAGAAAAAATAACTTGGCGTTTCTAAATAAATTGGCGGAATCAATCATTGATTTGCCATTGCATTGTTAGCCAAAGAACTGCAACTGCAGCTAAAAAGTTTCATCATATGCGTAAACTCCATGTTTCAAGCTACATAGTTTTCTTTACAAGTTTGTATAAAGTTCTATGGATCTACGAGTAGGCTACGAAACGCCTACGACCCACCTACGAAATACTCGTAACTCGGTCTACGAAACTGCTACGCGAGGTCTACGCAAGATCTACGAAACAAAAACCCACAAGGATTTCTGTGTTCCAAAGATGATTCACGCACCATGAGTTTGCTTTTCGATTTCCAGTCGGATGCACTGATGCTGTGCATCGGCCCCTAGTATTCACATAGATCGATAGTGCCCCTCTACGCGCTCCCTTATTGAAAATTATAACAATGGCACACCGCGCACTACGCCGCCCTCTTAACACTCACTGATTTCGGCAATGAGTTGTGGATATGCCATCGAAGATTTACGGTTTCATGTTCAGAATAACTTTCTTATCTTTTTTTCCTTTTTGTCTGGGTTAAATTGACTAAATTAAATTTTTCACGATACTATTTGGTGTCTACTTGGTACCAACAATGGTCTTTGATGATGATTTTATACAAAAAGTATCATCAATAATAATTAATCAATAATATATTAATAATGCTGGACAATTCACACAGCAATATCTAGCCCCAAGCTAAGCAGAGCTTGTGCTATGGGTATTAGATAATTTATGTTATGATACATAATACAATATAATACATAGATAGATATTTTTTATTATACATAGAAAACGACCAGAACACACGGAATGAATGCAGATCGTTACATTGTCCCGAGGCGGTTATCGACCACGCATCCTCCTCCGCTGCAGCTGGACCTACGCCCACCGCGCCACATACTATTTGTACATAAACATCTATTTTTGATAATTAAATTTTACACACAAAAACAATGTACATATTGACAAGATTATTTAAATTCACGGACTTAATTTATTATTTAGTATTTAAGTTTGTGTATTTTTTAAAATTAATAAACATTATCTTATCTTATTACAGAGGTCGTCATTCTTTGCATAGTTTGAATGATTTCTAAGAGTCGCATCCATATTTAGTCTTGGACGTGTTAATATATCGGTCGAGCGGGGCAGGGTGGGGATTATAATGAGACGCAGCCCCACAAAGTATTTTCGACATGCGTCGCCGGCACCCGGCAAACATTCGGGGTTAACGAGTGCGAGCAAATTACAATCCGAACGAGTACTCCGGCATTATGAAGAGTCGGAATTACGGTGAATCGACGGTCGATTGCGGCATCACGTTTCTTCGTATGCAGGAGCAATAAAACTACTACTTACTAGTTAACTACTTGCTCTTAACGCTCTACTAGCTCTACATCCAGACTTTGACGTGCTCGCAGGAGAATGGATGACGTTCCGACATACATGTTTGGAATTCACTGAAGGACTCTGATTTTTAATTATTTTTCTATTTTGCGACATAACCGATTTAATTATGTATAACGTTTAGGAATAACTAATGTAACATGATGTACTGACTAGAATTAAGTATAATTTGTGTAATAGGCTTAAGGTCGTTCAAATTAATAAATTAAATTAAAAATTAAATTAAACTACTACTACTAGTTTCCTAGAAAGTACCCTTAGGTATACCTTCGTAATCGGCACTTATATACGTATAAAAAGTTCAAGGTTGGTACCTACTACGGATATGTTTTTAGGTTGTTAGAAGGTTTTAGACGCATAATGACCAAGATATATTGAAAAAATAACGCAAAATCATCAAGACGCGTATTGACCAATAAGCAAAATACGCGAATTGACCTATCCCTAATTTGCATATTGACCAATCTTCTTATTACGCATATTGACCAGTATGAAAAATATGTATTGAAAAAATAACCCAAAATGACCAATACGCGAATTTTAAGTTTTGGAATTTAATGGTGACAAGCTGTTTATGTATAAAATTTGACTCGTCTAAGTGCTTTTTGTAAGCCTAAAGAAATAAAGTTATTGACTTTCGACTGTTTGACTTTTGATCTTGAGCAGTAAAATCTCATAATTTCAACCAACGAAAAACAAAATGAAAGTTCTCAATGCCGTTGTTTGTTCTTTATGAATGTAGGCAGGTATATACAGTATATCCTCCTCCTCCTCAGCAGCCTATAATGGTCCACTGCTGGACACAGGCCTCCCCCTGGTAATCGCCTTATTGGCATGTAGTCATATGTAATCACTTATGCAGTATAAGTTACTCGATATCTTCGCCTTCGCTTTGGTGTCCAATTTTGAAGATTTCTTTGCATTTGTATAGAGAATTCAAATTCAAATTTATTTATTCATTAAGACAACACGGATCCATAGAATTAGCCCTAGGTGGTCTTATAAAATTTTAAATAATTCCGTTAAACTTGAATCCGAAATTTGAAGTACCTACGTTTTTAGTTTTTGCAAAAACATCGAACTATTAGTATCAGCTTGCTGCGAGCTCTGATTTACCCGGTTTAAACATTAATATTAAAACTATGCTGCAAAAAACAGTATACAACCAACTGGCATTTGAGTTCTTTAACAATAAGCATAACTTGACGCACTTTTTACCCCAGTCAGTAGTAACAAGAACCAAGAGGCACGCGTACAGTTTTTTAATCGACAGCATCCCGTCATTTCTAGCCCCTTCGTAGAAAGAGGACTGTTGGCAAAATACTGGAACTAATTCCATTATGATGTCGCGTGGGTGCCATAAATGTCCCACAACGACCCAGTCTCTGATCAGTCATTAACACGAGACGTCTTTTATCCTTCTCCTTATACCGAGAACACGAAAGAATTTGATCTATTGCAGTCAGAATTGTTCCATTGTCTTATTGTTTTTACTGTTTTTGTCATCTTTGTGTGATTGTTAGGGAGTTAAATGTAGTTAAAAGTTTTGTTTCCTTTGTTTGAGATGTCACGGATCGACATGAGTCCATTGTGGCGTGTAGTTGCATAGAATCGGACGTTTATTAGAGTCGACGGGACCGGATTGAGGTGTCGGGGTGTTATTAGTCACCTCTGCCAATACTGGCAGCTTCCCGTGGAGCGCTTAGGTTTGCGGGAATACAGTTTGAAGCCTTTGTGGTGTTGGGTGTCGATCAACGCTGCGATTCGCGGTCACATAGGCAAAGGGAAATGTGAAACAGAGAGGAATAATAGACGCAGTGGGTATTTGAACGTTTTGGCTCAGACTGTACACGGCCTTCAATAGGATTATGCGATTTCACAAAGTAGTACCAATTCGATAAGATTTTTCATCTTTAAATGACATGCATTATCGGTTGTATCTTAGAACAAGATAAAAACGAAGTTTGTAGAAAAATTAGGTTTCATAAAAACAACAAAAGTGCACTAAAACATAAGAGCCAAATTTGGCCTTGAGAAAACCCAGAACAAAGATTTTAAATGGGTCAAGTTTTTACAACAAGTAATATTGCCAATATAACAAAGAAACATAACAATCAAGTAACACCAGTGGCCGAAAGACAATATTGTTTATGACAACAGAAGCTGTGCCAGTAAAATTAGGATCGCAAAAAATATGGGTTCGAATGCAAAAACTAATATTTGTCAGCTTTCTAATAATATTTATTGAATTGCGTTGATTTTACTTCTACGAAATAGGAGTTCCAAGTTACGAAGTATAAGTTTAAGGAATGATTAAGTAGGTAAGCAACAAAAGTCGCTCAATCAACGTTTCATATTTTTTTACTCAAATAACTCCGGTACTACTAGAGGTTTTCTAAAATTATTTACAAAAACTTAAAGTGCAGCCATACAATAATGTAAGGATGTACTTTTTTTTGTTCGCTCATAATCATAAAATTATGAGCGAACCAAAATAGTGATTTCGTATTTGATTCGATTTATGAAAGTTTTGAAAAACTGCAACTGTTCATAGATCGCATTGCTGAATACAAGAATTTTTGGGAAAAACTACACCTTTCGCTAGGTAGGTACCTTAACGAAAGGTGTAGTTTGACCAAAAAATTCTTGCTACAACAACGGTAGTTCACTAGCACAAATAGGTAATACGTATATCCAATTCTGAGATACCTAGCACACCCTAGCTTTACACAATAGGATTTAAAAGAATAAACATTCTTTATGTGTGTAACTAAAACGGTACATTTGGAAAAAAATTAATATTGAGATTTGTATGCGTTGTGGTTGTGGGTTGTACTGGTAATACCAACGATCACTTGTCCATGCCAACAGCAATAGATGAAAACATAACGGAACAATTAGTGAACCGGCACCTTTCTTTCTCATTATACAAAACTGATTGTGCATCTCATTTATTGTCCTATAACTGTACAGAACAAACGGGACCGCTCTACGTCACAGCCACGTCACTCCCGTTACAATCATAAACCAAACTAACGGAGCAATAACGGGTTATGAATAACTGAACCATTTTCGAGCAACCCTTTGAATAATTACACAAGAAACCGTAGCTTTATCCATTACACAAAGAAATGTTATTTGGCCTTGGAGAAAGCACAAAGGACTTTCTCTATGAAAGGGTGAGTTTACTTCCTAGTCGGTATGACGAATCGGTAACTGGACAGTCCCGTTGCTCTAAATTGAAGCAGTTATGGCGAACGCGAATGCGGTATAGTTACCTCCCACTGCGGTATCTATTGTAAATTTAATGAGAAGGTAAATTGAATGGAGCGAAAGTACAATCGAGCTCTTGTGTCAAGTGAATTTGAATGCTTAAGAAGGCCCTGAACCTCTAAGCAGGATGCATAGCGATTGTGATAGCAAGGATACAAACGTATTTTTCGATTCATTTGAAAACTGCGTCCCCGATTTTAGTGAAATTTTGCATACATAATTGGATAAGTAATAGCTATGTTTGTATCGCTTTAGTTTTTCAAAATACTTTATCATCATAAAGTGACAGTGAAAATTCATTTTTTATAATATTTTCGGCAGTCCTCATTAGATTAGAATAAGTTAGTAAAGGAATAACAGACTGCCGCCGCCAGTCTGTTGATCACCTCACTTACCTATTGCATTTTAAGCTAAATTGATTAAATTAAAATTATTGTAATTTTTAAGTACTAAAACTGATCTCTAACTGTTAATTATTCGTAAATACTTAAGTATATTGAATATTGTGTCAACCTTTCATAAGTATATATATTAGAACTTGTCTTATGTCAACATTTATTAAAATAAGCAAAATATGTATACCTACTGTTCATTAATAAATAAATCCAATAAGAAGTTTTTCCAAGTAGCAGTTCCGAGGTATTCCTAAAAACAAACACTGCTACTGGATTTAGATCTCGTCGAATACGTCTTACCTATAACTAAGGATAATCAAAAATTAGGAATATGGAAGCTAAATTCCCACACGCTCAAATATTTAACCCATCAATTCCTTCAATGCTACAAATCGAGCCGAAATCTACGAGAACGCCTACTTGTAATCCGTTGAGTAAGACAAGTCGTCACTAATCCACTGTCTTTATTCGCCGCTTGTTCGGGGATCCCAGCTATTTGGGGACAGATTTAGATAGATTAGGCACTCCTTATTTACCAGGTTTCACGTAATTTTATTTGTTTGAATCGCTCTGAGCGGATTATCTTGTTTATCTTCCGGATATCTATTGAACCTACGCAATAATTTGTAAAGTGTAAAGATTATTTGCGTAGATTATTCAGATTACTAGACCATTTTACCACATGTGGCCCGATCCGTATCAATCGGATGCGTAACGATAGACTTCTTTACTTTGGATTGAGCCCCGTATCACATGACTATAGTTAGATTTTTAAGTCAATCGAAAGCGCTAATAAACAAACCCTGCAAAATATTCTGAAAACGAGAAAGCTCTGACACAAAGCCCAAACTACGCCATACAGTCAAAAATTCGTACAAACTGAATAACCTGACCTCGACTTTTCTATAGCAGAAAATTGGAGGAAGCCTAAATAAAATCCGTGGAAAAACGAAAGAGGGGGTCAAATCGCGACCACTACGGCGAGTGCAATCGCAAAAGGCACGCTTCAAAAAACTGCCGCGGATTGCTCGTTATCGATCTGGCCCTGTCTCGCGCTGACCGCTGCCCATGTAGAAAAATCATGCAGAAGTGTAACTAGATACAAATTGATTATCTAGGAAAAGTTTTAGGTAAAGAGAAATAGTTATTGGATTAACAAGGGGGCCAAACGATTTTTTGTTGAACGTGCCGATATTAAATCCCGAGCTAGCGAAGCAGTCTAGAGTAGTGTCACATTCTGATTAGTGTAAAACATTCTGAATTCAAATAAAATTTTTCAACAAGCTAAATTACCTTTAACCTTTTTCCAAATGTGAACAAAATTGATTGCTCACTGTTTTTGAACAGCAAATGCACATTTTTAAGCCAGAGTGCTGAAAAGATATTTAAATTAAATTTGTCGAACAGATGCATCGCAAGATAATGACGCTGCTGTATAATTTTCAAGAGTTAACATTTAGCTGACTACTTGACGCTGGATACTGAGCTAAAAAAAGGCGTTAAAAATTCTGTTTACCTACTTCTGTTGTAAATGTGGATTTATCACTGAAAATATACAAAGAAATTAATTTTTTAAGAGTAATTTTAGCTAAAGATAAAAACTTCTACAAACCTTGTCCTTTTGCACGTATAAATTACCTCGTAATGCCTGTGTTATCTATGTTAGAGATGTATCTCTGCTTCGTCCTCCACACAGTCCTTTGCCTGTATATGTGGGTGTTAATTCATATATGGCTCGTTAATTTTCCTTAACGCCCGATGGTCCCGGCACACTAATGAATTTCAATTTGTTGGCGGCCGTCCGAAAAAAGAGTTGGGTTAGGATTAAGCTTTTTGAGCCTGTCAATAGAACGATATGGGTGTTGTTGAGGTTACCAAAAAGAATGTTTCCATCGTGAATAATGTATTTTTAATTGCAATACGAGTGGAACCAGACATGACTGGATATAGAATAGAATAGAGTAGTTGGGTAGGATTCATTTAATTTTTTTATTCACGTTTTTGCAAGCTTTGAAACTCTTTTTAGCTTAAATACCAACATTTCGTTTGATAAAACAGTTTTGTAGTTTAACAGATATTTAGCAACTTCCATATTCTTTTTATTTACGTGACTAATTTGATGACTTACCATGAAAAACATAGATTGTTCCATACCGAAATAACTTAATCGAACATATAAAAAACCCTCATTTCCCTGTCACCACCAATTTAACCACCAGCTATTTTCTGAATATACGTGATAACTATCAGTATCAGTGCATCCACACGGTAGGGCTGATCCACCAGTTCAAGGTCGCTCAGCGAGCTATGGAAAGAGCAATGCTCGGGGTTCATATGAAGGATAGGATTCGTAACGAATAGGTACTTCGAACGAATAAATATCTACATAGCTCTAAGAGTTAGTAAGCAGTGGCTGTGGGCCGGCCATATCTCGCGAAGAACCAACAACTGTTGAGGTAAGCGTGTTCTTGAGTGACCACGACTTGGTAAATGTAGCGTAGGACGCCCTCCGACCAGGTGGAATGCCTGCGAAAGACTGCAGGCAGATGCTGGATGCGTCAAGCTGAAGACAGGGCGCTATGGCGCTCATTAGGGGAGGCCTATGTCCAGCCGTGGACATATGCTTGATGATGATGCAAACTGAACTTACCATACAAAATGTGGTTTCATACCGAAATAACACAGCAAAATGTGGAAAATTTCCATTTTCCCGTAACCACCAGTACATTTGAGGGTCGAAACTCCCTAAAAAGTGACGTGACGGGTCGCGACCGCGCTTCATTCATATTCGCACTCACCTGTTACCAAATTGAATAACGCGGGAAAGGAAAGTTATGATAATTCGAGTGGCGGAGCGAAGTGGTGGGAACTCAGGCGACGCGTGAACAGCGTACTGAACACTTTCATACGTGTTCATAGAGTATGGCCCGTATCATGAAAGCTTACTCAGTCATCGATCAATGCTTGAATAACGCTTATGTCTTAAAAAAGCAATCAAACATAGATAACTGACTGAGCAGCTTCCGTAATACGGGCCTAAGGCCCGTATTATGAATGCTTGCTCAGTCATGGTTCTCTGCTTGTGTGCCATAGAAAAAAGTTACCTAAGTCTTGGTCTACCAAAACAAGTGTTGACGTTGAAACTATTATATCAATCTCTCCGTGCAAATAGCACCACTCACAAGCTGTAGATTTTTCCTCTAGGGTAGAATACTTGCGATTCTACGGCGATATCATTGTCATAGTAAAGCGAGAATTTGGGCCCTGATCAATAAAAAAACGTTTCTTCTGCATGTTACCCAAAATCCAATATAAACAAATATTCATTAGGTACACTGAGCGACATAGATGTGGCAAGTGGTGTGCCAACACGCGCGTCAGCGGATGAATGACACGCCGCCGCGCCTGCGGCCGCCGACCACATAAACACTTCACACTATCGCACGACTGTATTAGATTTATTTAGAAGCTTCCATGAATTTACTACTGTTTTATAATAAAAATATAATACCTTTGATAAATATTTTCCCACTACGCAGTTACAGTAGGCCTTTGCTAGGATGTTACAAATTATGACGTAGGCATTTATGCTCTGAGAATAATTTTAATATACAATGGCCCGGCAAACTTCGTATCGCCGCCGTTAGTTAGAATCAGAGATGGCGTTATATACGTAATTACATAAGAAAGATCATTAAAATCGGTCCAGCTGTTCTTGAGTTACAAATGTCGTAACTAACACGACTTGTTTCAAATTTCCCCTCAGTGGCCGTAAAAAAAACTCACCTGTATACAGATGATCGTTAATAATAATCAACAGGTAATAATTTATTTCATAATTTCAAGAAAACGTGGCATGGTGATAAATGAGTGATAAGGTTTTGTTTGCACTAATTTTTATTATATTTTAAAAGCCTCTTTTAACACGGAACCAATTTTACGTTTTACTTATCACTCATTTGAATATTAACAGCGCAGTTAAAAATAATGACTTATTTTGTGCATTTCTTTACGACGAAACGACCGCGTCTATTGTCTAAGTACCGTTCTACGCTTTTTACTACAATTTCTTTCCCCTGCCCTATTTAGGTTGCACAAAATATTTACATATAACTGTAAAAGGAGCGAAAGGTTTGCAAAAAAATGCTATAGTTTCGAGCTCTACTTTTTACCGGCCTGCAATAAAAATTGCCGACTTTTGCCTTAGCAAATAAAGACATTTTTATAGAGAACAATATTACGGCACCGTTAGTTTTGGTGCAAATTGTTTAACGGTATGGATGTTACAATTAGGTGGCACTGTAGTTGAGTAATTAGAACATCCTCTGTGAAATTCTGGAAGAGAGAAAGAAAGTTTGGTTTTACCTAGTAAGCTTTTATGATGTCGAAAGTACGACAATACAAAATATCTTTCTGGGAATAATCGTAACCTAATTTGGTAGTTTTAGGAGGCTTTTTAATATTTATTGAGAAACTAGTTGCTGCCCGCGGCTTCGCACGCGCTTTTCAAGTAGCCTATGTCCCGGGGATAGCATTTATCTGCCTGCCAAATTTCTTTAAGATCCGTTCAGCTATTTAGGCCTGAAAGGTAACAGACAGACGAACAGAGTCACTTTCACATTATGACATTAGTAGGTATATAGGTATGACCGAGATTTTGTCAAACATTGTAGTTTACTCGGAAATATCCAGTGGAATATAGAAATAGGAGTTTGAATGCTTTTGCACAGCTTTATCGTATCAACCCTTTCCTCAATAAATCAAAACTTCCCTTCTAGTAAACGTCTTACCCTCTCAACCCCTTGTCGGTCAATGTTCAACAGATTTTTCTCAGTTTTGTTCCAAGATTTGTAAGGAAAATCACACGTATGTTCGTGTGATTTTCCTTACAAATCTTTTATCATTTTTGTAGAAATTTAAGGTAAGCTAACTTACCAAAAATGGTTACAGTTTAAAGTTGATTTGAGTTGATCAATGAAAACCTTCGTTGATAACTGCCAAAAATACCTTCCACCCGCTAACGCTATTTCCCCCGCTGCCGCTGTCTGCCAAAACCACCGCAAAACTCGTTTTCGTACGATAAATTAACGAAATGAATGACCAAATTTCGTACTTTGAAGCCAAATAATTAACAAATTTCAAGCATCAAGCACGTGGAGAACTAATCAACCCCAGCCTCCAGAAAGTCCCCTAATCTCGCAAACGATAACCAAATACTGGCTAACCCTTTGCATACAGAAATTGCACACGGCTAAATGGATTCGCTCGTCCGCTGGGCGTAGTCATTAACTAGCGGAAACGGACACAGCGCCAATTTCCTAAGCCGTCGCCAATTAACAGCACTTGGCCGAGGGTTAAGATGTTGTTATGAGTTATGGAGTGAGGTGAGGGGTTATAGTAACAGGCGGTATCAGGTATGTAATGAGATCGTAGACAAAGCGATGCGGTATGCAAAATATAACATTGCAACAGCTTCAATAAGTACAGAAACGAATTATTGATTAGATAATAATATAACTATGACTTATTGTTTGGAAAATATTTGAAGCATTTCTTACTGGAAAAGTGTAACTACACTATTGACGATTATTATGATTATAATAATCAAACAATTGTTAGGTATGTTGCACTATTATTTTCTGTAGTAGGTACTTTGGTAAAAGTAAGCCTTTAATCAAAAAACCCCGACGAATAAAAATTCTATAAAATCGTAGAATCTGTACAGCAAGTTTCGTCTAAATAGGTCTCTTAATCTCTTATTCTTAAATACTTCTGTATTTTGATTTATGTGATTATTTGTATCGTATATTGTTTTTTAAATGTACCTAAATATTCCAACACTAGTCTATTTGTTTGTGAATATAGAAACTGACACAGAATCTGTTTTGGTTCATACAACACATCTTTCCTTACTGGTGTTGCAAGACTCTGGCAAAGCTTTATATCTTATGATGTTAAATCAACTAAGAGGTGTGATACTTTACCCAACTACATTTTGTTGACCAGTTCGCACAGCAGCATCACCATCTAGTTATCGTCTATGTTATGTCAAGTGCTTGTAGGTTTTCGTCCAATATTGATAAAGATCACGATTTTTGATATGCTGCAACCAATTAAGGGGATTCAGTGAATGTGCAACGACAATTATAGCTCGGAAGGGTCATCACCCAGTCCAATATTAGTCTGGAGTTAAATTGAAAACTTTCTCTCATCCACCTTTGCTCTGTTTGACCACTTTGCCGATCTCAAACCTGGTTTTCGTTAGTTCTAGGTATTTTTACCAAAAGCACATGACTCTACAATTTTTAGCCATAAAACATTTCTCAAAATCGCCCATAATTTTCACCTTATAAACGTTATTGTGTCGAATCTCTTTCACTGCGTTCAGTTTTGAAACAGTAGCTTTTAAAAGAACCAAGTTATAAAGATAACCGTGGGTCTTATTGTAATTTGTTTTGGGTCATTTTATGATATTTTATTGGTAGTTCCTTTTAAAATGCCGACATGAAAGGCAATGCCGACTTTCTTTAATGTTTGTGGCGGTAAACCATATGCACTTTTGTACCTTACCTCCTATTGTTTTAGGGGTAAGAAAATAAAATCTAGGTATGATAGCAAGAGAATTGTTATCTGAGAAGGAAAGGGAATAAACATCAAAGGAAGCGCAGGTAGGTTCTTACACGGACACTGGACAATGGACCTATACTTTGTGTTTCTTTCAGGTAAGTAGCTAGATGACTACTACTTCTATGAATGTAGGTAAACCTTATAGGAATGTATAACATAATTAAATACTACAGTATTATTTTCCGTGTTATATTAATTTATCAGACAACGTTGGGTAAGGCAGGCTGCTATGGCGCTCATTAGGGGAGGCCTATGTCCAACTGTGGACTTCTATAGGCTGATGATGATGATGTTGGGTAAGGCATTAAAATTTATGTGATACAACATTTTTGCTATCAATGGTCACAGTTATCTTGTCACCGCGTTCTGAAGCAGCCCGAAGACTCGATATTTATTCGTTTCATTACCTTCAGTATTTCGTAAATTTAAAAGAATCTCGTGCGGGGTTGGTTCTCGGAATAAATATTAATAATAAAGGAGGGCTTACTCCAATTTGTTGAAGGAGGCGCAGCGTGTTGACGACTCCTAATTTGGCGTAATTTACATAGATTATGCCGGTTCGCTGAGTGCCAATCTTTTTAAGTGGCTTCTTCTACTCATTTTGTGTTCCTGCCGCCGCCCAATAAGGAATTTATTATTTCAAAGAGCTTTCTTTGCGAATTTTTTATGTGTTTTATGAGGTGAATCTGTTGGTTGTTTGAATTTTGGCCCCTCTGAGTTCGAGAGGCGTAATTAGTTGAATTGGCAAGCATCGAGTTATTTTTATCCACGAAGAGAAGAGGCTTGGCGAAAAAATAATGTTTACGATAACCAGTTTTGTTTATTTCCAGCTTTTATTTAGTTTCACTTGTCCAGGGTCTGTCTATTATAATCAAATCTTACAAATTTAAATTATGCTCTTTCCGGTTTCCGATTGAGCTGAAATTTGGCGTGGATATGTAAATTGAATGATATTGAAATGCGTATTACGATAACATGGACCTGATCTGATAATGACGCTGAAACGTGGTCATAGGAACTCTGTATTATAACGACGTAACCACATCGAGACAAGTACGACTCTCTGGTCAGTAATGAAGAATAAAAAAACATCGTAATATTGTGTATTTCAAAAGTGTTCATAAAAATTGACAGTAAAAGGTTCTGTGTTTATGCAGTTTTGCGAATATAAATTTTTTTCAACCTCCAACTCCGATTGCGTTGACATTGACCACTAACTGTTTCAGTTCGTATTATAACATTTTTCTCCTCGCTGCAATACTATTTCGCGCTTAGCCCGTATGTCCCAGCCGCACATACCGTTTTCGCAACGCCAATATCGTCTAATCCTGCGATTTCTGCCAACCCCTTTGTAAGCCAACATTATCGCGTGTTATTTTTCGATATTACCCCGTTTTACGGGGGCTCAGGCCGCGTAAATCAAATTTATAGCCTTTTTATACAGGCATTAAAATTTTATCTGTGATTTCTTCTGCGCCATTGTCCAGTTGAGTCCTCTGTCACCCCTATGACTTCGGTGCGGTGATCGGTTTATGTTTTTTCACGAATTCGGTATCACAAATGTTACTATTTATAATTTTTGGGAATATTCTAAGGTTTACTGAAAGTTAACTCAAAGCTGCATTTTAGTACAGAATTCACGTCGTTATTGTATGCATAGAATAATTAACCCATGTTTATTCACATTTATAACGAATTCTTCAAAATACGATGTTTTTTTACGTCGTATTTTACACTGTGTTGTATTTTGTCTTAATTTCCAATTAAACTCCTATAGTAGTAATATTCGTGTGTATAATCTGTCCAAAATACAAATGTACTTTTATCTCCTTAAACCTAGGTTACTCTTATTTTTAAATCCCCGTTATTCAGCGTTCTCTAAAAAACCCATTATATTCAAAGACCATTTCATCCTTTCATGCCGTACATAAAATCGCAATTTAGAGTGGTCTCAATTTAGATTTTTTTATCGATGATCTGCGCGACGCCCGCGGCCCTCAGCTCCGGTCTTCCGTCCCTGAAACAATACGGGAAAAGCCCATACACACGTGTCAACGTAGGGTGCGAAATTCCTATTGGTATCAGAGCTTTAACAATGGATGAAAATGTCGATGCAAAAAATAATAATTGATAAAGGTTTTTCTGACGGGAAACAGCTGGATGCGGGCAACACAGGACCATCGAGACCATCTTTGCGAGAGGCAGCACAGCCTGAGAGAAGAAAAAGTGGTGAAGATTTTTCGGCTGAGATGATGACCATGAACTTCGTCCATTGTTTTACAAGTTGCTAACGCTTTGAAAGCCGTAATGTTCTAAGTACCAATAAGTGAAAAGAAAACATTGCATAGAGTACTTGCCAGGTTAGGCTTGGCCGATGAAGAATTCCCTCCAAAGCTTGTGAAATGATCGTCTGGAAAGGTTATGGAAGCTGGAGATATCAATAGTATTATGGTATTGAATTTCAAAAAGTCTATGATTTGCAATTTAAGAACTGCTGATAGTACTAGTACAGTTAGGATATTAACTTCGTACTCTGGTGAATGCTACAGCCAAGGCCTGCTAGTGATGTCTCCTTATCGCCTTCCATGACCATTACACTAATTCACATGCATTGGAGAACGTTCTTCATCGGCCATACCAACCGGAGGTTTCTATAACTGTTAGGTATAACCGTGTGTATACAGCCTAAAAGCACGTGGGTTCCGGTCTTATCGATATGTGTTGTCGCCTCGCGGCGAGGACGTACTTTAAGCCGCGGTTCCTGCAATGCGACACCTAAATGGAGCTTTTGCTAGAAGGGTTCAATTTGTACTAGAATAAATCTAAAAAATATATATCAGAAACGGCAGATTAAATAAAAAAGGTTGAACAAAAGCAGATAGGCAAATACCTATTTTTAATCACAGGTCCGCCTGCGACGCAGGTTGTTGCGGGTTCGATTCCCGCCCTGGGGAGAAATGTTTGTACGATCAGCAAATATGTGACCTCAAGCTAACCAGAGCTTGTATTATGGGTACTAGATGACTGATATACTTGATAGAATTCAATACATAGAATGATTATTTTTTATTGTACATAGAGAGTACCCAGAACACCCGGAACAAATTTTGTTGGTAGGTCACACAAAACTATACCAATTAATAAAATCAACAATGCTGGACTATCCACTCAGCATCATCTAGGATACTGCATCCCACAAATATGAGAAGCTAAAAGCTAAGCTAAAGATTAAAACAGAATCGTCCTTTACTAAGTAACCTTATATTGTTTCTGAGAACCTCAGGTGATGGTGTATCTAAATTAACATTGATCGTCTTGAAACTAATCACAGATTATAGTGAAATTAACATTTTTACCATTTAATATTGTTACAAACTATACGATTGCACTAAAATTAACCGATGGTGTTTTGTTTTTTACTCAAAACAAAACACTATCAGGAAAAATCTTCAATTCGAATTATCCGGTGAAAAACAAAACGCTATCGATTAAAGGTAAATCTTTGTGCAATCGTATCGGAAAGCGTTATTTGACATACTACCTAGTATTTTTATATTTGTAGATTAACTTCACAATCTCGACTTCAGAATCTTAATCATGCATATCATTAGGCACGCTTTTATATTCCCAAATTTAAAAATCTACCTATAATTAGCGTAATAACCATCTGTGCCTACCGCAGCTCCATAGTAATCAGTCCTATTCAGACACTGGCATTCAAACAAAATTTCAAAATGCGCGCACGGACGCAGTACGTCTGGCCACAGCTTTTTAATACAGCCAAATAGGATGGTCGAGCATTATAAATGTAAAAAGTTAGGAGCTGGCGGTGTAAATTATATTTTACTAACGAGAGTGGGACAGTTATCTGAATCTTGGGAAAACTACAAGATCTAAGAGTGATGACTCTTAGATTTTGTAGTTTTCTCACTGGCGATTTGCCAGCAATTTTAAATCAATGCGATTGCGCAGCGAGCACTCTGCGATGACGCAGCGAGCACGCCGCGCGCCGCGACGACTCAGAGAGCACACCGCAAAGCCGCCGCGGACACGCAGCGAGCTCGTCCGGAATAGCGCCGTCGTTGCATCGGCGTCGACGCGCGACGCCAGTGTTCAAAACGCAGATTGCACGCGGCGTCCTCGTTGCGTCGTCACAGCGTGCTCGCTGCGCAATCACATCGCTTTGGAATCCCTCGCAAATCGCCAGTGTGATAAGGCTGTAAAATACAAACCTAGAAAAAGTCTGTATTGATTTAGGTATCATCATTTGAACTTTCCTAATAATATTTTTATAACTTTTATCTATACAGGAGGAATAGGAATGTGTCGTAACATAAAATTGTAAAAATACTCATTCGGAGTAGGTTTTACTTCGAACCTTACTAACTTCTGCCCGTGGTTTCATACAGGCGTTCCCGTATACAACAAAGCCCTCAAGTATAGGTGCAGCTATGAGTAAAAAAAATTTGGGTTATGGAACAACTCATTGATCCTTATCTTCTACGTCCAAACCGTCACTTGTTATCTCTGCATATTATTTAAAAAAAATACACTTATCTCCCAGACTATTGAACAGAGGTTGGTTCACCAAAAAGCATATCGCTGGACGCGCGAGAACTAAGGCCGGTAATGAGGGGTGCTGCATACTTACTTTACATTAATCTGTGTACTCCACATGGATGATCCGGCTCGACGGACCATGGAAATAAAGTAGTAGTAATAAGTATTGATTTTACAATATTAAAAATTGCTTTAAAATGTATGAATGTATGGCCGCAGCGCACACTTCCGAAGACATGATTGGTGTGAAGTTGCAACTATGTGTTGCTGCTGTATTCACCTCGCTTCTTTGCGGCGTGAATAATAGTAGGCATCATGATTCATAGCGACAAGCACTTTCGTAAGAGCTTGCAGAAAGTTTACTTATCTTTTTAGGTTTTTCACATTGGGTTATGGACAGGTATTTATTAATTAAGGGTTGATTTAATTAGATTAGCTATATTTAGTATATTGATGGGACTCTTCCAACATTTTTCTTCCTATAATTGGACAATAATGAATAATTTAAGACCAATAGAAAAGAGTCAAGAAGCCTATTGTTTGCTCTTGTACGATTTGTATCAAAAATTTTCTTGTCTAATACCTACTTTGACGCACACGCAAGATGCGCTTTTCGTAAGCCTCGAATTTTATTTTCCAGTGGTATAAAAATGAGGATCTCTCGCCAATGCACAATGAAGCGAGTCTGCGTTGTCTGTTTGATGCAGTTAACAATGAAAGTTCAACACCACGTCCAATAGATACATTACTATACAGGGCGTCCCACGGATATCCCACATGGAGGGAAAGTACCTTGAATATTGTAGATGGAACTTTTTACTGAAAGAAGATATTATTTAAATTTAAAAAAAAAATTAAACTGCAATCATAGATATTTAAATAATTACATGGTTGAACCGGGAATCGAACCCGTTACACGAGAAAAATAATCATCGTGTAGCCTTATCATACCGATCGAAAGGCTTCATCATAAAGATTATTTTTTGCTAGATAACATACTGTCAGAAATAAAAGGAAGACGTAACATGTGTACTAAGCTAACATTTGTACTATTATGTTGGAATATACTTAAAACAACTCGATTAATGAAGTTTATTCTGAACCCTGGATACTAATTATACCCAGAGTCCAGAATCATCCCCTTTCAGCTTTGTACAGATGTTCCGTGGCACTTTATATACATAAAAGTAACAGTCAGTGTGTCACTTGAAGCGTATCATGATCGGATTGTACAATTGTGTTTGCGCTCGCAATCCGGTTAGCTGATTGCCGGCGGCGCTGCCGCGGTCGACCCTCGCTCTAAAACGACAAGCCAAGTTTCAAACTATTCATAGATTAGTTAAATTTAAATATAAGTAAAGGTTCTTTTGCCAGAACATACAGAAGCAGAAAGCAGAAAATAAACCTAAGACGAAGAGAATTGACAAAATCCGTCTCCACTCAGCATGTGCTATGGTAACGCAGATCGACTACGGACCCGACCTACCACCAAGCCTACCCATGGTGGTAGGCCGGGACAAAACCCTACCACCAAAATAGTGCTGTTCTAAAGGTACCTCATTTAACAGCACAAAATTTACTTACTACTAGGGAAAGATAAACAAGAAGGTAATACTACATACCTTCATGTTTATCTTTCCCTAGTAGTAAGTCCCTAGTGTAATTCGCTGGTAAATCAAATGTACCTACGTATGTAGGTAAGATCAGATTTACCAGCGAATCTCTAATTAACTCTCTGTATCTCTAATCCGTGTTTTTCCGTGGATATACAATCAGACTATATTACTCATTTATGTATTTTCAATCAGTGTTAGAGCCATCTGTGATGTCTATGATTAATAAGGACCATTTTCTATGTTTTTTAGTTCATTATTCTTTTTAGGTTCTGTAAATTATCATCATATTTTTTTTGTGTTTGACTCCTATGCTCCTATTGTACGATACTAATGATTATCGAGTATTTATCGCGTACCATTTCTTTCAATTTTCCTCTATGTTTCACGTATGTAATGGGTCAGTTACACTTTGTTAAGTAGCAAGTGCAAGTGACAAGTGCAAGTAATCAGTGATTAGTAAAAGTGATCCGTTTACAAGGTGATTTCACTAATCACTTCCGTTTACACGCAGATTTTACTGATCACTTAACACTTGCACTTGTCACTCGCACTGGATACTTAACAAAGTGTTAACCAGGCTTTACGTAGGGGAAAATTAAAACAAAAGGTATTTTGATGCATCTGTTTCCGAAATATTTCTGATATAGGTAGGGGTTGTAAAAAAAGATTGTATATAATTTTTCATATTTTCTTTATATCTTTTCATCTATTCTAGATAGGTATATATTTACATAGCAATAAATCATCAATTATTGACAGATTTTAAATTTTCTAATAAATATCTTTTACAATATTTACAATTCACATAACTCCAGCTTGATGCAAAACTGGTTAAAAGTAATCAGTCGTTTTCGAAGAAGTAGAAACCTCTTGACTTCTACAAACTTACAATAACCTAAAACTAATATACAATTCAACGCTACTATGCTAGTAGATACAAATAATATTTCCCATCAAGCTTACAATAAAATACACATTTACAATAAAATAACAAATAATCTATCAACATTTACAAACTGTTTTATTTGCTTTAACCCTATACACTACCTACTTAACAATAACTACACCTATGAATAAATATCTCAAATAAAATCAATGTCATTTACTAATAATAACTATTCACAAGCTCATTTGTATCACATTTCAACAACCCCGCTCGCGGTTACCTGACTAAGGCCCGTATTATGAAAGCATGCTCAGTCATCGAGCTCTGCTTGAGTGATGCTTAGGTCTAGTTTTGAGTGAATACTAATTTTCAAACAATGCTTGGGAGCTCATGTCAAAATCTACACTCACTCAAGTAGCCGTCAAGAGCGGATTTCCTCCGTCCACGCCTTCGAGTAACTGCTTAGACATATTATTGAACGGTTACCAAGCATTACTTGAGTAATTAACGCTTGAGTAGAGATCACGTAATGACTGCTTAAGTAATGCTTGGGGAAGCTTTCATAATACGGGCCTATGAATATCGCCACATTCCACGCTATATCGTCAATATGGTCGCCAAACTGATTTGTGCGTGGATATCGTTCCGTTCGTGAGTTTGGTTGAGGTCGGGCTTGTGGATAACACTCGGGTAGTTCGTTGCGATGGTGCTTTCAGTTCGTTGCGCACTCTAGGCCTGTCTGCTACAGTAGAATCCGCAGCTTGAACTCGCTTCATCTCTTGTAGTTCCACATTCGCAGGCCGTGTCGGATGGAATGCGGATTTCACAACTTCAATCGGCTCCTCGTCAGATTCATCGGTGATGGTTGCGTCGTGGATTGAGTTAACTTCTGATTTGGTATCGGCTTTCGATCTGTCGGGACTCGCGTTGACCATGCTGAGTGGGCTACCACTCTGTCTACTGCTAGTTGGTGATAACCGAGCACTCGATGTATCCATTGGAGAAACGGTACTTTGTAAATGCCGTAAAGCATCGTATGGGTTCATGCCGTTCTTTAGAGCTAACTCCGGGGGAAGCGACTTTATTGCTAAATCAGCAGGATGCGGAGGGAATGGCAGTAGTCCATTTGGAGGTAAGAACGCACCGGGCGGCGGGAGAAGTCCAGCCGGGGGCAAGTTCGCCATCGCCGGAGGGAATGGGAACAGATCCGCTCCCGGTAATGGTACGGGAGGAGTCGTCATCGGCACTGGGCTACCTGTTGGCAAAGAAAAATAAGACGTTAATGGATTTGTGTAAATAATGTATTCGGTAGAAGCTACCGACGTCTGATTTGGCAACATGACGTAATATGAGCGACGAGCCCCGCGAGGCCGTCGGGGGTGCAGGCACTCCGTCGATTCCCAGTACACGGGGGTGCATAATCGTACTAAGGATAATGTACAATCTGTAGGCGTTTAAAGGCGGCTGTACCAAAAGGGATGTTTTTTTAGTGAGATATAGAGAGGGTGAGGGTGCAATATTTATTTATCCGTACGTTGCTCTACGACGGACACGACATCGTAATTCGTAGGAGTGAGTGTTCGCGGAGTGTGTCGCATTAGGGATGCGAGGCACGCCGCCGGGTCGCGGCGCACAAAGCCGACTACATCGCGATAAGGAGCACCTATCTCCGCGCGCGGACTAAGAGGGCTCACAACTCGAAATTTTCATTAGCAGCTGTTCCGAAAAGTTCTTGCAGCGAGCTTTGATTCTCGATAGCGTGTAAAAGAAGCAACCGTGTAAAAAGGACACGATGAAGGCGCAGATTGGGCCACAAAGAGCGGAGGTGGTGCTTCGTTCGTTACTCTTTTGCACTTTTTCTGTTTGCAGCAGTGGCAGTGCGCAGACCACTTTAAAAGGCAACGAGGGTGGAAGGTGGCCGTAACAAGGGGGTAATTTGGCGAGGTGGGGGCCAATACCGGCGTCGCGCCTGATTGAGGTGATTCCCAATCGTTGAATTTAATTCTGTTTTGCTTTGTACCTTCGTTAATTTGAAATTGCATTAATGAGGTTTAACAAGGTGTTAAATGTCAATTATTTACCATAATATTTTATTGAAATGAAACATTAAACACTATTAAATACTACGTACTATTAAAAAACGTTATGGTGATACAATACGGCAACAACATACGAGTACGAAATTAACAAGATCATTTTCCCTCTGACAAGGCTCAGCCCCGTGCAGGATGCCGGGAAAAGGAAATGCAAAACAATGCGCCCAATTATCAAAGTTCATGAATATCTCTGCGATGCGCCACCTCCGGTACGTTTAATAAAACTCCGTAGGTGTTTGAGTACATCGCTCCTAGCGCCTGCGACGGAAGCAAAAAGTGGCCCGTGGCGTGGTCGCCTACATTGGAATAAAATTGACTCCACACTCTCTCGAACGTGAAGGCAGTGTTTTTTAACCCTTTTCTGAGAGCTCCCCCCAGCACCCGACGGACTTCAGCGGGTGGTTTTGCTTCGGTCGGACCGGTGTTGTTTTGCAGAGCTCAAGAGATGCTCCTTTTATTTGAGCCGCTTTGCGTTGTTACGGCCTTGAGGGGTGGTTCCGAGCCGAGCAACATGTTTTTGAGTGGTTTTTGCTGGACGGAATTTTTAAATTAAGAAATACCAAACGCGTTAATTTCTGTTTTACACCCTATAGTATAAGGTTCCTTATTGATTGCAACTTGTTGGTTTAGAACTACTCAAAGCAAAATTTATTTCATGGATTTTTTAGAAACTAGAGTTTCGTAATCGTAAAATATAATCTACTTCTAAGTATGAATCAATACATCATCATCAGCCTATATTAGTCCACTGTTGGACATAGGCCTCCCCTATAAGCGCCATAGCGCCCTGTCTTCAGCTTGCTGCATCCATCGTCTGCCAGCAGTCTTTCGCAAATCGTCATCCCACTTGGTCGGAGGGCGTCCTACACTATGTTTGCCGAGTCGCGTTCACCACTCAAGAACACGTTTACCCCAACGGTTATCGGTTCTTTGCGATATGACCGGCCCACTGCCACTTTAGCTTGCTAATTCTTGAAGCTATGTCGATGACTTTGATTCTCTGTCGGATGTATTCGTTACGCATCCTCTCCTTCAGAGAAACTCCGAGCATAGCTCTTTCCATAAATCAATACATAACATACCTTTAACAAGTGCAGCGTTCTGTGGAGGCCTGAAGTAGTCCGCCCAGGCATAGTTGAGGTATGCCGCATCGAGCCAGCCAGGGTTCAGTAGGAATGGACTGAAAGCACCTGGATGACCATATCCATAACCTGCAACAAAACAACAGCTATTTAGTTATGTTATAGGTAAGGACAATATCTTATTAATTTAGATGTCTGTGATGAATTTTTAGATGTCTATATCGCGCATCTGACGATCGTGACGTGACACGATCCCTCTCGTCTTCACTGAAAACCAGCGCTGGGTGTACATCAGTGTGCACCCAGCACAATGCTTAGTGAAGGCCATATTGCCATAGACACTGCTACGCACAAACCTAATTTGTTACTTATGTAGATAGTATTACTTAACATAGTTTTTAAGGTTATTGTGTATAGTAGTTTTATGGTAGGTAAAGAAAATATCTTCTATCTATCATATTGTGTGTGTTGAGAACAAAAGCGCTCTCAGGATCCGTTACATGGTTCGAAGTAACTGTTTGTTTTTCTAGTCAAGACATTTGTGTGTGAATCGTTTCGGTGGGGACTTCTATCCTAGACATATGTGTAGGTCTTCATTTGAGCCGGCCACGTCCGATCGCACTAAACTCACAAAGGCTCGCCGTCAAGGCGGCGACACAGCGCACTGTTTACCGCGCCCGCCGACTATAACAAGGGTTTGTATACAATACGAGCAGTTTTACTACTGCAGTTAGCCGGCTCCTCTGTGCCATACGTTTTTACGACCCTCCACCGTCACGTTGCCTTTCGCCTTTCACAGCGAACTTTTATTTGTTTAATCGATAGACTAAAGACGCCAGCCGAACTATTTTAGGTTAACTATGTTTTTAATCTCGATCTATTGATCAGGTGTGTAGATTTTTATTGCGAGATAAACCTTTTACGAGGCTCTTCTACTTTGTTTCGAGCTCTTTATCGGAGTAGGCTGATTATAAACAAGTCTTTTGTGACGGCTGTTTACAAAACAATTACTTTATTTAGGGAACCCCTTTAGCCGGGATTAGCGAGCGCTCCGTGAGAGGGTTTCCGAAATCGTGGGTATTTTAAATGAAGAGCGTGATGGATGGTTCGGTGGCTGTCATCCGGCGCGGCGGCGTGGTGGTTCGGTGAGGAGCGCAGCCATCATGCTGCAATAATAACTTAAATGCTCTCGGAAACGACCCGCTCCATTTGTTAATGCCAGTATTCAATTTAATTCACCCCGAAACGTAACACATGCGGGGTTTGAATATTAACGGAGAACGTTCTAATTGCTGATGATTTATAACGCTTTTATAATCATGAACGATCCGATCTGAATCATTGAATTATTTATATCTATTTTGACAGAGATGTCTCTCTATTTTAAAAGACAATAGCCGAGAGAAAGGAATGCATTTTATTAGTCGACATCTCAGTTAAGAACTATAAAGTTATTTCCAACTCCGTTAATCACCGTCGACCTAAAAATGTACAATCGGTTCAGAATGTGCCTTGATTCAAAAGGCTCGTGGCCGGAGCGGCACCGCTCGGATAATAAACAATACGACGTTTGAGTGTCAAAACGAGCATTTAATAACGGGATGAGATGCGAGCTGCTGTCACTATAAATTAATGTAAAGGAGAGTCGTGAGCTAAACAAATGGAATCAGAGTTATGGCTCATAATTCGGACGGCTGGGTGGCGACTACGCCGCATTTATAACGTCTTGGTGTGTTGGTTTAATTGTCTGTACGGTATTGATTTACGTTCCATTACGAATTCATCTCACTTGGTCATTATTCATAGAATTTGGAACGCACAATAGGTTAAAAAGATCATCAATGTGAGCGAACCATCTGTTTCTTGTAAGTTTGAAGCGGATGGAAAGTTTACCGATTTTCTAACACCCAATAATTTCAGGGAACTTTAAGCCAGTTTGTTATGAGGGTCACTGGGTGTGGATGCGGTATTTTAGCAACTAGCAGGGACATAAAATCCATATTTTAGAGGCAAGGGGTAAGTGAGGGGGCGGCGGGGAGATCAAACGAGAGTTTATGACGCGGCCCAGAGATTGTTTACATCTGTTACTCGACCGTGGCCGCGCCGAGGAACTTGGTAACCGCTGGAGATGCAAGTGGCTAGTTAACTTTGAATTGTTGGGATTTATGAAAGCCGAAGGATGTGTGATCAAAGTTTCAGCTCGAGTAGAAGCCCAGAGCACTACCAATAAGTATATTACAAGTTTCTTAGAGATATTACAAGTAGTTTTCACACGAATCAACAAAGGAGTTTTTTTATGATAGAATTTTCTTTTCGGCTATCTTTCAATCAACAAGTTTAAGCGTAGGTAACAGAAGTCGAAACAATTTTCTTATTTAAAATATAGTTAGAATGTGATACTCATAATTTCAAATTCAATGTCATGATCACAAAAGAAACGCGAATGTTTAATCCAGTCTCGCCAAGAATTCGTAAACATAGAGCAACTAAATTTATCTGTCGGTAAATACGTGTAGGTAATTATAATGCAGTAACTGAACAACTCTATTCGGCGTGAATTCGGGCTAGTAACGCAACAATAGCAAAAGGACATCTCTAGAGTTCATAATACATACTCAATCTAGAATTATATGTTCAAGCTGACTCGGTATAGACATGTAACTTTGTCGAGCTTCTCGATATCTTTTCGTTTATAATTTCTGCTAAGAACGACGATTAGCGCACACCTACAATCGTGGTCTGTCACTGGATTTAGCCACGTGGAGCAGAAGAAGAAATTAAAACTCTACCCCAACTGTGGCATAGTCAAGGCCAAGAACAAATAAATAATCTTAAGAAGCACAGTTTCCCGAAAGTTTTTAAAAGAGCCGAAGTATTGATGAAATAATACCCGAAAGAATTTCCTAGAAAGCCGAAAAATGACTCCAGCACGTCACTATTGTTAATTAGTGCTGTAACGCGGTCATTAAGCCGGTGCACATTGATCGCTTTATCAACTTGCTTTGATGTTTACGACGCTAGGATGTTAGTTTTTCCGCATACTGCCTTTTTATTATTGGCCGAAGTTTGGGCACAGTTTGTTTACACAGACGGTTGGCGTTTGGTTAAAATAGATTTGTGGTGTTAAATATTATGAATTCAGCTTTAATTTCTTTATTTTTATACTTCGTAATGATTAAATTTTTTAGTCTCTTCGTCGAAGGAGAAGTGCCTCTTTCGTACTTTGACAATTCTCAAATATTTTCCATGTCCACATAATAAAATTTATTTTATAATATGCGCCATCCCATACCAACGGAAACTGTAACTTATCCATACTAATATTATCAATTCGAAAGTAGCTCGTCTGTCTGTCTGTCTGTCTGTCTGTCTATTACCTTTTCACGCCTCAACGGCCCAGCCGATCTCAGTGAAATTTGGCATGGAGGTAAATGTTCCCGGGAACGGACATGGGCTACTTGAGCAGCACGTGCAAACCCGCAGGCACCAGCTAGAATTGTTATTAAGTATTTTTCGGTTTGTATAACTTGTTTAATTTAATATTCAGTTAGTTTATTCCTTTTCATTTTACCAATCCTGAAAACTTCAGTAATTTACACCCTTTTAATTGGTGCCAGTTCTTACACAAAGCTCAAGAAAAAGTACAAAACCGTGTCTAACCAATAACCATTAATAACCACCCGCGTCAAAACAGGGCACTCACATCCTTAAATACATCTCTTAAGGAGTTTTCACACTGGTGATTACCAGAGGATTTCTCGTTGTAGACAAAAGATGTACTTAGAGGGATTTTTAGTTTTTCTACTATATATTTTGGGTAAGTTCAAGAGTTAGATTTTTTGTTTTCAAACATAAATTATCGTAAAATTTAAGAGCCTATTCGTTAAAATGACGAAATTTTAATGAACTACTTACCTATTCTGAGATTTAAAAAACATGCTGGATAATTCACACAGCATTAGCTAGCCATAGTAAATAATAAAGAAAATCTATTAACAGCACCAACGAAAATTAAAAGTAAGGTATGAATTGTATGGCGTGATCGGACAGCACTAATTCGTTATCTTGTTTCTTATCCTGACCGATCACGATATCGGATAGCACCTTTTGTCCGTGATCCGTCAGGGTATGATCGGTTTTTGCGTGATCCGTCAGGACATACCCAAGTTAAGCAGCGCTTGTGTTATGAGTACCAGATAACTTGATATAGATAATACAATACAATGCACAGATATATATTTTTTTCTTACACATACATTATATAGAAAACGACCAGAACACCCGACACAAATATCTGCAGATCTTACAAACCTTTATCCCAAATTTTGATTGAAAGCATTTCCACGCTAGGGTGGAGGTCACAGCCAGCTATAGACAGAGTTGCGGTTTCTAGTCCCGTTGAAAGTGAGAGTTTTGCTGAGAATGTTCATGGCACGCTTCAAGCTTTAGAATATAAATGGGGAATCGGAACAATAGAACTTGAATACGATTTAGTCACAAGAACCATAGAATATAGAAATATGTATATTGAAGTTGCATATATCTTATAGCTCAACATATTCTAAAGCCCGTATTATACAAGCTAGCTCAGTCATCAATCGATGCTTGAGTAATGCTTTTCTATAGTATAAACGACACTCGAGCATAGATCTATGACGGAACTTTCAAAATATTGGCAACTTATTCAATGCGATCTTCCACTCGTTCCTACAGTACCTGGCAACCCTTGACCATAACTATCCAGATACATTTTTTAAAAACTGTTAAAATCATTAGATAATGTTTATTTACATGTAAATGAGTCTTAGACAACACCTCTGGAAACTGTCCGTTGGACTATCTTCTTAACGAACGACAATCGGAGTTATTTTCGTGATGTTTGGCCATTGTAATTCTCGGAGTAGTTGGAGATTACTGCAGCGATTAATGTCTCAGTGATTGAGTACTTCTCACGTCGCGGTGCACATGTGTGTGGTGAAGGCGAGAGTTTTACACGAATCAACCATTTTGAGGGTTAACGGCCAACCGAATGGTACACCATTGGATGAAATGCGCAATTGGAAATTGCATATTTCTTTCCGGCCAATGGTGTATCGTATGTATACCGAGTACCAATTTTCTCAAAAAAAATAAAGGATTACTTAGGTATTTTGGAAAATTAAAATGGGCTTTCTGTACCTAAAGTCAAAAACATTTTATCTGCTTGTACTAAGTAGTTCAGTTCAAAGATTACATAAAAAAATACAATACTACACCGATTGTCTGTGATGGTTGGATAGATAAAATCACTACAATTTTTTACGTAACTCGGCCTCTATTACGAAACCGTCTCATCATTGTCATTAATTTATATCAGTCCACGGCTGGACATAGGCCTAAAAATACGTTGACATGAATGATAAATATTATGTCAATAATAAAATGTATCTACTTAAAATAAATTGATGTTTCTATGATGTATGTACAAAAATCCTAATGCACGAGTCCACCTCACACTTTAACTTATTTGGTTTTTAATGGATGGTGAAATTGAATAAATAAATGAAATTGGAAAATAAGAATACAAAAAGAATGGAAGAAGAACGATAATAAAATAATTTCATTTGAAAACCCTGGCAATAAACGCATAAAATTGGCATAAACATTTAAAAAATAATAGATTTAAAATGCTATCAGATTATAATAGTCTGACATGACAATGGTTAGAATCCGCGGCGCCGCAAAATTGACCTCGAGTACGCGGATTGGCTCATTGCCAGAACAGTCGCGCGCGCATGTTTTATGAACAAAAATCATTTAAAAATACATTAATGAAAAATTGACGTTCCAAGCCTAGTTAGGTAAATGCCAAGTAAATTTAATTGAATTTCAGTACTGATTTGTGACGCTGACCGTACTTTTGAACGCTATTTGACGAACGTAAACGACTATAGGCACCAATTAACGTTTTTATTGTTTCAGTATGTCCTCCGTTGAAACAGAAATGTCAAATGTTGTTTGGATTTGCTCGTTATAAAGTTTATTGACTGTAACTTTATGATTGTTGACCGACAATAAATTCTATGGCATATATACCTATGTTGTGGATAGTAGAAATAATGTTTGGTTTGTTGATTGTATAAAATATTAATTTTATTAAAGAAAATTCTTAAAGAAACTGCAAGACATCTTGAGCTTTCAAGCACAAGGAACGCGTTGAAATCTAATACAAGTAAAATAAGAAAATAAACGTAAGAAACTCACTTTGCTTTGTTCTAGGTTCTCTAGGTCCGTCAACTGTGACTTTGATGGCTTTCGTGTAGGTGGCAACTTGGCTGGGGAAGGTGCTGATGGTGATAGTAAGAGAGAACGATTTCCCTCGACCACTGCGCCCCACGAACCGGAGGTCGTTGAACTTCGCCACTTGATTTTTCATCACAGCTGTGCAATTCCTCAGTTCAGCCATCACATTCTCGTCATTCCCAGCCTTGATCGTGACCAAGGTTCCATCGGTAACGTCGTCCAGGGCAACCACTTTGAAGGCGACCGGGAGAGACTTGTTGGAGCGCCAGTGTCCGGGGAGGGCAGAGCACAGCACGGCCGGGGAGCCGGTTGGCACCAGCTCGCCGTGGCTCTGCCGGTAGTACTCGTGGATATAAGAGTACACGTCCGCCATTTCGGAGGCAGGAGGGCTCGCGTGCGGCAGGTGCATCGACGATGTCAACCCAACTAACACCACACGCCACTGAAAGTCCTGTCACGACACTGTAAAGTCTGTACGCACTTAGCGAAAGTTTTAAAAGTTGTAAACACGCGACGCGTAAGCGTAAGTTGCGTGAGCGCGGAGCGAAGAAAAGTTGTGCTAAGTTGGAGCAACTCGCGTGTTGTGAGCCGAGGCCGCGTCTACACTGCACCACTTGTTGGGCGCGGGTAAGACGCCGGGCGGGGAGAAGGAAAAATAAACGGGCGGCCGCGCGACTCAGACCGCAAGCCGAAGACTCACGACGCGCTCCGAAGTGCCGCCGAGGAACGCGTGCTCGCGAGAACTCTGTATAGACTGATGACTGTGATACGACGCGACTTTTTCCGATGGTCAATATTTTGCGTTCGCGCGGTCGCCGCCCCACCCGGGTGGCGGCCCCTACGTCTCGTAAAAAGCGGGAAGGAGACGAAGGGAACGGGTGATGCGGTGGCGCGGTGGGAACGAGCGGGACGACCGCGGTCGGTCTCTGCGTTTTTATAAAAATCCTCACGGGAGCGGGACGCGGTCGCGAGAGAGTCGCGGGTGGGACAGGGATGGGTGGATTTTTTTGAATCTCCGTGGTGACGTATCGCGTAGCGGCGGTAATTAGGACGCGGGGCGGCGGGAAACCGCGGCCGAGCGAAAACCTATCAACGAGCTCATGAAAAATTATGATTTCATATTTGGAATTGCCGGGAGTGCTGCGGGGTGGCACTCCATTTAACTGGAGCATGCAAGGAATGCCTGGGTTGTGATGAAGCTTCCCAACACCTCCACTGGCATTTATTTTTATCTCATCAAACATAATTATTGAATGAATTATTGCAGTTCCGAAAAAAATTAGTACTATATAGGTATTCTTTGAGTAGGTAACTTACGTACTTTTTCTTTCTACAGTAGCACTTAAAAACTTCAGTGACATCGGATATGATTTGATGATGCTAAACCAAGATGGTTTCATAAAACAAAATTCAATCAAAATCTACCTCATAACTTAAGTACTAAAGCTTCTCAGACATCCACCCAATCACTGTTCTACATTTAAAAGCCGTTATTAAAAAAGTTTCACCAAATCTGAAACTTTTCCCGAATTCCCAAAAGAAACAAAGTGACTGCATCGAGTTGATAGTTGGTGCGTCCTGTGGTTAGCCGCTAACGTGCGGTGTGAGTGAGAGGTACGTGCGAGCGAGAGGAGTGAGGGGGCGGGGCGCGGGCGGGGCGGCACTTCCAGTAAGTTTCCATTGAGTTTCCCGCGCTTTTCGCGAGACACACGACGCCTCTACGCAAACTGCTACGCTGCTACGATCGCTACGAACCTTCAAATAAAGTTTTTAATAGATCTGTTGTCTATGGTGTTTGCTTATGTGAAGTTTCAAAAGTAAAAATTCTTTTATTTAATTAGAATTATCATCCTCAGGCTATTATTAATGTCTAACTAAACAGTTTACCTATTTTCTTTAATATTGTTAAAAAGTGGTGATTTTTGGAGCCACAAAAATACTGTAACAAAGGGTAGGTCCCTAGCTCATGATAAGAAAAATACGGACATACCTACCTAAAAATAAACATATATTTTTAAATCCCTTCAAATAAACCAAATAAAGATAATATCGGCTTTCTTTGATTTGACACCCTATCCTAATTATTACCTCAACCAGTTTACTTCATACCTAAATTTTACTGCATGTCAATATACAAAAACAATTAATCTTATAGGTATGCATACACTAGTACAGGGCATAAACATTTATGACCCCAGATAAAACAAAAAGTTTACCCAAATATTTAGCCTCAATGGTCGTAAAACGAGTTATTTCTATAAGACCACATTTTGCCGGCACCTTTGAGTCTTATCTATATTGTCTATGGTGCAGTAAACATGAAGGTAGAGCCTATTGTCTATAACTGGGTTTGCTACCCAACGGCCAAAATTGCAAAGTTTATGGCCTAAAGTTTGCGAATTTTTGCGGGTAGAGTTGTAAAGTTTATTAGGTATCGGTTTATAATGGGGAGCACATAGAAAGGTTTTTACAACTTTTTAGCCTACCTACTTGTAGATGCCAAAAAGTGGTAAAAACTCTAGGTGTGCATCATTAGCATTACACACCATTGACCATTGTTTTAAGACACGTTTCCACCTACCCTGTATTTCTGGGTATTTTCTGTGTTTATGAAAAACTTGCAGCTGCCTGCGGCTTTACACGTGCTTTTTAAGTAGCCTATGTCCGTCTATGGGATACCATTTACCTCCCTGAAGAATTTAATTAAGATCCGTTCAGCCGTTTAGGCGTGAAACGGTAACAGACTATAGAGTTACTATCGAATTTATAGTAAGCTAGCAGCGCCTCGCGGTTTCACCCGCGTAGTTCCCGTTCCCGTAGGAATTTCGGGATAAAAAGTAGCCTATGTCCTATTCCAGACTATAATCTATCTCTGTGCCAAATTTCATTGAGATCCGTTCAGCCGTTCTGGCGTGATAAAGGAACAAACATCCATCCATCTATCTATCCATCCATCCATCCATCCATCCATCTAAACTTTCACGTTTATAATATTAGTGAGATAGTGAGATTAGTGAGAAGTACGAGTCAACTTGTGTGTAAAAGAGGAGGCCTATACCCAGCAGTGGGTGTCATCGGGGTGATGATGATGAAATAATTAATCATGTTATTGGTCTTGGGGACGCCGTCGTATGGTATTGTTAAGACTCAGTTGAGCTTCCCGTAGATTGTTTGCAACAGTCTGCAGTTAGCTCAACTGTTTCAATAGGCTACTTGACTGCTACTGGGAAATAATTATAACGTACTAGCAGCGCCTCGCGGTTTCACCCGCGTAGTTCCCGTTCCCGTAGGAATTTTCTTCCTCTTATTCCCGTGGATAAAAAGTAGCCTATGTCCTATTCCAGACTATAATCTATCTCTGTGCCAAATTTCATCCAGATCCGTTCAGCCGTTCTGGCGTGATAAAGGAACAAACATCCATCCATCTATCCATCCATCTAAACTTTCACGTTTATAATATTAGTGAGATTGTCTGATAAAAATAATGCAAAGTGTAATTGCAAGTGTAATATTTCTTCAAGGCCAGTCGTATTAGTTATAAAAACTCACTTTAAAGTTTAAATAAAATAATGGCGCGTCGAAACGATAATCTCTGTCATGGCTCCCGTGCTCTGAGTAACTTATTTTTAATAAAAATCACCTGATTACGCTTTGTTACGTTGTCACTGACTAGGATGAAAACAATTTGGAACTTATTTTTAATGTAGTCAAATAGCCTATTGTATTACTAATTCTTGTTTGTGTCTATGATTATTTAACTACTATTTAACTTTTATTTTCTTTGTTATTTAAGATTATTGTAATTTAATATAAATTAGAAGTGGTAGAGCTGTGATAATGATAACTTCCAGATTTATAAGTATTATTTTTCTCTCTATTATTATTTTTATGTTACGCAATGTCGACTTTATGTTATTATGTTTTGACCTTTTGAGAAATACGTACCTACACTTTGAATTAAACGACAATTCAAAACTGGCAATAGTCTGACCAAGCGTCTATGTCGCGTCACCAAGCAAATAAATATTTAAACTGTATTATAATTAACAGAATTTATGTGGGAATATAACTTTTTAGAATATCGTTAAAAATATCACACGTTTCATATTTCTCTGTCGTATATTTTACTGTCAATCTTAAAAAAGGGATCATCTAAAAAATTGGAGTACATAAAACATTTAAAAAAAGCGACTAAAAAATTAGAAAGCCGGAGGGTCAATGACGCCGGTGTCTCAGTTCTCACAGATAACTAAATTGTCAAAGAATTTCTCTCAATTACCGCAATAAAAATAATATTGTAGGCAAACATTGTGCTTTGAGTACGCCGACTGCTACCGAGCGGTTTTGTGCAAGAAGCAGTCAGAACAATGCTCCTGCACACAATGGCAGGATTTCTGAGACGTCTCTTTATCCATTCCCAAACATTGGCATTGCTCCATTGTCGACCCTTTTGTCAGGTATTTACCGACTTTTGGGTTGTTACAGTGAAGGGGATTGACAAAAAGCCGCGCAGAAAAAAGTTTGGTCTCAATCCCCAACAGCAATAGAGCCATCGACTCGTACGAAATTACAATTATTCTTGTTTTGTTGCGTTTTGCGAAATTATTCTACTGATTTTAAGTTAATTAAGGTGCTGTGTGTGAATACAGATCTTTATTCCCCTTTTGTGAGTTTACAATAGTTAGCAAGTGGATCAACAGCCTTCAAAGGCTTTATAAGGGACCTTTGTGGTTGTACTATTTAATGCATATCCATTCGTGCCTTTGAAAAATTATTGAATGCAAAATATCTTGCCCTTTCCGTGTTGTAACGATAACATGCTCGTTGCAAAGCGGTGCGAAATTACTTACCTATACAATATAAATACTTATAAAATTTGAATACTTCTGAATACTACTTGAATACTACCTTGAATACTACTTGAATACAGTCCGGTTTTATTGATCACAAATAATAGTTATTTGTTATACAAGTGTACAAAGTTGCTTTTGATCCGCGTGCTCAATTTTGATGATCGAGCAAGCGAAGGATTCTAAAATTCATCATATAAGACAGAGACACATTAGAGTCCTGAGCTTTAGCGAGGCCGCACGATAGCGACTCCGAAGTTTTTCCGTCTTCACTAGTGGCTTTTCTATTTTTAAGATGCCTCTGAGCTACCATGGTCTCGTGACTCTTGACTGATGTCTGGCAGTTTGTGGGGGTAGCGGCATATCCGGGTGGTTCTTGAACCGTGGTCGTCTCGTCGTATACGTAGGGCATGTGCAGCGTATAAACGGCAATAGAAATCCTCTATCTCGGTGGACATCTCTGGCTTCGACAATACGGTCCTCCCATCGTGCTTCGATATGAGGCTCTTGCCAAGCTGCTGAGTGAATACTTTTGTATAGTAAGTTCGCTTCTTAACTTTACCTTTAAGATATGGAAGTAAACTAAAAATCAAAGTGATTTTTACTTTTGTAATTTGAATTTTATGACGTGTCCTAGGGTTCTGTTAGGTCTAAAGGAAATAAAGCACTTTGATGTTTAATGTTTTACATAGATACCGCACGAAAAACATGACTGGTGCCTGGCGGATATGAAAAGGTATTCAGTGTCGAGATTCGAACCCACTACCGCCGCTAACCTCTATCCCGACCAGTATTACAAATAGCTAACCCATTCGGCAACACATGTCATGTCGGAATGAGCTGGTGCAGTAATCGATGGGCGGAAGTGGAACCGTCAAGGGTTGAACATTAAACTAAACTGTATAATTGTAGCAAATGTCGGCTTTTAACTTAAACGGTTCTGTGTATCATTTTGTGTAATTAATGTTTGGTAGAGTAGGTTTCAGTTTTATTTATGGTAGAGTAGAGAAGATATAAGACATTTTTAATTATACATAGAAATAGCCAGAATACCTGGAACAAACATTTATTGCAGATCGTACAATAGCTTTATTGTGTCCAAATGACACCAAAACAGCCATTTTTTTTTAACCCTTGTATTGTAAGCACTTTAGCGCTAAATTATTTCCTACTTCACGTACAATCTTAATGCATAGTAGATACTACACATGATTAAACAATCCCTATAGAACCCATTAAATTGTCGTCATTCTGCAATCATCGATTAAACTCTCCAAAAAGTTTCTAAAGGTGCATTTACACACGACACAGCAGGACCTCATTCCGCAATGTTACTAAACGTTGGACCAGCACAAAGGCTAAAGGGTCCTTAAGTCTGAGGTGGAGATTTGATTTGTAATTGGCCACTTGAGTTTTAAGGAAACCGAAAGGTTGGATGTAGAGCTTGGAAAGTGTAGACAGGGCAATCATTATTAAATAATGACGAAGTTGAAGAGTATTTTTCAGGACACATCAGCACATGCAGCGATTTGCCGGAACTCCATAGTCAGTTCGATATATGTGAATGTAAAATTATAATCTAATATTTAACTATCTGACCACGACTTTGCACTTGGTTTTCATAATAGAGTAGCCTATAGATACACTATCCCGATCCACCTCAACAAATATCTTATCATTATTCAATAGAAACGATTCAATCGCATTTCTATCTAACAGGAACTGATTTAAGGGATACAAGAGAACCTACTAGCCTATTCGCTCGATTCGTTTTTGCGCAAAAAAGCACATAATAAACCTCCATCCATTCCAAGTTTCGTATAATAATGAGTGTAATTTTGAATATTTACACTAAGTGACAAATACATCAGAGATTTATACGATGCTGATGCTAACAAATTAGACAACCTAACGATAAAACAAAGGCGGCTGGCTCAAAAATATAATTTTAGTAAGGCTCTAGGCTCTTTAACGCTCTATTTATAACATATCTTAAATTTTAACCTTTGTGCGTGGTTAATAACCGTCACCCATAGAGTGTCTGATTCCCTTGCCGCCTCTAATACTTCCTCGCTCTACGCAGCCATCGACCGAAGGGCAGCGAGTATTGTGCAAATAGAGTAAATCCGGCAAGCGCCCGCGGCTTCAAGGATACCCAATATACCCATTACCAAGCTCCTTTATCTGCAGTGAAAAATGATCTTTAGCCTGACGACTTTAAAGCTTATCAACCATTTTGTTGACTTTTATTGGAATATAACACATTTTTAAATTGCATTGTAAACTGAACTGTACCATCCTTGGATTAAGTTACAAAATTGTTTGTGCTGCAGAATAAAAGTGAATAAAGTGTAATGTAAAATTGGTAACCCTTGTCTTCCTCTTCCAGGTGAGGAACTAACAATACCAAAGGATGTAGTCCATCGGATATGAGTCTTTATACCGTTAAGGTTAAAGGATCTTAATTGCTTACTTAAAAGCTTTACAAAACCTTAAATTGGTGATAAGTTCCATGTTATTTAATGTGCTAGAAGCTTCTAAACGCGGCGCGGCTTTGCAATCATATTCTGCCTGGGGAAACATCTAGAACTATATAAACGAAACATTGCAGAGTATCCATTCGATACAACCTACTTCTGAAGTGAGGAACAAAGAAACAAAGGATCTTTTTGAATGGAGGGTAACATCTATATTTTTTTCATAATCGTGGTGCACTATGTATATGATAATAGTATATTTGGATAGTAAATCAATAAACATTCTTTATTAACAAAGAAAATTACAATCAAATAATAGAATTAAAATAATTTGAAAAATTAAGCTAGCTGCAGACTGTTGCAAACAGTCTACAGGTAGCTCAACTGATCCATAATACCAGTCGGAAGACAATAATAAAAATTAGGAATAAAAATCATTTATTTTCGCTTCTTAAGATCTGAAGATAGTTATACAAATAAAAAATGTACCATAAAATAAAGTCCTAATGATTAAGGTTTCTGAGATATTCACATATGAAAATAACTACTTCTTTTTTAATATTGCTACTTATTTTTAGATGTTTTAAATATTCAATACAAAATCCAAACTTTCGTTATCAAAATTGATGTACGATTGAGCTTTGAACAACAGAGTGTAGTCAAACAAAAGCCTGTAGGTGAGTAATTTGCGAACTCATAAAAATGTTCTCGAAAATATTTGAACGCCTCACGTACGTACAAGTACATTTTATCACCTTTTTCAAAGCGGGCATCACATAAATATTTGCCATCGAAAAATCGTCATAAATTCGAGTAATGAGAAGCATGCACATACAGTGTGAAATTCCGAGGGGAGGGCGGGGGAGGTTGAACTCATTACTGGCACGTGACACGGCCTCACCGTGCCCACTCCCCTCGACACTGCTATATTTTGCCAATGAGTTATTGAGTGTGCTGAAAGCTCAGTGTTAAAGCTGTATTAATGTTTGGCTTTGACGAGGAAAAATACGGAAATGCTTTTAAAGTGTTGATTGAACATGTCTGCTTAATATACGAAAACGATGGCTTCTTTGACAGTCACTAAATTTGTATATTATGAAAAACTTAAATTTTTAAAGTGTTATTATTGCCTGTTTTAAATTGGATTTACTAACTTCTAATTTAATTTATGGTAAGTAGAATTAACTTCGAAGCTGCAAATTTATTGATTGATAACTACATTAATCAAAATCAAAAATAGTTTGATGCTTTAGTCTTTTAAGTGGCAAAGTACACTCGACTTTTGTAATATGACGTATCTACCTCATTGTTAATTGTATTTGATTGATGACGCAATACAAAACGTCAAATTACCCTGCAAATGTGTCGAGTGAAAAGCGCGACAAAATAGCAACGTTTTGCCGCTCGTATTTTTCTAATTGAATCATGTGTGATTTATTATTGGTCTGATGATGTATCATTCTTTCAACAGCAGCCGCGGCTCACCCCACGGGCTTGTGGGCCAAATTATTGCTACAAATGTTCACATACGTACTTTTTTAACTGTTATAACGTTTTGTCCTGATCTCCCCTTCGTTTGTTTTTTATTAAAACTGGGTAATCGATTTTTCCGGGACTTTATGAAGAATCTGAATAGGGTAAAAACTTCAAATAGACGTCGAGTGTGTTATTGTTTACAGGGTTTTGAAGAAGAAATCTCTCACGGTTTAGTGTGAAGCATTGTTTAGTTGCCTTTGAAGTTACAAGAGACTAACATGTCTTTGCTGTCATCCATCATTGGACGAACTTGGGAAACGGAAAAAAAAGGAAACAGTTTAATTAATGTTCCAACCTCCTTTCTTCTTCAAGAGTTGTAGTTCAATTTCTTTAAAAGTCCACCGAGGTATTATGTAAGTACGGTCCTATATCCTTTCTTTCGCAATAGAGTTCTACTTCAATTTCATCAAAAGTCCATCCAGGTTTTATGTACGTTCCTGCCTCCTTTCTTTCTCAAAAAAGTTCTATATCAATTTCTTAAAAAGTCCACAGAGCAGCAAGCACAAAGAGGCGTCACACCGTTGCGTAACCGTGCTAGGCCCACTCTCATCACGGCTTCATCAGCTGATGCAGTTTCCGCTCAGCGAGCACATTGTGCTGCCACCTTTTGTGACGCCATGCAAGCTTGTAACTTTAAAAATATCTGTATAGTCGAATGAGTTCGACTATTGAGGTTGGGCTTTTGTTTTTGTGCCTTGACAATCGATTTTTTTCGATTATCACCATTGGAATGGTTTTCATAATTGTTAGGAAAAGAATAAAAAGAAGTTTCGAAATCGATTGGAATTAAGTACCTACCTACCTAAATTACATTCACATTTTAGCTTAGTCAAGGCGAACTTTGATTCGCATAGTCTCGAACAGGCTGTTAATTCAAACAAAACCAACGACCTCTATGATGAACTTGATCAAACTTCGGATGTACCGTTTGAAATTAAACGGTGAAAACTTGGACAGAGATTATTATTTGCTTTTTTAATACTATTTTATTATTTATTATACACATCACCATTAACAGTCTGAGCACAAAATTAAACTTTAAAAAGTCACAAAATACCTAAGCAAATACTAAGCGAGCAAATGGTTCCCATTACAATTGCGCAAAATAATCCAGCGCTGCTGTATCAAATTTTATATTGAAATAGACTACAAATAAATCCCACAGTTCGGTGAGTGGCTCCCCAGGGGTGTCACAATGTGAGCGAAGTTTCCACGCTGCCGACCGGCGACAAAACAGCACACGCGGACTCGCTGACACCCCTAATGGCTGTTCCGTAGTCCTGTGAGGTTCAGATCCTTGCCTGCACATTATAGGGTTGGCACCATTGCACATTGTTTGTAACACGAGAAATAAATTTGTTTTACTAAGACCGTGCTTTACCGCCACTGAGAATTAGTCTGTAAGTTTGTAATTAATAAACTATAAATTCTTACGCTTTGATCAGAATACAAATCTTTCTAAGACAAACAAGCTGAATGAATAGAGTTTTTTACACGTAGTATAAAATTATATAAAACCTCGCACAATTGACCACACCACCGAGTCGAACAAACGTCAGAATTTAGGTCAATTCATTTGTTTCCCTGTCGGCTTGTTTAGGTAAACGACACGTTCTTTGGACTAAGAGAGGACTTTTTACTAGCAAATGCATCAAATTAAAAACTATGAAGTCTAAAATCAATGTAAGCGGGTTAACAACAAACTTGTACAGTTTGTGTTGGAAAAACACCAAAGTTTCATTCTTAGCGTTATAAGGATGAGTGCGATTCTAGACGTACTCGTCCTGTACGACGCACTCGTCCAGTAAAAGAACTATGAAGTTGTTATATTATTTCGCGTGATATCGGAAAGGGGCCAAAAGCATGCCCATTGGTCCCTATCAGATACACTTGGCTGACGCTTTATCGCGCATCTCGATAAAGATGGTTTTGACTTTCATTGCGTGACAACCCTATAATAATGTGGGCAAGCGCGCCGCGACGCGACGCCCCGTCGTGTCATTGTGAGTCGCTGTATGACATGACGCCTTTAATGCTACTTTTGTTTTGCACAGACCTTAATTATCTTGATTAGGACTCTCGTATTTTCGGAAGACCTTTATTTTGCATTCTGCTCTTTGATAACACATTGTACGTTCAATATGGCTTAACGTAATAAGGCATAATGTATACTCCGATTTAGATTCCTTAATATTTTATGTCAACAAAGACATTTGTTACTGAGAACTTAACAAAACCTGATAAGAAACAAAAAACAACAAGGTAACAGCAAATTTATCACTAAAAAGTAACACAGACTTCAACAATGCGTTCTCACACATGGATTGAATTATTTTTCATATATAAATTTCGATTACGAACGAGAGATCAATTAAATGATGAATTGCTGAAATGCTTTAAAAACCAAAAAATGTTTCGAGCTTCTGTGGTTTGCTTCGATGATACCAAATTACCAACGTCATTAAATATTTTCCACCAATATTGTTTCGGTTTGGAAAACTTTGTATTCAAAAAATATTCAGGTTTTTTTAATCGGAGTCTCGAATAAATTGTAATTTGTATGATATAATCATACAAATTTATTTACTTTTTTTTTACTATATATCTAAGTCAATTTCTGTTGACACTTCTTCATGTGTTTTTTAAACCCTATTTGCAGGTAACACATAAGAAGTTTATATGAAGGTCAGGACAAAAAAATGTGTACTTTGTATTAAGCAGGCTCTTTCAGACCTACAAACATTCTTGTGATATACGCTATCCAACTTACATGCCTCACTGAATACCAAGTCATTGTAAAAATATAGAAGAGGGGAGCCTAGCCAATATTGGGCCCGAATGTGTTTTATGTCAGTGCGTGTCCACCACACGGTTTCTTACACGTTACCCCGTGACCAGCAATGCGTCACCGTTCACGTATCATTACCCCATGGACGTTTCGCGGCGGTTGGATCACAGGTAAGTTATATCCACCAATCATTGGTACTTATTTAGGAACAAATCAAACGTTCATTTTAACAGCAGTTTAACAGTTAAAGTGGAGTTTTTATCTTTAATTTCTGTGGGAGCGTAACTTCAAATCCAGCTGGCTGCGCCATTTATCGTTTCATTCTTAAATGAAAGATTTTATTGTTAGGAAAAACCGAAATGGTATTTTGTTCTTATAATTATTTTTGGCTCTCAGCACACATGCGCTTTTTAACTTATCTACGGAAACTTTTTAATTGGCCCTCATCACACATGCACTGGTTTTTATCGGCATGTATTATGTAAGAAACTATTTTTAGGACCTAGCTGTAAGTTTTCCAAAAATCTTTAAAATAGAATGTCGTATCTAAATATGTCAAATTAGCTACAAAAAAATATGACTTGCCTGGACTTGACACTCATTCGTAGAAGAGTGCGTTAACAGTGGTTAACGAGAGTGACAAATGTACTGGAAACGGATTTCGAAACTATTAAATAAATAATTTGCCTACAAAGCGCGAAATTTCTTTTGCAAATCAAGGTTCCTTTTAAACTTTGACTATGAAATTTCCATGGACTACACTGGCAGAAAAGATGCAAACCAGATACGTTATAGCCAATCAAAGAAGTCAAGTCCCTTTAAATATCAAAAATCCGATCCCGCTCACGCTCGCGCTTTTGATGCCCACCGAAAGCGCATCCTAAGCCATCCAAAACAGAGATATATCTTCTGGCGTCAGTCTTCGCGTCAGCTGCAGGGTCGATCACGCGTCCTTTACAATACAATAAAACAACAATAAAAACACAATAAACCCATAAACGTATCTCCTGTGGCTTACCTAATGACGGCATTTACTACGATCTAAACAAATAAACGGTGATGGCTGTATTAGCATATTTTTTTATAGATTTTTGATCGACTGATAAAAAGCGTTTGCAAGCACAAGATTAGGTCTAAGATGTTTATGCTCATACGAGTCCCTATAATAATGGGGTGACTATAATATAGTCATCCGGCGAGAAAAATTATACTGGCCACGTATAATAAATGAAATTTTCGCTTCAAAACAGCCTAATATTTTACGTAAGGATGCAAAAATATGACGGCCTTATTCCCTACTACCATAAAGCTGTCTTAGTATGATTACAAGATTTATTTATCTAGGTACTAGGGTAGCATTAACGTGAAGGAAGTAGGTACTTTCATTCTCCAATCATCTCTCTGTATCGCTATAAAACTTCTGCGCTCCTGGTACTTTGAATGCTAAAAGTACTGTTTCTGTGTGTACTGTATTAGTTGGCATTTTTTTTCACTTCCTCTCCAATGTCGCCACTTGCGTAAGGTTTACGGATACTTTTATTACCTACTCGTGCGAAGACGACATGCCAAAGACTAAAGTCATTCTACATTTAGTCATTAGAATATCAAAAATAGAACACATAAATGTATAATTCTTTTAAAAGCTTCAGATCCATCTTTGAATCATATTCAGTCACTTAAGAGTTCATTTGTTTTTCGCTGTTATCAAAAAAGTCTGTAACATTATATTAGTTTTCTCCACATTTAACTCCACTAAAGTTTGAACAGGTGCATAATAAGTTTTTTATCCCACGTGTCAGCTGTTTTAATTTTGTAATTAACGGCGTTTAATATTCAACCTGTTGTTGGCAGGCAATTAGTTAGACAAACCTTATGTTTTATTTAAAATGGGTGCTATTGATAACTTTATTTTGAGCTTTGAGTTTTTTTAATTCTTGGCACGAGAGTTGGTCCACTTTTTATTAGTAACTTGGAGGTTGAAGCACAGATGAGATTATGTTACTTCGTAAGTTGAAGTTATAAGTATATTAGTGGCAAGCTGGTAATATATTGGGTAGCGATTTACTATAGGTACCTTACTGTAAAATCACTTAAACGGGATGTCATGGTAAATATCTCGCTAAAAGTGTATTTAAACTTAAAATAACTCACAATGGGCGGTATTATTGCTGGTCGTGTGATCTTTACCAAACAACCTAAACGGTATAGCATCATTGTACTGTACTTATATAGTTGTAAGTTAATATTCAATTTGTAATTTAGATAATTCAATTTCATGTGAAAGTTTTCACGTTATTCGTTATTTGATAGGAATTTCTTCAGTTAAATCAGTTGAGTGGTATGGTAGTAATAATGTATGCTCAGCGTAGTCTATCGGAAGAGGTGTCGCGGGAAGCCGACACCGCACGCTCGCCGAGACTGGGGATAGAACAGGAGCTTGCAGGTGATAACGTACGGCATAGGGTAAGCTGACTAAGGCCCGTATTATGAAAGCTTGCTCAATCATCGAGTAATGCTTGAGTGACGTTTATACCATAGAAAAGCGTTACTCAAGCATAGATCGACGACTGAACAATCTTTCATAATACAGGACTTAGCGAGACTCAAGATCAATTAAAAAAAAAAATGTGCTAGACTGTTATCAATTATTACAGCGGTAGTCCTTAACTATAACGGTTCTACATAAATAAATTTGAAAAGTTGTAGATAGATACATAGGAACCCTTAGCCCAGCAGTAAGACACACATACATGTCCAGTCAATTCCAAAGTTACCTGGAAGAGATATCCAATTATGTATGCAAAATTTCATTAAAATCAGGGACGTAGTTTCCAAATGAATCGGAAAGTACGTGTACGTAAGCAGAAGAAAAAACGGATATGCAACGGCGACGTATAAGGTGAGTGCGAATCTTTAAGCCCATTCGCCTTAAAGATTACGCACTCACCTTATACGTCGCCGTTGCATATCCGTTTTTTCTTCTGCTTCACTTCTGCTTCGGTTACTAGTAAGTAAAGTAAATAATATTTAATTCCAATAGATAAAAAGTTTAAATTTAATCATCTTAATACTTAACCATCTAGACAAAATAAAAAACTAAACTAATTTTAATACACAAAAAATTAAACTATTATTTACAATTGAGTTAACTGCAGACTGTTGCAAACTATCTACAGGTAACTCAACTGATCCATATCAACAAAAGTCGGAAGCGTCCCCAATTTTTAAATTTGATTGTAATTTCAGATTAGTCTGAATAGAATAGAATAGAATATAATTTATTTTGTTAAAAGACTTACACATACTTACACTAAAATACACAATAAACTTAGAATAACATACAAAAATGTAAGCCCAGTAACAAAATGGCTCTGCCTCAGCATGAGTTGGTTGACTAGCAGCTAGCAACCAACGCTGGTCTTCCGTCAGAGCCACTTGTTGGCTTGGCTGACAATTCATCATGTTATAAACATCAGATCAGAAACATAGTACTTGCTCTCAGACCGTATATCTGCTAACTCAGCTCGCGATCCTATCAGCAGCGTCAATTGCCCGTGCCAAATGCCACTTCCCTACTCCTCCCCCCTACCTCAGCTTTACCCCCCTTATCTGTCTCCAAGGAGCGTGATCGTGATTGAATGTTTCCGCTGATGCCAAGAAACAGATAGGGAACAATGCGTGATGATCGTGGTTGAGGAGGTACTTAGGGGAAAACGATTTTATCGGGAGATTTTTCTTTTTTTTTTCGTTATTCTTGGTTGGTAGGTTTTTGTAAGGAGCTTCGGTGTTTTGGGTAGGGGTGGTTTTGTTTAGCTTCAGTTATTTTCTAAATACCAGTACATTCTTAGAGAGGAATTCACCGTTGAAACTAAACGCGTTCAATTGACGTTTAAACGCGTTTCCGCCCTAAACTGAGTTTCGGTGGTACATTTGACATTTCACCAGCATGAACAAATCGTGTTTTGTTTACCCGAAAACGCGCTTAATTGATCGCGTTTTAAGATACTAACGGTGAATTCCTCTCTTAGTCGTCAGCCGTATAGTAAGCTCTAAGCAACAAACAGACATTCCATACGGATTCATCAATATTATTTGTCGTGGTAGTTGCTATATTTAACTTTTATTTATATTCTATAAAAAACTGACTTCTTGACACATTACTTATTAATACTTATTAATGTTACAGCCTTTTATCGTGAAAAAGTCTTATTTTAACCATAATCTTACCTGATGGTTAGTGACAATATGGTAAAACATTTCTTAAACTAAAAGATTCACTATCACTCTTGTCTTGAGAAGTCCAGGTTGTAATTGACAGAATTGTCACGGGTATCCGCGATTATACCTGTACACAAGGGTAGAGCCATGCTTCGGATAGACATCAGACAGCACCGTGACGGATATAAAAGCGAGTTTCACCGAAAGAGGCCCGCCTCCGTCACTTTCCGATCACCGATCACAAGCAGCGATTATCTTTCCACGGGTTAATTGTTCAAAACAAAAGCTTGCGTCTGCCTGCTGTCTAATGACCCTATAAAGTCTGAATTATCCGGTCCGTTGGTCGGACCGACCGTTGTTTCTGTTATAAGGTTCATTGGGCTTCCTGAGGTGGATGTGTGGCCATGGTACCGTGGTCATAATTATACGTAATATTTTGTTTCAGGTTATTATTAAACTTTCTTAAGTTTTTCTATTTTTAAGTTAGTATTTAAGCATTATTGTATGCAAGAAACAAAAATCTTTTTTATTTTCTTTTTTATTTATTTATTATTATGACCGAAACCTTAGTTGTAGAGTGGTTGAACAACACAGTGGTTGAATAGCACAGTAATATCGGTAGATTTTTCTTTACAGATAATACCTACCGATATTGTTTTACCTATACAATACAATACAATTACTCTTTATTGCACACCAAATAAAATAGATACACAGGACAGGAAAGAACTTATACAGATTACGTTGTACAATGGGCGGCCTTATCGCCTATACTATTTGCAATAAGCTCGACTATACATATACTATACGAATATACATATACTTCATGAACGCTAGGTTTAACCACATAGAAATATCTAAGTTTAAATTGACAGCAGCCACTTAACTAAGATCATCAATTAAGATCGAACGATGATTTAGTTTTTAAATAATCTGGACCAAAATCGCATTTAAAACAAAAATCAATATTCCATCTCAAAGAATCTAACACAAAACCCTACACGTTAACATAATGTCGCAGCAAATGGGGCACCGCGAGGCAGTCAGCGTGACAAAGTTGTTTTATCTGCGGCGATAAGGTCCCATCCTATTATACTGAGCTGGGATATACGTCCTTATTCGCTTTGATTCCATGCAAGTAACGCGCGATGACTTTGAATGAGATCAAACACATGACAACAACGGAAAGCGCACACAAGGTCTAGCTGGTGACATATAATGTGATAAAACAAAAGAGCAATCTGAACAATATACATTTATGTAACCGACATCACACCGCATAGCTCGCACTGCTGGGTTGTGTGTTACGATAACCAGACTGAAGCCATAAAATAACTATATGTATAGTATAGAACATGATAAAATCACGTTACGTTGTCTTTTATCATAATAATGCCGAAACAAATATGGGCAGCAACTGCTACAAACGTGAACAACTGCAAATCTTTCGGTAAAGCGTAACCACGGCTACAATCGCTGCAATATATAGTTCAAAACGTAAAACGCCGCGTTATTACTTATTTAACCGATGGGCATAAAAAATAAGGGCCCTGATCGGAGGCATATCTTCGGTTTTCGAGCGTGAACCGTCGGCGAGACGCACCCGCGACGCAACCGCGCCGCCTTTACGACCTCC